>JAVMKO010000003.1:164096822-164696822 GCA_032164245.1 Sternotherus odoratus
AATATCAGATTAGATTGTGCAAGCCATTAGGAAATCTGGTCATCAAAAGGATTAGACAGGAAGTGATGCCTGGTCATCACAAGGGCATTGTTCCTGGGAAAGTTTGGCCGGTAGATTTGCCGTGGATTTCTCCTTTACTGGTCAAAGTCCAATGAAATGAATAGGAGGCTTCCGACAATCAGTTTCAACCAGACTGGAGCATGCATAGAATGTTCACATCTAGACCCAGATTTCTAAGATCCCAAAGGTCAGCTCTGGGGCTTTGCTTTGGTCTTCGCATTTCAGTGGGAATTTGCATCAGAATTTACTGTAAATACACTGATCTAGTTGATTGGGAGCCAGAAGCCAAGGAAAAAGAACGAGTGTTTGTGGCACCTTAGAGACTAACAAATTTATTTGGGCATAAGCTTTTGTGAGCTAAAACCCACTTCATATCAATATATCTATATATATACACACACCTAGCTCATGGAACTGGAAGGATCTTGAAAGGTCATCAAGTCCAGTCCCCTGCCTTCACTAGGAGGACCCAGTACTGTCCCCTGACAGATTTTTGCCCCAAATCGCCCCCTCAAAGATTGAACTCACAATCCTGGGTTTAGCAGGGCAATGCTCAAACCACTGAGCTATCCCTCCCCACCTCCCACAGTAGGAAGATATATATACATGGAACATGAAATATCTTCCTACTGTATCTTCCACTCTATGCATCTGATGAAGTGGGTTTTAGCCCATGAAAGCTTATGCCCAAATACATTTGTTAGTCTCTAACATGCCACAAGGACTCCTCGTTCTTTTTGCTGATATAGACCAAGACAGCTACCCCAGAGCCAAAGAGTTCTTAATCCAGACTGCCACTGATTTACCACATGACTTGGGACAACTCACTCGACCTTTCCATTCCTCCTTTTCCCCAGCTGTGAAATGGGGATACTACTACCCTGTTTCCCCGAAAGTAAGACATCCCCCGAAAATAAGACGTACTTCCAGTTTTGCCTCTCGCTGTAATATAATGTAATGTAATTTTGGGAGCAAAAATTAATATAAGACACTGTCTTATTTTCGGGAAAACACGGTACTTGTCTCACTGAGGTGGTGCGAGGATTAATTAATTACTGTTTGTACATCACTTTAAACCTGTTAAGAACTATACAAGTATAACTACCTGAGGATGATTATCAGTCCTGTATATCATTGCTGGGAAGAGGCCGCTGTCAATGCATTTTATAAGATAAATAAATTGGACTGTCCATAGAAGTACCCTGCATAAGTTCAATTCTGTTCAAAACATTATAATAAATGAGCTTTAGGAATATAGGTGAAAGAAGGGGAATGGGGCAGGGGCTGTGATCAACAGGGATGTTAGCTGCAAAAAATACAGCTTTGTAAAGATGAAAGTGGTCTGGGTAGGCAGTGCACGTTAGCTAGGTTTTCAGGCAACATGCAGTGACAAGTACCTGGGGCTTATCATCCGCAGCTATCTGAGGAATGACAATAAATGCTTGAAATGCAAGCAGATTTCCTGCTTAGCTCTGTGAATGATGGAAATCACTCTTTCTATCTGAGCTGCAAGAAGTCATTTCCCGCACAACTCCCCATTCTACTGACATGTCCAATTATGCTCCCCACTGTTTGGTGGAAGTAAGTCTCTCCAGACATTATCAGGGGTTTCAAGAGCCACTTGTGTCTGCTTTCTTTGGTGGTGGTGAGTGGGAGGTTCCAAAACTGTCCAGGATTTGGGGGCATTTATTCAGTTCACACAGGTTTTCCTTGTAATTGCCCTACCGAACTGACAGGGACATGACATGTCCTGAGGAAAGAGGTGGGGGATACCAAAACAGACACCAGGAACGAAATCCCAGCCCTGCGGGAGTCAATGACAAAATGCCCATTCACGCTAATAGCCCCAGGATGTTGCTCCACTACTCCAGTTTGCATCTTGTAGAAAAGATTCGCAAACTGTTCGATGATTTCCGCCTAAGAATTTCTAGCAAGAAACATTGGATGTTCATGTAATAAAGAACCAGGGCAAAATTCTGGTAACACAGTCGTAAATATGGCATAAAGTCATTAAAATGACTGTTCTTAATTCCCATTTACATAGGGTGACCAGATAGCAAGTGCAAAAAATCGGGACGGGGGTGAGGGATAATAGGAGCCACAAATCGGGACTGTCCTTATAAAATCGGGACATCTGGTCGCCCGACATTTACACAGTCTTTGGGCTCTCCCATGTCATTTATTCCTCCCATCTCATCTGCCTGTTTGGCTCGCCCTCCGTTCGCTTTTGGGGCCTATGAATCCTGGCATTCGAACATTCCAAACACCCGGCTCGCAATACCCCAGTGAAACCTGCGTTGTGTCGATCCAAAGCCTGGGAAAATCAATGGAAAGACTCCCCTTGATTGCGGTGGGCTTTTGATCACGCTGTTTAAGCCTAAACCTCTTTTGTCTCCATGAATGTACAAAATGACCCCCAGCCTGCCTGTTCTGCCACCACAGACATGCGCCAGTGTGGATCTCGGGAAGGGTTAAAGACTCATCAGGCTGGAGGAGCTTCTTGACTGCGTGCTTCATGCTTGCCACATTTCCTAGCACAGTGAACCGATGAACACCGGCAGGCTCCCACACAGCTTGGCTCCCTTCCAGGAAATCAAAGCCCAGCTATTTGGCACTCGCAGCCGCAATCTGATTTGCACAATCGACTTTTGATAAACACAACAAAACTTACAAAACACACCCCGCCCTTCAAAAGAAAAGGGGGACGTCCGGGGTAGGACTGTGGTAATGTGAGCTACCCGGCAGGAAGAACTCCCCAGCCAGCAGGAACATTCCATTCCACCCCAGGGAATCGCCTGTATGAGACATTAGGGCTTGCCGGGGCTTCAAGGCACAGCCCTGGGTTTTGGGGGCATGGAGGGGCCGCGCAGTGATGGAAGCAGCTGGAGGAATTCTGGATGAGTCAGCCAGGATTCTTCTGGGGAGCACACACTGTAACTCCAGGTCCGCCGCCCTTTGGGAGGGAATACACCCCAAGCTCACCTCATCAGCTCTGAGCCAGCCTGTGCTTTGGCTCAGATTTCAGCTGGCCCCTGTGGAGCGGGAGGAAGAGGAGAGAAGGCTCTTTGTTCCACGACCTCCCATCCTCTGTGCACCCATGGAGGGCTAGTCACAACCTGGGCCTCTGGAGATGACTTTGTCACAAGGGAATGAAGACACGCTTTTCAACTCCCTGGCCCGAAATAACTCTGGTGGAAGCATGGGGCTCTTCAAACTGGAATAAGAGAAGATCTCTGTGATTGGTGGTGGTCTCCAGCTTTCCTTTTCATCCATGAGGAACGCTCCATCTAGCCAACGCACTGGGCCAGTTCGCCTCTGAAATGTGCAGGCCTTTCTAAGAGCCATTCCATGACTAGGACACCCTGCCCTATGGCTAACAAAAGGATGAGCCTTTGGTAAGCTGATGGTCTTGAGAATCTGATCAAGTTAGATCATTCCCCAAAAAAACATAGAGGTGGGCAGGTGAGCATTGTTCACATGTGGAAGCTCCACCATCTAGATCTCAGCTCCACCATCTTCTCATTCACCTTTTAACGTAACATTTCGTCCTCCCACCACCCTCCTTCACCCCAATGGCCTTGTTTGTGGTAGCTACGCCCCGCCCCCTTACCCAGAGAAAGGTGACCAAACACAACTCAGCCCTTCGCTTTTCAAAAATGGATTGTTCTGTTTATATGAGGGGAATAAAGATATTTATTCCATAAATGAGTTATAACCTCACCCTACAAATCAGACAGGCATAGCTCACACCAGCCTTCGATGCAACAGAATTTGCAAGCACCCCTATAAATGGGCGGTTTATAGGGGTGCTTGCATTTCTCTGTGCTTCACTCTTCATGCATCAAGACAACGGGACACCTGTGCACAACTTTCGCCCCTCTCAAGGGTATGTCAGAGATCTTCTGACCAATCTGACTGAATTCAGATCAGCAGGCCTGGAGGTTATTCACCTGAGGGTATTGAAGGAATTAGCTGAAGAAATCTCAGAGCCGCTGGCAATAATATTTATAAACTCATGGATGACAGGAGAGGTCCCGGAAGACTGCAGAAGGGCTGACATAGTGCCCATCTTTACAAAGGAAGAACCAGGAAACTATAGACCAGCCAGCCTGACGTCGATACCTGGGAAGCTGCTAGAGCAATATATAAAACATTTCTTCTTTGACAGGATAAATGATTTGGTGAGAGTGGGAACGTGGTGGACAGAATAGACCTGGACTTCAGCAACGCTTTTGACACAGTCTCACATGACAGGAGAACAGCAGGCTCAACAGAACTACCATTAGTTGGATACGTAATTGGTTAAACAACCACAAACCAAGAATATCATCAGATTGGAGGGAGCTCTCAAGTGGGGTTCCACGGGAATCTGGTCCGGGTCTGTTGTTGTTTAACATCTTTATTAATGACCTGGGTATGGGAATAGAGAGCATGCGGATCAAGTTTGCAGATGACACAAAGGTTGGGAGGTTGCCAGTACTTTTGAGGACAGCGCTAAAATTCAGAGGGATCTTGATAGATCAGAGAACTGGCCTATAGACAACAAAATGAAATGCAACAAAGACACACGTAAGGTGCTGCACTTAGGGAAGAAAAACCAAATGCACAAATACAGAATGGGGGCAGGGAGGGGTAACTGGCATGGCAGCAGCACGGCTGAGAAGGATCTGGGAGTTGTGGCGGATCACAACCTCAACAAGAGTCAACAATGGGATGCTGTGGCAAAAAAAAGCAAATGCAGTTTTAGGTTGTATTACCAGAAGCATAGCATACAAATCACATAGGGTGACTGTACTGCTGTACTTGGATAGGCCTCAGATGGAGTTCTGTGTTCAGTTTTGGTCACCAATGTATAGAAAAGATGTAGAGAAACTGGAAAGGGATGGAATGGAAGCCAGGAGGGCAAAGGCTGAAAGAACTGAGTATGTTAGTTTGGATAAAAGTCAATTAAGGGAGGACGTGGTAGTAGTCTTCAGATACTTGAACGGCTACCATAAATAAGATGGAGAAGAGGGCAGGATAAGAGGTAATGGGTTCAAACTATAGAGAAGCAGATTTAGATTAAATCTCAGGAAAAACTTCCTAACTGTAAGAAGAGTAGGACAATGGAACAGACACATCGGGCGGGTATGGAAGCTTCTTCACTGAAAGTTTTCAAAAGGAGGCTGGAGAGCCGTCTGTCTCAGATGGTTTAGACACAACAAATCCCGCATCTTGGCACGGGGTTAGACTAGACTAGATGACCCTTGCGGTCCCTTCTAACCCTATGATTTTAGAATAATGGTCCAGATGAAGCTATGCGGATTTACACCAGGTGAGGATCTGGACAAATATGTCTTTTTCCTCCCCCCCCAGTAAACAGATATGCCTCTTGTTAATGAGAAAAAGAGGATGTGCTTTTATACTCGGAAGAAGAATGATTGATTATTTTTCACAAATAGGAAGAACCACCTTCAAATACCAGAGACACAAACTCTGCAATCATTTAGGCAGATAAGATTCCGAGAGATTAATGGGGCTGACTGGCTGGCCTGAAAACCATTAGTACAAATTCTTGGAGCAACACACAAGCCAAGTGAAATTAGACTATTTCTACACGGATATAGTGGGGAATGCCAATGACATTTCCCCCACCACCACCACCACCTCTAAGAGCTAAATGATTTATGCTAAACACACTGCTGGCAGTCTTGCCTCAGCATCTGAAAGAGTTTAGATGCGGGGGACATTTCAGTGGTCTGCTTCTCTGGAGGCTGCACAGCTGGGCCTATGGCAGGGACTACCTTGGATGAAGAAATGACAGGCTTTGGCATGAAAGTCTGAGACACCAAAGAAGGCCAGGGAAGATGATGGCTCATAATGGAAACACTGGAAGGACAAAGCCCTTGGTGGTCTAGGAAGGCCCTCAGACTTCATGGCCTCACGTCACTGAAGAGGAGACAGTGTGGATTAACTGCAGTAATTCACCATTTCCTGTCCCTGTCAGATGGGTCTCTCTCCTACCGCATTCTGCAGGCCGGAGGGGAAGCGCATTGGCCCAGGTGAGCAAATAGATTGCACTGTGATGGTCTTGGCCTCTATATCCCTGAACTCTTCCATGCTGGAGTCACCACTCATCTCCTTTGCTCTCTAGAAAGTGGGCTGGTGGGATACACCATCTAGAAGCACAACAGCATACGCCATGCAAGGGAAAAATGTGTCCTTCATGTGTCTGACCTTAGGACATTCAGGGGCCATGTCAGAGTGGAACCCCAGGTGGCAATACAAGGAGAATGAATAGCCACTTGAAGTCACAGAGCTCATGTGCCCCCTCTATTTCTGAGGCACACATACTGGAATCTTCTTACACCTGCTTGACAGATTTAAAGGCCAAGGTAACAAATACCTTTGCAAAGAGGCATTTCGAGCCATCTGCTGTGTGTTTGGATAATGCTTCCATTATTTTCTGAATTACAGTATTACAGACTATCACGTATTACCTGTGTGCTACAGAGTGTCCAGCTCTCGGGGTTTTATGGTGGCTCTGACAATATTTGGGGGAGTTCCCGAAAACCCCAGCTTCTAGAATCACATACAGATCACCTTTGATTTAAAAAATATATTTCTAGCCCCCCTGGGTGCAGAGGAAAGCTTGAAAACATGAGTGCACGCTAAAGGTTCAAAAACCAGAAGTCAAATAAAAAGAACCCTTTAAAAATATATATATATATACTGTTTTTTAAGCCAGTCTCGTGATTTTTAGGGCCGTACTTGGGATTTTTGAATGCTAGGGATTGACACTGCTCCGGCTATATACAAGAGATATACCTGTATGCAGAAGGTTAACATAAGAGTTTCCATCTACTGGCACACAAGGATCTAAAGCATCGTTCATAAGTTAGTAGGTGTGGTAAAGTTAGCATGCATGGCAAAGACCCGAGACCACTTCTATGACATTCTGTCCACACACATTATCCATAAACCCTAAAGCCCTTTTGAGAATCACACTTGAACCGAATCTTCCAGATCAAATTCTTCGCGGCATCTGAGCGCTGTGCGCCTCACTGTACGTGGAATCTGGCCCGTAGAGCCCCATTGTAGAGGGGAACCTCCTGTGGCCCCAAGACCACTTCTCTTCCTACTGCCATCAAGCTGGTGTCACTGGTGCGGCATTTCCCAAGCTTCCCAGTGCCCTGCCAAACCCTGGCTGCCATTTTGCAATGCCGGTGGCCCACGTGAAGCTGGTACAAAATAGAGCAGCCTTTAGGATACCCTAATTTCTGCCAGGGAACAAGCGCCACACACAGTAACCCAAGAATCAGGGTAGAGTGTTACACCACTTTAGCTAGACACCCTGCAACCTGTGCTGTGCGCTTCCTGCCAAGCTGAGGTTCTAGCCCTTAAGATTAACATGAGGAAATGTGAGGCAGAGTCCAGACCTGGAAGTCCCCAAATGCTGCAAGTAAGGCCGTTCATGCCGTTCACCTGGTATTTCCGACTGCCCGTGGAAGGCGCTGTGCTGGGAATCTCCCGGGAACAGGCTCTTAGCTTTTCCAAGCCAATTCCGCAGACTCAGGAGGGTCAGACAGACAGCTGGCTGTTGGGATAATTTCCACCTAGCTGAATTCTGACGGGTCTCCCAGCATTGTTTAGGGTGACCAGACAGCAAATGTGAGAAAATCTGGATGGCAGTGGGGGGGGGGGGGTGTTAAGAGGAGCCTATATAAGAAAAAGACCCCAAAATCAGGACTGTCCCTATAAAATTGGGACATCTGGTCACCCTAGCACTGTTCCACAACAACTTCAGAATAAAACGCATCGACTCTGGCAAGAAACAAAGAGACAGGCTGGCAACATTCATACGGCGGAGTCTCCAGGCCAGTTTCCTTGACCACGCCAACCGACTTAGTGAGGCAGCATAAAGGAATAAAATGAGGTAGGTAATACAGTGACAGAAATATACTGAAAGGTACTAACGGCCACTTGTCAGGGCACGCGTCAGAAGGAAAGGACTCTGAATAGCCTCTGAGAGTCACATGGCAACTATTTGCAAACCTATGAAAACTCCCTACATAAATAAATGGATGGAAAGAAAGAGAGAATGTCCCCATTGGTTCAAACTCTCTTGAGCAACAATGCAGCAGTGAAGTGACACCGCAGACCAGATCCTCCGCTGGTGTAAATCAACCCAGTTCTGTTGAAGCAATTGGGGCTTGTTTACCCCACTGTCTAACCCTTCTCTTGGTACAACTGTAGCCATAACGTGCTTATCAGCAAACGCCCAGCTTCAAAAATAGAAGTCCTTTCTGCCTTTCCTCCTATGGTCTGATTCGCATACAAAATGGGCTTGTGAACGTAAAAATTATGGGAAGGATTCAGAGAGGAGGAAAAGGAGAGACAAGGGCCCTTTTATTTTGCGTCTTATTCACAATGAAAATTGGCACGGAAGCCGACCACATACATTAACATAATTTGTGCCGGTTTTAACTCTCATGAATACATTTCTGTGGAAAAACTATGCGACCATGGAAAAAGCCCCTTTTTCTCGCCACTTGAAAAGGTAACAGCCAGGACCTGCCCGATTCAGAAACCTGGAAATATAAAGATGAATACGTCCGAGTCTACCATAGTGGGGGCCGGTGGAAAGAGACCTGCGGAGAAGGGAGTAGGCCCCTTGACTCAGAAGAAGGACTTTCATCAAAAAGGGGAGAGAAGGATTCTAAAATGAGTGGTAGAGTTGTAGGCCTGATCCAAAGACCATTTACATCAGTGGAGAGCCTCCAGTTGACTTCATTGACTTTAGACCAGCATAGAACATACACATGAGTGCCTTAGGAACTCCCAGCAACCACAGTGCCTCTGTGGAAGTTAATGAGTTACATCAAAATATTGATCATTCTCCTGACATCCCAGTTTCCAATCCACAAGCTTTTGCCATCCCTACAGGAACATTTTTCCTGTTTTCTTGCTGGCGTTCTGCAAATCCCCCTAGATTTCTATGTGACTGGCACAGGATGGTAACTTGACAATTGCAATTTGGTTGTGAAGAAACCAGTTTGTTTCATTATTAGCCTATATGATAACATAACCAGGCCACGCTTGCATTTCAACTCTGTCATCAGCTCCTGTTAGCAGGCCTGCATTAGGCCTTCAATATCTTGCTAATGAGTTTCACAAATTATTAATGCTCTTAAATGACTCACATGGGTACAGTGTCTCTCACCCTATGCAGTGATCTCAGAAGAAGATGCACTATTTCTTGTTAGTTAATATAGACATTAAATATTTGGGGGCAAAGTCTCATCCCCGAATGGCAGTTCAGGGCTCTTCCCGCCAAGGTGTATCTAAGCCCTGAGTATTCTGCACCTCCTGCGTTTCCACTGCTGTCAATGCTCTGGAAAAACACATTGTCGAGGAAGGATCTGCTTTGCTGATGGGAGAAGAAAACTCTCTCCCCTTTGGAGAATATTCACACTCCATTTGCTCTGCCATTTAATGACGCAATGCTCAACACCACTGACGTCGTCTCTAAACTGGACCCCACTAAGAAGACAAGTTTTGGCCAGGAAGGAGGAGAAACTTCCTCACATCACGTCCAGTGCTAGCTGCTTCCAGCCGGGCGTACATCGCTCTTGCTTCATCCTCCCTCCATCCCCTGACAGAATTCACCCCCTGGTTATAGCCAGTTTTAAATTAAGATTGCAAGATCTTTGGGTTTGTCTTATTACAGCACCTAGCCCACAGGGCCGATCAGTGCTACTGTACTACAGACAGACAATAATATTAATAAAACTCTTCATGGCTCAGGGGAAATCTCCGCCATACAAAGCCTACCATTCTGTAGAACCATTTTGCACAGTTCCCATACGTACAGTTTAAAGCCAGAAGGGACCGTTATGATCATCTAGTTTCACCTCCGAGACACAGGTCAAAGAATTTCACCCAACAATACCTGCACTTGGTAGAACAGTCGCCTAGCTCCAATGCAGGTATGTTCCTATAGGACTGAGTTCCACTGCATCACTCAACATCATACATTAGATCCCAAGAGAAACCTTTAAAAAAAACAACACCACGTGTGAGGCTTAAGCCTTAGTAGTCATCAACGTTCCATGGAAAGGTTGTGCCCTCATGTGCATACGTCATTAGAGGCAGCCTTCTAAGCTTTAGTATCTCCAGAGGACCCATAACTGTGATCCATTCAATATTTTATGTTTGCAGGCAGGAGGAATGAAGTCATCGGAACCAGCAGGGAGTGTATGTTCAGTTGCTTGGAGCACAAGTCTGCTAATTCCCAAGGGGCAGAGCTGACATCAGAAGTGATGCCCAGGGAAGGTCCCATTCAGAGGCTAGTTGAGGCCTGGAGTTTATGTATTAGACATGAAAGTGTATTTTACCATGTGGATATTTTCTGTGCTCAGTCAAGGGAAAGCTTTGTAAACCCACTCTTGTTCGTTATTGCTGTGAGTCAGAGTGACGCCGTATGACATGATGCATCTACGCCAATTTACGCTGGCCGAGGATCTGTCCCATTGACTTAAATAGATCTAAGCAGATTTATACCAGCTGGGGACCTGGTCCTACTTTTCTACCTAGCTTATGAACTTCCTATTTTAAAAAAAGACACAAAGCTTACCAGATTCATATTTCATGGTAGCTTTTGCAGGGCATCTTCCTCTCTTTCCCCATCCCAAGTCAGTCTGCTTCCAACCCACCCTTCGCTCATCACCCTTGTTCAGATCCCTAATCCTGTTCCCCTTTCCCTCTGCACAATCAATTGACCACCAGATCACCCCAGGGATTTATCTTCCCACTTCTACCCAACTCCCAACCAGCCTGTCCCAGTAACAGCATGGCTAAAACTGACCCCCTCATCTTTCATCACAGACTTTCTTCTCTCCCAGCCCTGTGTAGACCGCCACCCTGTAACCTGGACGTCTCCCCCAACATACAGACAGTGGCTGAATCCTGGCATTTCTTTCCTCAGATGTCCACTCCTTCCTTCCTGTTGCTGTGATCAACATATTTGTCATCCTCTGCCATGACTATGGCAACACCCTCTGTCTTCCCGTCCCAATCCCCAACTCGACTCCTTTCTACCCCGTCTAAAACGCCACTAACCTGACCTGCCAGTACTCACCAAGCTAACACGAGTATAAACAAGAATGTAGCCCAGCAGGGTAAATGAAGCCTACGTATTATGTCTATTCCAAGGGTTGATGCTACCAGATTTCTCAGTTGAGCACTGCAGAGTTCTTTGTCTTCTCTGGAAGACAGCTGATGACCGTCACTGGGACCGGGTTCTTCTGTCTATGCCTCCTGGCCAGCTGTTAAATTAAAGCCCTAGCAAGATAATATTATCCTTCCCAAGAGCTGGCTTCCCATGCGGGTTTGTCTGCTGCTTTCTGTAAGATCACTTCCTCTGTGACTGACATTTCCATCCTTTCCCTGCTTTCCTGACATTTCTAATTTGCAAGCATTTAAGGTGCCTTTCAAAGGGTCTGTTCCTCCTTACCCTACAGCCCCAGATTTTCCTTCATGAAAAAAGGCACTGTACGGCTCCAGGCCATGGGCTGTGATTTACACGTTTTCATCTCCTGTATAGAGCTAGTCTTGTATGTGATGCTACCATTCAGTTCAGTTTACCTGAGAACTTACACAAATACCGTCGGAGGTTGTTTTTTCCATATGTGTAAATATTGGGGATGGGAGTATTCCTTATGGGACATTTGAAACAGTTTCACTTTTGTTGGCCTGACATTTCCTGCAGCAATTGAAACGTTTGATGTTAAAGATCCCATTTAACTTGTCTCTTTAAGCCTGGCAGGGAAAGGGGCAGAGGCTGGGGGCAGAGTTAGGACAGTATTTCCCTTCCTCCCCTACATCCAGTCAAACTGTAGTAGGTGGGATGAGCGGCTGTATGGGAACGGGTATGAGGAAGGAAATGCCAGCTGAGCTGAGTAATTTGGAGCAGAGGAATTCAGGCGAGGTTACAGAAGCAGGGCCACATTAAGGCAACTTAAGTTTCTGGGGTGGGAGGGAGGAGACATTGCTCCACCTTGGCTCCATGGCCTTCTCCTCCTCCTCCAGAAGGAATCTTCTAAGCTAATGGGGAACATACCGCCAGCCTCTCTGGACAAGCTGGACTTCCTCCAGCCCCCGGGCCACCACTCTTTGTCTTCAAAACTTTCCTGAGGGGGAGGAGGCAGGCTAATGAAGCAGGAAAAACAACATACCCACCTGCCCTTGCACCATAGATACCAACTTCCTCTGTTCTCGGGGGGTGTTCAACCCCCACTGTGCCCCAGACCCCCGGCCCCACTCCAAGGGACCCCACCCTAACCTCTTTCCACTCCTGCTCTGCCCCAGACCCCCCCCCCACTCCGCCCCTTCCCCCGAGGCTCTGCCCCTTCCCTCCCCTGTTCCACCTTACCTCTTCTGACCCTCTCCCCACCTCTTCCTGTCCCTGCTCCTCCTTCCCCCCTCTGAATGGCTGATTGTGGTGGGCTGATTGTGGTGGATCAGCGGGGGCAGGGGGGGTGTGGAAGGGAGGGGCGCTGATCCATGGGGCTGCCAGTGGGTGCTGAGCACCCACTATTATTTTGGCCCATGACTTGCACCCCTGTTTAGGGTGAATACCTGTCCTGAACTGGGTGGGGTAATCCTGAAATGCACAGTTCAAGACCCTGTCCTGGGCTCAATCACTCCAAGACAGCATTTGTCCTGGATTCTCCTCATTGTCTCTTTGCACCTGCCTTAGGCTCAGGCGAGGCACCAGCTTCTTCTCAGTGTGGGGCGGGACTGAGGTGCACCTTAGACCCAACTCACCATGAGATCCCACCCCCTGCTCAGGCCACAAGCTGGAGCCTGGCTGTGATAAGAGTCACCCAGGGAGCCCAGACTGCTGTGGGGAGACCCAGAGCCTCCACCTGCCCTGGACAGCATGCCCCGAGGGGTGGGGACATGGGCAAGAGGCTGCTCTCAGGCCCCCTGCCCAGAGCAGATGGAGGGTCGAGGGCTCCCCATAGCAGCCTAGGATCCCTGGGCTCTTACCACAGCCCAGCTTCGGCTCCTGGCCTGGCCAGGGGTCAGGGCCTCAGGGGAAGAGGAGGAACAGGGGGCGGGGCCACTCCATGCATTTTCACTTTTGCCTTTTGAAAAAGTGCCCCCCCCCTCCACTTCTGCTTCCTGACCTCTTGTGTAACCCCCCAGTGCTTCCAGGTTGGCCTCCCTCTGAAGTCAACGGGGAGCCCTTCTGAAAGTCCCACCCTCAACCACGAAACCATGTAACCAAGCCCCCCGCCACGGACTCTGATCTGACCCTTGTGGGGCTTTCCCAGAGGTTGTTCCGAGCTGAAAAGAAACAACCACCACCCCACGTTGTTAGAATCCTGAACCCTGACATTGCCGTGACCTGTAGCTCTTCATGGCAGGAAATGACAGTCAGACAAAGCACAGGACAAGGTGGATTCCCTGTTAGTAATGGATATAATAACATCAGTCAGTCACACAACGTAATTCGATGTTAAGAAATATTTTTGGCATGTCACAAAGAAGTTAGCTACTGTCACACCCCAACAGTTATAAATGTCAAAGGCAACAGAATACGGGTTTTATTTTAACGATAACATACATTTGCATAATAATGGTCTTCATAATTACAATAAGATCTATGCTTCTCTGTTGGGGCTTTTCTTTTTCCCTTCAGTTTCTCTTTCTGGGGCAACTCCCTCGTGCTCTCCCCTCCACAAGTAGAAAATCAAACAATTCTCTCTCATGACTGTTTTTTCAGGCCTTGGAGGGAAAAAATGAGGCTAGGCACTTCCTCAAAAGTAGGCCTGTTTAAAGCAGGGGTGCTGTTTTAATCCAGCCCCTGAGCTCCCACTGGGATATTAACTACAGACTCGCTCCATCTCTGAGTTCCCCCTAGAGAATTCCCCGAGGAGTCTTTTATAGAGAAACACACAACGCTCACCCTCTCAGGTGTAATCAGAGAGGAGGTTATTTAACTCATTAGTATTTGCATTATAGTTAACACCCAGAGGACCTGTTGTGCTAAGTGCTGTAAAAACACACATAGTGAGAGACAGGCCCAGTGTGAACAGCTTCCATTCAGTATGGATAGAAAGATGAGGGAACAGGGAAGTCATGGGATTTGATCAAGATTGGTAGGAATAGGGTTTTGGCCTGATCAGTCTCTTTGGGTGACGTATTCGGTTCTGTTTCAGAGCTTCCCTCTCCTGCTTCTGCTCAACCCGGGAATCTTAAGTGGAGTAGAGAGATTATTTTACCTCTGTATTTGGCAGTGGTGTGAGCACTGCTGTAATCCTGTGTCTAGTGCTAGTGTCTAAAGTTCAAGAAGGATGTTGGTAAATACGAGAGGGGTTCAGAGAAGAGCTACGAGAATGATTAAGGGATTAGAAAATATGCTTTACAGTGCCAGAGTGAAGGAAAATCTATCGATTTAGCTTAACAAAGAGAAGGTCAAGGGATGACTCGATCACAGTCTATAGTTACTTACACGGGGAACAGATATTTGATAATGGCCTCTTCAATCTAGCAGAGAAAGGTACAGCATGATCCAAAGGCTGGAAGTTGGAAAGAAAGAAAGACAGAATGAGAAAAATAAAGAGAATTGTTGCCTGGAACCTACACCAATAATTAGTGAGCACAGGAGTTATGAAAAACCTTGAAATAGATAATACCATGATGGGCAATAATCCATCTGAATGACAGCAGATGGTAAGGGGTCACTTTATATGGGCCAGACCTGGTGCCATGGACTGTGGGACATGGATAACTGGGATCCGGCTCTCCATCAGACGTGAGTTTGGTTTTGCAACCTCATTGCTAAACCACTTGAACTAAATTTCTAACGCACTTGGCTGTGAAATTCAGACACCTCCTGAGTCATAAAATGAATAAATAAACTAGATCATAGATGATTAATAGAGATTAATATTTGACTGTTACTTAACTCTTGGGAAACACCTATGGGCTGGTTGTACTGGATTTAGGAGGCAGATGTAGTTTTAAACTTGGATCAAAGGGATTGTAGCTGGAAACAAATTACTTGGACTTAGCAGACTGCCTTATTAATCATATCTGTATCACCACTTTATGGTACTTCTAAAGGGCACTGTAGTGCAGACGTATTTTATCTTGTTATGTCTCGTAACGATATTGTGTGATGTTTGTGAAATAGGATTTCTGTCATGCCATATACCAGAGCCACTGGCCTTCAACAAATTTAAAAACTCTTAACCTACTTTAGATATAACTAATAAATCAGAGCACTTGCTCAAGCCACAGCTTATGTGGTATCAATTAGACCAGTGGAAACTATGATACAACCTAATTATCATTGCTACTCCACCTACGCTTAACGTAAATGTTTCTTTCTATCTTTTTTCCCAGAGGGTCAACATGAAAACTTAAATATGTACTTCAACATTGTTGATTTCCAAAGGCAGCACTGAAGACAAATGTTTAATACTTATAGTGGTGTAACTACCGTATGATGGGAAGTGAGTAAAGACATTTTAGAATGGAGACAGGGAGAGAAGTCCTGTGGGTGAAATTCACCTCTATGCCACATAAACCCCATTTATGTCCTCAGATTAGGCCTTTTAAGTGGACTTAAGTGGCACAGAAATTTTGTGCTGGCTGCAGTGGATTTCACCCCACCAAACACAGGTCTCCAGTTAGCAAAGTACAGAAGCATACACATAATTTTAAAGCACATGAGGACTCCTCGCAGGATTAAATTTACTCAGATGTTAAAGTACCTTGGTGAATCAGGGGCGTAGCACCGACTGCCGTGAATAGACCTGCTGAAGGTAATGGAACTATCCTGAGTAATAAGCGAGATGGAAAGATCGCCGGTGGATAGGTTGCTGGGATATGTGGTTCTATTCCCTGCTCTGCTACACAATTCTTGTGTGACCTTGGACAAGCCACATAGCATATGTCTACACCGCAAAGAGAACCCGCTGGTTCAAAGCGCAGGTCAGCTAACTTGGGGCAAAACGTATCAGTGTAGACATTCCCGCTTGGGCGAGAGCCTGGGACCTGAAACTTGGCGAGGGGTGAGGGTCTTGAAAGCCCAGGATCCAGTCCAAGTGAAAACGTCTACACTGATACTTTTTGCCCCATTGCCTCAGCTCCCCAAGCCCAAGTCAGCTGACCTGGCTCTGAGACTCAGTCCTGTGGGGTTTCTTTGCAATGTAGACATACCCTGACCCTCTGTACCTCAGTTCCTCACCTATGAATGAGGATGATAGAACTAGAGACAAAGACTTTTCTTGGGTAAAAAAAAAATGCAGATTCAGCAACACCAACACTTGTAGGTTTTGCTGAATTGTTTGTTTAAAAAGCAAACAACAAATTCCCCCAAATTTAAAGGTTTCAGTCTGATGTTTTCAAAATGAAACATTTTGATTTTTCAGTCAGAAACTAATTTGTTTCAAAACTTCCTTTAAATTTTTTTAACAGATTTCAAAAAAAAAAAAATGGGAGAAATTGAAACAAAACATTTTAATTTTTTCAGAACTAAAGATATATTATTCGCTCCAAAACAAAAATATTTTCAACTTTTCAATTCACTGAAAATTTTGAAAATGTACTAGGTTAATGGGGGCCATATTATGCCTATATATAAGAAACCCATGGATCACCACAGTTACCTCTCCCATCCCCACCCTCGATGTTCCAAGAAATTGGTTATCTATAGCGAGGAACTTGGATACCATTTGCTCTGAAGAGAAAGTCCGGGATACATGCCTAACCACACTTCACTAAACAAGGGCACGGCACCAGAGACGTAGATCACCTCAGGAAATGGGCCACCTAAATACCCCAGAAGAACCAACTTCGATATAAGAAAATATAAATGACTGACTACACAATCCTACTTGTCATCAAACATCACCCCATCTTGTTTCTAGTGTGGATCATCAAACAGTGACAACCCACACATGAGGGGGACCCCATCCTGAAAGAAATCTGTCCCAAGCCCCTTCGTCTGGCCTTCAAACAACCCCCCAACCTCACTGAGCTTCACTGGTGGGTGAATACTTCTCACAGAACTATCTCCCCAGACCTCTCAGTCCTCATCCTCAAAGGAAATTCATAACTCTGCTGAACACTAAAAACCATGGACTTAACAGAGACCCTGATTTTATGGTTCATGGCAACAATTTGTGACATCCCCTACTGCCTGCTAATGCGCCATTGTCAAACGACTGCAGAGCCGTTAATTGCACATTTCACGTTAAGTCATCTCCTACAGTATGTGTGAATGAACCCTTATATTTAACAACCTTGTATTTCACTTGGACGCTCTGGTTACATTCTCCAGAGCTGAGGAAGAGCTCTGTGAAGCTCAAAAGCTTGTCTATTTCACCAACAGAGGTTGATCCAATAAAAAATATTACCTTGCCTATCTTGTCTCTAAGATAAGGAGATAAGGATTGCATCCATTAGTAAGTGTTTGCATAATTGAGCCCTAAGTCATTTCTTGAGGTATTTCGTAATCCTAAAATTATTATTATTAAAGTACCACCAGGAGAACTAGTGACTTTGAATTGGTAACTGACAATATTTAAAACCAAAAATAGGATATTTTTGGGACACCGAGGTGTTTATTTTTTGTTTGGTTTGGTTTGGCTTGGCTTTTGGATTAACAGCTGCACCACCATAGTGATCAGAAGGTAAAGAAGTTTTCTTTTTTTTAAAAATCCTCAAAATGATATATTTCAGTGGGTTAATTACTGCTGTTCTTTGACCTTTTTGTTTTCGTCTGCATTTCACTGCATTTCCAATCAAGCGTTTTCCTTTGACACTGTGCAGGGCTCAGTGTAAAATGAGTTTGGTAGAATCAGGTGTGTGGCTGGTGAACTGCAGCTTACAGTACAAAGGCAGCACTGTTTTTCACAAGCATATTCAGTAATATTCACTCAACAGAAGATCCCAGCGACATGGCAATATCCATCAACCCTCTGCATTAGCTCATAATTAAAGAAAGGTCAGTGGCTTTACCTTTATGAGAACTACATTTATCTTGGTACGGTTAAAAAACAAACATATACAAATTCCACAACGGAAACTTTTGTTGACATCCAGAAACATGAAACCCGAGACCCGAAAAATGTTACACAGACAGCTGAGTTAATCTAATAAGGCTCATGAGATTGATTTACCTCGCCGGTTGCAGAGCTGTTGAGATAATTTTTTGTAGTTAACACCATATGCCGATGTACTCCAGTTTTTTCATGTCTCGCTAGTGAAGAAAGGCCCTGGTTCCGCCTGGTTAGTTACCTTTTCTCATTTTCACAGCCAGCAGGAGCCAGGATATATTCTTAATTTTGTTCTTGTGGATCCATTCATTTGTAAATTACACATAGTGAGAAACAATGTCCACCTGGAAATTTCAGCTGGATACAGCTTTTATCTTCAAATATTGGGAGCTACTTAGGAAAATAATAGAAGTACGGTGAGAACCCGGAATACCGTGCCCTGTGATAGCACAAATCCATTTATAGCGCGGGGCACACGGGGCTCCCGATGTCGGCGGTGGGCGCTGCTTTGATGCAGTAGAACCCCGCAATACCGTGATCCCGCTCTTATCACAATCAGGTTTTTTTTTTATCCCAGTCATCACAGTATTGCAGGGTCCATAAAACCATTCCCTATTTTTAGAACTCAGACACATGCTCTTTAAGGAACTGAAATGTGATTTTTGTTTTTGCTTGCTTTCCCAGTTCTTGGACTAGATGACGTCCTGAAGTCTCTTCCAACCCTAATCTTCTAGTATTCTATGATTCCAGACAAATCCAGACACAGAACTGCCAGAAAACAGTGAAAACAGCTAGGGCTAGAAGAGACGTTCTGGAAGTCTCAGGAGAAAGCATTATTAATATTAATTTGTTTTACACTGAGATCAAGACCTCACTGTGCTTGACAACGGTGCATATGCATAGAAAAGATAGTCCCGGCCACAACTTGCTTACAATTAGAGCCGGGTGAATAATGGATTTTTCAGATCATTCCAAAAACTCAAAAATAAAATAAAATTCATTTTGGATTGAATGGAAAACAAAAATTGTCAGTGAATTGAAAAGTTGAAAAATAATAATTGGGAGGTCAAATACAATGTTCTATTTGATCCAAACCAAGACATGGTTTCGATTTTGAGCTTTTCTAATGTTTTTAAATTAAAAAATTAATAGAGTTCTAAATGAATTCATTTTGTGCCATGGTTCATTTAGATTTTTTTCTGAATTTTTTTTCCTGGACAGGAACCATCATCCAGCGAAATCAAACACAAATTTGTAAAAATGTTTTAGTTTTGCCAAATCTGCATTTTATTTTTTTTTTGGCTGAAAAAAGGGTTTTGGTCAATCAATTTCACCCACCTTTACTTACAGTAAAAATAGACAGGACATGAGACTATCCCCATTTTGCAGATGAAATGAACAGAGAAAATAAGTGACTTGACCAAGGTCACAAAGTGAACGGCAGACCTGAAACTGAACCCAGATGTCTTGAGCCTGAGTTCAGTCTCTTGGTACAATGGGAATGGAAGCCAAATATAACTCCTCTGTTATGGATACCTCAAGCAGATGTTGCAGAGCCAAATTATTTGCCTCACTCCTGAAGGGAGTGGGAAAAGGTAGGAAAGAAAAGGGCAGACAGAGAGGATGAGATGAGATCCATGCACTCCAGCAATCACCATCTGATTATTGGCCCCTTGAAGACCAGGTGCAGTTTAGACCAGTCTCCAGAATAACCTGTGCTAAGTGCCTGGGAGAGAATCAGGGAGCCATAATGAGGTCGTTGACAACCCACCTGTTTTGCGCCATCCATCAAAATGGACACAGTGTGGAGAACAGGGCCCAGAGGTCTCTTAAAATAGCTTAAGAAGCGGGAAACCTGATAAGGCAAATAAAAGTACTAAATCTCCATTGACTTCAGTGGACTATGATGAGGAATGTTTTTAGCTATGCAACTTTAAGAATAATGCTGCAACGGAAGGCTTCAGATTGCTGAATATGGAAATTAACTCCGTCTACCAGTGCTACCCATAGATGTTCTCTTAACAAAGCATGTTCTATTTTTCAACTCGTCAGCCAATTGTAATAACTGAACTGCAGGAATGCTTGCAAAAACCATCACTTTCAGTGTATACAATCTAGCAAGTTTAAGATTAGCAGCCGTGTTAGTCTGTATCCGTAAAGAAAACTTATGCATACAATGAAAATAAGCTGAATATTGGATACATTCAATGATCTTCATACTCTACAGCAGAAGAATTATACACCGAGTTTATTCAGCAAATAATTTTGAATAACAAATTCAAGTATTTGAAAATATTGATTTGTCAAGGACAAGTCAAACAGAATAAGAAGGGAAATTCATCAAATAAATTATCCGTTATGAGTGACTGGACCAACTCTATTGATAACTGGTAACCATTCACATGATGGCATACATCACATACCTCAGGTGTGCCAGCAATGCCTCTCTGCCATGTGCATTGGCCTAACCGGACAGTCTCTACGTAAAAGAATAAATGGACACAAATCTGACATCAAAGAATTATAATATTCAAAAACCAGTAGGACACTTCAGTCTCCCTGGACACTCAATAACAGACTTAAAAGTGGCAATTCTTCAACAAAAAACCCTTCAAAGACACTCCAACTAGAAACTGCAGAACTGGAATTAATTTGCAAACTAGACACCATCAAAATAGGCCTGAATAAAGACTGGGAGTGGATGGGTCACTAAAAACAACTAATTTCCCTCTGATAATACTCACACGTTCTTGTCAACTATTTAAATGGGACACCGTGTTTACATTGGCCTCATTAACACTACAAAAGTGATTTCCACCCCTTCTTGTCAACTGTTGAGAATAGCCCACTTCCACCTTAATTGAATTGGCTCGTTAGCACTGACCCCTCCCCCTCCCCTCCACTTGGTAAGGCAAGTCCCATCTTTTCACATTATGTGTATTTATATCTCTTTACTTTCTTTTCCACTCCATGCATCTGATGAAGTGGGTTTTAGCCCACAAAAGCTTATGCTCGAATAAATATGTTAGTCTCTAAGGTGCCACAAGGACTCCTCGTTGTTTTTGCTGATACAGACTAACACGGCTACCCCCCTGAAACATATAATAAGCTTGTAATAGCTATTTAGGACTAAAAAAATTCCTTAGTCAGAATTACTCTTCTCCTCCTCCATGTTCTCTGATACGCAAATTCACATTTGCTGACAATGATGCCGGGCCCAATTTTGCACCCGTTGAAGATGATGGGACATTTGCCATTGATTTCACTGGGAACAGCATGCAGATGGTATCTGGCACACATTATATAATCAGATTTTACTGGCACATATGACAACATTTACAAGAGTCTGGTGTCAGACCATATAATCTTCACAGGACTTTACAATCTTGGGAGATTACAATCTGTACATTGGCACCATCTGAAACAAATTAAAATAAGAAATTGCCAGTTTAATAACTTATAATTTTTAACACACATATATTCATGTGTGTCCCATACACTAGTCTTAATTTTTCAGAGTAAACTGTTCTCAAGTTATGAAAGAGAAAAGCAAACCGCAGGCTCAGAAAACTAAAAACCCTCCAACAATTTTCTTTAGATTTTCCTGAGAATACTTCAGCACAAATATGGAGTGAGACTGTCTCATGTTACATAGTGTTTTTCTTAAGCACCAGCTCCTGGAATCATGTGATTACTTGGGACTCACAGCAATGCCTTATTTTTAAAAAGTCAAATTTCTAGCCCTCACAGTGGGGGGGCGGGGCGGGGGAAGCTTCAGAATATGATAAAAAAAATCAGAAGTCAAATAAAAAGAATCCATCATTTATTTTTTGCCAATTCTCATTATTTTTAGGTCAATCTTATGAACTCTTGGGGGTGGCAATGCTAGTTAGCAATACTGGTGTGTGAGACGAGCTGAATTTATTATACCGATATCAGGGAGATTACAATGTGTTTGTGTACACTGTTCTATCTGGCAATCAGCCACAAAACAAAGACAATTAAGTATTTCATTATGAGCCAGATTGTGATCACCTTACTCAACAAGTGATCCATCCCAGTGAAATCCATGCAGGAAGTAAGGTGCTGAGTAGAAAGTCTGGCACCCTAAATAGGACATTACTGTGCAAGTAAGCCCAGTGATTTCCAGTGTGTGTAACGGTGTCAGAATCTGGCCCCAATCAGGATGAAGGTTCCTGCTCCAAAAGAGGATTTTTGTTTAGATTCACACCAGGGATGGTGAAATCCTTTGAAAGATTCCCCAACGTGTTAGTTGTTTTTTATGCAAACCCATCTGATGTCCTCTCTGCTCTAAGGAATTTTTCTTCCAACTTCCAACCAGTGCTAATGCTGGTTCACTTTCAGAGGAATGTTGGAAGGGCTGGCATACATGCACAACTGGTATTGTTAACACCATATCACTTTGGTCTGCTCACAGAAGGGTCACTTGACCCCAGCAGCTTGTACATTTGGGTGCCATACCCAAAGGGTATTAAGCCTTTCCATTGACTTCAACAGCCTTTGGATTAGGTACCATAAAATTTCACTCCAATTAGCAAGGGTGGTACTTTTTCCATAGACTTTTTGTTAGTGGGTGAAGGGGTTGTTTCTTTCTTTCTGATGGAAAGTGGTTTCTTCCACTAAATGGACACGTTCATGAAAAAAAAGTCCCATCTTTGATGGAAATCTTTGAGTTTTTACTGAAAAATGGAAAACTCCAAGCTCCCCAACTGTGCTTTAAAACCAAAAAGTTTTGCTTTGCTAAAAGCCCATAGTTTTTCAGCAGCTAAAAGAAATAAAACCAAAAGTCTGATGAAAACTTGAAAAGATTCCATTAAAAAAAATGCAGAAAATTGTTTTTTCATTGAAGTGTGTCAGGAAAAAAAGTCACATTTAAACCACCTCTCTTGCGAATACCAATGGAGCTAAACCAGTGTTAGTAACTGTCGAAGATCTGGGATTTCACAGAATCATAAATCTATTATATACAATAAAGAACTTCCTCTTTGCAGCAGCTGCAACATCCTTTGAAATGGGCGAAAGGTCTAAGGCATGCACTCGGGCAAACTAGGTGGAAATCAGAGAGGAGCCTGTATCAAGATTGAGAGCCAGATTTCGATATGCTGAATAGATCTATTCTTGCTCACTTGGGGCAGCACCACATGCTACAATTAGCCCCTTTAGCTTCAGTGGGACTTTGTGAATTGCAGGTACTACTCAGTGTGGGCATGGCCTTCACAATCTTGTCCATTGTAATTTAGAAATAAAATTCTATTTGTGTACCTGAGTTCTTATCTAAAGGATGAGGGAATCTACACTATGCGAATGAAGGCTTATCAGCTGTGCTGGCTAAGTCCCGGGGAGATGATAAAAGAGAAAGAGAGAATGCGAAAGAGACAATTTGGCTGTGAAAACAAGTGTCGCTGGAACAAGAGTTGAAAGCAGTGCTGTAGCTGAGAGAGAGAGAAAGAGAGAGACTTCCGTTCCTGGGACAAGATCCCTTCCTGAAGGAGATACACAGATTTCCACTGACAGATTGGTGCACCAAATACATTATAAATCTTGCAGGTGAGGACAAACGGTCTTTCTACTATATACAGGAGAGAATTACAAAAGCCACTAGAGCTACTCAAAAATCACAATGTTGAGGTTCACAGCCTGAGACACACAAAAAGAGGCTGATTTCAGAGGGCAAGTTTAGCACATTTGGGGGTGGGAGAAATCAGATCCTTTGAAGGCATCTCAAATTGGTCACCCAAAATTCACTAGTCACTTAAATCTTGGCCAGAGCTTTTTCCATCTGATTTAACGAGTATTTTTCTAGCAAGGAGTTTAAACCAATTAAAGTATCTCAGTCCAGCTATGTTCATAGACTCACTTGCATTTAATTGTTTCCCTTCATCTAATAATGATCTCTTCATCTGAAACAAGTGGACTTGGATTTCAGGAGTGTTTGCTGAGCAGCACCAAGATGGGGCCAGTTGGCTTTTCCAAATGTTCCCTCTCCTGGGGTCTCACAGGCAGGGCAGACAGAGAAGAAATCCATCTGTCCGTGGGGAGAAGGGATGAAACGTCCCATTTCCAGCTACTCTCCCAGAGAAGTTCCCCTTCTCGCCTGCCTTTCCTTGGGGATTCGGTCACTAATATACCCCACTGCTGTTCCGCCTCCTCAAACATCACCAGGTGGATCGCAAGCCCAGATGGTGAGTCTCCATCTTGTGGCCTTTTGTCCCACTGCTACTAGCCCTTTAACCTACCCCACAGAGAGCTCTCTTGAATGGTAAGTCCTCTGGGACAAGGACCATGCTTCCCTTTGGGCCGTGCTCGCTTTCAGTGCTTATCCAATAAGCATGTCTCAGCTCCAGAGAGTTTAAAGGGCCAGTATCAGGAGCAGTGTTGGCCAATCCCACAGCAAGATGGGATTGATGGATGGGTCTCCCATCTCCCTGCAGACAGTTCTCGAATATTTGAGGAGTCGCCAGTGGATCTCCTTGCCCTTTTCCATGCCCCAGATACAGACTATGGGGAGAGGAGAGGAGCTGCCTGTCCAATGGGAAGAGATAACTAGTCACCCAGCGGTGAGAAGAGCACCCATCCACCCTCCCCACCCCCAGCAAGACTAATCAAAGCAAAAGGGGGAGCACGGTCCTGTTGCTGCAAAGAGTCTTGGGGGATAAAGGGGGATGTGGTGCCACTGACCATTCTTCCGATCCACAAGGTACCCGTATTAACAATCTCCCTGAATGCAAGGAAGGGACAAGATTTTCAAAACCAACCGGTTATTTCCAGGACCTCCGTTCTGAGGTGCCCAGCCTGAGACAGACTAAAGGGCCTTGAACCTCAGAGCCGGCCAAGCAGCCACCCTCTCACAAATCAGTTGGGCACTGGCCATGGATTGCCCCTTCTCAGCACCAAACCTCCGTAGGATGGGGGTGCCTTCCGCAGCTCACACTCTCAGACTCCAGCACGCCTTCTCTCATGTCCAATTCTACCCTTGGCTGGGCCCAGCTCGGGGTCCCACACAGGGTGAGATAGTCCTTGAAGGCCCAACACAGTCAACACACCTGCAGTGCACACAGTCCAAAGACACCTCATGGCCTAGAACTAGTGTCTTCTCCCAAGCTGGGCTTCCTCTGGTCTCCCTCTGTTCTTGTATTTCATAGCCACTTCCATCTGAAATCCATCCAGGCTTCTTTCTACCTTGTCAACCATTTTCCTAGGCCTCACAGGCTTCCTAGGTCTTTCCCACAGGGCTCTCCTCTGACATGACATGACAGTTCTCCTCTGAGGTCTCTAATCCCTAGGGGACGCCTACCCTTCCTCAGCTGCACCTGGTTAATTAAACAGGCTGGCCCTTAAATGGACAGACCATCCAGTCCCAGGCACCCATAATTGAGGCTCCCTAACTCACCAGGCCTTTGTCAAAATCATGGCTATCATTTATGGACAAAAAAAGAGCCCATCCTCCTATGCCCCTCCCTCCACTTTTCAGACAGAAGTCTAAAGAACCAGCAGCTGCATCACAGTTGGGTAGGTAATGATAATACCCATCTCTGATATGGCACTCATCATGAGCAGATCTCAAAGCACTTCACAAAAGGGGGAGTCAGTGTCATTATCCCCATTTTACAGATGAGGAAACTGAGGAGGTGACTTGTCCAAGGCCACCCAGCAGGCCAGGGGCAGAGCTGGGAACAGAACCTATGTTTGCAGAACCTATGTGCCAGTCCAATTCCCTATCCTCTTGGCAGTTCAATGCAGAAATCCACATTGGTGCAAGGTTCTCCCCAAACCTGGAGCTCCTTCCCACACCTGACTAGTATGATCTTTTTCAAGGTAGCATTTCATGTTCTAACCCAGCCAGAGTCAGCCAATCCATGCAGCTTCTATGCAGACCTAACAACAGAGAAAACAAAGGGTAAATTCAATAGTATTCTCACTTTTTGTTGGCTTAGGTCATTACTATGGCAGTCATCCATCCAGAAGCAAGCTCCTGCACACACCCCCCCACCTGTATCTTCTTCTCCGAAGGTTGCTCCTTAGTGCCATCTAGTGACAAGAAGAGCTACATCTTCAGACGAAGAATTTGCTGGGTTCCCCCATCTACTGGCAGAAAATAAGGAGAATGTGGAAGAAGTGAAACCAGACAGACAAGAGCACAGGAGGAAGAGGGAGAGGAAAAAATTGTAAGAGGAAAAGGGAGTATCGGGGGGAAGGAGTGGAGGAAGCACCAAAGCAGGAACACCCGTCACACAGACAGAGGTGAAAAAAATCAACCCACAACTCAGCTGCAGTCAAAGGCACCATGAACGGTGTTTGAGAGAGGACACCACAAGGCAAAACAGGTGAATGGTTCTCTGTTTGTAAAGTCCTGCTCCATTACCGGGACTCCTGAGAGCTACCACAACACAACTTACAAACAATAGAAGTGACAGGTACAAAAAGCGCAAGAAGCAACCAAGGAGAACACAGTAAACCGGAGCAGTGGTCTCTGCTCCAAACAGCCGAAGGTAATTGAAACACGGTGGGAGCGGTTCTCCTGCCAAACGGAGTCTGATGGGACGTTCATTGCTGCAACTGGTTATAACAAGCCCGAAAAACCTTGGCAACCTACGGATATGGGGCCATATCTTCAGTTGGTGTAAACTAGCAAAGCTTTATTGCAGTCAGGCCACTTTATACCAGGTCTATTGTTTCATAGCATTTGCTGCCGGAAGGGACCATTAGACATCTAGTCTGACATCTTGTATCTCACAAGCCATTACCCTTCACCTAGGTATCCCTATATTGAGCCCAATTGCTTGTATTTAGCTAAAGCATGTTTTCCAAAAAGGTGTCCATTCAGGGGCTGAAGCCATCAAAATAAAATGGAGAATCCACCACTTCCCTTGGCAGTCTGGTCCCATGGTTCTCACTGTTAAAAGAATGGTGCCGAATTTCTAATTGAAAGTGACCTCCTCGGCTGATGATATCCTCATTGACTTCAATGGAGCCACACTGATTTACACCAGAGGACCTGGCCAAAGACTCCTAATACACTACAACCACCAGGTCTGTATGTTGTAAAATTTCTCACAGAACAGTCATCCAATGGTAAAATCGTTTACACCATTCTTGGTCCGAGTTAGATTTGAATTAGTCTCTTGGGTAGAGAAGGCTCCAGGTTTCATTATCATTCTGCTCAAGTCATCCACCCACTTTGATCTGCGATGTTGTTATCATAATTATCTGCATTACCATCCCTTATCCCCATCAGCACCGCTTCAAGGATCAACTTTACAGAGTCAGCTAATCACCTAAAGTCCTAATTAGGGCAGGGAAGATATTGCAAAAGACATTTAATAAATAGACATTTGCATTTTTTAAATTAATTTGCCCCAGCTATCCTCATGTGCCTCATGTATTTGCTTTTGGCAATACTCTGGCAATTTAAACGTACTGGCGGCAATGTTTGTGGAAACAGTAAGTTTGAAACTATCCGGGAGGATGCACCTGAGAAGAAAACTTGCCATTCATAATGGTGAGTGTTCTCACCAGAAACCTGACAGGAAGGGTTATACTTCTCCACACTGGTCTGGTGGCCCAGATGCTACGCTGTAATTGAAAAGACCAGGGTTCCTGGCACTACCACAGATCATTTGTATGGCCCTGGGCAGGGTTGCTAATCTCTCCAATTCAAAATCCTAGGGCAGGGCCGTTACCTCTACTCAGGGCTTGTGGCAAAGCCTAGGCCAGAGCCACTGGATAAATAATAAGTGAATTGCCCCCTAAGGCCAGACTTATCATATAGAAAACACTTTCCCCTCCTGTTGATTGCTCTACAAGCTGTTTCATTCCCAGGCCAAAGATTCTCTGCTAGGTTGGCTCCATCTTTTACTCCCCCCGAAGATATTCTGAACTGATAGACATATAGGCCCTGACAGCAGCTGTGGGAGAGCACCCTGTACTGTCCACACAGAGCTCTAGAACTTACATGGGGTTTGTCTGCAGAGGGGAGCTTGTAGGACTGAAAGCTGCTACTTTGCTTATTTCCTCTGTCTCCCTTTGTTTCTTGATCCCTTTCTTGGTTCTCCCCTTCCCTCTTTATATCCTTTTCCCTTTGCCTCAGCATGATTTCTTTTCCTGTCCCTCCCATATTGCCCCCCCCCCTTGTTGAGGTGTGCCTGTCAGCAATGGGAGTTTGTATTCAATAATTAAATGATTCCTTTATCCTAACGTATAAGGCACTAACCAGCGCGAGCGGCCGGCTGCAGTTCCCTGATCTATCCCTGCAGAGCAGAGCCCCACCTTCCAAGACGGAATATGATCTTTGGTCTCTGTGGACACACCCTATATTCCTACACAGCAACAGCCTCCTCCACATACCTCAGCCAACTTTCATCTCTCTCTGATGTCTCTGATGTTTCCCCACTTCAGTTTCTCTCTCTTAATCTCTCTTACCTTTGTCCTGGGCTGTGAGCCAAGTGCCTTAAGCCTGATAGTAAAAACTCCAAAGGGACGGTGTAGAATAGAATATAACCCCCATTTACCAATGATGGTTTTGGAGACATCACAAGTATTCAGATCCGTGGAGGTATGGATAAGCTGAGGACTTTCTGGGTAACTTATTCTTTCCTGGAGACATATGGAGTAATTTCACTCGTGAAGATTTACCGTACACCACTTTATCAGTGTAAACTATTATTGACTATTAGTGTTCAAGGGATTTTCAAAAGTGACTAAAGAGAACATTTTCCAAAATAAGTGACTTAGGAGCCTAAGTCCCATAACATTGGGACTTAGAAGCTTAAATCTCATTGAAAGTCACGGGGACTTAGATACCTAAGTGCCAAAGTTACTTTTCAAAATGGGACTTTGAAGCCTGTCAGGCACTTTTGAAAACTGTACCTTAAGTGACTTTCAGTGGCATTTGTGATCCCAAGGCATTTAGATGCTTTTGAAAACCCTATCCTTGAAGAATATCGTTGTCAGTATGTCCTAAGGGACTGATTTTGAAAAAACTCAGCCATCCACATTTGGGGCCAGATTTTCAAAAGAGTTCAGCTCCCTTTTAGGTGCACAAATGAAGTAACCAGACTTTCAGAAATGCTCAGCAGTTCCCATTGTTCTCCCTGAGGAGGGAGGATTCGCCATGGCCAGCAATGGGTGGTGAGTTCATTTGAAAACCTGGCCTTAAATAGATTTTGATCACTCATCTGCATAATTTCAGTCTCTTTAGATTGACGTTGGGTCAGATTCTGAATCCCTTACTTGTATTGGATGGTGCCCTACTACAAAGGTAGACCCACTGACTTTAATAGGAGCAGACTTAGGTCAGCACTGGATATTACAGAAAAATCACTCCTTAACTACCGGTACTTTATGACAGCAACTCAGATTTCAGATACTGACTTTTTTTGACAAATTGCTAGTGAAGAAGGATTGTATGATGAGAATATTTCTGAGCGATGAAGCTATGTGAGAAATTCATGAGCCTTGCACAGACAACTTGCAAACAGAAAGGGGTCAAAATTAATCAAATTATTCATACTTCTGGATACTGGTCAAAAACTGTCCATCAAAACAGTTTCTGGACAGAAAATAAGGCTTTTTGACTAAACCAGTTTCTGTGTGCGTGAAAAGTACCTACTTTCTATAGGGGATAAAATGATTTTCATTGAAAAACCAAATGCCACAGAACTAAAAAAGCCAAAGCCTAAAATATTTGGATAGTTCACTCTCCTCATGTCCCATTCTCATCCCTGGAGTGGGCTCCCCAGCTGAATTACATCTCTCACGTTGTACTGTCTCCCCTCTCTAAGGTCAGGTCTACACTACCCATCGGATCCGCGGGTAGCGATCAATCTTTCGGGAGTCAATTTATTGTGTCTAATCTAGACACTATAAATCAATCCCCGAGTGCTCTCCAGTTGACTCTGGTACTCTGCTGCCGTGAGAGGCAAAGGTGGAGTTGATGGGGGAGTGGCAGGAGTCAACTCAGCGCCGTGAAGACACCATGGTAAGTTGATCTATGTACATCGACTTCAGCTATGCTATTCTCGTAGCTGAAGTTGCGTAACTTAGGTCGACTCCCCCTACACACACACACACACACACACACACACACACACACACGCCCCAGTGTAGACCAGGGCTATGAGACCAAGCTATAGAGTCCAACCTAGTGAGGCTGAGAGTATAAGGTACATAAACTACAACTCCCATAAGGCACCACGGCAACATTTCTGAATAGAAATATTTTGGATTGGGGCAGACATTGTTTAGTTTTCAGGTGAAATGGTTTGCTATTTGAATTTTCACCAAAAACGGATTTTTTTTTCTCATCAGCTCTAACTATGAACTCTATTGTTTATGCCATCTGTGGCAGTAATACCCATATGAAAAGCAATAGAGCCATTTGATAAGTTACATTTTAATGTGTATTTTTGGTCATTTGGACTCTGCCTAGGTATCCATCTTCATTGGATTTAAATCAATCATTCTAAACCTCAAAGCAGCATCAAACAGCATCCGCCGAAGATAAATACATACATGAACCCGCAGAGACACAAATACAAAACATCTGCCACACCAATGTTTTCTTCTTTCTCTCCACATGTGGAATTCCTCCATCCACTTCCCAGAAAAAAAATTCACACCGGACTAAGGTGCAGGGAAAGCAAAATTTAGTCTGTAAAAGGTCTACTATTTAGGGACTCGTCAAGGGCAGGCGAGCTTTATGAGGTACAATTTCAAAAGTGACTAGTGATTTTGGGCTTCCTCCTTTTTGGCTGCCCGGCATGAAATCCTGGCTCCACTGAAATCAATGGCAAAACTCGGAGCCAGGATTCCCCCTGATTTCAAAAAAATGCTGAGTGCTCACCCTATCTCATTACATAAACAAAAGGACGTATTTCTTCACACAATGCACAGGCCACCTATGGAACTCCTTGCCGGAGGATGTTGTGAAGGCCAAGACCATAACAGGGTTCAAAAAGAATGAGATAAATTAATGGAGCATAGATCCATCAATGGCTATTAGCCAAGGTAGGCAGGGATGGTGTCCCTACCCTCTGCTTGCCAGAACCTGGCACTGGGCAACAGGGGATGGATCACTTGATGATTATCTGTTGTGTTCATTCCCTCTGGCACTGGCCACTGTTGCAGGCAGGCTACTGGGCTAAATGGGCCATTGGTCTGACCCAGTAGGACCATTCTTATGTTCTTATGTAGGTGCTATCTGGTTACAGCTTGATTTATCCTGGTAGTGTTTAATCACTCAAGCTGAAAGCACCAGTACAACCACATACACAGTGCCACAGAAGAATACACAGAGCAGTATGATGCGCTCCCAGGAATTATTAAATGAAGCAAAATGGAATAATGATCAATACAGAACTGAGCTGGGCTTAACGTATTTCAACAGGAAACAAAGAAAGCACTGTTTGACTCTGTGCTGTTAGGGCTTGCCTTTAGGTACATAGGAAAAATGTTTACTAAATAACTCAAATACTTAAGAAGGAGCTACATTTTTATTTCAGGCTGACTTAGCTGCAAGCATGCACATGCAAAAAAGGTGAGCAAAGGGCCAAACTGCTGAAGGTATCAGACCATTCGGCCTGGCTCTTGGGAACCAAAAATCTTCCATTTTCAAAGAGTGGCTCCTTTGATATGCTATTTCCAACAATTGTGTCTCAGTTCCCATCATGGGGGCTTGTTGGGGTCAGACAGTAAGGCTAGGCAAGCCCCAGGCAGGGCTGAAAATGCAGAAGGGACAAAGGCAGCTTAAAGCCATCTCTTCCAACCTCTGTCTGAGTACAACTTAGCCAGGCACAAGTCAGGGCTCTGCGTGGTGGTGTTCCCTTGTGCACCATGTCAAACAGCATTCTCAGTGACTCAGCCCAGCGAGCAGCTGGCTTATGCTCCCTTCTGGGACCTGTCTATCCAGGGTGACCAGATCTCCCGATTTTATACGGACAGTCCTGATTTTGGGGTCTTTTTCTTATATAGGCTCCTATTACCCCCTCCCCCCGCCATCCCGATTTTTCACATTTGCTGTCTGGTCTCCCTATGTCTATCTCAGAAGGTTGGCCAGGCCTACAGGTGTTAGATCATCATGTACTCTGGAGTCAATTTCAACTTATCACAGCATTTTGCAGGAGTCAGCGTTTGCATTCCTTGCATGTCCTATGACCAAGTTCTCTACAGGGCAGAAAACAGTGGCCAACATGAAGGACAACATGCTGCTTAATCTCCCAACATTTATTACTTTACACACACTCCCTTTTATTAATATTATTGATTACATTAAGGGGCAAACAGTCCTTACTTACTCACAGAGCGTTCCCATTGCCTGCAACTCGCAATTGGCCCATCAAGGGTGCTTCTAGTCTGACAAGTGACTATGTGATCCGAAAGGCGACCATATTCTTGCTTACTGCCCTCTCTGGGTATTCAAAAGACTTCTCTGCTCACGGTCACATCTAGGATCAAGTCCTGCTGCTGTTAGTACTGCAGAATACACACAGATTTGAAAGAGTAAAATGGATTCTGTCCTCTCTTGTGTATCCCTCATCAGAATTGTTGGCTAAATTCCTATCCGTTACACCTATTATTATCCGCATTATGCTAGCACCTGAAGGCACCAACCAAGATCAGGGAATGCCCTTGCCAGACGCCAAAGAGAGTTTATAATCTAATAGACCAGAGGTTCTCAAACCAGGGGGAAGGCCCTCTCTGCAGGGAGGCATGGAATGTATGGGCGGGATGTGAGAAGATGTAGGAAAAAATAAGAAACCTAGTGTGCCTATTTTACCCCCAGCAAAGCTTGCGTAGCATTATGCAAAGTCGCTGCCATCTGTACATTAATCCGTTTGTTACGACGCAGTGGGCACATTTAATTGTGAGCATGGCCCACACTCGCAGTTTTGCTTTTGTTCTTAGGACAATGGATCGTTGGCTCATTCGTGCAACAGAAAGGGGGGGAAAAACAACTCAAGTGAAAACAAAGAAGCCAAAACTGATTAAAGTGACGCACAGGCGCTGCATATATATAGTGGTGTATGTGTTTGTATGGAGGAGCATAAAGTCACTGATCACACGAGGAAAGGTTTGCAGGACAGAAGCCTCAATAAGAAAAGAAGATTGGCAATGGGTTCAAATACGCCACGGAGTCCCAATTCCTCTGGGACTTTCTCTTTCCACTGAGGAGGGAGAGTGTGCTATGCCGGCCCTATAGACGATACAGTGCAAAAGTACGGCTTTTATACATCCACATTTCAGAGAAGAGCCGCCCTTTCCAGAGAGTTTCTTTGCAAAGTGGTCCCAGTTCATATGGCACCTGGTCCAAAGCCAATGAGGTTTTTTCCCCCAATTTCCTTTAATTTAATTTAATTCCTTTAACTGGCTCTGGATCAGGGTCAGAATTTAGAGGGAGTAGAAAAAAAAATTCAATCTTAGCACTGTCCGTTGATAAGAGTGCTGGTTATTCTAGAGGAGGCACATGGAAAAGAGGTTTCTTGAAAGACTCAAGGGAGATGATCAACGATGCCTTATTCCAAGTCAATGGGAGTTGGGTGCTTTGTGTGTTTTGCCAGTCACAGAAAAAGATACCTGCAGCTGAACATCGGGGATGCTGCGTTTGCCATTCCCCGTAGTGTGTTACTTGATGCAAGTGACAGAAAAAAAATGGTTCTGTGTATAAATGAAAACTCAGTTGAATGTACATTTTAGGCATATTTGTACAGATTTGTATAAGTCTATCCAAATACGAAGGAAAAGAGGAAATGTACTTTAACGCACAGGAGGTTTAAAAACCATCGGTCTTTTTTGGTACAAAAGCATCTGTGGCACTTTGTCGGTTTTTCAACATTTGCAGTTGAAGAATTAACTCGGGTGATTGGCAACCGGATCTGAGCCCCAGGGCTAGCCTAGCTGGGGTATGAGCAGACCCACTGCAAAATAGGGTGACTAGATGTCCTGATTTTATAGGGACAGTCCCGATTTTTGGATCTCTTTCTTATATAGGCTCCTATTATTCACCACCCCTTGTCCCGATTTTTCACATTTGCTGTCTGGTGATCCTACTGCAAATCCCTGCCTGATTTACAATGTCCTCACTGGTGCTGTGCTAGGACTTCTGGAGACATATCTTGTGGTTCTTTGCGGTGCAGTAAGGTGAGGCGCTGTAGGAGCCTTTGCAAGTGAATTGTGAGAGCACCTGTCTGTCTTTCCGGACACACAGGGGAATTGCGGGAAAGCACAGGTGGCTGATCAGCACTTGCGTGATGTAGTTTGCATCCTCGCCCCATGATGGGCAGGTTACCAGTGAGAAATTGCCCTGGCTCTAACCCATTGCTCCAGCCGCGCCAGCTAGCCTAGGGTTAAAGCTGCACCACACTAGTGCGAAAGGTTTGTGTATGTGTGGATGGGAGAGGACTTAGCGGCAACACCCACAAGAGAGCCCAGGCTAATGCGGCAGTGAAGACATGCCCTTAGGGTCAGAGTTCCAATGATAAAAGAGAACTTGGGTGCTTCAAAGCTTGCAAAATGACTTTTAATTTATGGCAGGATTAAGTCAGAGGAAAGCATATCATCTTTCTGACAGCATATGAGCAAAGAGCTGTGAATGCCCACACAATCTGCAGACCTGAAGCAGAGCTTGGAGCAGCTTGTCTCTTTCACCAACAGAAGTTGGGCCAGTCAAAGAGATTTCCTCACCCGCCTGGTCTCACGCAATCTGTAGCTGGTAAAGTGTCTGTTCAGAGCAGTCACCTGTGGTGCTGCGCAAAAAGAAAGCTTCAGCTATTTCCTCAAATCCTTCTTTTAACTCGATTCATTCAAATGATTCTCATTCATTCCAATTCTGAATCAACGTAACCACCACCAAAATGACAGAAGCAGAATTTCTGACTAGTGCTTCACAGTCTTTAATACAAACCCTCCTTGGACTCTCCTCTATCCAAGCCAAACGTTTCACAGTTCTATAATAACCTGTACACGTTTTCATTGAGATGTCCATCTCAGCCTCTTTTTGGAAAGCTCCTCCCTCCTGCAGGCCTAAAAACAAGTACACTTGGATAAATGCTAAGGTTCAGTAGTCTCGTTAATCTTGTAACCCCTCTGGGCTGTCTGAATTGATGGGAGAGGAAGGATGGTTTTCCACATAAAATCCACAGATTCCAAGGCCAGAAGGGACCAGTGTGATCATTTAGTGTAACCTCCTGTATATCATAGGCTTCAGAACTTCCCCCAAACAAATTCCTAGAGCAGATCTTTTAGCAAAACACCCAGTTTTGGTTTTGAAATGCTCAGCGACGGAGAATCCACCTTGGCAAGTTGTTCCAAAGGTTAATTACCCTGACGGCTAAAATTGCATACCTTATTTCTAGCTGAAATCTCCAGCTCTCGGATTGTGTTATACCTTTGTCCACTAGACTGAAGAGCTCATCATCAAATATTTGTCCCCTGTGCAGGTACTTACAGACTGTAATCAAGTCACCCCTTCGCCTTGTCTTTGGTAACCTAAGTAGGCTGCGCTCCTTGTGTCGACCACTATGAGGCTGGACTAGGGCCCAGCCGAACTAGGTTCAATTCCCAGCTCTGCCACAGATGGCCTGTTTGACCCTGGACAGTCACTTAGCCTCTCTCTGCCTCCATTCACCATCTGCAAAACAGGCCTTGTTGAAGTGTCACCTTAAGAATGCTAATCCATAAAGGTAGCTAAAAGTGTAGTATGATTCTGCCTTATGTTGTCTGTTCAAATTCCTTTGGTGTTTGACAGCCAGTGGGCAAAGACATGAAGTGCAGATATACAGAGAATAACCTTCAACCACAAGTTGTCTGCTAACTCCTAGAATACCTCAACTCACCCTCCACTTTGCTAACACTTAAGGATCTGGTACATTCATATTTTTGCACATAGTTCCTCTTTGCTTCCACTAGAGAGTTGGAACTAAGGATCTGATGTTGGAGGGATAACTAACGAGAGGCCAACAATACCGACAAAATCACCAGAGACTCACAAGCATAAATACGATATACATGACAAATCACATCAGATAACAGCCCCTGAAAGGCATCACATCGGCCAGCTCGAACAGCTGGGGAGGAAGTGACAGCACGGCCTATTCCTAAAACCACCCAGATGTTCTGGGAAGCTGGTTGCAGAGAGAGGCTCTTTCTCACTTAATGCCAGCTCTTCAGCAGGTATCTTCAGTGAGACGAAACCATAGATTTGAAATACCCAAAAGCAAGCCCTGGCACTAATGAGAAACCAGGAATGAACACAGGCTAGTGTTCACCTTACTGTCCAAGCATGACTACCTTGAGACAAAGTCTTGATTGCCGGCAGTGGCAGCTGGAGAAAAATGAAGCTGGAACTACTTTACACAGCAGTGGAACCAGAGAGAGCAGTAACACTGGTATCCGTTTATCTGGAAAGATATGGGGGAGTGTCCTTTTTCAGCTATGGCAAGCTGGCCTCCTGGGAGATTAAACACCACCAGAGAAAAGAATTCTTGTTGTTTCTTGAGGTGCTGCCAGTGTTATCAAAAAATAAATACCAGGTGAGCTAGAAAACTCTGCCCATCAACCGGGTCAAAGCTTTGGGAAGCTCAAATGTTTCCTTCTAAGCAAAAAAAAAAAGATCCCAGGCAAGATCTTGTTTTCATTCGCCCGGCAGTCAAGGGAGAACTGTACCGTGAAACAACGCAAGGTATTGATAACCTTCCAGCACCCCAGTCACATCAGAGGTTGGGTATGGAAGGATAAGAATTGGCTCACGTGCTTTCTCATCTTTACTTGGCTGGGATTAATAGATACCTGTTAGTGGCTAGGTAATATGCCGCAGGTACGCTTTGGGTCTGATCCCACAAGTATCTTTTGCAAAATGATGATTGACCCAAACATCACTGACCCACAGAACCTCACAGCAAGTCATTTATTATCAACATATCCATAAGATTATAGGCTTTCTTGGGGAACAAAACCCTAAAAGCCAGGGTCATAATACCCTGACATATGTCCCTGCACTGTTAGTAACACATAGAAAGGATAACAAAGAAATCAGAAAAAAACATTGAGCGTCCCAGGTAAATTTTCTGCAGCCCAGTTTCCGAGTATTTACAGATTATTCACTTCTAGCAACTGGGAGTTCTTTATCCTGATGCACTGGCATAGAACTGACCAGGCTTATGACAGGAAACAATCTCTGTGTACAATACCACAACATCCATGCAATCTGACTGGCAGGCATTTAAAGGTAAATATTCACAAAACCCTGCTGAATGGCTAAATCCTATTTTCTAAACTGTACATTTTAGATTTTGAGTTAAAAAGTCTATGAACATAATGTATAGTATTGGAGACGTGCCATGATCACTGCTTGACCCAACGCCACATGCATAGGGTTCCTCATTTTGGCATTACCATCCTTAGTATAGCATTTCAAACCTGTAGAGTCCCAACGTTTATTGCTTGTCAGATGGACTGTAAAATCTACACTAGTGTTCATAATAGGATTATGCAAGTTGTTTGGTGTTTGAAAAATAATATGAGCATTATCCTCTGAACCTTTCAGATGGGTTTTCACTTTTACAGGAATTAGGAAGTCCAATTTTTTATTACTTGAAGTAAATATCAGCTTTCAGCTCTACAAATGACGGCTCATTTAGGGCACATATTTCAGTGCTATTAAGGGTGGAAAACAAGAATTTGCTAGGCAAACGGAAGTATAAAGAACATATTATAGATTAGAACCCTGATCACATGCCTATATTTCTGACTATCTTTGAATACAGAGACTTTAAAATTGCATCATCGTACATTCTTCAATATTAAAGTGCTGCAGAGAGATACAGATATGGGACCAGATTGAGGAAAACATCCCCATTCAGGAAAGAATTTAAGCACATACTTAATTTTAGGCATGTGCCTACATCCTACTGAAGTCCATGGGATTGAAACACATGCCTAGATCCAGCTCTACTCAGAACATCACATAAGGTTTAGGTGCTTTCTTAAATCGGGACCGTAGGTTGTATCTATTTTATACACTTATTTATCAGATTGTAAATTTACCCTAGTTATTGAAATATATATAGTTTGAATACCTTTTAATGCTGGAGATGAGATGCTCTATTTTGGCAAAGTGGACTTCCCCAAAAACATATGTCTAGAGACCGCCCGAGCAGGTCAGGTGTTCCCTCACGACTTGATGGACAATGCCCTATTGACTTTTCATTTTTCTAAGAGGGCTTCTACCTGCCAAGCATCATAGTTGCAGGGCTAACATTGCACATCAGAAAACACTGGTAGACTGGCCTTCTGATGCCTTTCCTAGAAATCTTACCTGCTGGATTTGGTCCCATCTAAAAATAGAGTATACCAGATAGCAAGCTCATCTTTTATCCATTCCTCTGTGGAACTGGGGCAGAAGTTACTCTTGAAGGCCACTTGGAAACTTCAGGTAGCAAAAATGTGGCAGAACAATCATTTAGTACAGTGGTTCCCAAACTTTAACAACCCATGAACCCCTTTCACTAAAATGTCAAGTCTTATGAACCCCTTCCTAAAAAGGAATATTTCCAGGGATTTTCTCCTTTACCTGAGTATAAATTATAAAAGCAGTGATCTTGGAAATATAAAATTTGTTTTATGACATGCTATTACACACTATTTATTATTATTACTAATCATTACAGAATTTTTATGACATTATGAAAATGGCAACACTCTTCCAAGATCTCACTTTCGAATAAGCCTGTTAGAAGACAAGGCTCCTATCTTTCATCAAGGAGTATCAGATGTGAAACCGAATGAAGGGATTTAAGAAGCCAACTCAAAGTTCCTCCTACACAAGCATTCAGGTCTTGAGCAGTCCAAGCAAACAATGCATGTTACAACAAAGCTTAAACTTGTTCTTCATAATAATTTAAAAAACAACACTAGCTGCCTATTTAATTTTAAAAACAGCAAAAAATATCCACCTCCCTTTCCATTTCTTATAAGGACTCTTGAGTTTAAATCTCCTCAGGGTGATAGATATGCTTGCTTTGATCTGCTTCGGTCTTGAAAGACCAGGGGTTCTGGGTTGCTAGCTCCATGCTGCCCGGGGTCCCTATGAACAACTCTGTCCACCATTAGAGATTTTTTCCCCCAAGAGCCCTCTAACATAAGGTGTTCATTTTAAATCTACAAAGTCCTGCACGATTTGCATCTTGACTGATCAGACGCTCATTGAAGTAAATGGAAAGATTCCCCCTGGGTTCAGATCAAGCTTTTACAGACCATCTCCCTCCTTAGACTCTATCCCAGATTAGAGAATGATCTTGCTAAAAATCTTTGGATTTGAACTCTAGGAGGGGATTGTTGACTCTAAGCATCACTGCTCTTTGATCTGACAAAGACCTGAGTTTCCTGACGTTCAGGGCATGGCAAAAAGCAAAAATATTTGCTTTGGCTTTTACTTAGTAAATTCAGTGGCATTGTTTTCAGGTGATCTGGATAGATCTATTTTGAGTTACTTTTTGTGATTGTTATTTGTGTTACAGGAGCACCGAGAGGCCCTGACAAAGAGGGCTGCATTGTGGTAGGCGGCGAATAAACACGAGAGACAGTCTGCCCTGAAAAACTTCAAATTGAAATACCCAAAACAGAAAAAGGAAGTTTTGTTATCACCACCACCCATTTTATAGATGAGACACAGAGGCATTTAAGTAGTTTACCTGAGATTACACACACAGTCTGTGACTGAACTGGGAATGGAACCCTAGTTTCCTGCCTTACCCATCATGCCGCTGTTAGGACCATAGGACTGTAACCATCCTCTTGGGTCATTGATGCCACTCCCCGTCTATCCCAGACAATCCTGCCATATAATAACAATCCCATTCAGAAACCTTTCCCATTTTGCCAGCTTTTCCTGTGAAATGCACTCAAACTGTAAAATGACCCATTTTATAACTATGTCAGAAACAAACCACTAAAATATGCATTCTTCCCTTCCTGCCTAAATACCATTTTTATGCAACATCGCTGGTGAAGAATCACTAGCCAGCTCTCTCTACAGATGGCAGTATTTCAGCGGTAAATACGCAATCCCTCTTTATAAAGCACATTGGAGTCTGAGGATGAACAATAGCTGCAGAATACATAAGCTTGGCAGAATGTGATTTTTTATATATAATTTTACTAGAAACATTGATATTTATTTTAAGCATTTTTTCTGGGTTTTTTTTAATCAATTTAAATTGACATAGTTACATGAACTTGGGGGGGATGAAAGTTATTTAATGACAGATGTTGAGATTCAAAAAATTAAAGATTCATCACTGTTAAAACACAAATTGTCATTATCACAGGTCAAAATATACTAAGTAAATATCCTTAACTCAAACTCTAACGAGCTCTCAAGCATCATTTTTCTTATTCCTAAATGTTGATCATTATCAATGGACATGTTTTTTGTGAGTGCGTGTGTGTACAGTGAAGTCAACAAACATTTACCAATAAAAAGTGAATCCTTTTAATCTTAGGAATATAGGTGTATATTGATGTTCCATTATTGTGCCTTATGTCAAACCAGCTGGGAATGAGAAAAGAGATTGGTTGAGCTTCCCTGGGCTAAAGATGTTACAGAAGAGAACAAGAATGAATACTGGGCAAGTAGCCATTTACCAAGGTGAATTTTGGACCCTCGACAGATCTAAGAGCATGAAATTGAAGAGAATTAACTGATAAATACTTTTCACTTCCCTTCTCCAAGTAGGAGGAACAAAAGTATTTGATAAGCCACAGAGGCTCACTTACAAAAACCACAGCATTAATTCTTGTGATAAGCTAGTGGTTAATTTTTCATGAAAGGGTCCATTGTTCAGAAGCAATTTAAGGACAAATTCCAATTCACAAAAACACATTTCCTATCATTATCTGATGTAACATCCAAGAGCGACAGGAAACTCCGGGCAGTAGGCTTTTTTGGCAATCCGTTTTTCATATTGATTCATAAAAAATAAAATGTTGCTTCAGTCATTCATTTTTGACTCTATGATTTATTGGTGGTTTGGATGTTTTCGGGAAGGAGGGGAGCTTGAAAATATTCTTGGATCTGGCCAGATCAGGGGGGTAAAAATTACTCTCTACATTTTCCCCCATTTGTCTGCTGTGGGCCCAAGTATGATTGTATAATTGAAGTGCCTAGAGAGATCAAGAGCCCATTGAGCAAGGTGCTGCACTACTGAATTGCCAACTCCCAGCTGTCAAAAATCAGTAGTCAGGCTCCCCAAAAACTCCTTGGATTATAAAGTACAATAAATTTGGGGGGCTTTTTATTTCCCTTCTGGTTTCTGAGTTGTTAGGAGTCATGTTTTCCAGCTTTTCTCTGTCACCATCAGGCCTAGAAATATTTTTTTAAATGAAAGCTAAGATTGTAACACACTCCCAGGACTCCAGGACCTGGTGCTTTATTGCAAGACTTGTGATTAAAAAAAAATCATAAATGTTAGTACCGCTGGTACGAACACATCATAAACACATGTTGTTATGGTTATTGTTGTTTGTATTCTTTTACTCTTTTAGGGACTGCTCACGTTGTTGCTCAGTCTGGGAAGCACATCACTCATGATAAGGCCGGGACAAACTAGAACTATGGTCCCATCCACACCTAGCCACAGAGCAGGGCTGGCCTATCTAAAGGAGGAAGCAGCACCATCCTCCTTGTTTGTGCAGAATGTACACCCCCATGTCCAACAAGCACATGCAAGAGAGAGACAGCTCCTTGAGGCCAAGATTCCTTATGGAGCACCTAGGCACGGCTCTGTACAAATTCCTAAGTGTTGCTGAGCTTTAGGATGATTATTGTCCTCCCAGGCTACTTTATCCTGCCCTCTCCTCTCTCCATTTCCTACTGTTCCTTTAAGAAACGGGCACTGAATTTAGAGCTGGGTGATAGATGCCCATCAGTGGCCCTGGAGCCCGAAATTGCCCGCTGGGCCTCAGGACAGCCATAGCACAGAAAGCACCAATGGGAGCTCTCCCAGAGTGCCCTGCCAACCTTGACCCGGAGGCCATCCCTCATACAGGTGAGAGGCAGCCATCAGCAAGGGACTGGCTGTCAAAGAGTGCCAACTGTGATGGGATCAAACCGCTTTGAGACTAGCTCCTTTCACACAAGACTTCAAGAAGTCATCAGACACAAGGAGACTTCTGGGCACTACTAAGATCTTCTGGGGTCAAACCGATGACCTGGAGACAAAGGGCTAGATTCACTTAGGTGCTGCCATACTGAGCACTGCGGCATCCTACCACCTAGTGGAACTCACCACCCTGAGTTCAGCACTGGGGATCCCTCTACAATGGATGGGCAGAGTTAGGCAGCTAAGGATGGGATTCACAGAAACCAGCAGCCAGCCCGTAGGGAATACCATGGAGAGGATGGGGCCCTAACTACTGGGCCAGAGAGTAAAACAGCTTCCGCAACAGCGACTGAGAGAAACCTAGACCAGAATATCCCATACTCTGCCGAGGTGGGAGACGCCACTTGAAATTCCTTCTCCACATCAGACGGGGAGAGGGGGAATTGAACCTAGGTTTCCCCATGTCTTGGGTGAGTGCCCTAAACCCTGAGCTAAAGAGGCTACCTCCGTCCCTCCAGGTCATTTTGTGTGGGCATAGACAGGCTCTGAACTCACCTATTGGACTGGGCCCCAAAGGCAAGACAGACAAGAAATGCCTGGTTTACAAATCCCACGGGGTCTTAGGCGCCAAGCGGCTGGGTGGTGTCAGGACAGCTGTGGGCCTGCTCAGCTACTAAAATCTAGACACTCCGAGAACCTTAGTAATGGAAACCCAGGCACTTAAGGCACCTCCAGAGTGAGAGGACAGCTGATTACCTGGAGGGGGAGGGGTGAACACCAGCCATGCCTCAGCATTGGACTCGGGTGCTTAAAGTGGCAGTTAGGCACCTCAATCCCATTGTGAATCTAGCCCCGGACACTCCCTGTTTCTTGCCAGCCCTCCGAGCCATGGTGGCCTCTAGTTCCTATTTTTGAAGTGGTGATGTTTTTCATATTTCTTCCTAGGCCTCTGTGGTGCCCAAGCGCAGCCCACCCAACACTGGATCACGCCAACTCCGCTCTCCAGTGCTCTAGGGGGCAGATCTTCACCGCGGCCACATTGCTGTGCAACCATTAACCTCCCTGGAGGGATGGCAATTGACGCCAGCCAAAGATCCGCTCCCAGAGGTTTAAAGGGGCCTTAACATGGGTATAAGTACAACTTATTTGTACTTTGAGGGTTATTTTCCCCACCAGAGGTGCCAAGGGGTCCTAGCGGACATGAAAGGCGGGCTCACCGCTCCTACATTTAATCATAGATAGTCCGTTTCACCTTTAACATGACACTTACACATCAATTTCTGAAAAATCCCAGTCCTGTTGTGAATTGGCCATGACTATCCATTATTCTTCTCCATTCGCCATACACCTCTTTTCAAAATCAAGTGTATAGCAAAGTTCAGACATGTTTGGGACCTCGTTTAAAAAAAGCAGGATCCGACTACTTAGGGTTGTGGTAGCCATGTGGGGCTCAGGATATTAGAAAGACAAGGCGGGTGAGGAAATACCTTTTGTCGGCCCCATTACCTATCTGATCTTGCAATCATGACCACAGACGCTTCGGGGCTGGGAACATTACTGGAGATCTAGTGAGCCAGGATCACATATGGCTGGTTTATTAGTCTGGTGTAGGCAGGTAGATGGGGGGGGGGGCTTCCTCAGAAGCACGTGAGGTCACTGACAGAATCTCAAGCAAAAGAAGCAGACACGCAAATACCCCCCACACACACACACACCAAATCGGGCAGGGCAGATGTGAGGTTGACATGACATGATTGTGTACAGAGGCAATGTGAGATTTTTCTTGGTTCCTAGAAACCAGTGCTGCTGAGGTAATCAAAATAATGACCGTATTTGCTTCAAATTTTGGGACAAGAAAACAGACTGAGTTCCTTGCCAAAACAAAGAGTGATCATAAAGCCTGAGAGGTCAGCCAGTGGCTTTCAGAAATGGCAGTGGGTAGGGCATTGAAAATACAAAGAGGTGAGTAAAGCAAAGTGCTGACTCTTTCTAGTCCTCTGGTATTAAACACATCTCTCTTTATTCTGTAGCCCCTCTGGGTTTACTTCGCCCTTCCCAAGCCTCCTTTATTAGCAGCTGGTTATCTTATTAGTTTTTGCTGTAGGAAAAATGATGGCATGGAATAACTGACTACTCCCCGGCTCCCAGGGAGTAAATATGTGGCACTGTATACATTGGCAAAACAGGATGGACACTTAATGGTGAATCAGTGGCCGATGAGGGTTTTTTTCTGCAGTTGATTTGTTTAACGTCTGACTCAGAAAGCATGATTTACGGCATTGTATTCTTTGGGGAACGCGGGTTTTGTTTTTACGGCTGCTGCTAAATTTACTTACATTAACTCTTTAAAAAGAATTCATTTTTCCATTCTCTACAGTGTCAGAGGGTGGGAGAAATGTATTTGACAGGTTGACTATCTTAAGAATAAAGAGTGTCTAGCTCTCAAAAGCTCTGTGGATTCTTCAGGAGTTTTACACTGTGCCTCTAGCAATGCCCATACTTGTTCATTATGGGGGTTCTACATTTATGAAGAATGGATGTACAGGGTAGCTCCTACCGCTGCTATTTACTTGAAGGAGGCAATGTTTGTAACAAAGTTTTGGTTCCTAGCAGTTCAGCCAACTTACTTTCGCCATGTAGCCAATTCCATTACAACTCCTAATTACTGGGACTCAGAGGGTGCTATTTATAACCAGTCCCAGCAGTCACCATTCAGCTCAGGTGTAAGCGTCATACTCTAATGGGATTGACTTTGGAAATGAGTTAGAGATGGGGCAAGCAACTTGGCACACGAAAAACTAAACAGAGGCTTCTATTGCTAAATTTTAATCAAGTAACCAGCTCATCAGAATATTTTCTGTGATGATCACCACTTCGAGTGACAAATAAACCTCAGGAAGTTTATGCTTCAATACTTTAGTTAGTCTTTAAGGTGCCACAGGACTCTTTGTCAAATAAACCTCAGTGTGCCACTGTCTCTTGTTTGTTTTTCTGGTCGGCCAAGGCAAAACAGCATACAGGTGTCTATGCAATGTGGGAGATTCTGAACTCTTTTTGGACTTGCAGGCACTGAAGATTGTTCTGTGTCATTTGGCTTGTCAGTCTAACATCACAGGGAATAAGTGATCACTGTACAGAGAAAAATACAGACAAGCTTCATGGAAATTAGCTAGACTGATGCTCATTTACATATCATTAATTTTTAAAGCAGATTATTTAAAGGAGACCCACAAAAAGGGCATAAGTCCAGTTGGTATTTTCCCCCCTTTGCTTCAATATTATTATGAGGTTTTCTTATTTTGTTTTTACGTTTTCTGCTTCTTTTTTACATTAGAAACTCTGGCTTTCTAGGAAGGAACAGTGATGACTGGAAAACTCCTGAAACAGTTATATCACAGCTGTTACAAGGGAGAGGGAGTTTTAGATTCTCTGTTTTTGTTCATGCTTATTTGACACAAGTGACTAATATTTTGAATAAAGGAAGCCCTTGTTAACAACTCACTCTCTCCCCTTCAGTAGTTGTGTTGAGAACTCACAGTACATATCCCTTATAACTCCTGCTGCTCCTCCAGCAAAACCAGAAGAGGTAAGACCTGGTTATTCCTGGTGTCTGTAGTGTAAAATAACCAAGCAGAAAATGAGAACACTTGAAATTTTTCAAACTTTCTATATACATCATATATAGAACAATGTGATGGGTAAACTTTTTGGCCCGAGGGTCACATCGGGGTTGCAAAATTGTATGGAGGGCCAGGTAGTGAAGGCTGTGCTCCCCTAAATAGCCTGGCCCTGCCCCCTATCTGACCCACTTTCTGCCCCCTAACTGCCCCCCTCAGAATCCCAAATCTTCCAACCCCCCCTGCTCCTTGTCCCCTGACTGCCCCCTCCTGAGACCCCCCACCCTAACTGCCTCCCCGGGACCCCCCCCCTACTCAACCTCCCCCACCCCCGCTCCATGTCCTCTGACTGCCCCGATCCCTATCTACACCCCACATCCAACCCCCTGTTCCCTCTCCCCAGACCGGCACCCCCAGATCCTCCACCCCATCCAAACACCCCCTGCTGACCACCTCCTGGAACTCCCTGCCCCTTATCCAGCCCCCCGGCCCCCTTACCCCATGCTGCTCAGAGCAGTGTGTCTGGCAACCACGCAGCGCTCCCGAGGGGAGGGGCCAAGGTAACCTCCCTGGGTCTTAGCTCAGGGGCCAGTCAGAATGGGCCCCCAGGCTGTAGTTTGCCCACCCTCATATAGAGGCAAAGACGACAAGTCCAGTTTTGAAAAAATCCTTTGCAGGTCTCCTTTAAAATGTCTGATGGGGCGGTAGGGTAGATTTTCAAAAAGTTCTCAGCTTTTAAGGCATCAAAATAGTGTTCCTTGGATAGGACGTTCCACTATTAATTAGCGCTGGTCAAAAAGGTGGTGTCAGAATTGGCTTTCAACCAGTTCTCAACTATAATTGTATTTTATTTTTGCAGCGAATGGATCTTCCCGCAGAAAAGTTTCGATTTTTCGGAGACACGTTTTGGTGGGAAACAAATATTTTGATGTGGAAAGGCTTCTGCGGTGCCATATGGGCACTGTAGTTTGGGTCTTTCATGTCCCTGTTCTCTCGATGGACTGGGCTCCCAACTGGACCATAGCTCCATATACCAGTACCGGAGCCACCCTGGAAGAAAATTCCAGCTTGACTCCTTCAGGGATCATCTTACGCCCTGAAGCTGAGACTTTATGTCCTTTCTCTTAGGATGCAGAACTACTGGTCATGGCGGGTAGGCAAATATGCTTACGATATGGAAAGCTCTGCCCCCTACTTTAAGAGAAGAGGGAAAACCTCATGACTTCAAGCTTCAGTCCATCTCATTTCAGCGGATATTTCAGAGGGCTAATAGAAAACAACGTGGAATCAGAGTAGCAGGTATTCCCACCTGTCCAGAAATCTAATGACTCGCGATCAGATGAGCCTCATCCTATATAATAAAAGTCTAGGGAAGTTTGTGTGAAGCCGTCATGCGCAGTAGAGACGACCCAGACGAACGGCACGCTGGGAGGTGTAGTTCGGCAGCACAACATGGCCGCTGTGCGTGTGCCGCCGAGAGGGAAGCAGGGTCTGGATCAGAGGCTCGGGGAGTGCGGGCAGGAGGGTGGCTGGGCACAGGAGGCACGGGCAGGGGGCCCTTGGACTGGGGGGAGGGGGGCTGAGCGAGCGGGGGGGCCCTTGGAGTGGGGGGGTGGGGGGCCGAGCGAGTGGGGGGGCCCTTGGAGTGGGGGGAGGGGGGCCGAGCGAGCGGGGGGGCCCTTGGAGTGGGGGGGGAGTGGGGGGCCGAGCGAGTGGGGGGGCCCTTGGAGTGGGGGGAGGGGGGCCGAGCGAGCGGGGGGGCCCTTGGAGTGGGGGGAGGGGGGCTGAGCGAGAGGGGGGCCCTTGGAGTGGGGGGAGGGGGGATGAGCGAGCGGGGGGGCCCTTGGAGCGGGGGGAGGGGGGCCGAGCGAGTGGGGGAGTGGGGCCGAGTGAGTGGGGGAGGGGAGGCTGAGCGAGCGGGGAGGCCCTTGGAGCGGGGGAGGGGGCCCAAGCTAGTGGGGGGAGGGAGGGCTGAGTGAGCAGGGGGGCCCTTGGAGTGGGGGGCAGGGGGGCTGAGTGAGTGGAGGGGGGCCCTTGGAGTGGGGAGAGGGCTGAGCGAGCAGTGTGGGCCTTGGAGGGGGGAGAGAGCTGAGCGAGCCGGGGGGGCCTTGAAGGGGGGAGGGGGAGAGAGCTGAGCGAGTGGGGGGGGCCGTGAGCCGTTACCGTTGGCCCGTGTACACGGGCTTTTAGACTAGTTCAAGATAAACAGGTAAAAGCTCCAGTTATGAGGCCCAAGAGAATTGGATTCCCAGTAAATACCATTTCTACGGTACAGGACGAGAGTAATGTCATTTGTGTTTACTGCGGAACAGGTGAGGCTTTGGCCACATTAGAACATGGAGCAATAGTGACATAAAGTGGCCTGCCAGGTTAATCGCAGGTGGGTCTCAGCATTTTTCCCAGGAAACCCATCAGTAGCTGTTTCTCCTATTCTGTAACGACATGAGCAGCCGACACTTACCCTCTTCCTTCTGCTTTTGGATACTGTAAACCACCAGGTACAGCAATAGGATCAGCTTAGACAGGTCATCTGAGTGCTGCCAGCCCCCTTCTACTTACCAACCCGAAACGTAGCAAATCCAGGAAAATCCTTCCGACATTGAAAAACGTTGTGACAGAAGAATAGTCCATGGTAGTGTTTTGACTCTTTAAAGAAAACTAGTTGACCCTGTTTTCTTACATATACCGTTTAATATTTGCCACCAACTTTTATCATATTAAGGATAATTCCAGAATGATGGGACCAAAATTCCAATGCCAGCAGTGAAACAAGACACTATTGGGTCTTTTCATAGTCTGTTCATTCAGAGCACGCCGCATGTGTCACCTGGGATCAGATTAACAGTCTACTTTTACCAGCAAAATTCATCAATGTTAACAATACTAATAGAGAGAGCTGGGAAAAGTTTCCTCTTCTGAGAAAAATGCCGATTCGTTTGCGTTGGTTTTGCTGAATTGTTTCCGCCATCCCCCACCCCCAGAAAAAATAAATCCAAAAATCCCCCCCCCCCCGGAGGGTTTCATTTTTAAATTTTCAAAATGAAAATTTTCAATATCTTGGTTCCAAACAACTTTTCATAGCAAAATTTCCTTTAAAACCCCGAGAAGAACGTTGAAATGAAGTGTCTCAAGTTTGTTGAAAGAAGAAGTGTTTCATTTGAGCCAGGATGAAATTTTTGACTTTAGTTTGCCAAAAAAATTCCTTTTTTTGGCTCAGCCAGAAACTATTCTCCTACCCCCATTTAGAATTGCATTTGAACAGAAAAATCCATTATTCACACAGCTTTGCTACAAGATACTAGCAGGCCATGCCAGTTCTTCAGCATATTCATTTGCTTGCACATTACGGCCTCATCTGCTACTATTTATGTTTGTGTCTTTCTGTCTGCAAATCCTCCAGGGATAGCCTGTTTCCTTTGTTTTATACAGAGTCCAACACAACGGTACCCCAAGTCCCAAGGGGGACTTTCTTTGGGGGCTACTATAATGTACATATTTTGCTACTACCCATACACAGACCAGATCTCATGACAGAGGATGGATCTCACACTGCAGAACAATTTGAAGTTGGTTGTTTAAATTAAAAGGGAATCAACGTTTAAGAATAAAAACCTCGGAAAGGCAATAGCCACCACTGTAGTATGATGCTACTCAAAGAGTCAGGGTGGGATCACGGGACACAAATCTATAGCATAGCGAGCCCTACTAGGTGTGCCTTACTTACAGCTCTCATGGACACATAACATCTGTGGCTTCAATTTTTATATCTGTACATGCATCATAATAATAATACCTGCCCTACAAGCATTGCTGCAAGGCTTAATTCATTAGTGGATGTCAGTGGGACCAGTATGTTGGCCATGATGTCATAATAGATAGGGACACAGAGTTAGCCCCCTTTACACCACTTTGGCAGTATAATCGGGTCTTAAAGTGGAGGCAAGTTACTGTAACCCCTCTTGAAGTCCTGTTTACACTGCCAGAACAGTGTTAAGGGAGCTTAGTGTAAATGCAAACCAGGCTCCCCGATCCTGGTCCTTCAAATCTTTAAAAGAAACTTTATGCACAACCTCCATAAGTGTCTGTAGGATCAGGGCCTGGGGGCTTTGTGTTTTAAGAAAGTGAAGACCCACATCCACCAGGGAAGTAATCTGCTGCAGCCATATACCTGGTGCAGCTCACATCCCCTCCTTGCCAGCTCAGGTGTACTGGCCTGCACGTTGGAGGGGAGAGTCAGGTCACCACCATCTCCCAGCCTGCTCACCTGAACAGGAGGAGAACTACTGAGGCTGTCTGTACACTAAGGTGCTACCCCAGTGAGGGTATCCAAATCCAGCCCTAAATAAATAGGTCACCACGTTGTTAAACTACAATATGGAAGCAAAGCTCCAGTGGCGATACAAGTCTAGCTGCATTGGTAGAGGCAGTCTGATATTTGGAGATGGAAAGTGGTGACATCATAGAAAAAAGGGGAAAAAATCTGCTGGGCATAACATCTCGCTACTCCAGAAATACTCGCAGTCATTCCTCAGTTGAGCACTCCCTATACCTCGCTCGACATCACAAGCCTGGCTCCAAAACATTTGGACAGAAGGAATAAAGCTAGAGGTTTAAGGGGGCAAAAAAAGAAAAATCCTTCCTGCTCTCTGATTAACTTGGCTTCTTGATGGAGTTAAGTGCAAACAGCTGCCTGGACTCCAACTGCAAAGCCTAAATCTAAACACGGTGTGTTTGCATAACCCAAACTTCTAATCAGGCCGCTGTATAATCCACCCATTTAAAGTATCCTTAAGAGTTTCAAGGGAACGTGATTTTCTTACGGCTAAGCCAATCAACAACCCCTTTAAAAATTAAAAAGCTCCAGCCACTGAGATACTGCTTAGGGGAGTGTATCTCAATGGGGTGGAGTCCTGACCCCAAGGTGAATCACAAGGTTTTTTTCCCCCCCCCCTCTCCAGAAGGTAAGGATTTGAACCTAGAATTCCCACCACAGGCCTGTGTTGCCAGGTGATAAGTTAGTGGAGCTTGAGAAGTATATTGCAGGAGTTACATGCTTGCTGACATGTACATTGCTATGCACATATGGCTCAATTCACAGCCCTCTGAAATCGAGAGTCTTACTCGGACCCATCAGGACTCAAAAGAAGTTCTTCGGGGTTGTTTCATGTACCACATGATGGATAACACCACATTTCTAAAACTAAACTGGCTCTTCAGTAACAACAATTTACAGAGACGTTGCAACTGCGGCTAACATTCCAGCCATGCGCACACAGACTGGCTGCCTGGTGCCTTCTCCAAACTCTCCTTCTACAACCAGTGTTTCTCCCTCCAGTACTATGCCTATAATGGTTATAGCACCCTCTCATCCCAGCTTCCCTATTGAAGGGAAGAACATCTGGTGCTGAGGGGTGTGTCTCAGAGCTGGGATCTCAAGGGCAGGAGTCAGAAGAGATGCACTGGGATTTGCAAAATACACACACACAACAGAAGGACTCCCATTGACTTCAATGGGCTTTGGATCAGGCCCTACACTTTTTCTTTTAGGGCTCACTCTCAAGTTACACTGGTATAAATCAGGAGTAACTAAGTCAAAATCAATGGAGTTCTACCACTGTAAATTCAGTGAGAGATCAGAATGTTCTGTGTTTGTACAGCACCCGGCATAACTGGATTCTCACTCATGACTAGGGCTCCTAGGCATTACAATAATAGTGAATACTCCAGTCTACTTCTTCATCTAGAACCTCCTACTTTCTCTGCACTTTATATGGTTATTTGCAAGATATTTCAAAATACAACTTGTCTTGGAATTTCACTATGTCAAATCACACCTGGTCAAGCCCGATATACAGTATGACACTCTGAATGCAAATGTTTCTCAGTCAACACCATAGATCAGTAATCTCTGTTAAACTGTTTTTTCAAGTCATCATCCACAATCCATTTCTCTGTAGCTGAAGGAACAAGCTGTCCCTAGGGATCCCAGGCAGAACGAGGCCAGCATCCCAGAGCCCCTGGACTTCCAAGAGCTAAGCAGATCAAAGCAAACATAGCTATCACACTGAGGAGATTTAAAGGTCAAGACTCCTTATGAGAAATGGAAAGGGAGGTGGATAATTTTTGCTGTTTTTAAATTTAAATAGGCAGCTAGTGTTGTTTTTAAAATTATTATGAAGAACAAGTTTAAGCTTTGTTGTAACGTGTGTTGTTTGCCTGGACTGCTCAGGACCTGAATGCTTGTGTAGGAGGAACTCTTTGCTCAGGTCTACACTGCGGGGAGGGGGGGAATCAACCTAAGATATGCAACTTCAGCTACAGGAATAGTGTAGCTGAAGTTGACGTGTTTAGGTTGACTTACTGTGGCATCTTCACGGCGTTGAGTCAACTGCTGCCATTCCCCGTTGACTCCGTCTCTTGCGGTTGTGGAGTACTGGCATCAATGGGAAAGCGCTCAGGGATTGATTTATCACGTCTAGACTAGATGCGATAAATAGATCCCCAATAGCTTGATCACTACCCGCCGATTCGACCTGGCCTTTGAGTTGGCTTTTAAAATACCTTCATGCTGTTTCACATCTGATACTCCTTGATGAAACATAGGAGCCTTGTCTTACAACAGGCTTATTCAAAGTGATACAAGCTACGAAAGTGAGATCTTGGAAGAGTGTTGCCGCTTTCATAATGTAATAAAAATGCTGTAATGATTAATAATTAATAACAAATATTGTGTAATAAGCATGCCATAAAAACAATCTTTATATTTCCAAGATCACTGCTTTTATAATTTGTACTCAGGTAAAGGAGAAAATGCCTGGAAATATTCATTTTTAGGAGGGGGTTTGTGAGACTTGACATTTTAGTGAAAGGGGTTCACGGGTTGTTAAAGTTTGGGCACCACTGAGCTACAGCATAGGAAGCCAGTGTGGCCTAGTGCAAAACATACAGGCCTGTGATATAGGAGACCTGGGTTTTACTCCCAACCCTATTGCCGGTCTGATGTATGACTATGCGCAAGTCACATAACCAACCTCTACCTCAGTTTCCCCCTCATCTGTAAATCCAAGCTAATGATGCTCATCATCTTTGTAAAGCACTTTGAGCACAATCAATGGAAGTATTGTAGTGAGTGATTTGTTAGTATAGCATTTTGGAAATTAGCCATAAAAGGGCCTCTCTCCCTTTCATTGGATTCTGTTGACTAGACTTCGTGGACACTTGATGGTCTAAACCCTGACATTCTGAACAATACACAGTAGCTTGATCCAGCTCTCTAATCCAGCACAGAGCAATCGGCCCTTGCAAAAGTTCCCAGAGACTTTTTTTTTTAAAGTGAAACTTTTTTTTCTTTTGGGCCTCTCTCCCATAAAAACAGATACATTGTGAATCCTTTTACTTAAGGTGATAAAAAATACAGATTCAACCTAACACCCCATAAAAACAAACAGAACTTGCACGTGTTCTAATAAGTTGGTCCAGTTAAGCCATAAAAAAGAATTTCACACAATTCTCTCATTTTTACCAACTCCCAGGCAAATAGGGCAGCTGTCCATAGAGAGGAAATGTTATTGCTGCCCAAGTATTTTAATTTTTGAGCCAATGAGGTAAAAGGCTTGTGGGCTGAGACCGGAAATAACCATTTATCTCTCAAATACAAGCTGCAAGGTAGTAAGCAACATGGAAAATTTTCAACCTGTCCAGCTCCACAGAAAGTTTTGCCTCTCAGTGGCCATATTAGAGCTGTGTGAATACAGGATTTGGGGGGGGGGGGAGGGAGAGGAGTTCCCTGGCAATTCCAGAAAATAAAAATTAGCTTGGGGTCAAACAAAATATAAATTTGACATTTTCGGTGAATTAATATGTTAGAAAAACAAGTCAGGTTGGACTGACTAAAACATTACATTCTGACCCAAAACTGTTTTGTTTTCATTTTTGCTGTTTTTAAAACAGTTGATTTCTTTTCATTTTATTTAAAGAAAACACAATTTGGAAACAGAAAAGCAATTTCAAACTGGAAAAAAAAAACCCAAACAAATATATTTTCCTCTCAAAGTCTTTTGTAACTCAAACAGCTCGGCGATCTCAACGCGGATTTGTGAAATGTTTCGATGACACCGCATCTGCGTTTTCCACTGAAAAAAATCAAAATTTCATCCTGCTCTCACCAAGATCTCCCTTCTAACTCAGTTAACTGCACAGTTTGAAATTGAAACGCAGTAAAGGCCCTCCTTAGCTTATCATTCAAAATTGCCAAATATTTTCTGAATCTATGGGTGGCCTTTAAATAAGGGAGTCTAGGAAACAGGTTTGTTGTGTCAACATCCACCGTATCCTGCTGTACTAGATTATAAAGTGACTATGATGTTGACTTCTCAGATTCCCCACCCAACCCCCTTGATCTTTATCAAAAGGCCTGTTACTTTGGTGATGGGTACACAGTGGCTGGAATAAAAATATTTGGTGCAGCACACTAATCTCTGAGTGCCACTTAAGGGGAAGCCCATGTCAATGCTTAATGTTTGAAGTTCTAGGTCATTCACTTTGCCAAGAAATATGAACTCACAGCAGCACTATTCTCAGCCAGGCACTATTTACGAACGCTACAACACTGCCAAATTAGCAGCCTCCTAGTTTTCAAAATGAGGTTTCCACCACCTATGCGTGTCCGTACAACAAGCAAAATCCTATTGTTCTGGGAGCCGCAGCTCTGTTCACCTTTCCAGATGCTCTTTCGCTCTTGTGGCTGACCTCACACACAGAAGCAGCAGAACCTCTGGCTAAGAGACAGAGCAGCACAGGCCGGCAGTAACCCCAGAGAGACGGAGTGGCAGGTGATGGAAAATTGGAAGATTATTTATAAAACACCAAAATAACTTCAGTTCATCCCGGTTCTGATTCTCTTTTTCACCTCCATGAGGGGAGACCACCTCTGTTTGGCTTCTTGGAGTCGGTTCCCAGCCTCGGAGTCCCCTTTGATTATTTGTAAAGGGCTGAGGGCAAGGCTGGAAAACGGAGCTGTACAAACAGAAAGGTCTATATTCTCCTCTCAACGTGAGCCTTTAACGCAACACACGCTGTGAAGGGCACGTGAGGCCTGCTGCTAAAGCCAAGCCCTGCCCTGGGAATACACCTTTGGTGGTTCCTTATCAGTGACAGAGCGAGCACTTCAGAAGGGACATTCCCAAAATGGTAGAACGCAACCGCAGCCTGGGCTTAGCATTACAGTATTGTCTGGTAATAAACTGAGGCACTGCAGGCCAACCGCCACCCCATGTAAGGCTTTGAGGGAGCATAAGTAACCCTCCTATTCTCCTGCGGGCCTGCACTGTGCGTCACAAGCGAGCAGGGGCAGAACAACTGCGCGCAGACCATGGATAATTCTCACATGCAGGTGGGCGGGCCTGTGAGGGGGAAGGGGTGGAGCCTTGGCTGGTCACTCTTTCCTCACCCCCTTCCTGCCCCCCCAATGTGCCAACTTGCACAGCTGAGTTGGTGCACCCAGGGAAGACGTTGGGGACGGGTTTAGGGCTCGTGCAGATGACTTCCTCCTCAGAGCAAGCTAGGAACCAGCCTATCTGAATTCTGGGGAAAGATGAGCATTAGACCCCCTCCCCTGAACCACAGCCCCCCGAATCAGAGACCTGCCCCTTCAGAGGAGAGAGGGGTCATGGGAGCCCAGAGATCATTTGGGACGACCAAGGTGTCATGGAGGGGGGAAGGTCAGAGACTACAAAAGGAGCCAGAAGGGGACACCAAGAAGAGCAATAACTGGGATCCAGATTGTGACCCTTAGATTATGTCTGAAGAGCCACTAGAGGTGTGATTGCAGCACATGTAGACATAGCTTAGCTAGCTCAAAGTTTGCTTGGGTGAGTACCAATAACCGTAAAGCCACAAAATAACAAGCATCAGTGCTAGCTGTACAAACCCACCCAAGACCTTATGCGGGAGCTAGCCCATGCTGAAATCTGTGCTGCTGCGACTCCATTGCTATTGGTACTCACGCTAGCTAGATTAAAGCTCAGGTCTGTCTTCATGTGCTGCAGTCACCCTCCCTCACTGCCATGTAGACAAACTCTTAGAGTCAATCTGGTTCCTGATCCGCTTCTGGGCCATCACAACTCTGTGCTGTCCCTTATTGAGAACTTGTGGTAAAGCCAGTGTTAAACCCTGTTATACCATTGCCACTCTGGGGTTTGATCCTTTCTTGAAGAACATGGCATTGTGTTCGTTAATTTTGCTATAGAAATTGTGTCCCCTTTAACATCTTTTCTTGTCCAATTTGGTTAGGCTGCCTTTGAAATACAACATTGCATTATGGGAACAATTCATCCTCATTTGAATACAGTTTGGCCAGTTTCCCACTAACTACCTTGAGTACAAAAACAGAATCATTTCCATTCAAATTTGTACTAAAAATAAATCTGCTGTAATTTAACATTTGAAATAGAGCAGGCAGCTTTCGCCAGTGAAAAGAAATCAAAATAGCAGCAACATTTCCCTTGAAAGTTGCTATTACTCTATTTTCCGTCGGCATGCTCTCCATTCTGTAGGTAATGTAGACACAGGCTAAGACAGTTCAATAACAGATGCGTAACGGGGTCCACTCATCACTCTGGCGCCTCCTCAGTCTATCTTGGGAATTGGTTCTGCGGTTGGGTGCACTGCCTTCCGGGGGCACATTGTCGCCATGACTCCCGCTCTTGGACCCACATCTCTCCCAGGACTGTGGCCACCTCTTCAGCCACAGAGCCCTCTGGCCATGCCACACACCGTGCGCCCCCTTTCTGGGGGACCTGCAGTCCACTGTTCAGCCACTTCCCATCAGTGGCAAACTGCAGTCCACAGTCTAGTCACTTCCCATGGGGCCACCCTCTTCACCCTTGTATCGGGCCTCAGCCTGCAACTCCCCAGCAGCCAGCCAACCTGGAGCTGTCTCTGGCTCCCTTGGCCCCTGTTTGCAGCACTGCTCTGTCCAGGGGGCTGGCAGTTCTCTTGGCCCTTCAGGGACACCGTCCTTCCTCCCTGGACTCCCAACAGAGAACTGCCTTCCTCTGCCTTGCAGCTCCCTCTTTAGATGGGCCTGCTTGGCCCTGATTGGCTACTCCCTTCAGCCCTCCTCTGATTGGCTGCCTGCTTGGCCCTGATTGGCTACTCCCTTCAGCCCTCCTCTGATTGGCTGCTCCCTAGGGTAACTTTTAACCCCTTTGCTGCCAATGAGGGGCAGCCGCCCCATCACAAGATGCCTTCAAATCAGGATGCTACGTCCATGCACTTGGACGCTGTTAGCTCTTTGGGTCAGGAACCATTTCTTTGTCCTGTGTTGGTGCAGCATTTACCACAATAGGGCCCTGATCCAGGAACTTGAGTCTCTAGGTGCTACTGTAATACATCTAGACCTAGAAAGATTCCATTTTTATCAGTAAATGTCGAGAAACATTAATTTCACTGTACACATAAAGCAACAAAAATTGTTTCCATCTATTATTGAAATTTACCGACAGGAAAAGGAAAAAAAATGCCTCTGGAGAACTAATTAGAGTTTGATTTCAGACTAAAATTTTGACATATAGTGTTGAGAATTGCTTTAAACTGCTACAAAGCTTTAATTTTCTGAATCTCCACATCTGCCATTAAATAATGGTCTGACCCCACCCCTGCATCATTTCCTACAGCTGTGAAAATTGGGGGGGGGGAAATGTTTATAAATAAAAATTTATATTATCCACCAAAATTATATTTAAAAAATCAAACTCTGCCAAGCCTAAATACACCTAAATGAGTGATCTGATTTTGGAAGGTGCGGCACAGCCAACAGTTCCTATCAGACTTTTCCTAAACATTTGCAGAATGTCCTACTCCTCTGGAAGACGCGGCAGGTCAGTATCTTGTAACAATCGGGCTACTTATTTTAGGTGCCTAAATAAGGGCTTAGAAACCAAAGTTTGGGTTTCCGTCTTTGAAAGCCTTGGCCATGTATTTTTGCAATCCAGTTTCTATGTATTCATTGTTATTGACTGGGCTGGCTAATGGAACAGCATGGCCTAGAAGAGAGGCCATTGTTTGGGGAATCAGGAGGCTAGTTATTCCTCAGGTGTGTGACTGTGGGTGACCTTTGCTGTCTAGTAACATTGTAATCTCTTTGGGGCAGAGACCACCTCTCACTAGGTGTTTGTACAGTGTCTAGCACAATGGGACCCCAATATCAGCTAGTGCCCCTAGGGGGCAGTAGAATAGAAGTTATAACAATGGCTTACTTTGCCTATGGCCAAGAGTTCAACTCCTAGCAATGTCAGTTCAGCCCTTCACTCTAAGGTACAGGATCCCAGAGGAGTCGGTGAAAGCCATTCAGCTTTCTGTGTAGATGAGATTTCAGTCACAGCCAAGTCAAGCTTTACGTGTGCAGCTCTTTTAACCATTTCTCTAGGCTCCTATTGACTTCTGTTACCCATCTCTGAATCCTAGCACTATGTAAACAGCTTTCTGTTAGTGAGGTGACCAGAACTGAACTCAGATTCTAGAAGTCGTATCAGCCATGTCATACAAGGTTAGGCTTGGCAAAGCCCTGGCTCGGATGATTTAGTTGGGGTTAGTCCTGTGTTGACCAGGGGGTCGGACTAGGTGACCTCCTAAGGTCCCTTCCAACCCTGCTATTCTATGATATAGAAATAACTTCAATCTGCTTTATTTTATTTTTTGGTACTGCCCACAGTTACATTGCCTTTAATGCCACCCTGTTACTTACATAGAAAGTGGATTTAAAAAACACACCAAACTAGTAACAAGATTTTGTAAGTATTCCCCCCCCCCACACACACACACAAAAGTCACTGTTTTATTAACATTTTGAAAAATATCAAAAATGTTGATGCATTAGTCTCTTAGGATTTTTTGACCTGCTTGTGGCTGGATGCAACACCTGACAAATGTTCGAAGAAAACGAATCAAGATTGTTCTGGTTTTTAACCTCAAAAATCCTCCAGATTTGGAAGTATTGGACATGTTCCGCTTAGGTACAATTTCCTGCCGCTTCTCTTCCAAACGTTGATTTTGGTTTTACTGCACTGCAAGTGTCTCCATGCTACTGAATGTGTTTTTTGAGTGACAAGAGAAATGTGGTTTCGAAGGAACATCCCGGCAAAGGCATGACTATAAGAATACCCAACATAATAGGTCTGTGGCGTAAATGTTTTCAATGAGTGCCAAACTGTAACTTGGCGGGGGAGGGCATTACATGGATTCCAACAGCCCCTGCGAACCACAGAAATGTTGGTAGCTTTGAGAAGTCATAGAAGCTGCAAAAAAATTCAGAGGGAGGAATTTTTAGATCACTCAAAAGGACTAGTGGCCCCTTCCACATGCAGTAACATGCCTGGCAACAGTCCATACGTAGGGAAACAAAAACTACACGTCTGCCCTGCTCCATGTGAAGAATAAATTTACAAGAAGAGGGCAAATGGGTTTCTCTCACAGAATCAGAGCAAAGCTATCAATGGTCCCCAAGGAGCACTAGCTACTGTCTGTCAACGGAGTCCTACTAACAGTTTATTAATCTGCTGACCTCTCCATCTCAAAATGGTAAATTGTGTAAGGATAAGACAGGCAACGGGGAGCTAAAAGGACCTTCCCTGGCAGGGTGGGAGCAGGCAGGGTTTTTTAGACATCTATACTTACTTGGTGATAAAATGTTTCTAAGATGGTGTCACTTCCCTTCCAGACAGCCTTGCTTTTCTTAGCGCCAGATACCAAATCAGTGACCTTCTGTGGATCTCAGCTAATCTCAGGATATGTCACATCTGCAGCAGCAGGAACAGCTGAGCAACACTTATCCAGGCATAATTGAATCTTGAGATTGTAGAGCAGTGTGTGATTAATTGGCTGCAGGGTTCCCGATAGAGAGGAGGACGCTAATGGCCATTCTGGGGCACTGGATGGTACTCTACTTATCTCAGAGCATAATAGGCATTAAAATAAATGCTCGTGATCAAGGTCACAAGGAGCTGGGAAGGGTGGATTCAATGCATTTCAAATCCCACTTTCAGTTCCAGAGGCGTGTGTGTAAAAATAAATGCCGATTATTTTAATGCCTATTATGGGCTTGATTCTGCCTCCCTTATGCACAACGAGTAGGGGCTATGGCCTCAATCCGGTAAAGACGTCACTTTCTGCATGGTGAGGTGTCCCGAAGTCTTCGGCGTTTACTTGAATGAGGCCAATCCCACAATGCATCAAGTTAAAAATCTGCACTAGTATTTGCTGGATGGGGCCTTACTCTACAAGGGGACTCGGTGCAGTAGAACGGACTACTGGTAAAGCAAGGAACTACTCAATTTTGGAGCAAGGGAGTGGGTGGGGGGCAGGTTGCAGAGGTGGGTGCTGAACTACTACCTTGGCTCTTTTAGAACATCTCACCTATGCTCAGATTATCTCAGGCTGAGGCTACCACTGGTTTATATTTATGTCAATGGGAATAGCTCAGCAGAATGAGGTCTAAGCCAGGACCACCAAAAGGAGAAACACCACTCACTCCCTAAGACTTCTGCAGGCCTAGGTTTGCTTGGATCCCATTGGAGTACCTGAGCAAATAAGCAGGCTGACACATTACAGTGTGCTCAGAACCAGCTGACATCCGACGGCAAAGATCACCCTGTATCCGACACAAAGAAGGTAGATGAAGCATCAGCTGGAAGAGGGTTTTCAGTACAGCTAGGTGGGAATGCTTAGACAATTTTTTTGTCCATTTCTCCAAATCATGACAGTTCGCTAGGAAGTGATGATGTCAACAAATCTCCCACTTTGAAAGGAAAACTTAAGTCTTTCAAAACATCCCGTTTCAACATTTTAAGTGAAAAAAAATTGTTTCTCTACTCAAAAGCACTTTTTAGTTTGCTATTTTAGGTCATTTATACTGAAAAAGTTCAAAATCAAAATGAAATATTTAAAAACGATCCAGGGTTTTAATTAACCCAATCAATTTTTTCCCCCGGATTACTGGTTCGTGAAAAGTTGAGAATGAAATGTCGAAATCTGATTTGGGACAGGAAAAAGTTTCCAAATTCCCAAAATACTCAGGACGGGGAAATGTTTCCCCGGCCGCTCTAGTTTTCAGTCCCTAATGGAAAGTCTTCCACATCATAAAACCAACATAATTGGGCAAAAGTAACATTTTCTGTTTAAAAAAAGTAAAGTCAGAGTTTTAAGTGTCAAGATGAAGCTGCACGAGCAGTACTATGTAGGAAAGTCATTGTGCGACAAGTTTATCTCTAGCGAGAACTAATCAATCTCCCAGTTTCATCAGTAAGAAAATTTAACCAAAGAAGAACTTTTTAGAAAAGGCCTTCAGACTTATTCACCCAATTACAAATAGGCTACATTCAGAATACTAAATAATTGGCTGCCAGTTGACCACATCGTTTAAGTTAACAGGTGGAAGATTGTGTTCTCGTATTAAATGATCACGCCCCCACCATTAACTCCTCAACAGGCTCTTTTTGGAAGCACCTGTCTTCTCAGTGAAGTGGAAGTGACCGTTGTTGGGAACAATCCAAGCTTCGATTTCACTGGCCGCACCAGAGCAGAAGTGAAAGTGCGGGCCGAGGTCCCGGAACAGAATGGCATCAGTAGCTATTATTTCTAGTGGGAACGGATCTGGCCATGTGGCCTATGAAGCTGGGTATGTTTTATTAACCCTTCCAAACCCATTTCACATTGTTGTCTGATTCACGCTTATTCAGCATCCAATTCACGGGGCATTAAAGCATCGCACATTCTCTCTTCATTGGCCCGGGCTTCTGAATCAGAGGCTGGGGGCCAGTTTGGGCTATCTGCTTGAGCATGGGCTCACCCAACAGCCTGTGAATATACTTGGGTGGGTAGCCCAAGCCACCGGGGCCACAGGAATGTTTTCAGCATGCTAGCTGGAGGACGTCTGTCTATCTGCACTGAGGGGTGCACTCCCTGCTACAGTGTAGACCTACCCAAAGGCTGTTGAGGACTCAACCCTCTTTGTGGTCCAGCCACTACAAGAGAGTGGCAGGGCATGGGTACGGGGCATGGGCTAGGTGAGGAAATGCTTTGCTGGGCCTTTATCTGAGCCACACTTAAATCTGAGCAAACACAGACAACAGCAATTCTCTACCTTATTATTTAAAACATAGTAACGGAGAGCTTCATGCAGCAAAGTCTGTTCCTAATTCTTTAACCGGTAAGGGTGAGTCTCAGCGACACGGATACCACTTTACGCTGCTACGCAGGACAAAGGAGACTTAAAGTGGCGTAAAGGGGTCTTAGTGCAAATGAGCAGCTTTCCAGCTGAAATCAGGATCATCTTTAAATGGGGGAAACTGAGTCACGGGCAGGCAATGCTCTTGACCAAGGCTATCCAGCAAAGGAGTGGCAGATCCAGAATAGGACCTAGGTCTCCTGAGTCCCAGTTCAGCAACTGGGCCACACTGTCTCTCCAAGGCAGGTCCAAGAGAAATTTAAAAATCTTCAGAAAACAAATATTTTAGGTGCTAACATATGAAATTAAAACTAGCCCCTTTTCTTCTTACAAAGATAAGTTTAAACCCCAGAAGAGGTAACACATCCGCATTGTTTTGTTAGGCATCTCTCCTGAGATCCGCAGTGCAGAAATAACATCGCTTTGACACCGCAAACACGTTCTTCTGGGCTCCGGGGGGAAGAAGAAGTTGCTGTTTATTTGGATCTTTTGAAGTCTAGTATCAATACAGCTTCTTAGCCCCCGGGGAGCCCTCAGGGTTTGAGAGGTGTATTTTTAACTTCTGTACTCACTGGCATTCCAGTCACGCACGTCGGCGGTCTTCCCCATCAGGGATTCATCAGCCATTGCTCGGGTTTTGGTAGCGCCGGGCTTATTTGCTACAGTGTTTCCTAAATGACTGAATTGGGAGGTGTGGCCTCCTTTACCGATTCATTGATTCCCTCACACTAGAAATCAAGGAAGTCGCCAGTTCAGGCAACACAGACACTCGGCCCGACCTCTCTCCACATGCCTTACCATGGCACTCAGTGGCCCCACAAACAGATTCCCTCACGCCTCCAGCGTTCAGCCATCCAGAGTGCACGTTCAGCCCCTCCAAAGCAAACCTGGGCAGGGAGGATGGAGGAGAGGGGCAGGAGGGAGGCAGCCGATGGTGGTGGGGAAGGAGGCCAGAACGAGGCTGTGGTAATTCGGGATCAGGCGTTGACGGGCAGACCCCTGCTCCTCCCTGTGCCTATTCCCACACAGCACCACAGCCCCATACAAAGCCCAGGTTCTGCAAGGCCCCTCTGCGACTGAACTCCCGGGGAGTCTCCTTGTAGCTCCTGGAAACCCGGATCCAATTCAGACCGATGCGGAGGAGATGCCCATGGACACCTGGGAGTCCCAGGACCCGTTCCACAGTCCCTGGGACAGAAGGCCTCCTGGTGTGTTGTCTCCGGCGGTGCAGAACCGCTCTGGCAGTGCAGAACTTGCCGAGGTCTGTCCAAAATGGCGCCACTGCTGCCTCCATTGCCTTTTACATGATAAAGAGGACTCAGAGCTATGAGTGGGGGGGGAGGGGAGGAGCTTCAGGGGACCCAGCCATTCCCCACCATCTTCGGAGACCAAATCAAACGCAGCCTTTGGCCAGTGCACAGCTGCCCCGCTCAGCGGGCTGATCTCACGTGTGCTTGAACATGGCGAGCAAACACACCTTACGCTGAAAGACCGTGACTGGGCAACGTTTGAATTCAGCGTAACCGCGACTGGTCTCGTGGGCAAAGAAACGACAGCTTCCCAGGCACGGCTCATTTCCCCCTCTCCCTTCTCGCCATGTAGTGTTGGAGCACAAACTCCAAGGGACACCCTCTTGCCCAACACCAGAACCTTGGCTCGGGCAAGCATGGACTGGTGACTGATCGCCGGCTTTGGAAACATGCCTTGGGATGCCAGACATTAAAACCTGGCCCCAGCAGTGACCTGGGTTAGGCCATCCCGTGGTGATTTAGTTATTTGAAATTCATCCTTCAGTGCAGTTTGGGGACGGACAGGTGCTGTTCTTGGAATGCCCCGGTCATGGCCAGAGACAGCCCTGAGTCACCCTACCTCCATTCCCAGAAATTATCCAATCACGAAAACAAAGACACCCCCCCCCCGGTAGGGGGAATTAAATCCTGGGATATGGAAGGACAGAGGTTCTGGTGACAGCACTAGGATATCTAAGCACCAGCACTGTCAAGCACTGACTGAGCAGGGCTTGGCTCGAGCCACACAGCTCCAGAAGGAGAGCAACAGATACCCTGGTCTAAAAGGGTGAAAGGAGGCTGCAATCCAAATAATAAACATGCCTTGAGGTAGGTATTGCCTGTACTGTTGCACGATGCAATACAGAGAAGGTGTACAAAGGAGAAATGTAAGTTGGAGACACTAACCCAGTTGGCAGGAATTCAGAATTCTTTACTTTTATAGCCGTTGCAAAGAGACATGGAAACAAGAGCTTCCCAAATCTCCGCAGACATGTCTGGGCCATTTCCATCATCAGCGGGCCATTTCTTATGGAAGTAGAGAATTAGACTTTCATTAAAAGAGTTTCAAAACTTCTCTGTTCATTTTCAGCTATTCACCAAACTCATTTGAAGCTCTCTTATGCGCTCCTCCATTTTGTGCTTGGTATTTGAGGCTGCCTACTACTATGTAAATAACCAAGAAATGATAAGGAGACACTAGAATCTCTGTTCAAATATCCTGATAATCAACTGTTCAAAGAAGTGCTTAAATTGCCAATCAGGTAAATATAAGGGGGGGAATAATTCCCTGTCCCATGCTCTATATTAAATATAGCTTTAGTTATAAAGATTTTTCAGTAGGATCAGTGTTTCTCAATGAGCATAAATACAAATGAAAAATTGTATATTATGTCATTAATAAAATAACAGTCTATTGAAATATGAAATATGCACATTTTCATTATAAACTTCAAAACAGGCAGGATATACCAAGGCTATTTGATGTATTATTAATTATTATTTGTATTGTGGTAGAACCTAGGAGCATCAGTCCTGGAGCAAGACCCCACTGTGCTAGGTGCGACAAACATAGAACAAAAAGATGGGACCCGCCCCCAAAATCTCACCTATCTATTTACAGACTGATCCAATGGCCACCTGTCATTGGAAAGAGTCATATTCACTTCCCTGGGCACTGTATTGTGTATCAAAAGGATGACAGTTTCAAATGGTTCCGAGTGGACTGTCATTAGAGGTGGGTGAAAATGCAAAATTTATTCCACAAATATGAATTCAAATTAAAGTATAAATGTGCTGTCAGCCCTCTGTGTCGCCTCTTTCTGCTGACCTCTGAGTGATGAAGGTATCCTAGAAGAAATGAGCCAGAGCAAGGAATGTTGCCCTCTAGTGGCTGATGCACAAAGTGAACATGGCACCTGCTTCTACCAAAAACGAAAGGCCGGAGTGGTAGAGGTTTGTGTCTTTGGCTGTCTCAGTCCCAGATCATGATTTGTCTGGGATTTATACAGTGATTGTTGACTACAGTGCAGGGATTTGTTACGGGCACAATTCTGATCACATGAGGTGATGCTTTGTACTCAGCAGCCATTTGTGTAGCCATGTGATATTCCACTGCTCTAAATCGCTGCACTCTCTAATAACTTTACTCCATTACTCCAGCATCAACCCAGTTGGGTACAGATGACTGAAAAACAAGGAGAGTGGGAAAGTACTAAATATATATATATATATTTATATATAAATATATATATATATATAAATATATATATATATATATATAAATGTTCCCCCTCCCCCAACAGTTGAAAATGTTGTCAACATTTTTAAATCTGAAAAATGTCAGCCAGCCCTGCTAGTGTGTTGAAATGCTGGCATCAGACCTTGAACCACTTCACTTCCTATTTCACTGGCTGCCCCTTGCTGCCAGAGCGCTAAATCAGCTTGAAATGGAAATCTTCATACCATAGTTGAGAGTGTGATCCAGAGCCCATTGGAATCAATGAGAACTCTCCCATTGACTCCAGTGCGTGGTGGATTAGACTGTTGCTCATTGAATGGTTTGTCATATGGCCTAATCCACCCCCCACGGGAGTTTTCTCATGGACTCCAATGGGATTGAGATAAGGCCATCGCTCTCTGCATGGTTTGTTAAATCCTGGGATATGGAAGGACAGAGGTTCTGGTGACAGCGCTAGGATAGCTAAGCCCCAGCACTGTCACGCCTAGAACGGAGGATACCGTGAACCTCCTCCTGAGTTTTACCTTCACATAGGCTCAAGGAAGATGATTTGGTGAGATGGTGTAAATTAGACGCCCATGTACTCTTTGAAAACTACATCTGGGATGGAGTCTTCCTGGGCTAATAAGGTCACTTTGAGGAGGTTCCCATTTTCTGAAATGCTGTTAACCCTGAAAGGTCTTTGAGGATGCCCTGAGCTTGCAGCCTGCAATTTAGTCCAGCTGTCCAGTTTCTAGATGATCAGAGTTCAGACAGCCTGAGTTTCCCTACATTACCTTCAGAAGTTCCCCATAGCAACAGATTTATTATTATTTAATAATATTGTGTGTCACATAGTAATATCATCCCAGTTTTGCAGTGTGCCTCACCGAGATGCTCAGAGTTCTAATTCTGGTTCATAAACTGAGGCCTAGTCTCAACTACATTGCTGGCGAATAAGCAAACAGATGCAAAACCATGCAACCAAGCACTGCACCCATCAGACCCGAACCTTCCCTATCGGGAAGGGATTTGTGCCCATCCCTACATGTCCAGGCACCAATGAGATCTGACCAGAGGAAAACCAGGTTCATTCAACATTTTCAAACTCCATGACTTGCAAACCTCTCTGAACCACCTCTCTGAACCACCTCTCACACAAAACTTAATGAAGGACGCTTTGGAAAATAAATCTGAGAGTTGGCCTGAGTCGCCTAGTGTCTAATCCAAGACCCAGGGAAGTCAAGAAGACTCTTTCCACTGACTTCAGTGGGCATCAGATCAGCCGCTTAAACTGCTGAATGAATTGTTTTCATTTCTAGACCCTCTTTAAATGAATTCCAATGCAAACTAACTGTAAAAAAATAATATCAGGGTGATACAACTTGCCCAGCTACATCCGTGACATTTTTAATACACGTCCATTTTCAAATATAATGAATGAAATGATACGAGAAGGCGAGAAACAACCCAACAGCATGGTAACACCAGTACATTGTGCCTTTCTCCAGGCGACGAGGGGTTAAAGTGGATGACACACAAAGTAATTGCTGGTGAAGGTTTCATCTATTTATATTCCCATTAGGGGATTCTACAAAGACGTACATCAACAGAAACAAACCATTTTAGTGCATTCATTGGCTGAGTATCCATCAGTGCTTGCGATCTATGCCAACATGTCTCAAGATGGTGACAAGTTATTATTATTGTAGTGCCAAGGGGGAGAAAAATGAACAAAGCTGACTGCTGATCTTGCCTTAACAATGGGACCCTATTCTCTTTCACTGCACCTGAGCTCCAAGGTCTCTAAACCAATGAACTTTTCATTGTTCCAGTAGCAGATGCTTTGTGGGTTGTCTCATACTTAGCTCTTTGTCATATACCACTTTATTTCCTTAGAAGGGGCCCTTCCCATCATCACATCCCTTGACTACTGTATCATCTAAGCTAAATGAATGATGTCATCTCATTTATATGTCCAGATTCCCTTTTATCCTCCCCTGGCTGTTGTTTGCCCTCATTGTTTGTTTGTTTGTTTAAAAGAAGAAAGACTCACTCCTGTAAATCCAAATCCAAGGGGCAGGACAAAAGACCCATTTGTGAAAAGCAGAGATTAGCAGGGTTAGCTCTAGGCTTTTTGTGAAACACCTGTTTCATTCAAACAACCCGAAGAGGAAAGCAGAGTGGGACAAATCGCTGGCTTCAATGGAGCCCTGTGAAAGGAAAAGAAAATGACAGTTGATTGTGAGCGCGAACATACTTATTTTACCTGGTGCCCTCCGCACCCTTCCGTCCATGGCACAGAACACACACATGGGTGCTCTTCTGGTGTCAAATTCATGTGCATGTGACAAACATGACTTCCTTTCTGACAACACCCCTGTCCCATCTTAACAGAGCTGGCTGAAAAACGGGGGGAGGGGAAGGCGTGCAGCAAATTCATGGCTTCTTTTCTTCCGTTTTGTTGTTGATGATGTCCAAAGTTTCCCTGAAAAATTTGGATAAAGTCTTGAAATTTGAAAAATGTCAACCAGCTTCCATTCTTAAAGATCCTCTGCACTTAACTAGAACCTTTCATCGGAGGGTTTCCTTCTGCTTTACGGAGGTGGGTAAGTGTCCCAGTTTTGATACGAAGACAGTGAGAATTAAGGTCCCCGTTTTCAAATCTGAATTCCTTTCTATGGATTTAGATGCCTCTCTTGACACCCTAGTTTGATCTTATACAACAGTGATGTCCAATACGTTCATCACTAGCCATATGTGGCTAATAGGCTATTGAATTGTGGCTAATGGATGTGGCTTTTTTATAATGTGTCTAATAAGAAAAATTCAAAACCACAAGTGTGGCTAGCAGTGTGGCTAGTATCGAATTTCTATTGGACACTGCTGTTATACAATATAACAGCCACCTTCCGTAATCATCTGTGCTCACAGAGATAGCAAGTGACCAGAATTCTCTATATTGGATGAATAGCTGAGTGACCATGTTGGATGAATAGCTGAGTGACAACAGACCCTAAATGGCACAACCTTCGCCAACTCTTTCTTTTACACGAAAGTACAGGGAAGAGTATATTCAAAACCGAGTCTGTAAGTAGTAAATGCAACAACAGCAGGAGAAATGCCGTGCTGCAGTAGTAGCTGCCATCTGAGCTTGTGTGGGAGACACAAACAGACAATGGGCCTAATCCTGTGCATGGCAAGACAGTATAATGAGCCCTAGTGACTTCAGTGGGCATTGGATTGGGCGCAAAGTGAAAGGCAAATGATGCATGAAACAATTTATGGAAAAGAAACTAGAGTAAATAGTCTGATCGTTGCAATTTGAAACGAGACCGGGTTAAGATTGTCTTTAACTATGTTACAAGACTGACCAGGTCTTCCTTGCAGCTATAGGAGATTGTTCCTGTAAGTGTTTAGAAACGGGGCCAAATTGTGCCTTCTTTCTCCTTCTAATAACTTCTCACCTCCAGCGGTTCCATTGAATCAGTGGGATGACTTGAGCAGCAAGGTAATATAAGTCTAAGGATAGGTGGCAAAATCTAGCCCATAGATTTCTGAGATGTCAGTGCATAATGTTACCCAAGGACTGTGAATGCAGGGCGAGTAATTGAAAGGTGAAAGGTCAGATCCTCAACTGATGTAAATCAGTGCAGCTTCTTTTAAGTCAATGGACCTAGTCCAATTCACACCAGCTCAGGATAGGGCTCATCATTTCTAAATTGAACTATGCTTATGAGCATCATTTGTCCACTATTTATGTTTGACAACTCCTCCCCGCTTTCTCTTACTCTAAAACAGTTCATTACCTGTTGCCTCAATGTTGCACTGCCCTAGTTCACCGAGAAACGGGAGACACTAGGAGAAAGTATTTCTACCCCAACAAGCTTGATTTAGGTTGTATTGCTGGTCCTTTGCGGGGAACTTCTATAAAGCTATCAGTTAACTGAAACCAGAATTTTACACAAGGAAATACGTGCCCAGGGGTAATTACAAGAGACTCTCATTTTGGTCTCATTTGTAGAAACCTTTTTTGGAGCTGGTGTCCAAAATACATTTTGCATACAAACCAAAAGCACATTATTTTAAAAGCACAGTGCATGTACAAATTATAATGTTTAAACTATTAGAATTTGACCGTGATTTAAGTAGTCCCCTAGATATACCAAGGGGGTTCATTTAGACTAATTCAGCCTTGTCTCCCTTGCATAGATTTTCCGATCAACATTTGTTATTATAAGTTAGTATGACATTTCATGAACGTTCACATTGTTTTTACTGCTGGGCTCACAATTAGAATCCATTTGTAGGCCCAGTTATCACAACTCCCGTAAGGGAAGACGGGAAGCAGAGTACAAGTAAAAGCAGCCCTGAGTTTGCTCTACATTACAACCAAGGCTAGGCAAGGAAACACAGTGGTGGCTTCAAGTGCAGGAATGGAGTAACATGAAATCAGACCCATTGAATTCAATGGAAACTATATCACACCCTAAGCACTGAGCGGGAAACCATCTTCCCATCTTGCAACCTTTTTTGAGATATCAAAAAAAAATTCTGTCCCAAATTAATGCAAAAAGTCAAAATCTCAAACATTTCCATGAGGCAAATATTTTGGTTTGGTTTCAATGGGTTTTTTTTTCTTTCTTTTTGAAAACCTTTTTGGGGGTCTAAATTTGCTAAAATTTCAAAACAAAACTTTCTTCTAACTCGAGAAACTGAAACTTTCTGGTTCCACAATGTCAAAATGGGGAGCACTGAATTTCCGAACTCTTTCCGGTTAGGAGATTTGTTGACACCACGCAGCTTTAATGGACAATTGCAGTTTTGACAAGTCACCATTTTTGGAGGAAAAAAACATTTCATCAAAAAATTCCCAACCAGCACTACATAATAGCACTGCTCATCATAAAAACACCTAGCAAACAATAATTAATCAGTCCTCAGGACATCTCTCTCCAGTGGATTATCAACTAGAAAAAAAAAGAATTCAGACTATTAGCTTTCCTAGCCCCCAACCTACTTCAAGATCTTGGTTGGATGAGGTCTAGAGAAGCAGCAGATTGTCTGCGTTCTAGGGTTTGCTCACAAATTTGGCAGTAAAATTCAGGAATGGTGTCAAACATGGGCACATGAACTAACTCTCCAGGTGGCACATCTGACATTTGCCCTCTTTTAAGAAGGCCGCATGCCTCCCACAATGAGGAAACTATGGATGAGCCAAAAGCCGAAGCAGCCAGCAAGCTCTTTGTACAGCATCTCAAATGTGGTGTGGAATATTTTTCCCCCCCAAAGCTGAACATATCACTGGTCAACCACCACTGGTCCTCCAAAATTCTGGCTGCCCCTTGCCAAAGTGAAACACAAAGGAAAAGAAAACTCACTCAATGGTTTACTTTCCTGCAGCTGGTGAGTCCACTGGCCTTCTGCACATAAGTAAGCAGATCTATCACTATTTTAATTTGGATCCTTTCAGAATTTCAGAAACTGCTGCTTGGGCACTTTGATGTCTTCATGGACCCCAGAAAATTCCTTTTATATTATGTTATCCCTTCAGATGGCTCATCCATAACAGGTTTCGCCCATCTGATAGGCGTCTTGCCAGGCAGGCCATCTTGTCTGACAGCATGCCTGCCTTTAGCTCTCTTGTTATGCATGATAAAAACGTGGGCACCTGGAGCCTGCCAAACCAAACAGAATTAAAGTTGTCATTAGCAGCCTGCCCTCAGAAAGGCAGGCAACAATACACTCTCTTCTTAGAGCTCCGGCAGTGGTGACAGGCAGCCTTCATCCAGAGCAATTGGGGGAGAGGCGGCCTAAATGCGTTTGCTAAGCAGACGCTGAGGAAAAGAGCGAGACAGGATCGGAATTTCTGTCCCACCAGAAATGGCGATAGTTCAAAACTTAGTTCCATCCTGAGCTGGGAAGAAAAGTCAAAATCTCAGCATTTTTTGCAAAACAAAATTCACAAACTCTCTCTTTTTTACTCTTTCATTTTAACTATGATCATATAGTATTAGTGCGATGGGGCGTATGGCCTGGAAGGGGTTAATAAGCAGCGGCCGCCCCACACAACCCCACCTTTAGCAGGTGTCAGGCCTGGAAGGAGGAGTTAAAAGAGGCAGCGGGGTGGGGCGGGGAAACAGCGCTCTCAGAAGGAGAGAAAACTGGCCGGCGCAGGAGCTGACCAAAGACCAAGTGGTAGCAAGTCAAACTGTCTTTGACAGGCCTACCCTTCTGCAGGGATGTCCATTCGACTGCGGTCCTTCATTTAAAGCTCCCTTCCATCATAGGAAATACAAATACACTTGACTGAGTCTCGCCTTAACATCCACAGAAACCATCAACTGCAGACCTAGCCTTCTACCACGAGGGGACTTGCATTACTTTTCCATTGTAAAGAGATGAAGCACCGTGTTATACCACTACGGAGGGCTTACATTTCTCCCAGCTGCGGGACTTTGGGAGAAGCATGTCTCACGTCTTTCCTCTTCAGTGCCGTGCCTCTAAAGCCACTTCACTGCACGCCCTATCGAAGAAGGTGTCACATCTCTCTCCATTCCTGGCAGCTCTCCACTTCCTACCCAAACCCATAATAAATGATAAAGAAAGCGAGGAATACTTGTAGCACCTTAGAGACTAACCAGTTTATTTCAGCAAAAGCTTTCGTGGGCTATAACCCACTTCATCTGATGCATAGAATGGAACAAACAGACGTAAGATGCATTTATACACACAGAAAGCAAAAAAAAGTTGTAAATTACCATACCAATTCTAAGAGGCTATTTAATTTGGATGGGTCATTATCAGCAGGAGACAAAAAACCTTTTGTAGTGAAAATTTAGTGGATCTATCTGTCTAACAGTGATAAGAATCTGTAAAAAGAGCCTTAACTAGGAAAATGCATTCAATTAGTATAATGACACAGCCACTCAACATCTCTGTTTAACCCTTAGTTGACAGTGTCCAATTTGCAAATTAATTCCAGTTCATCAGCTTCTCGTTAGATTCTGTTTTGGAATTTTTTCTGTTTTAAAATTGACACCCGCAAGTCTTTAATAGAATGGCCAGGGAGATTGAAGTGTTCTGCTACTGGTTTATGAATGTTATGATTCCTGATGTCGGATCTGTGGCCATTTATTCTTTTGCATAGTAAATGATATGTCCTCATACAGCCTCCTGCAGGCCAGGAATACATTCTGGCTCACAATGCCGGAAGAAGGCTGCTCTAGTGAAGAAGAACTGGCCCGGGACTCAAGAGGTTTAATTCCTGCCTCGGCCACCTATTACCTAGGGGGACCTTGGGCAAATGGCCTTAGTCTTTCTCTGCCTTGGTTCTCCTCTATAAAAATGGGGCTGGTTCTTCCCACCTCACAGGAGTGTTAGGAGGGTGAAATCTATTAACAATTATAAGGTGCTCACATATTGCACTCACTGCTAGATGTATGTTGAGAGGAAATGTCTTCTCCCTGTCACATACAGTAAAACCTCCATTTAACGGACTAATTCGGGCGAGGGGGTGTCCGTTAAATCAAAAAGTCCGTTATTTAATAATTTAAAAAAATGAGCTGTCGGAGCAGCAGCCCGCCCACCACAGGGTCGGGGCGACAGGTCCACAGCCCGCCCGCTGCCTGGACCCGGGCAGCAGCCGGGAGCCGGCAGCCAGCCCGCCTGCTGCCTGGACCCGGGCGGCAGCCGGGAGCCAGCCCGCCCACTGCTGTGAACCGGGCAGCAGCCGGGAGCCGGCAGCCAGCCCGCCAGAAATGGATCAGGAATGCATCAGACTTGCTCAGAAATTTTGTCCGTTGCATCCGAAGTCCGTTAAATCGAGGTCCGTTAAATCGAGGGTTTACTGTAGTGAAAAGCAGCCTTCAAGATTATGGCCAACCAAGGTTGGCAAGCACACGCTAAGGCTCCGCTGTAGACCTGACACACCCTACAGCATCCTGGCAAAACGCATCGATTTTGTCCCTCGAATTAGATGCGAGGGTCAATTGGTAACAGACTTGGGGAGAGGGTGGAGTTTGTTTCTAGCTGTGCTACTGATGATAGACCAGTCTCTTTGCCTCTGGGCCTGTTTCATTTTAGATGGTAACCTCTTCAGGATGGGGACTGTCTCCCCCCATGTGTCTGCACAGTGGTGTAACGTAAGATCAGGTACATGCATAAATCTTGGCAGGATGAGGGCCTCCATTCTCAACCCCAGAGCGCAGTGACCAATGCCCTGCCAGCATTATATTCTGTGTCCCCAGATCTTTCAAACCCACTGCTCTTCTAAAGCTGAGTGGCACTTCCAGCCTATAACATTTTGGGGTGTATAACTAGGTAAATTGAGAATTTCAGGGGTTATCTTATGGGGGAGCTTTTCAAAGGAATTAGATACCTAACTGCCTTTTGTGATATTGAAACTCTCCCCTATAGTGCATTAACATTACCAACCAGTGAATTATTAATTACTGGACTGTCATTTACACATTCTGAGGCTTGGCTCCTGGACTGACTCCTAATCTCTAGTAAATTATGAATTCTGAGCTCTGCAGCAGAAGCATTCTTTAGCAATACAGATTAGGGTGACCAGATAGCCAGGGTGAAAAATCGGGGTAAGGGGTGGAGGGTAATAGGTACCTTTATAAGACAAAAGCCCAAATATCGGGACTGTCCCTATAAAATCAGAACATCCGTTCATCGTATTACAGATCATCCACCTTAATGAGCAAACTCATGTAAGTGGCTCTGATATGCCAAACGTATTTGCAATGTGCCCAGAATCGGATTACACATATTCTCATTAGAGTCTTTACACCGCACCTGATCGATTTGCCACTACTGCAACCCGATTTTTGCTTTGCTTGTAACTGAAACCCCGGCTCTAGACAGCCCTTTGGCACAAAGCACCATGAGAATTACCTTGTCCATGTATATAAACATATCTTCTAGTCGTCCGTGTCACCACCTGATTAGATCTCTGGCATTGTTGCTTTCGCTTTGGCAACAAGGAGAGCGTCATTTCACCAAGTCGGCAACCCTGTGTTAAAACTTGGGCTTGAGGATTTAAGGCAGAACAGAGAGTGGCACATAGGTTTCATAGAACAAGTTCGCTTTTCTACAAATTCCCTAATTTCATCCTAAGCAAAAATCATTAGCTTATTAACCAGTGACTGAGGAATGTGGAATACTCGTGATGACTGTCCTCTTCCAAAGAGTGCACAAGATCTATGGCCTAGAGCGCACAAGGTCTTTCGGTCACTCACTGATGGTGCATGTTGTATTAAACCACAGTGATATTTATGGAAAATTATTATTTGTAGTCCCAGGCATGGACCAGGGCACTGTACAAACAGAGCAAAAAGACAGACCGGGCCCCCAAAGAGTTTACAATCTAAGTACAAGACGTGAGACAACATTTGGATACGGACAAGATTTGGGGGAATACAAAGAAATTGTACTGGTCAGCACGATCAGCCGTGGTCTTAGCACACCAGCAGCTTAACCGTTGTCATGTGTTTTGTAGGCCTCTTGGCAAAGGAGCGTTTCAAGGAGGGATTTGAAGGAAGAGGCTTAGCTGGTTTTGCAGAGGTTTACAGGGAGCTCCTCCCAACTGGGAGACAGAATGAAAGGTCCTTGTTTGAAAATGTAACAAGTGGGACATGGAGGCGGAGTCAACCTTTCACTGCTTGCATCCGACGAAGTGGGTATTAGCCCACGAAAGCTTATGCTCCAATACTTTAGTTAGTCTTTAAGGTGCCACAGGACTCTTTGTCACTTCTGCTATTCCAGACTAACACGGCTACCTCTCTGATTCTTAACCTTTCAATAGTGCATGACAGATCGGATGGGGAAAGGCAGTGAAAGGCTTCGAAGGTGAGGGGAAGTAGCTTATGTTTGATACGACAGAGAAACCGAGGGATGCCCAGAGAGGGGCGATGTGGTCAAAGACACCAGCTAGGAAAATGATCTTTGCAGCAACAGAATACTGAATGGAAAAGCAACAGCTACTCTCCAGGCTGTCTTCGTTTGTAAATAAACCGCCCTCTCTTTAGTGAACGGAGTGGTCCCGAGAGGCGCAGGGTGACCTGACATCCAGATGCCAATGGTGTGGCCACCAAAAAGGCCTCACCACAGCAACAGCATTGACTGCCCCATCTCTCCCCTCCCCCAACAGGTACTGGCCTATTTGACTTCTGTGGAAGGAGACAGGACCTTTCAAAAGGGACCCACAGTGGCGTCACCACTGGCTGCCCACTCTCAACAAATGCATGACTAACAGCTCTACTGACTGAACCCCTCTGCCAATCCACAGAGCAGGTGCCCCCCCAATGTGCCCCTCCGTTCTCTTCTGCAGGAGCCACTGCCGGGCGGGGGAAGGAGGGGAGAAGCTAGTTTAATGTATGTGCCTGGCATTTGGTCCATTAAGAACCGAGATACACAGCTAATCACCACCCACTCCTCCTCCTCCTCCCACTACTGCTTCTCTGAGCCATTAGCAGTTCCCTGGGACCAATTTCTGCCACTCATTTAGCATGTTATGGGAGTGCATAGGAATGGGGTAAGATACCTTTTAAAAGGTTGTGAGTCTTCTCATGGTGTCCACCCAGTATCTCACAGAGCAGCCCTCAATGGACTGCAGAAAATCTTGACGTTGTGCTTGGGGGTCTCGCAGTGGCCACTTTGCTCTCCTTTCCCCCTATGTCTCCCCGAGCAGCCCCAGGTGCCTCACTCACTAGGGGTCTCCGTGCAGAACCATACTGGTTGTCACAGTCAGAGCCCGCAGTCACGAGACAGGAGTCGGCGGGGTGAGGATACTGGGAAGTCAGCAGCCGGAGACAAACTGGAGATCAGAACCCATTTCCCTTTACAAAAGCCGTGTTGACTCTTCCCCAACAAATCATGTTCAACTGTGTCTCTGATCATTCTGTTCTTTACTATCATTTCAACTAGCTTGCCTGGTACTGAAGTCAGGCTTACTGGCCTGCAATTGCCAGGATCGCCTCTGGAGCCTTTTTTAAAAATTGGCATCAAATTAGCTATCCTCCAGTCATCTGGAGCAGAAGTTGACTTGAGCAACACATTACATAAGACAGTTAGTAGTTCCGCAATTTCACATTTGAGTTTCTTCATAATTTTTGGATAAATCCCATCTGGTACCTTTAAACTGATCGATTCATTCCAAAACCTCCTCTACTGGAACCTCGATCTGCAACAGTTCCTCAGATTTGTCACCTGCAAAGAATGGCTCTGGTGTATAATGACGACCAATGCAATGAATTCATTTAGCTGCTCTACAAGGGCCTTGTCTTCTTTGAGTGTTCCTTGATCATCCAGTGGTCCCACTGATTGTTTGAAAGACTTCTTGCTTCTGATGTACTGTGCATTCCCAGGGGGCAGAGGTTGTTTCAGGGATCCCTGGTGACTATGCCACCATCATTTCCCTGTCACGGCTCATAGTCCTTGCTGGATCTCTCATGGGGAGGAGCGGCCCCTAGGAACAGAATCCACCCCACTCAGACACTTTCCTTGTAAGGCATGATCACCCCTGGCTGATGGGCTCATCACAATCTTTGAAGCAGAGATGGATAATATTCCCTCTCTCCTGCTGTTTCTGTCTCACTTTGAGACTAGAGTGCCCCCAAGGCCCTTTCTCAGCCATCTCCGGATCTTTGCAGTGGGTCTTAGCTTCTCTCTCTCCCCAGGGCATTGGGGATTAAAATGCTTAGAATAAATGCTTGGAATAAAAATTGGAGTCCTCACGCCCATAACTACTGCCACAGAACCTCCGCTTGGGAATTGGCGTAATGTAATGTACACAGAAATACAATTATTACTTGCAAATTGCACTGACATTCCCAAGGAAAAATCCATTGGAAACTGCATACATTTATTCCCATAATGAATACAGACCACTGTGATGCCAGCTGGTAACATTCAATGTTTCTACTAACCATTTCACGGACCAAACAGTGAGCGACATACCTGCCTTCAGGCTGCTAACAAGTCCCTCCATGTTTATGTTCTCTGTTGCTACCACACAGTAATCGTTCCCTGTAGACTTCAAAAATTTGGACGGGGGGGGGGGAATAAAAGCAGCTGGTGTGAATCTGCATGGCTCCATTGAAATCAACAATCCAGATACTTTGATGGTGTAAATTGGCTATGCTCCAGTTACATCAGTTTTACTATTTTCCTGATGTCCTGTTTAACTTCCCTGGTCAGGCTAAATCATCTTTCTTCCAGGCACTGATGACTCCACAGAATCCTGTCGTGGTACTTATGTGACCTATACATTATTGCTTTGGTAAACTACTCCTTAGGTAACTAGCACAATTCTCTGTTCCCCTTGTAATTCATTTCTATGGGTAATAGCTATATGCTGAAGCATTCTCTTGGGTTACCATCTCCCTCCCCCCCATTTTTATTTTAACTAACACATTTGTTGCAAACCCCTGGTGGAGAAGGTTTTGACATAAATGGAGCTAGGCTGGTTTATACCACCTGCAGATCTGACTTTATATAAAAAGGGGAGAATTATTGTCAATTGACTTTGCATAGGCCACTGTTTCAGGAAGCTTAATAAACTGGACTGACCAAAGATCTAAAAGGGAAATAAAACATTTAACAGGCTAGTGCTTTTACCCCCACCTCCTCTCCAGGAAAGATAAAACAAAGACAAACAGCAGTGGCAGAATCTGCAAGAATTGTTCCTGAAAAATGCTTTCCTATTAATTCAGTGTTGGTCTGCATTACCTACAAACCAACATGGTTTCAATTTAGGTTCCTATTCATCTTGGCTATTTCTTTCAAGTGCTTTTTTAAAATAGAAACTTCATGTTGGACATTTTAATAAAATTAAGTTTCAAAGTCAAGAAGCTACTGGAGTAATTTTTTCCCAAACACTTTACTGCCAGATGTAAATACTTGTGATTACTGATATTCTTTGTTTTCCTGTGATTTTCCCCCCTTATTAAACAGATTCCCTAGTGAAGTAACAGTCCATGAGAAATCACATCTCCAGGATTTTGCAAGCAAGCAGAAGATACATCGACATTTGAGCATCTACCCATTGCTTATACAGTAGACTCTCAATTATCCAGGATGATAGGAAAAAAATGAATTCTGGTTTATAAAATCCCGGATAATCACCATCGACAGGAAATATGGGGAGAGGGGGTCGCCAGCCACCCTGTGCCGGGAGGAGGGGGTGTTGGTTCACTGCTTGCCCTGTGCCCTGGTGGGGGGGGGGGGGGGTCGTGTGTGCTTGGGGCGGCAGCTATTTTTTTTGACATCCTGATTAATCCACATTCTGGTTAATCCAAACCTGGATAATCGAGAGTCTACTGTAGAAGCTAATTCCATGCTGGTGCAGTGCTAACAACCTGATTCAAAGCCCAGTGAAATCACTGGGAGTCTTTCAATTGACTTAAATGCCTTTGGATGAGGCCCTATACTCCAAAGCTCAAAGACTCCCACTAAACATTCCTGATCAACTTACATATTTGGGTTGTTAAAAGTAGTTCTAGATATGATCCGACGATTTTCATATCTGGCTTAAACCTTCTCACAGCCGAATGGTTCCCTCTTTCCCGGAGAACCACAACACACAGACAAAGGGAAGTCTTTTCCCAATTTGAAAAAGTTCTAGCCCTCCCCTTGGCCTTTTTGGTCAGGTGCCCATTCCTTTCCTTTCACCTGTGAGCTTGTTAACCCTTTACAGGAAAAACAAGTAGAGAACCACCACCAGAGGGATTCCATAGCCAGCTGGCTGTCCACAAAAGGGAGCTATCCCTCCTCTCATTTATTTCAACAGGTCATCAGGAAAAGAGTGTCAAAGAAACTTGGTGAACTGATCGTGGGACTGTGCTGGCTGGTACAGACCCCTGGGGACCAAAGGAGACCCTTCGTGGCCATGACACCCGTCCAGCTTCCCTAAGGAAGATAAGATCTGACTGGAAGGAGTAGGGCATGGACCAGGGGAATCAGAGACCAGAGCAGTTCTTTCCAGTGTAGTAGGGAAGGAAACACAATTTCTAAAAGCACGTATAGGGACTTCTCCAAAGCCCATGGAAATCAATGGACAGACTCAGCGAGCTTTATTACAGGGCCATAGAGAAGCTTGTGTCCTAGGAAGGCTGCTGTGTTCAAAGGAAAATGTGCTAGGCAGGACTTGGTGGTCAAGGCATGGGCTTCATTTTCAGGAGATTTGGATTCAGTTCCTGGCTCTGCCTTGTGAGACCTTGGAGCCATCATCTCCGGAGCTCACTTTCCCCATGGTAAAATGGAGATGCCAATAACAGAGGTGAGGGGGGAGTAATTCACCGATGTCTGTGAGGTGAGAAATGTGCAAGGAGAGGTTTGTAGCAGCCACTCAGAATCCCGCCTGGGAACCCTGTACACCACTGGGTCTTAAAGAGCCTGGGGCATATCCACCCTTCGATGCTCATGCAGCTCTGTTGGCCCGAGTATGTTTTTTGGGGGGAAGGGAGACCCAGGACCCTGTCTCACTTAAAGCACTGTGGCCCTGATCCAGAAAAACACTTGAGCGCCCGCTTAATTCTGAGCATGTGAGTAGTGCTATCCAAGTCAATGAAGTTAAGTTTGTGCTTAAGTGCTTTGCTGAATTGGAGTCAGTCCGTGGAGAGGTGCTTGGAGGGATTTGTCCTGTGTTTCCTTGTAGGTTTCTGGACAGGCCGCTCAGTTTTAATATTATTTTAACATACATTTTTAACTGTGCATATGATGGAACCAATGTAGCCCAGTGGGCTAGATTAACTTTATTATATTTACTGCTTTGCATTGTATTCTGCAATTTGGCCATTACAAATACACAAGTAACACCAGCATCTCTCTCTCTCTCTCTCTCTCACACACACACACACACACACACACACACACACACACACAACTCCACACCTACTAGCAGCTAGAGCTTCTCAAAGCCAAACCCAGCCTGTCCCCTTCACCATTACTCTTGCGTTGTAAGTAATGAACTCCTCCAAACAGAAGCGCTTCCTTCAAAAGCAAAGGCACAAATTAAACACTAAAATCATCTTCACAGCAGAGAAAAAACTCCCCGCCCGCAAGCTGAAAAAGCCAAGACAAATGGAACATTCCAGTATTCCTTCTTTTTCCAAAGTGTGATTCTTTTCTCCAAGCTGAGCACACGGTCCTGGGACCAGACCTTCCTGCTGGTTTTCCTATACCAACTTGACAAGATAAGGCAGTTACTGAGGATGGACAAGTCACTTCATTCAGGCAGCCTGTTCATAAACATTCTCCGCAGCAATTACTGCCCTCCTGGTAGAAGGGGCTAATCCTGCAGTCCTCTCTCAGGCAAGACTCCCATCTAAGACTTTGATGAGAGTTTCGTAGGAGCAAGGACTGCAGGATCAGAGTCTAACTTCATAGCATTGGTGCATGGAAGAAACTGAATAGCCTGACTCTAATCGTTGTCTGTACCATGGGCGTTTTGTGACCCTCTGGAGGGAAAAAAGCCACCAAAAAGCCATTTTGACGGGCTCCCTCAGCATTCCTTTTGTGTCCTCTAAGTGGCATAGACATGGGAAAGGTGGGTCGGACTACTGGGAGGTCAGAGTCCAAGACAGGCCAGAGAGCAAACTGAATGTCAGACAGGGTCAGGGTACCAGGAGTCCAAGGTCAGGTGACAGAGGACAATTGAAGAGCAAAGCCAAGGACACGCAAGGGTCAGAAACCAGAGTCTAGGGTCTATTGCGAGCAAGATCTAAAGCAGAGAAGGTAAGCAGTCTTCATTGTTGTTCAGACAACGTTCCATCGTGGCTTCCTGGTTTAAGTACTGGTGCCAGCCAATCAGTGGGCTGTGAGGGGCCGCCACTCAGGTCGTTCTGGGTGACACTTCCTGCCAAGCCCAGCCTCCCATGGGAGCCCAGCCTATGCCTCCAGTGGTGATGCAGCGACATCAGCAGTGCAAAACCCTCATGCATGTAGTATCCATGCAAACCTAACCCCCAGCATAGACAGTGCTAGCTGATGGAAGCATCTAACTTCCGCCCCTCAGGGCGGTGGATTACCTATGACGGTGGGAGAACCCCTCCTCTCAGAGTAGGTCATGTCTACACAGCAGCGCTGCAGCTGTGCCGCTCCAGCATTTGAAGTGTGGACATACCCTTTGTGCTTAGAGTTTGTAGCCATTTAATAAACATGCCCTGTTTAAGATGGACTGTAATTCACTCTATCACGGCAGAGGACATGGGCACTTCTGTGGGACTGTTCATTTTCAAGGCAACGAGCAAGATTCTCAAAAGTGCCCAGCTTTGGCCTATGTGCTCTCACTGAAACCCCTATGTCCTCCTCCTCCTTTGGCCTTTGGATACCTTGATATTACATGGACTTGAATCACACAATAAGCCAGACAAGATAAACTGGTGCCACCATGAAAATTTAACAATTTATTTTCCATATTTCTTTTTTTAAACGTTGGCTCGTTATTTTATTTCTGAGTGTTTTCCGGGGCCATCCCCTCCCCCCAAACTCCTAAATGCATAATTCTTTAAGAGATTAACTCCTGAAAAAACTATCCTGTTTCTGTAAGAAAACCATCTCCCTAGAGTTCTGAAGAAGCAGCCAAATAAATGTGAGCGTAAATACTTACTATAAAAGTCCTGCTGAAGCAGAGTAACAATAATGCCTCAGTTGTGAGCCTAGAAAACTTTGAAAGTAAATGCAATTTCACATTAAAGATCTGAAAACAAACTCAAGGCGAAGAGTTTCTGGGGGGAACCTTTGATCTCTTTCTCTCTCTGGGGGGAGCCAATATCAACACGACTGATTTTGTGCCATATTCAAGAGTCTTTATGTGGGTTAATAATGTTAAAGTTATTCCACTGCTTTTTCAAGCTTTTCTGGAATGGACTCCTCCATGGAACAGGGCCCTATTGAAGGTTCCTGAATTTGCATAGCATGTGCAAGGCACTTTGACTTTATATTCCAATTGGGTTTGCATGGCAAGGGTTTACCTAGACATATTGGATTAATTGGCCTTATTGTTAACATCACAATGAAGAAGGATATTCGTTTCTTGTGGAAGAAATGCCATTTTTAGATTTAGAAAATCAAAGGTTTAGTCCATGAGAAATTCCCATTAATAAAGCTCAGACCTACACCTACTGAACTCAAAGAGCTCTGATTACAGCCCTAAATTGGGTACAGTCAGATTTACCAATCAAAACCCTAAAACCATTAAAGGAATGTCCATTTTTGAAGGCACTCAGATGTTTCTATGAATTATTTATATTGCAGTAGGCACCCTGCTGAAGTCAGAGTCCCACTGTGCTAAATATTGTACGGACACATCAGAATGGATCTTGCGCCAACACCTTACCATCTAGACAGAGGAAGCATGATTACTCACATTTTACACATAGAGAACTGAGACACCACAGGGTGAAATCCTGGTCCCATTGAAATCAGTGGCCAAGGTCCCATTGGCTTCAATGGGGGCAGAATTTCATCCAGTGTGCTAGGGGTGGGAGAGAGCCCTATGTCCCTGGCAGGCTAATCAGCATGCCCTATATTTGCTTATTTTTGAATGTCAGATGTGCTCACCCACCTTCCAGCTCCTTGGAATGTCTCCTTTGGAAGCCTCCGAGCTGCACTGTATCCCTCATCCCCTATATTTAGAAGAGGGATGACTCACGTCATTCTTTATGTCCAAGCACGCATTCCAATAGGCCTCCAAAACATCACAAACCCGGAATAAACCAACAGAGCGTTCTTTGAATACTTTTGCTTGCAAGTACAGTGAGGAGAGATTGCCAGCGAGTGTCGGTTTGAGGGAGTGAGAATAAACATAAGCGACAAAAACAGTGCTATTTACTATTAGAACCAGATTTATTTGGAGGAACTGCATGACAAGTATCTTTATTTTCTCAGACAGCAACTGCTGGAGTTCTCACCCATAAAGAGCACTTATTATCATGAAGGCTGAAGTCCTTTCACACTGGTATTCCCCTATCCCAGGCATATTAACTCTCTCACACACTTAACGGAAGGGAACGACTCCAACTTTATTTACACACGACATCATTTTACAAGGAACAAAAATAAACAAGGAACCCATGAGCTAAACTACCATGAACCAAAAATATCAAGTTTGACTTAGCTTGGGGACAGATGTCTCCTGCCAGGAATAACCTTCTCCACTACCCCTCCCCCGCCCCTGCATCCACTTTGACCTCACAAAATCTGGGGATTGTTTAAGTCAGGGTTTCTCAAACTGGGGGTCGCGACCCCCCGGGGGGTTGCCGAGCGCTCCCCAGGGGGTCGCGAGCTCCTGCCGCCGCAACTCGCGTCGGGGACTGGGGGCCGGAGCGCAGCCGGGAGCCTGGGGCCCGGGGGGAATTTGGCGGCTTTTCGGCGGAGGGCTCGCGCCACCAGAGCAGGAAAAGGGGTCGTGGTCTCAATAAGTTTGAGAACCGCTGGTTTAAGTTATGAATAGCAGCCTACTCTTACGCCGGAAACCCTATTATACTTGATAGAAGTACGTAGTCATCTCTTTGGACTCTTCTACACACATCAGGAGATCAAACCGAAGCTAGACTATATTTCCGAATTTCTAGCTGTCAGGTCCAGGGTCTATTTTATTAACACCCCCGTCTGCTTCCTCTTCCAGATCATTAATGAAGAAATTATATGAGCCAAGACATTTGTGTCTCCCTGTTAGATCCATCCATCCAACAGGAAACAATGAGGTGAGTGACACAGCTCAGATCTAAGCTGGTTTAAATTAATTTTACAAATCCGGGTACATGGGACATTGCATCAAGAATCTGCTCATGACAATTTGTGAGAGTGAGACTGACTAAAGATACCAAACTGTGAGGGAATGTAAACTGCAGTGACAGCAGAGATATAATATCAAGGGACCTAGGAGGCTTAGAAATATGGGTAGAAAAGAGCTAAATGAAATGATGCAAGTTAATAGCTCTTGGGGAAAATAATGGGAAACATAGTCAACAGGGAGTAGAAACTTGGGGTGAAATTCTGGCCCCATTAGCATCAATGGGAGTTTTTCCATTGACTTCAGTGGGGAATGGATTTCACCCTTGTAAAGCACTAATGCAAACATCGGCCTGGAGGCTTTACTGGGTAGCAAACAAGACAAGTATTCCCAGTGTGATATGGTGGCTGGTGCCTTAAGAGGAATCACATCATGAAAGAGGGAGATAACAGCCCATGAAATATTAAGTCACCAGGAAGATACAGGATCTGTCCACACTGCAGTCAGAGGTCTGATGGCAGCACAGATAGGCATGTGCTAGCTAGCTTTGATCCCTACACACGCTGCCAACGGCACCTCCTGGCTGCAGTGTGGACATCCCTACTGACAAACCCGACAGGAGAATCTCACCAATGGAAAAGAAGGAGCTGGTGGGATTGCAGTGTAAGGAAAGGCTGAATGCTTGATCCTGCATTACTGACGTCAATGGGAGCTGCACCACAGACATCAACAGGTGCAGAATCAAGCCCCAAAAAAGTTATTTTTAACTCTTATAGCTTGACTTAGCAGTAATTAAAGGGGACATGAGGTGAAATCCTGGTTCACTGGTGTCTGTGGCAAAACTCCCATTCATTTCAATGGGGCCATGGTTTCACCCAGGGAGTATGCAAACATTTGCAGAGTGCAGACCAGGAGGAGAAAGAGAGATCAGAGTGCTGCAGTGGGATTATATATGGGAGCAATGGATACAGCTACTCAGTGTAGAGCTCTCGGGGACCTTGACATGAAGCATTAAACAACAGCACTCAAATCACCTAGCACCCCTGCACGCTCCGCCAACAGCACTCAAATCACCTAGCACCCCTGCATGCTCCGCCAACAGCACTCAAATCACCTAGCACCCCTGCACGCTCCGCCAACAGCACTCAAATCACCTAGCACCCCTGCATGCTCCGCCAACAGCACTCAAATCACCTAGCACCCCTGTACGCTCCGCCAACAGCACTCAAATCACCTAGCACCCCCGGGGCACACTCTGCCAACAGCAGAAAGCTTAAAAAAAATAATCAAACCAGTATATTATACTACCAACCAAAAAGAACCATAGTGCCACTGGAAAAATATACATATACAGGGAGGTCTGCAATGGTGCTACGCACCAATGATACAGCGGATAACCACTACAGCACAGTCCAATGCCTTAATTCCCTCTCTTGCTTAAGATAAATCATATAAGTCCAGTTTTTTCATTGTGTGGACTGTGTCTGAATAAGGCAACGGTCTCCTAGACCCACCTCTCCTCCCATTACGGACATTTTTAAATCAAATGGATTTTCCCCCCTAAAAAGTATGTTCTAGCTCCAATGAGGATTAGTTCAGGGAAGTTCTTTGGCCACTGTTATGCAGGAGCTAAGATTAGATGATCACAGGGGTCCATTCTGGCACTAGAATCTATTAATCTATTCAGCATTTCTGATTCCATAGACCACCTTCCCTCCCATTCATCACTGCATAAAACACAGGAGAAGCAACGGATAGGGTAATTGTTTGGGACTCAAGAGGCCTGGAGCTTATTCCTGGCATTTCCACTGGCCTGTTTGACCTTGGGCTCACATCAGCTATCTTGCCTCTGTTTCCCCTCCCAGTTTCATCTGTTTTTCTGTTTCAAATGTAAACTCTTCAAGGGACTGTCTCTTGCTGTGTACAGCACCGAGCGCAATGGGGCCCTGATCTCATTTGCGATGTCTAGGTGCTCCTCAAAAGCTAACATTTTTACCAAAAATCAGAAAAAAAAATAAAAGAAAAAGAAAAAGATTCTGGGAATTGTTTTCCAAAACTGAAGATGTGTGGGTCGGGGGAGGGGGGTTAAAAGACTGACAGTTAACACACAATATTGCTAATAAAAGGAAAAAATGCCAATATTTTCCATTAAAAAGAATTATAATTTTCAACCAAGTCAAGTGTTTCCCTGCCCCCAGGTATATTCTAGATACTAGGCAGTCATTGGAGAAAAGCTGTTAAATCACTCCTGTCCTGACAGATCCAGAAGAGGAAATGATCTTAACATTGACCGCTAGCGAGGAGAGTGAGTTATGAAGGTTGATTAAATGACTCAGTCATGCCAATTGGTCTCATCTTCCATGGGAATCTTTTACATACATCTAAACCCTTCATTTTCAATTTAAATAACTGATACACTATTAAGAATCTCACAATATTTCCCGATAGTATTTATTAAAGTGCAAGTTCTGAATACTCCAGAGATAAATGTGGACTGGCATATAGTTTAAACAGGGGGAAATTGCAGTGTTCCTAATTACAGCTGGGAACACAGGACTGGGTTGAAATATGTTACCTGCATGCTAGCAATAAAATCAATGCCTAACTTTTGCTATTTGATTGAAATATACTAGACTTCACAGGAGTGATGGTGTGGGGAATGGGAGAGGAACCCACTCTGACATGTGCCTGTAACTCACATGTGAATAGTGCTAGTAAATGAATTATTCCTAGTGCAGTAAATTTCAAGGAGCCTTCCGCCTTTATGAACAGGGTGGTGGATTCCGGTCTACTAACAGCTGTACTGAGACCACCAGTTCATGTCACGAGGACTATTCATTAAACAACATTTGCACGGTAAAGATTTCCATTCGCTACCAATAGAAGCTGGTTGGAAACAGTGATCTCAGGGTGAAATACTTTATATCGAAACACCAGTGCTCTAAGTCATCCAGTCCCCAAAGCTTAGATTTGAGGTGGATACAGTAGTTCTCAACTTGACACGCACTTATTAAAATAATAATATGATGTATTTATACAAGAAATAAAATGGGGAGAATGGGGCTTATCTCCTTTGAAAAGTGGTTTGAGTTCCACTGATGAAAGCATTATAAAAGAGCTAGATATTTATCATTTATTATTATTATGATTATTAAAGAAAGGCATTTGTTACCATGCCCGTCATTCCTCTAGTGAGGGATATTCTATGTGGTGCAGGTTCCCTTCCTATTGTCTTGCTGCCCTCCTGATGAATGGATCCCTTCAAATTAGCAGCAGTGAATGGCACATAGAATAGTGACACAAATAAATGTATTTATTTGCCCATCTTACCAGGAACACAGAGATTACCATACCAGGTTGCTACTATAGCCTCTGGCCAGTATCTGGTGTCATGGTGTCTGGAATGACTCACGACTGTGAGTGCCAACCCCAGGACAGACGGTCAAGAAGCAGGGCAGACACCCCAAACTGACTGTATGTTCTATAATTAGATTTCACCACCCCGTAACAAGTGTGAACTCCTAAAGCACTATACCAGTCTTACCATGGAGTCACAGACACTCCCCTTGGGCACGCCAGTCTATCTTACCACCCAGACAAGCTGATAGATGGTTGCTTTACAGTAAGATCACAAAATATTCAGGTTATTCCCAGTCCCGAAGGACCAGCCAATTTGTAATCTAGAGGAAACTATCTATGGGTTTATTAATGAAGGGAAGAGAGAGAGCTATTGCAAGGTTAAAGCTAGCAAACTTATAGATACAAATGAGTTGCAGTCTATGGTTTCAAAAGGTGACAGAGCTGTAGTCATCTGTCAGTTCTGAATGTCTTTTAGGGCTGACCTAGGTTGACTCTGGAGACCTCTGCTTCTGTATCGTAGCTCCGGCCCTGGGAGAGTCCAAACAGCAAAAGAGGGGGAAAAATTCCTGTCAGCTATTTTTATTTCCTTCCTCCAGAATTCAAACTGATGGGACAAGCCCTTTCGAACGGAGCCTCTTCATGGGCATAAGGGGGAAGATAACAAAAATTTATCTTGTGATGTTAGTTTTGACAGGCTTTTCTTGATGGGCAGGAGTGGATCCTCAGTGGGTTCAGAGTTTCAAAGCAAACACTTAAATATTATCTTATAGCACATGATAAAGAATTTACAAGTGAGATTAATGCATGCAGCGACTAACAAGCATTTCATAAAGTCTAAACACTAACTACATTGTTATAGGTTCAATATCCATCTTAACCATACTAGCACACAGGTGAAGCAGACCAGTTTCCAGCAATGAATTTGTCAGTGCTCATCTGAGGCCTAAAGCTCTGGCAAGAGCTGGCTCCTAGTCTGCCAGGATCCCACTTGGGTCTTCAGAATTAAAGGACAAACCATCCATAATGCAGCTATACAAGGAGAGAATTTAAGGCCAGGTTGTGAACCTTGTACTCACACTGGGGAGGAGTGACTCACATAAATAGGCCTATTGACTTCTTCTGTGCTATTTGTGAGAGTGACTGCTCCCCATTACAGGAGGTCACAGCCTGCCCCTCAGGGAGCTAGGTGATCTCACAGGTCAGTCTGTCTAGCAGTGTCTTGGATCTATTAAGTTGTTCACACAAGAAAGCAGATCTGGCAAAAGCGACCAAGTTCTCTGTACACTCCTTCAGATGGCAAAGCCTAAAGATGGAATTCCTTTCCTCGCCCCCTTTCCCCAGGATCTAAGTACTTTGACACACCTCAGAAAACCCTTGGTGTAGAATTTCTGAGCATCCTTAAAGAGAGACCTAACACATAGAAACCCATTTTACAATTGTCTAATCACTTTCATCACTGGAAAGTATCTTTTGATTGAACAACAAATGCTTAGTAAGAACTCGGTGGGCAAAGACATAACCTTAGGGCTCGAAGACAGAGCAAAGTATGTGACTCCCTCCTGCCCCCCGCATCCCAGAAAAACAGAGACAGAGTTGCTTTTTAAGTAACAGCAGAGGATGACATCTAAGCAATGCTGTTGTGAATAAAGCAGACGCTTCATGGGACAACCAGTTCCTGCCTGCATGCAAGAGCTGTAGGCCAGCAAATCTAATTGACAATCATCTGTGATCTATACTCAACACGTCTCGGGAAAGTGCTTTTATCCCATCTTTTCCCAGCGTTTTTCTTTCCCCCTATATTGTATGAATCACATATTGAATCACCGAAACGCTCTCTATTTGATCGTGATTTATGGGGCACTCTCTGCTCCGCTTTGTATGCGAGCTCCTTGGGGTGGAGATGTTTTGGACAGAAAAGCGTACGCTGTCAACACTCAATAAATTAACAACACTCGTTTCCTGCAAGCCAACGCCGATACAAGGTCGGGGTTCTACGTGGGTGGGTGCACGGAGCGGCTGCACTTCAGCAGCTCTCCCCCGCCCCCACCATGCAGTACAAATTCTTACCGACTATGTTAACACGTATCAGTGAGAGATGGATTTTAATGGGACTTGTTAATGAGTAAATAAAGAAGGGGGAGGGAATTATTTGTACTCTGGGACCTGAACTGTGCTAGGCCCTGTGCTTTGATTCATTGGAGGTACAGGCATATGGAAGGTCATTTAAGAGGTGTGTTTTTCCACTCATTAACACAGACATCCAATATGGCATGACAGTGGAGTTTCCAGGCACAGGAATTCAATATAGAGGTGCAAACCTGAAGTAAAAGGCAATATTGTTTTCTCTTTTCAGTCTTTGTCTGCATCGGGAGTATATATGGAATCGCAAGTACCAGCATGTGCAACCCTCTGCCTATGAGAAGTCCTAATAACACTTCTGATGCATGTCCTGATGCTTAACGATAATGTTTAAACAATGGCTCATGCACCATAATAAGAAGGTGTCTTTGAAGACATGCCAGTAAGGATGGTTTGCCTGCATCTTCCCAATAAGAGGAGTAATGAATCTGCTTCATTTGTTTGTCCTTTGATTTACAGATGTGGCTTGATGACAGGAGATAGGGGGGAAAATAACTCTTTCGGATCAACCAAGAACTAACTCAACCTTCCCCCAAATCTCAGGCCCAACACAAGTGGAACTTTTGGAGTCATTCAAAGAGCACGGAGGTGGAACGGGACAACTGTAAAGCATCTCAGAGTCGCTCTCTTTTAATACCGAACAAAGATCTTTATTAGAATAAGGGAAACGGTAGATCTCTGCTCTTCCCCGGGCCTCGTGTTGTGCAACAGTGTTAAATGAACAGCACCCAACAGGTGTTTGCAAGTCCCAAGGGAGACCAGACTTTGAACTCTGGCCCTTAAATAGGCCAAATTCATCCCTTATGTATCTTGAATGGACTCCTGGATATTATACCAGGCATGAATTTGGCTTTGTTGTTTTTCAATCAGAGACTATTTGTTCTTTTTCACTCTGTTATTTTTATTATTTTTAAACCCCTATGCTAAGCCTGGGACAGTCCCTACCCTAAGGATCTACAGTCTAGAAAACAATGACTTGTAGGTGATCCTCTGATTAGACTTTTAAGTCTTAATAGTCTTTCCAGAAAAATTCAGGATCATTGGATGAAATCTATGACCCGTGTCATTGTGGAGGTCAGACTAGATGAGCAAAATGGCCTTAAAACAATGAATCTAGACTAATAAAATAAAAATAAAAGGAACATGCTTTTGAGAATCAGACGATCTTTATCAGGGTACAGGAGACAGTAAGGCAGAGCCATGAACCCTTGTGAATTATTGGGAAAGCAAGAAACCCTGCATCTAGTAACCCAACCTACAAGGGCTAAGCTTTTCTTCCCTTAAGCTATACATCTGGCCATTCTCCACCACCTGCTTCTGTTCAACTTCTCATACCCCATCAATTCTGCTGCATTTATGATTTCCGAGAAATCTTCACAACAACTGACTATTTCATCCTAACTTCTGAGCACTAGTGTGATGGATCTGACACTAGAGATAATAAGACAAAAGTAATTCCCTTGAGGTCTTGTCAAAATGCTAATATTAAGCAAAAGTGCTTTAAAGACTTTGATTCCGATACTTCCTCTCTCCTGGCACCAGTGTATGATTCAAAATGGTTTTATGCAATGTATATTTCTCTGCCTTGAAACAGAATTGTTTCAGGTAGCATTTATAGGCAATTTATCTCAATCATGCCCCCCCCCCCAAAAGTGTCAACAGAGGCACATAGCACTGTAAAGAACAGGGGATAAACAAAGGAGGGGAGAGGCCAAGGGAACTGGGCTTATTTAGTCTGCAGAAGAGAAGAGTGAGGGGGGATTTGATAACAGCCTTCAACTACCTGAAGGAGGGTTCCAAGGAGGATGGAACTAGGCTGTTCTCAGTGGTAGCAGATGACAGAACAAGGAGTAATGGTCTCAAGTTACAGTGGGGGAGGTTTCGGTTGGATATTAGGAAAAAACTATGTCACTAGTAGGGTGGTGAAGCACTGGAATGGGTTCCCTAGGGAGGTGGTGGAATCTCCATTCTTAGAGGTTTGTAAGCCGCGACTTGACAAAGCCCTGACTGGGTCAATTTAGTTGGGGTTGGTCCTGCTTTGACCAGGAGGTTGGACTAGATGACTTCCTGAGGTCTCTTCCAACCCTAATCTTCTATGATTCTATGAAAGGTTGATCTGGTGCTAAGACCGAGCAGAGAAGCTGATCAAGACTATCCCTGATGGTGGTGATGATGAAAAGGGGTTAAAAAAAATGGAAATCCAGAGTCCCAGGCCAGAAGGAACCATTCTGACCATCTAGTCTGACCTCCTGTGTAACCCAGGCCGTAGAATTTCCTCTAAATAACTCCTAGAGCAGATCTTTTACAAAAACACCCAGTCTTGATGTTAAAATAGTCAATGATGGAAAATCTACTTCCACCTTTGGTAAGCTATTCCTATGGTTAATTACTCTCACTGTTAAAATTTTACATCTTATTTCCAGTCTGAATGTGTCTGGCTTCAACTTCCAGCCATTGGATTGTGTTATAACTTTCTCTGCTAGACTGCAGAGCCCAGCATTAAATACTTGTGCCTCATGTAGGTTTAATCCTTCTGCCCGGCCAAGTCGATAGCAGCAAGGGCCAGATTCAGTACATAGGGGTTCCCTCTCAACAATGCAATGCAAAACCGGCTCAAGCTGACACCCAGTGACCTGGAAAAATCATACAACATCTGGAACAACAGAATTTTTTTTTTACATCCTAAATCTTCAAATAGCTGAATGATGCTTTGGCATTTTTGGAGGGATGAAAGTTACTATAAGGACCCGATCCGGCAAGCTCAAGGAACTCAACACATTGCAGGAAGCCCTAAGGTACTCCTAGGACTAGGCCGTCCATGTAAGACATTCAAACACACTGGGGCCGAATCCATTCCTGAGGTAACTCCATGGAAAGCAGAAATTACTTTGGCCCATTAAATTGAAAACAAAATCCTCTCCCTTCACATAAGCACATTGGCTTCTTTTGATTTTTCCAACAACAAGCCGCGAATATTAAAGATGTCAGAACGGCGTATGTCGCTTCAGAGCCCATGTCGCTATATTGTTACTTCTCTTTCAGTGGCACCTGGAGAGCAGGACCCAAATAGGAATTCATCCTTGCCACAGAGAGCTTACAGAGACAAATGAACAACAGACCATTTTCTGTTGATTGTCACTGGATGTGGACTGAAGTCAGCGGCCCCACAGAGAGCCTGCGGCAAAGCCAGCCAATGAACCTGGAGACTCAACACAAGACCATCCTTCCTCTCGGTACGCAATGTGTTGTGTGTTAGAGCCAAGTGCCTCGTTAGATTCAAAGAGGATGGGGGCCATTCAGCACCATAGGGAGTCACGCCCTTGTTCAAGTGCCCCTTATCCATAATCCCAGCTCTTATTCGACCTGCATGCTCCCTTTCTTTTGTACTAAGGGCTACAACTCCTGTGGTCTGAAATGTGCCCTACTTCAGTAAGACACAGTGGAGACGTCGCTGGCATTCCGAGAGAGAGAAGATGACACTCTGTCACCATTCATCCAGCTAATCACAATGCCAAGAAGAAATGTTAAGCCCTGAGGGAATGAACTTTATCCAGACTGAGAGCATCCAGTTTAACATATGCTTTATTTTAACAAAGCAGGCAGCTTGCAAAATGAAAGTGCCGGACATCTACCAGAGAAAATGATATGAGGCACACTTTGTCTTCAGTCTAGAAGATTTTTGAAAGGCAATCAATGGGAATGAGGTGGTTAACTTTCAAAATCTCCTCAATGTCTTTAAATTAATTATTTATTAATATTATTAATTATTATTATTATTGTGCTGAGAGGCCCCAACTGAGATCAGGGTTTTTCTGTGCTAGGAGCTGTAAAAATACATAGTCCGATTAATAGATTCATAGATCCCATTATATCATCTAGTCTGACCTCCTAACAGGCCATAGAATTTCACCATTACTCCTGCATGCAGCCCATTAAGTCGTGTTTAGCGAATACGTGTCTTCCAGAAAGGCATTCAGTCCTGATGCGAAGTAGTCTTTTTGAAGGGTTAATTGTCCTTGCTGCTAAAAAATTGTGCCTTATTTCTCATTTGAATTTGTCTGGCTTTAACTTCCACCCACTGGTTTTTGGGACGCCTTGCTCTGCTAGATTAAAGAGCCCTTTGGTACCAGGTATTTTCTCCTCATGAAGACATAGTTCATGTCCTGAAGACTTTATTATCCCAGGATGTTTAAGCATTTATTTTAGGTACCTATCAAAGCACAAACACAACTGTATTTAGCAGAGTCGGTCTATAAATAAACTGTGTGGACTAGAGCGTTAGCTGGTGTAAATCAGCAAAGCCAACCTGTATAGTCATTGAGAATCTTGCCCTGTATGTATATTTGCAGAGGAAAATGAAAAGCTGGTTAAAGTCTGATATAGTATATTAATCTTTACAAGGTATAGACATTGATATAAAGGTAAGTAATATACACAAAAAAGATTATATATACACATGCAGTACATTATGTATTCACATACGTACATACAGTTCAAACCACCATTGGTAGCCTTAAAACATCAACATTTACTGTTACCATACAGTCACCACCCCAGACAATCCTATCGTAACTACAGGGAGAAACTGGGTTAATCGGATACTGCTGAATGTGGTGACCATTAGTAACCGATGATTGTTTAACGGTGATTGTGATAGGGTCCAATCCTGCTCCCACTACAGTTCATGGAACATTTGCTATTGACCATGGTGCAAGCAGTACAAGGCCTATAATTTAATCGTCTTCTGTTTTCTTTCTCAGATACTCATTAGGGCTGGGTTCAGCAACTATGGGAGTTCTGTGGCTCCAGACTGAATGTGAACATTGTCCATCACTCTCCGAGTTCAGAATGGCGGTGGATTGAGCTGCTTGGTGTTTTGGGCCTAGTGGACGGTCATTTCTAGAATGCTATGAGTAGAGATTCCGGATCAAAGCTTTCACTCCACAATCCAGCAGGGGGTGAGAGCATCAGGGGGCTGATCCGTCTGCTTCTCTTCTCCCTCACACAGATGTAAATCAGGTGTCAAGAATGTAAAACTCTCCTGAAGTTACACTGGGATAAAACTGGCATGAGCACACAGAGCGGCCAAAATTCCCAGGTCTCACGGTACCTCAGAGCGGATAAGAGTAACTCAGCTATTCTTCTAAGTTACAGCTGCCTCAAGGCCACTCCAACTTATGATCTGCTGCCTGTAGCTGTTCTGAGAGTTGGGAGTATCCTGAGAAAGCAAAAGCTATCCAACCAGGAGCCCTTTTCCCCTAAGCTGAGGCCTCAAAGAGGATGCTAGATTACAAAGGAACTGTGCAAAAAATGGATGCTAGAATCAAGCCCTGTGAGATTTAAAATGCTGCCACAAGTGTGAAGGGCAAACGCTGACTCAGCAACGTTATACTCCCTTGGAACATGTGTAGAAAGACCACACAAGGTCAAGGCGGCGGCGAATTAGCCCCTAAGCTCTCGGCTCTTCTGTTGAGCTCCCTCATGGCATCCCCTCCTTGCCAAAACAGGGGGGAAACACTGGACAGAGGGTATCTGGTTCCAGCTTTTGGGTAGAGGATGCTGGGACTGGGAGGAGGACTTGATCTGAAGTTTCAAGGCTCTTACTAGGATCCTGTATTCTGCCCTGGGGGATAAACCGCCAGGAAAAGCCAAGCCGCAATGGTGAGGAGCTGAGAGGCCTGGCAACGACCAAGATGTGGCTTCCCAAAAAAATATGAATTGCTGAATTAGTCATAGACTCTAAGCAGGCAACCTTCCCTTCCTGCCCCATCCTCACACCATTGCTAACCAGCCCTACTTTAAAAAGCTGCACGTGGGGGCTCTTTCCCCCAGTGTTGTTGCTATGTTGTGTTTTTAGTTGCTACGGTGATTGGGTTTTTTTGGTTTAATGAGCTCGTGTTATTGGTTGAGATTTTTCTACCATGAGTCACGCAGATTTTGTTTGGTGCAATTCAGGCGGAGGCATTGTCAACCACGGGTAAACTGGGAACTGGAGCCTTCTGCTCATGTACATTAACATTCCCAGGTGAAGCTAATTTAATGATGAAGTAGATAATAGTCCAAGTAGTAAATATCCCATTAATAACATCGCTATTGCAGTGTTGCTTTGGATGACATGGCAACGGTCCGTTTGTTTTAATTTCAGATGACTTAACTGCCCAGATGTTTTAATGACATTACATGAACATGTTAAATAAGAACAGCACCACTTATATTTGCATGCATATATATACACAAAATACATTTTCCTTAATTCAGTTACCCCCTTTCCTGTGTAGAATGCAAAGACTGATGGCAATATAATATCAGTTAGTGTAACAATGGGAGGCAGTGTGATCTAGTCAGTGGATACAGCACTGGAACAGGACTCTGACACCTTCCTTCTGTTCCCAGTCCTGCCACTAACCTGCCGGGGGTAACCATGGACAAGTCACGTTGCTGATCAGTGCCTCAGTTTCCCCCAGTGTAAGATGGAGCTAAAAAACACTACCCTCCTTTGTAAAGCACATTCTGATTGACTGATGAAAAGCACTCGACTCTTTCTTCTCAAGACCAGTCTCAATCTTGGGGTTGTGAGCTGCGGATTGTGAATGCAGCAGATATTCTTGTCCGTGCCAATGTTACCTTGTTTCTAGTTACGTTTTTCAGCGGGGTTTTTTTTAATCACATTATGAGCCATACCATGGAGGAGAGCCAGAGCCCTTCTAATTACATAGTAACGGTAGCAATTACAGAACAGACTTCCAACTTACTGCAACTATTCGATCCGATGTTCACGGGAATGACACATTTTCCCATGTTTTAAGTATCTCTTTTTGTTAACACTGAAGCCAGTTGCTTCTAATATTCCAGAAATGAATGAAAAACACCAGGATTAAACCTCTGGAAACCCTAATAGTGTGTTTACAATAGTCTTCAGGTTCATTCTTAACCACTGGCTCTCTGACCTAGTAAATTATACTGAGCTGGAAGCTTTTAGTTGCTGTTCCAACTCTTCTGTAAAGATGTAAACTTGGGCCATCTGTGCTGTTTTAATATTTCCTTGTAAAGCCAATCTTTACACCAATCTACTGTTTCAATTGGCTGCACAAGTAGTCATTGTGTGCTAATTTTTTCCAATGGCACTTGATCCACTTCATTAGTGTTTTTTTCTTTGTTATTAAGGACTTTATACAACAATACAACTGTATTTTTTGGATACCCCGGCCATCGGGTCTTGTATTGTATGAAAAAATCAGAGTTATGCTATGCTTTCAACTAAAGACCCATACAGAGGCAGAGAGAGCTTTTAAAAGACGTTGCCAAGTGTCCCTTCTGCAATGTCTGCTGGGAAAATGTTTTAAAAGTAGTACAATCAAGCATATGAAGGATTTGGACCAATGATCTAGAGATGTGGTTTTCAAACTTTGTTTCTGGCAACCCAGTTGAAGAAAATTGTTGATGCCCGCGACCCAACGGAGCTGGGGATGAGGAGTTTGGAGCCTGGGAGGGGCTCAGGGCTGGGGCAGAGGGATGGGGTGCAGGGGTGAGAGCTGTGTGGTAGGGCAGAAGATTGGAGCGTGGGCTTACCTCAGGCGGCTCCCGGTCATGGCGGGGGTGCTAAAGCAGGCTTCCTACTTGTTCTAGCACTGCAAGCCACGCTGCACCCTGCAAGCAGCCAGCCTCAGGTCCGGTTCCTAGGTGGAGGCACGCAAGTGGCTCTCGCCTGCAGGCACTGCCCCCTCTCAGCTCCCATTGGCCGGCTTCTAGCCAATAGGAGCATGGGGCAGAGGCAGTGCATGGAGCCCAATGGCCCACCTGCCTAGGAGCTGGACCTACTGCTGGTCACTTCCGGGGCACAGCACAGCTTCAGAACAGGTAGGGACTAGCCTGCCTTAGCTGGATAGCACCCCGACGGGACTTTTAATGGCCCAGTCAGTGGTGCTGACCAGAGCCGCTGCAACCCAGTGCCTTACATCCCCCGACCCAGTACTGGGTCGCGACCCACAGTTTGAAAACCACTGATCTAGAAGTCAAAGCATAAAGAAATTCTTACAAAGACACTGATATGCACCCGGTTATCCACTTCTTGCACACCAAGGGGTATGCAAGTAGCATAGAAATTGCCAGACTGGATCAACCAAAAATCCAGCTAGTCTGATATGCTGTCTCTACCAGTGACCAGTGCCAGATGCTTCACAGGAAGGCACAAGAAACCCTGCAGTGCGGGGGGGGGGGTGGGGGGGGGGGTGGGGGGGGGGGGGGAGTTCCTTCATTTACAAAACTCCCTCTTATTGTTATATTTTATAGTAAACTATTTTTGCTATTAGAATTCTGGTTATTTTTGTTCTCCATATAAATGTCCAGACCTTTTGTATGATTCCTATTGAACTCTTGGCCTCAGTAACAACTTACGGCAATGAGTTCCACAGGCCAATCATGCAATGTGTGGGAGGGGGGAAATTATTTCCTTTTATCAGTTAAATGAATATTAAAGGAATGCAGTGATCGACTCAATGAATCTCACAAATCAGTCATATGAGATAAATAGATTAATTTTAATTTGTAATTTAAGAGAGTTTTGTTGTAAAGTTAATTTCTTTTTGGATTATTTTCCCTATATTTTTAATATGGAAGGCAAATCTGAGCATATTTTTACCCTACTTCTCAATGATTTGGCCTTGAATAATGTTAAAAGGGTCTGGTGAATATACTGAAATGTGGTTTGGTTTTATGCAGGAAGACTGATCTAGATTAATAAAATTTAAGGTCAGATGGGACAATTGTGACCAGCTAGTCCGACCAGCTGCATAGTACAGTTGAACTAATGGTGGCCTTTATTCAAAAGCCATGTAAACAAATGCCACTGAATCAAAATAAGAATTTTGCACCCATCATTTATGACTTTAACATGCCTCTGTTCAAAAAGTTAGGCCTAAAAAGGAGACTCAAGCAGGTGTTCAAATACTAAGTGCTAATCAACTGCCTGTAAATTTAATCTGACATGCTGATTGGCGAATGCTGGGCGAAACAATTGAACCAACTCCGCGTGCTTTGAAGCCGCTGATACAAAAATCACAGCGGAGAAAGCCTCTTAGCAAAGAACAATGCAGCTGAGCCTTGCAGCTGAAGTGTGTGAGCTGGAGAACGCCTCATGGATGTGCTGGTTTGCGGAGGGAGGAGGGGTTGGGAAGCTTTTCATTTGTCGTTTCTTTCTCAGCCGGCTTTTAGTTCTGATCCGGAGCTCGAAGAAAGGGGTCCTTGTTCGATAAGAAGGCCTGATAACCTACCCCCAGGCCAATAAAAGGGATTAACCCACGACTGAAGGCTCAATGCCGGGTCCATGTTGACGTACGGTTCAATTAGACTAAAAGCCGTCCTAGAGTGTTAAGATGAGTTACCTTCTTTTTCAGCTTCAGGCCCCAGATGACAGGATAGGCCAAGAAGGACTTTTTCACGTTTCACAATTGCTTTCATCTGGCCCTGCCAAAATTATTAGACTTTAAGGAAAGTGGAAAATCAGAGGAGTGTTCAGAGTAGGTGGTCTCCGAGTATTCATTGCGGGCGGGCCCGGCAGGGCGGCACTGCGCCCTTTGTGAAGCAAGGCCGCACGGCGTTGAGTTTGTTTTGCTTTGCACCTCATAAAAGCAAGAGATTTTTTCCCACCCAAAGCCCAGGCCTGTTGCTGCTAGTTTAGCTATCTCTGAAGCACACACGTTTTAGACAACACGCGGCAACAGCGTAGAGCACTGTGGAGCTACCGGGCAGCACCGTGGGCATCAGCAGGAGGCAGCCCAGGAAATCCGGCATATCTTAGACAGGTGCCCGAGGTGGACTCGATTAGACATTCGTCTCCAGCTGCTAGAGCAGCCTAGGATCAGGCGGATGTTTAACACCACCAGACCTGCCCCTCCTCCTGCACTGCACAGCACGGAATCTCACCCCCGGTGAACTGCGGTAGTCGAGGCCAGATAGTGGGGAAGCATGGGTCACTGCAGCCCCATAAGATACAATGAGCGAGATGGGGTGGATTTACCACAACCACTCGGGGCACGTCTACATAGCTAGCAGCAGCGAGCCTCCAAGTCCAGGTCAACAGACTTGGGCTTTCAGGGCTAATGCTCAAAATAGCAGTGTCGACGGTGCTTTTAAGTTGCAGCTAAGGCAGGAGTCTGTGACGAGGTTCAGAGACAAAGTCGATACCCCCTCCGCGGTGGCTCATGGGTGGACCATCCAGAGCCAGGAGAAGAGCCTGTAGCCCAGGGAATCAAAGTGGAATCTGCATCAGCCGCAAGCTGGCAGGAAGTGGCTCAAGGCACCGGACGCCGCAGGGAGGAAGCGCGGGAAGGAGTGGCTCTGTGAAAGGGACCTGGAGGCAGATGAAGGTGGGAAGTGGCCCCGGGAAGCAGCAGTGAGGCTGAGGGAGCAGCCCTGAGCTGCTTGGTGCCGGGCGCCTGAGCTGGAACATAGAGGAGCGGGAGGGCCTGGGCTCCCCTGCCTGCCACCAGGACCAGGGATGTAAGAGCCCTCCTGGGGCAAGGGGGCCAGGACTACAGAGCCCAAGGTGGGCTGCAGGCCCGGCCTAAAGCCTTTGTTTGTTGGATTCTCTCCTCCCCGGGAAGTGGGGAAGGAACTATAAGGGCAGGTCTTCACTGCAGTTGGGAACCCGCGGCTGGTCCAGGCGGCTGGGTCAGGTTAAGGGGCTGGTTAGTTGCCAGGTAGCTGCTCGGGCTGCAGCCTAGGTTCTAGGACCCCTTGTGGTGGGAGGGTCCCAAAGCTTGGGATGCAGCCTTGGCCCCAGGGTCTACACTGCAATTAAACAGCCCCTTAGCCGGAGCCCCACAAGCCGGAGCTTCAAAGCTCCCCCCTCTTACCACCACCTTCACTTCAGCTTCCTCCAGGTTCCATGCCCACCAGGTGCTCTGCGGTCTAGCTCCTGCTCTCCGGTAGGCTTTGAGACTGTGCACTTACAGGGAGGGAAACACTGCCACAGTGTTAATGATAACCGGCAATTCAGAGGGTGTCATTCTATAAACCCATGACTATGGTATCAAGTAAACAGACACAAGTGGGCTGGATCAAACAGACACCGTAGCAATGTAAGCACCTAATGTAGCTCAGAAGGGGCAGATAATTGGAAAGCGCTGAAAGAATAAAATAAAATGTATTGGCATTTCACTTTATTAAAAAAAATAGAGCATTAAGACAGCTGGATTTCTTTCAGGTCGTGGAGATCAGTTTGAGTAGAGAAATAATCACAAACTGCAAAATTTTACAGCAAAAAGATTTTGTCTCTTAATTGTCATTCATTAAAATATCATCTGACAGATGACCCTGCCTTTCAGGCCTTAACTCGGTGTAGGATGCGAGAAGAATTTGTTACGGTTGTTGCTAGGGAAACACTATCGCTCCCACAGTCGACTCTAGGGAAAGAGTACTGGCGGTCAAGGTAACCGCCTGTCAAACAAAGTGTTATCTTGTGTACTAGAGTTTCCCGGCTCCAGCTGTTACCTGCTTGCTGGCTTGTGTGAGACTAGGGAAGCAAAACAAGGCAGTGCAGCAAAACAGGTTATTAGTTATTCATGAGCTATGTATGAGATGCAAATGTGCATGGGTATTTCTGTGTCAGCGTGCCCCTGCATGTTGGGCTTCACCCTGAGCATGGCTCCGATGCGTCAGGCTTTTTCCCCGTCTCTCGGTGACAGCAACGCTGGGGGCCCCCGTTGTGGATGTGTCACACTCGCCTTCAATAAACTCACCACTTCTATTCATCTAGCAGCTGTGTGCGCGCCTCGTTTCAACGGGACTCAGAGTACCCTGCAACACTCGGCAAGAGCTTGAGAGGGAAAAAAATGCTTGAGGCGAAAATAGATCCTATTGTAGAGAGATTTATAATGTGGATATGGGGCTTATTTCTGCTAATGCTAGTGTGGTGGTAGGTTTCAGTCACCAAACCCAAGATCCCAACAAAACAGTAGGCAGGATTTTCAGAAGTGTTTAGCATTGGCTTAACTCTGTTCCCACAGAAATCAATGAAGCACTTTTGAAAATCCCGCTCTAAAAAGGGAACACAGACCTTTTACAGATCTCTGCTCTAACCAGTCCTTCTAAGATAGTACTCTGTGAAGGAGGCACATTGTGGATTAGACAGAGTGGAGGAGGGCACTTTACAATGATAGACCTGAGTTTCAGCTAGTGTAAGCCAACACAGCTCCCTGGAAGGCAATGAAACTACACTGATTGTCACCAGCTCGATCTAGACCTATGACACAAAGGATTTTCCTTGGAAAGTCTCCAAACACATGCATTTCTTACCAGTACAGGAAACATCAATCTCTCAGGTTTGTCTAACACTGGGATTGAATTTTAGGTGGGCTTTTCTTCAACCAAAGTATAGAAGCCTCTCTTCTTTCTATTATGTATTTTTTAAAGTTGAGAAGAATAATTCCTGCATGAACCCCCTTCACTACGGCTCAGAACCCCCTGTGCTGCTTGAAACTTGTGATCCCTGGAATCACTTGGAAATGTGAAACCACGTAGTGTCCCTTGATATGCTCCATATATTGAGTTTCTTGACACACCATTGATATGAAGGGCTTTACGGATATCTTGTGATGCTATCACAAAAAGTAAACACAATGGCCTTTTCTAAGGACATGTAAGCCTATAGGGACTTCTGAGAATAATATTGTTTACATTATTGCATACAATGGTCCTACTACATGTGGTTGGGATGCAGTTCCTTCGAGAAAAGGGTCTGAATCTGTCCTGCAGCCTTGCTTTCTGGGTTCTGATAAAGCATTGGGGAGAAGCTGGAAGCTCTGCTCCACCATGCAAATCTCTGTAATTTGGTCGCAGCTGGGCTTTCCAGGGAGAGTTCCTGCAGTGGGGGCATATCTCCTTTCCCTATCAACTTGGGAGAGCTGGCCCCACTGTACTTAACCCCCACACACACAGGGAATGGGCAAGCGAGCATCAAAATCAAAAGACAGACCCATTCATTTGGGGCTAATCTCCTGGTGTTTGGTTGTGGGGAAGTTCGAGATCCGACTATGATTGTGGAACTTGGGAGGTGGCGATAATGGGACTGGCGGTAAAATGTTCCGAACACTCCACCTTCACTGAGCATGCTTGACTGCCACAGAGCTCCCTGCGCGTGAGCCAATCTGGCATTTTGCAGGAGTACCCCTGCCATTGCTCCCCCTAGAGGCCATCTCACGCCTGCAGAAATCAAAGGCGGGATGCTCATGAAAAAAGGTTGAATCGAGAGTAAACTTTTCAGCGTGTGAACGCTGGCAAAAATATTTAGGACGAGCCAGCCAGTTCTAATCCTGTCCCGAGCAGGAAATAATCTCACAAAGGAGAGGAAGCATGGTTCACTGGTGAGAACATTAGCCAGGGATTTAGGAGACCCGGCTTGAATTTTCTGCTCTGTCAGGTATTTTCTGTATGGTCCAGGCTAAATCTCTCTATGCCTCAGTTTTACATCTTTAAAATTTAAGTGATTGCACTTTCCTACCTAAATCAGTGTTGTGAGGACAAATACATTAAAGGCTGTGAGGTGCACATATATTATGGTGATACCTAAAAGTACCATAGAGAGTACCCAAAATTCTCTTCATCTAACAGTGTAGGGATTTATTTAGGATCACCTTTTTATGCATTTGTCCTATAGCTTGATAACAAGGTTATGGATGTTTACTTGCTATAGAAACCCTATGCAGAATAAAAAGAAATCAAGGAATACTTGTAGCAATTTAGAGACTAACCAGTTTATTTCAGCATAAGCTTTCGTTAAACTAGTTAGTCTTTAAGGTGCTACAAGTATTCCTCGCTTTCTTTACGGATACAGACTAACACGGCTGCTATTCTTAAATCTATGCAAAATATGTATCTACTTAACTGAAATGGAGCTTTTTCTCAGCAATTGTGTGGATCTTCAACACACTGAAGCCTGAAAGCTACAGAGGAGACCTTGTAGTTTAAATCTATTGTACGCTGGACTGAATGATAAGGAAAGACCCCGTTCTAGCTGAAATAATACCCTTATATAGCACGTTTTATCAGTAAATTTCAAAGTGTTCCACCAAGGAGGTAAGAATCATTATTCCTTTTTACAGATGGGCAAATGGAGGCACGTGGAGGTGAAGTGATGTACCCAGTACCACACAATAAGCCAGTAGAAGAGCAGGGAATAGAGTTCATATCTCCTGAGTTCCAGTCCAATTCTTTATCCACTAGATCAGAAAAAAGAAGAAGTGGGCACCGGAGACCTTTGAAAATAGACTGGATGCAGCTTGAGAGGGTTAAAAAAAAAGTGTTTCAGTCTTAATAATATGAAATTACGATGTGGCAAACAGCCAAAGTCCTCATATGCAGGAAAATTTGGTGAGAAACTGAAACCAGCCTGCTGGCCCTAGGCAACCAATTTGTTGGCATTTTTTGGTACAAATAAAACACAGCTTCAGAGCAATATTAAAGAGCCACCAACGATGGCTATGGGGCTGGTCAGCGAAGACTCCCAAAAGTAGCTCCTTTTTTTAAAACCTGGATCATTCCAGAAATTCCTCCCTCCCTCAGTCTGCCTGTGGAAACGGGTCAGAGAACATTCTATTTGTCATAGCATCCTTAGGACGATAAGCAAACCTGGAGTCTTCCATGCTTATCAACGGTCATCTTGCCCTGGGCAAAGGTTGCTGCCTGCAATGTGTGGGAAACAGGAAAGGCAGCTGAAAAGTGTTAAAATAAAGTTGTGGGACTGATGGAGAGTCCTTTCATTTAAGCAGCTCTGTATGTGAGCGAGAGAATTTATGAGGGGAGATGTTGATTTTTTTCTAGCTCTTAAAACAAACTGAACTGTGAACACTTGCTAGAGCAGCAGAGTGTTTTTTCTAACTGAGCATGTAAAAACGTTCTGAAATAATGTCTATACCGCTGAACTTTCACCTAGGTATTGATCAGCTCGGGAAGGCCAAGGAATCCAAAGCCCACTTTGATTTAAAGCTGTTGTGTTAACTTTGACTTTCTCTCTCCAAAGCCTTATGACAAATCTCAGCTTGGCTTTCGAGAGGTACTACCACCGGGCTGGTCTGCATGTACTGTGTTCAGGCTGGGTTTTTCAGAGGCTAGGAGACAAAGAGGAGGCTTGTGGTATAAAAGGGTGAGTTTGAACAGACACAAGGCCTTCTTTCTGATCCACATATGGACAGGGCCTTCTGTCCTAGGGGGGCCCCAACCCTTGTGGAAGGGCTGGAAAGACTTATCCCGTACAAGTGATGGGTGACTCCTGGTATGCTTAGTGTGCATTAAAGCGGTTTGTTGTCTTTTATGTCTTATCTGTAATGCTATTACCTTAAGAATAAATGTGCTTGATTTAGAAAGAGCTGTGAGGTACCTTGTAACCGTGGGCATCCACTGTTCATAGCCCTCAAAGGGAAAACAAAGCACAGGTGCTTGGCAGGAGGCAGACAGGCTTGCTGGGGATATCACAGTCTAAGGCAGGAAGCTGTGAAGACTCAAAGCCATCAGCTCAGAAGGGAGAGGGGGACAAAGCTCCCCACAGACTGAGACCTGACTGGGAACTCCTGGAGTGGACCACAGAAGGGGAATACAGGTGTAGTGATGTTGCAACCGTGACATAGCTCAAGCTAAGAAAGATACTTTTAGGTTTCAAATACATTCTCCTATAGTCAATGGTGTTATGGAGGTGTAACCAGGGTGACACTGTTACAAGTTCTTTTTCTTGGCATGCAAGTGAGTTGTGAATCTTGGAAAGACACACTGTGTTTAGTTTGGGGTTATACAAGGTTGTGCAGAGGCAGCTACGGGGGAGGAGGGAATGGAGTAGGAGAGTCCACTCTCTGGCCTGGGCTCTAATTAGGGACCATTCCTGAGGCCAGAGTTCCTCCCTGGGGACTGGACATTGGAGCTGGGTTGGGATTCCTGGAAGGAGGAGTGCCCGGCCCTGGGAGCTGTGTGATCATCTTATTCCAGGAATGGTGTATACGTGTAAATAAAACAAATGGCACTTAAAATATACCCAGATTCTCTCACTGACTGCTCTTCTGGAGGAGCTGGTCTGCAAGGCCCTGACAGCCCTGGTGTCTGAATGGGATACCGTTATCGGACGAAGAGGCAACAATACATGGCCCCTCTGTCAAATATTCCAAAAAGCACCTTGTGCTGTCTCCCATGCTGCCCATGATAAAAATCTACAAGGCCACATTAGCCTCCTATTTACTCCCTCCTTCCAAATCACCTCTGTCACCCTGTCTACAAAACAATTGGCAACGATCAAGCCACTGGTGTGCTGCAACTCCTGTTTGTTGGGATAATCATCTTAGACTTGGACTCTAGACTTTTATTTTTGTCTTTTCTTTATAGAGAGCACCTAGCACATGCGAGCCTTTGTCCTGGATGTGAAATCTGCAAGTGCTACTGCTGTTCCAACAACAAACAACACAAATGTAGCTTAACATTATTAGTTAATGTTCTGGGGGCAAAATAAATCATTCCTTTGTCAGAATGTTAATGCTGTTATAAAGTCAACATTTGCCGCATGCCATCACCAAGTTGTACTAGAGATAGCAATTTTCCCTGGCACTTGAAATTAGAAATAACTGATGTGTGTCAGGTACCACTGTCTGGTTCTTAACCTGTTTAGGAAGGATGGAGGATGGAAGGGTTCTGACACTGTATTCTAAAGACATCGTTACCATCATGTGAGTTATTGAGAACTCAGGATCTTAAATGCATATGGATCAATGTACTAACTAACAAAGCCCACGAGGGTACAGACCCATGAATCAAACTAGAGTACAGGATGAGTATCTTAGTACCTTTCTACAATACATGGATTGTACATGGATGAGTATCTTACGTACCTTTCTACAATACATGGAAGTTTCATGCAGCCAACAGTACAAGTAATGGGCCCAATTGTCCCTTTTGACCTCAAAACCTAAGAATTGTGGGCAAAATGTTGACACTTTTAATGGCAGGAATACAATGCCCATAGCAGCATAGGGCCAACATACTGTCCATATTTTATTTTATTTTTAATTTCTAGTCCTCTTGGCCATGGGGAAATGCTTCAAAATGTGACTTTAGTGCACCCTAAAGGCTCAAAATGCAGAAGGCAAATAAAAGAAACCAAAATGGGGGGTGGGGGAGTGGTTATCTCATCTCATTTTTGGTCAGGGGAAGGGAAATCTGCTTGGTGCTGGGAAAACAAAGAGATTATTACATCAACTAAGAAAAATGCCAAGCTTCACTGGGGGGGGGGGAGGGGAAAAGTCCCATCCCCCCGGTGTAAGAATCTGTCTGATTTGTATAGCAATTAAATTTCAACATAAATAAAAGTGTGTTTGATTTCCGGTCTCTCTCTTTTTCTCTATCTTAGTTTAAATCCAACCTAGTTAGTGTCTGCCTTATTTCTGTCCTGCTTTCAATCATGCAACCTAACGCTGTACTATCCCCAAAGGGCTGAAGCATGAATTCACCCCTGTCGCAAATACAATATTTGAGTATAAACACAATGCTGCCCTTTAATAAGACAGCCCGAGTTGACGCCTTCATTTCTTCACATTGTCGAGCTTTCGGAAGATACAGAACCGATAGGTACACTCATGCCAAAGGAGGAAAGTGAGGATTCAGTTGCTCTTAATGGAGTTAAAGCATGTCCTTTCAAACACACATGAAGAATGTGGCCTTTCGCTAATATAAACAGTTTCAAAGACTGGTTGTGGCACAGAGGCAGTGACTGGAAAATCTGTATAAGAACTGTTGTTATAGTGGATTTCCCATAGGGATTTATTTTAATCTAGGGAAGCCATTAAAGACATTGCTCTGACTGGAGGATCTTAACTTTTTTTTCCCCTCCTCCTTTCTCCAGACACATATATCAACCTCTATTGGCTTGTCACATTATCTCCAGAACTTGCTAAAAGTCTGTGGCAGCATTAAAAAGAAAACATTTGATATAGTCTTGTGAGCTGTTAAGCATTATCAGTAGCAAGGCATTAATAACTCTATAATCCAGAGCAGATAATTGTTCCCTGACTAGTAATGCACCCAGCTGCTTAATATATACAGCAAGTGGGATGTGTGTGTTTGGGGAGGGAATTTTCTTCAGAAAAGCAAAGAGTTTTAAAGCCAAAAAAGGTACATGGGGTGGTTATAGCTAAGTTTACATAAGGAAGATGTTATGAGGGTTTTTTTTTTTAAATGTCCTGTACTTTTAAAGGGACAGATTCCCAACCTGACTGCTGAGGGAGGGAAAGATAAGGCAGTGATGTGAGTGTTCCCATTGTGTCTTCTGTCTTGCATGGGTTCCATTCATGGTCAGTGGGCCGTTTTCGTAATTGTTTGAAATGAATTCATTGCTTGTGCAAAGAAACGTCCACCCATGGGATAGAGTCCTGCTTATATCTGAAGCCAGGAGTTGGTCAGTCCATGCAGGAGTCCCTTCCCTGATGTATGCTTCTGACCACGTTGCCAATGCCTCCTTTAAAACTTGCAGGAAAAAGAAGCCTGATCCAAATCCTATTGAAGCCAATGGGAGTCTTTCCATTGACTTCTATGGAGGCTGGATCATATCACAAGAGAGAGATATCTGTACGTACTCTGTTCACGTTCATTTTAAGCTGGGATAACGCATCCCCTAGGCCATCATGGTTTAATCCGCTCCCAGCAAGTGATGTGAAGCTGCAGCGAGTCACACTGCAAATTAGTGAGTAGAAAAAAAGGACCAAGAGAGGATAAGCCAGCCATTCCTGAAGGTGAAAGAGCAACCACAAGGTCTGGTTCCTTCCCCCGCACAATTCCCATGAAGAATTCTTCCTGCTTCCTCTAGCTTCACAGACTGAGGTGTGAGGAGGAATTTGGATGCCTATGTAAAATCTGTCACTACCTTCAGACTGAAAACCCAAGCAGCCAAAAGTGCAAACATTCCAAAAATGAACAGTCCAGTCACAGCCTGAACTCAGCTCCCTTACACACCCATAATGCACTACATTTAACAAAGCAAACAGGACTGAACAATGCCTCACGTCTCACCCCTCACCTGAGCCAGCCTGGTGATACATTCCACATTGTTTGGAACTTCCTTGCATCGAACTGTTCGGCTTTAACATTGCTCTAGGGCTACTTTTTTTGCGCTCGCATCCCGTAAGGAATTTTTTCGGAGCCGAAGCGGAGTGTTGCTAAATTTCAACACATCCATTAGTGCCTCGTTGTGAAAAACCACCACACTTTCCAAAAGAGCCCGAGTGAGTTAAGTCCCTTGGAAATGAAACGCGACTTGTGAACCTAGCCACCCAAGGAGCCTCTGTGATTCCCAGTTTCAGGCAGCTTTACCCGAAGCCCCATTAAATGAAACATTCTTAATTCAGGAGGTCTACACTGCGGTACCCTTAGCAGACTGATGGCCAGGTGGGGTTATTTTTGACTTCCGTGGGAGATACAGATGTTCAGGGTGGCTGAAAAATAGACCATAAATCTTCTTGATTGAAGGAGACCAGTCTAATGAAAAAGGGCACCAAACCAGGCTGTTAATTCCACCTCCCTGCGTAACTCACACTCCATGGAGATCCACAGGAACTACTGAATTGGTATGCTCCAGCTGCCCTGGCCATAGTCCATTGCTGACCACTAAGGGTATGTCTATACTACAGTGAGACACCCGCAGCTGGCCCATGCCAGCTGACACAGGCTTGGGCTAAGGGGCTGTTTAACTGACGTGTAGACGTCCGGGCTCACAGTGGAGCCCGGGTTCTAGGACCCTGTGAGGTGGGAAGGCCCCAAACCTCAGGCTGCAGCCCAAGCCTGGGAGTCTCCACTTCAATGAAACAGCCCTGAGTCTGCTGGCCCGGGTCAGCCACAGGTGTCTAACTGCAGTGTAGACATACCCTAAGTCTCATCTGGGTGCACGGGAAGCTGTAGCTGCTTTCAGGTTCACAAAGTAACCCCCCACCCCCCCACCCCCATGGACTTTCTGCCTTTATTCCAGTAGCCTTGGGCCGGAGTGATTTTTGTCCTGGAGTCTCTAACAAATGGGCCGGGACTCAGGAAAGTGGGTTCAATTCCTCCCTCTGCCACGGACTCCCTGTGTGGATGTGAACAATTCATTTCCTCTCGTTCTCAATTCCCCAGGTCTAGAGCTAGCTAATCATACACCCTTTGTCCATCCCGGCTATGTCCTCTGTAAGCTCTTTGGGGCAGGCACTGTGTCTTATGCACGTATAGGTGCCTATCATCGGGTGACCAGCCTCTGTGAGTATGTTTGGAGCCCCAACTCTCCTCTCCTCCACACACTCAGCTGTCGGACTCAGTCCGGTCCACCCGGGAGAGAAGAGGGAGATTGAACCAGGACCAAGCCCTGTCACTTTGCAGTGCGGATGCAGCTCACGCGGCAGACCCAAGTCAGAAGGTCAGCATGGTGCAGTGTGGTGGCGTTAACACGGCGGTGAGACCTAGGTCCAGCTACTGTAAACCTCGGTGGGATGCTCAAGTGAGCAGGAATGTGAACGTGCAACACGAGTCCACCAGCCCGGGTCCCACAGAGCCGGGTTTCCAAGGCAACGTCGACATCTCCTTTAATGGGGGTCAGCCTCGTCTGTGCTGTAACTAACGGCCTCAGAGTCCGAGGGGGGTGGGACTGATGGAGCCAGCTGTCAATGTGGCAAAAACCAGGGCCTTCAAAAGACTTAAGAGACCAGTATCAGAAAAGCCGCAGAGCTGGGTTGCAGCTGGAGAGCCAAACCACAGGAGTGCAGCTAATTTCCAGGATGACCCTGGGAACAATGGGCAGGCTCCGGAGAGACAGTCCTGGGGCTGGTGTTCTGGGAGAGGAACCACGGCCTGAAGAAGAGCCCAAAAGGGGTGAGAAGCTCAAGCCTGGAGAAGGAGAAGTGATGCCTCAGTAGCGGGTAATCGTTTGTAGTTCTAAGTTATACTGAGAGGCCCCAGGGAGAAGCACAAAGGCCTGCTACTCTGCAAAAGAAGAGAGAGTCTTTTAAGCTCTTTTGGTTTGGAAGGACTTTGCTGATGGCCTAGGTGGGACAGTGGCAAGGGGACTGTGAACAGGACACCTGGGAGAAGCCAGCTTGGAGCCTGACTAGTTCCACCTGGATGTGGATCCCCCGAAAGGGGATTGAACTTTAAGCGTGACCTGGCCAGAGGGTCCAGAGCCAGATTACCTGACAAAAGTAGGGGATTGGAAGACTCCCGGTAATGCTGGGCCCTGAGCTGGGGGGGGGGTCTTTTGATGGTGAGCGCACCCCCTGAGAGGGCCCCAAGTCCAGGTGGTAGCCTGAAGAGGCTACTGTAATACAAGTAATAACTAATAATAACGTCAGGGCTTGCCTATACAGGCAATTCGTGTGTGGCAAGCCAGGGTGTGAATGTGCAACACACTAACAGCTTGTATGCACCCCGCTCCACATGCTAAAAGTTCCTTAGTGCACTTTGCCACACTACTGTTTGAAACAGGCACTCGGGTTCCTAAATCTCCTAGGAAGACAATGAGACTTCAGCTCACAGATGCCTCAGTCACTCTCGAAAATGGAACTGAGGCTCCCAAGTCACTTAGATACTTGAAAATTTTTCTCTAGGCCTTCAAAGCTGCTGTAACTACACACAGTCACCCCCAACTCCGAGTTCTTTACAGCATGATATTCTGAAAACATGAACTGTGTTTTCACCATGGAGGGGGTATAAAGTTCCTTTCAAATCATGGTGAGAAAAGCATTTTTTATCCTGTTCCCATCATTCAAAATCTGCTCAGGGCTAAGCCCAAGCTTGGAAAATTTCAGGCCAAAAACTTTCTTCTGAGAAAATTATGAGAGTCAGATTGGCCTGGGGGGGAGGGGAGGGTGGAATTAGAATTAAAATCTCCACAACATTTTCTATTGCAACCACTAAAATCTTTACAGATGGGCCACATACCAAATTAATTTTCCCAAGACATCAGTCAAGCTTAGCAGAACTGTGCGTGTACTAACTAACATCTCGCCACTTTATCCCATCTCACACAGCAGCATTTTGGCACACAGTGCAAATAAATAACTTTTAAATGAGCTGCTACCCATCGGACTTAGCTCTTTGTTCTCATTCCCAGCCATGTGTGAAATGAATAACTTAGCTGTTAGGAGGTTTACAGCGGCTTTTCTATTTCTCATCGATGGGCTCGGTCCTGCTGCAGAACCATAAATTGAGTTGCCTAATGATGTGGTAAATTGTCTATGGTGGCAATGCTGCTGGACTGGGGAGGGATAGCTCAGTGGTTTGAGCATTAGACTACTAAACCCAGGGTTGTGAGTTCAATCCTTGAGGAGGAAATGGAGCAAAAATGGGATTGGTCCTGCTTTGAGCAGGGGGCTGGATTGGACTAGATAATCTTCTGAGGTCCCTTTCAAGTCTATGATTCTATGTCTGGGGCTTTGATTGGCAAGAGGAACATTGCAGCCCTATTGGATTAGACCAGCGATCTATCTAGAGCCTGATACTGTGGGCCATATAACAGGCTTATAGATTTGTACTAGAGCATTTTTGGCCATAACACAAGGAACCTACAGGCCACATCCTGTATGTTGAGCTAAGGCAAGCTAGCATACATATGTTTGGGACCTTTAGCCTAGATCAGGCTACAGTATGAAGCCCACAGATTTCAAGGGAAGGGTCACCAGTGAATAAGATTTTCTCTCCTGATGGTCCGGGCGCTTCCGGTCTGCATTATACAGGGTGAGTTTATATCCATGTTGTTTGCCCCATTCATTCACTGTGTCAATCTCCAGAGCGTTGGGTGGCAGGTAAGGACTTAGAGTCCTTGATAGGAACACTTTTCTTAAAATTCTCCCGCTTACACATGGGTATTGCTTCCACATGGTTTTCACCTGTTCCAGCAGAGCATGGTTTATAGAAAAGGCAATAATTGATGGCATCGCAGAGTGAAAAATCTCCAACAGCTTGTGTTGGGATTAGGGTGACCAGATGTCCTGATTTTATAGAGACAGTCCCGATTTTTGGGTCTTTTTCTTATATAGGCTCCTATTACCCCCCACTCCCTCTCCCGATTTTTCACACTTGGGATTCTCTGACCTTCTCTAGAGGCATCGCCAGGGAGTCTGCCACTTAAAGAAGTCTTGAAATGTCACTGAAAATCATTGTCTCTAGATGGAGGAGGAGGCATTACTGTATCATCCAGTGAAGAAGAGATTTGAATCAGATTAGTGGCTTCTTTGTCAACCCTAATCTCTTGAGCCTCAAACATTTACTCTTGATGCTGAGGAGGAGAAACTGGAGTCTCCTTATCATCCCGATAGGAGAGGGTCAGAGTCCTTAAGAACAGCTAGTGATATGCTGCCAGGGGTCCCAATATGGCCACTGAGGACCATATCGAGGAGGGGTCGGCAGCCAAGGTTGCTCCCACTAGGAGAGATGATATTCTCAAACATCTTCCCAGCCCCTTTGAAACAAGATATTTGTATAAGGGTATGTGAGGGAACCTCAAAGAGATATCGATGATGCCGAAGGGAGGTCTTCCTCTAATGGGGCACTCCCAAATGAAAAGGGAGGTGATGGTACCAGCGACGTAGAGTTTCGGAGGCCAAGCAGTTCTTGGTACTGATACATACTTGGTACCTGCCAGCATTGGAGACTGGTTCAGCAGTCACCGATCGTCGTTTGGGGGTCTCAAATCTTGCAACACCAGCAAACTTGTATATGTATCCTGGCCAGATGGTACCAATGGCTTGGGCCATTTTTTGAGATTGCCTTGAGGTGACAGTAGGCCTACAAGGTATGGAAAAGTGGGAGACGGGTAAAGTCTGATGGTATCAATTGTGTGTGCTTGCTGTGACCACCTCCACTAGATAGTGATGGAGCCTTCCCAGAGCCATGTTTAGCCTTTGGGCTGTGGGACTTTCCCTCTTCACTGGTGCTGGAGAAGCACTTTGCCTCCACAGTATTGAGCCCCAAGGAGGACGTCTCTGATGCTGCCGACCTGGTCAGAGAGAAAGGTCTTTCTGAGGTGGGATCCCTGGGTGATGAATTAGAACGCCTCTTCTCAGAATGTTTAGAGGAGATCTCTGTGGATTTATCTTTTCTGGGAAAGTGTTGTGCTGAAGTTTAAGGAGCTCTAGAAACCCCTGGGGACTGATGTACAGGGAAGGGAGAGGTTCTCCTGACCTGGCTCTGAAGGAGGCAAAGGGAACAACCCAATAGTTGCAACTTGACTTCCCAGTTCTTCCGAGCCGTGGATGTGAGAGCTAAACAGAAGAAGTGACACTTCTGTGGTACATGGGACTCTCCCAGGCAGCAAATTCACTTTGAGTGTCTGTCACAGATCAGGATAGCCTCTCTACGTGAGAAGCAACATTTAAACCCCAATAAACTGGGCATGCCCCTAACAGGAAGGACTTCCCCAGAGGAAATAAATGAATTGTTGTGGGGGAGGAAAGGGTTGGTTTGTTTAAGAAACCACAAGAAAGTAAAGTATTAAGTAAACTAAGAAAGAATTTCAGCAAAAGCTGAGGTACATACAAAGCGGACACGTTAATCTCCATCTCAGGCCAAGGTGGCTGAGAAGGAATGAGGAAGGCTTCACCCACACAGCTGGATATAATCTCAGTGCGGGACACAGGGATAGCAACGGTACGTACGTGGGCCGAATAGACACAGCTAGTGAAAATTTCCAATTGAAGGTGAGTGGAGCACACATGCACATGAAGTGAAGCGCCCATAGGGACAGTGCTCGAAGAAGTGGATCGTCTTGTGGACGAGGCACCAGAGTGCACCTGCGAAAAGGTTGGTCCCATTTCCAGCTGTGTCAGGCACTTCCTGCGACCGCTTGGGCAAGTCACTTTAGTATCTGTGCCTCCATTCCCCATCCTGAACAGTTTTCAAGTACCTAGAAGGTTGTTACAAGGAGGAGGGAGATAAATTGTTTCTCTTAACCTCTGAGGATAGGACAAGAAGCAATGGGCTCAAACTGCAGCAAGGGAGGTTTAGGTTGGACATTAGGAAAAACTTCCTAGCTGTCTGGGAGGTTAAACACTGGAATAAATTGCCTACGGAAGTGGTGGAATCTCCATCACTGGGGATTTTTAAGAGCAGATTGGACAAACACCTGTCAGGGATGTTCTAGATATTTCGTCCTGCCTTGAGTGCAGGGGACTGGACTAGATGACCTCTTGAGGTCCCTGCCAGTTCTGTGATTCTAAGATCCAGAACGTGGGGATAATGCTTCTTGTCTAGCTAGACTGGAAGCTCTTTGGGGCAGGGACTTTTCCAACTGTGTTTTTTCTTCACTTGGACTGCGTTAGGGCGATTGGCCACCCCTCTTGCTTTGATGTAGCCGAGACGTGCCCTCTTGCATGCTGTTCCCTACAGACTTTACAGCATATCACAAGGTCTGATTCACTCTCCTGGTTCTCCTGATGGAACATGGGTGGCAGGCCTCTAGAAGCAGAAAGTCTGCCTGGAGGACTGCGAAACTCTGCTCTGTCAGGGGGCCTGGAGCTGGTCAGCATTGCCCAGAAAAACCAACAGAGCCAGTCTGGCCGGGGGGAGGGGGGGACTGACAGTGATGTGTTGACTCAGCCCACCTCAGTGGTCTATGCCAGCAGGGCTTCTTGGGAGTCTTGGTCAGAATGTCAAGCTATGCTCACTAGAAGAGGGTGTGCAAGGAGCAGTGCCCCAGGGGAATCTCCTCTGGTGCACATGTGGGTGAAGCTGCATTCCCAAGCTGCCATAGTAACTTTTAGGAGACAGTGCTCTCTAGTGGCTAGAGCACAGGAGTGGGACTGAGGAGACACGAGTTCTATTCCTGGCTCTGCGATCGCCCTTGGGTGAGTCACTTCATTTCTGTCTGTTCTCGCCCACCCTCTGACCAGATAGACCGCCGGCTTGCTCAAGCAAGAGCTTTCTCCGAGTACGTGCACCGGCAAGCACACTGGAATGGTGATACCAGAGACTCTAGGTCCTACTGCAATATGAACAACCACCAGCATGTCTCGCTGAACTTCCGCCAGTGAAATAAAGCCCTTGCATGCCCCCGACTAGAGCACATGACAATGGACCAGTTTGTCTTTGGCCCCCCAAATAATCACTTTCCACATCCTTATTTATTTATTTTTTAGCTTTGCACCAAAGCCTATGCTGAAATATAGAACCACTCCCCCCCCACCCCCCCAGTAAATAAAAGTACCAATGAGAAAGGAAAAACATGGATAAAGAGATGGAAAATAAGTGCCGCTCGAGGCAGGGGAAAAGCATTGCAAAGTCACGGGAATTGCTGCGGTAATTACATTTTACATGGCTTTAGGTTGTATTTATGCTGTCAAAACGGTTTTGTCACACTGGCTTTTTAAAATGCATTTCAGATTTTGCTAATCTCTGGAAAATCTATATATCAGTCTAATCAGGGGATTGGGGGGCTCTTTGCCGAATGAAAAAATATACTGCTCAATTAAGTCAATCTTTCACATTGGCTTATAAGCCTTCGGAGATTTTCAATTTGTTAAAGGAGTTTTTTGTGTGTGTAGTAGTAGTAAAACTTCTCCCAACAATGGATCTTAAAATAAAAGAAATCAGGCATACTCTAAATGCAATGGTCCCTATTAGAAAGTCAGTGTTTGCGATGAATTACCACACAGGGCTATCTGAAATCCCCAAGATGGATATTTTTCTTCCCTATGCCGGGAATAGGAATTAATGTAGAAATTGCCATACTGGCTTAGCATCATGACTGTGGCAACCCATCTTTGCACCCCTCCATTGTCTCCCTCTTCTTCCCATTAAACACAGATTCCTTGTCCTCACTTTATACGGGTCTTCGTGGCCTCTCTCAATCCTAGCTAGACACTGCTTGCATCTGACGAAGTGGATATTAGCCCACGAAAGCTTATGCTTCAATACTTTAGTTAGTCTTTAAGGTGCCACAGGACTCTTTGTTACTCCTGAAAGGACAGTTACAACATGATTTTGGAGTGGTATAACTTGGGAGCTTATTTAGAAGCTGTCTCTCTCCAGGATATTTTTAATTGTAGTGCTCATGTTCAGAACGCCGCAGGGTATAATTATTGTAGTGATGCTGGTACAATATTTTCTGTGTCTGCATTTATAAGGAACAAATCAGTGCAATTTGCATTTTCCTTATAGCGTGTTACTCAAACTACAAATTACCTGGTAATTTATTTGGAGTTACAAGATTCTTAGCCAAACCACACACAAAAATGCCACTTCACAGATGTCTTCTGTGGCTGCCCCTGGTGGCAGACCCAGCGCGGATATAAATTGTCGTGTGCACTGGCTCAAAATCTGCCCTATGGAGAAGCCTTAACGTGGCTAGTGTGGAGGTTGAATTCTGTCAAGAGCTACAGCCCAGCTCTGCATATTAATATGGCCGGGCCCGGGTCTCTTTAGCGGGCTCAGTCTAGAAGTGCCATTATCCCCCTCGTACAAGTCAAGCACTATGCCACAGAAAGATTAAATAACTTGCCCAACTCTGACAGAGCAGGGAATTGAAGCCACATCTCCTAGGGTGGCAACCTAACTAGAAGACCACCCATCCCGTCTCTCATCTACGTGTACAGAGGAAGTGTGCCTGGCCCTTAAAGTGAGCTGGGCCTAAGGGGTACCAACATCCTCTGTACCCATTTTGCCGTGTGCAGCCCTACAATCACCAAATACCATTTGGCCCTCACTTTTACTCAGGCCTTACTGAGGCAAACTCCAACATAGTTTACCGGAGTGAGGGCTGAGGGCCTGATTGCTGCTCAAGAGGTGTAAGGATTGCAGATTTACCTCACACACGCGTATTTCCATCAACTCATTGGAAGTCACAGCTTCCGAAGGGCTCAACCGCTGGCCCCTAAGTATGGATTTGGGAGCCTGGTTCTTTTCCTGTCTTTGAAACTTTTGGCCCCAAGTTTGAAAATTCTTCCCTTGGGCTCTTCTGAACAAAAACCACAACCCGTGAAGGGCCTGGTAACCATGTCTTCCTCAACAACATTACAAAGTAGCTTAAAGCCTGATCCAGAGCCCAGTAAAGTCAACAGAAAGACTCCCACTGACCACAGGGGATTTTTGGATCAAGCCTTAAAGCATAAATGAAACAGGAATTGCGGCTACTAAAGATCTAGCCCATGTGGTAAGTGTGGAGGGCAATTCACTAGCTCGATCACGACGGATGGAACACGGGTAGCCTCTTGCTGCCTTCTTGTGAACCAGAATCCATTGAAAGCTACATGATTAAAGTCCACCGAGTGGATTTGCTGTGCTCTGTGCTGTGTTCTGTGCTGTGTTCTGTGCTGATACGAGACTATTTAGTCTTGACATGATTCAGTTGACTGCCCGTGGCATTTGACATACACCTAAGGACTCTAAGTGGTTCCTGCTATTAGCAAAGACTTGAAAAAAGACACGTGTCACATTAGGTCAGTTATCTCTTAACTTCATCCTGTGAAATGTCACCAGTACCTCTAGGCCTTCTCGTTTCTTATCAGTCTGTCAGATACATGGAGTTATTGTTTTAAAGTGCTACGGGTGAAAGGGAAAAAGAGGGAGAAGCCGCACTACAGCTACTTTGTAGATAACAGTGGAGGAGGATTAGGCTTAATAGAGAATAAATATAGGGACTACATGGCTCTGGGTCTCCCATTTCCCCCCCTGCAGCACAAAAATCAGGGGTTGAGACACTGGTAAGAATCCAGCTCGTATATGATGTTCCATGTAACTACCCGGAATCTTTAATGTACCACGATTCTCTGCTGTGGCAAAGTACTTGTCTAGTACCTGTGTAAACAGGCAGCTGCAGATTCCTGCGGCGTCTAGAGCAAAGCTAGCTCTGTGCTAGCCCTCATGCAGGTCTGCAATGTTCCAGGGTTCTTTGACCCGTAGAGGGGCATTAGAATTTGGCATCACTTAGAGCAGCGGCGAGGCTTCTCTAACTTGTACCGGGATGCCAAGTGGCCACTGAAAGTCCCAGGGGTTGGGGGCCTGCACAAAAATCTGGCCTTTGTCCTGCCTCCCCTTGGGGGAGTTGAGTGGCGCTCCGGCAGGCCTCAAACTCTGGGTCAGTGAGTGCAGTGTGGACATAAAATGCTACCAGGCCAGCATTTAATGGCACAGATGTGAGAATCAAACCCAAAGGCTCCAGGGGCGCTACTCCTGCTATAGTCCAGGTTCAATTCTTGGAGCACATAAGAAATCTCCCCGACCTCACTGGCACCTCATGTGCTTTTGTTTAAGCATGTGCTTAATTGCTTTGCTGGACCAGGGATAGAGCACTCACCACCTTCAGAACTGAAAGCTGCAGGAGGAGAGAATCAGACCCTACATGCTCAAACCTTTCACCATCATCATTTACTAGGACATTGCTGCTCCTCTTCATTCAGTGGGTTAAACAGTTTACCGTCTAAAGACTTGCAGCCAGATTCCAGCCAGAACTATGCCTCTGAAGGAGCCTTTGGAAAGGGGAAAATAAAAAACCTTACATAACGAAATAACAGTCCATGGCTCTCCTGCCCCATTTAAGTCAAAGGGGAAATCGGCCCCCTGAATTCACCAAGGAATGGCAGCATCTCTGAACAGGCAGGAGGGGACTTTTAAAAAAGGTGGCGAACACAGAAAAAAGGAGAGCAACTTGAAGTCCCTTATAGAATCTTGGTTGGACAAGCTAATGTTTGACAGCTTGAATTTATGTGAACGTTAACAAGGCTGATAATTCAGGGTCTTGCTGCTCTTGGTAACATTCCAGGAGTAATATTTTCATAAAGACTAACTATTTTGGGGCAATTTCTCTGAAGTATTCAAAACAAACCTGCTTTTCCCCTAAGCTCAGGTCAGTGTGCCGCCTTGTTTCAGTTCTCTTTTGAATAGTAACAATGTACGTCCATTAGACCCAAGGTAAACTGAAATCTTACCTTCTGCTAGATCATCTCCAGCTACCAATGGCATCATTAAGAGATATGGGGCCACACGATCTTCTTCCTTAAACAAGTTTTACACTGGTGTAACTCCACGGATGCTAATGGAAAGACACCCAGTTGCCACCAGTTTGAGGCTAGGTCTTCAGTGGAAAAGTAGGTAGCCAACAATATAAAATTCAAGTGAAAACAAGGCACAGGTAGTTTTTTGACCTAGCTGAGGTCAATCCTATGACCCTTACTTGAAGTTTACGTCAACTAGCTACACTGAGGTAAAAACAATAGTAGCTGGCTCCTCTAAAATCTGACCTGTGCAGCGCTGAACAAACATTTAGGAATGGCCATATGGGGTCAGACAAAAGATCCATCTAGCCCAGTAGCCTGTCTTCCAACAGTGGTCGGTGCCAGGTGCCCCAGAGGGAATGAACAGAACAGGGAATCATGCAGTGATCCATCTCCCGTCGCCCATTCCCAGCTCCTGGCAAATAGAGCCTAGGGACACCACCCCTGCCTGTCCTGGCTAATAGCCACTAATGGACCTATCCTCCGTGAGTGTATCTTGTTGTTTTTTGAACCCTGGTATAGTCTTGGCCTTCACAACATCCTCTGGAAAGGAGTTCCGCAGATTGACTGTGCGTTGTATTTATTTTCCAGCTCAGTAGCTGAACAAAAAATTGTTTTGGTTTGGTTTTTCCCCCCCTCAGTAAAATGGAAAAAAAAATTGATTGGTCTAACAAAACATTTCCAACATCATTTTGATTTAACATTTCTTTTCCAATTGCCATTCTGTTTCAAAAATGTCAGAACTCTCTAACAATTCCCAGTTTTATTTTTTCATTTTCCTTCAGTTGAAACAATATTTTTTACCCCAAAAAAAAAAAAAAAAGAATTGCTCAACTCTACTCTCACGATAAGTATATTTTTACATCAAGATAGCTGTCTTTGCAGTGAAGACATTGCCTAAATGAGTTAAATGTTGAAGAAATTCAAACTGTTAAAGTATGAAAATTCACAGGCCAGTCAAATACTCTTATGCCGTTCAGTAACCATACAGTCCAATCTGTACGTGTTTGGATTTCTTTGTAAATTTAACCTTCATGACGGATTTATTGGATTTGTAATGTTTGTTAAGAGTAAAAGGCATTATACCAAAAAAGAACCTTTCAGCAATAGCTCCATCCTAGATTTATTTTTTAAGTTAGGAATGAATCAAAGACATTATTAGTAACACAGATAAGGACCATATTTTAGAGAGGTGAAATTACTTGCTCAAGCAGGTCTATTGCAAAAGCAGGTCTAGAATGCAGATCTCCTGAATCATAGGCCCATGCTCTACTCACTAGGACACGCTGCCTCCATGAAACATGATGAACAAAACAGGTGTTATTCTTTATCACAATACTGAGCATCTTAAAACATACCACACTTAAATCCCTGCCTGGAAGTTGGCTGTAACACATGGCCTTCCTGTTTTTAGACATTGAGGGAACAGACTTTTGGCCTGAAAACACCCGTGATCTGTTTAATCATCTGAATTTACAAAGGTAGGTTGCGTAAACTAATTATGCTGGGAAAAAATTGTCTGGTTATGCTGTAGATATAAAAATTTATTAATGCCAATTAAAAAGCTGCTATTGAAGCTTCAAGGAGACTTCTCAGTAATTACCGGCAGTACCCTGAATGGCTTACACCCAACAAATGTATCCCCGCCATACTTAGAATTTACACATCTTGAAAATGTGTTACAACCATTCACCAATTAACCCTCAAACTCTGGTATCACACACATTTGCTGACATATTATATAAAGATTGGATACACTGTCCCTGCAGGGAAAATGTTAAAAAAAAAATTATGTTTGCTGAAACATGTAGTGCTTAGACTATTATAATTTGCAGGCTATTTAAAGTTTATATTTAGCTGTCCTTATAAAGGTAAAACACCTGACTTCTAGTCAAGTCCTGGATGACACCACGAAGAGTGAGTTTTGAAAAGTCTAGTTTACAGTAGCCGCTATCTACTGTTCTGGCCCCAATCCAGCAAAGCACTTAAGTCAAGGGGATCAGTTGTGTATTTAAAACTAAGCATGTGTCTGAGTGCTTTGCTGGATCAGGGCCTTCCGGCCCACTGAGAATAACAACAGTTTCATCACGGGCTCCAACAGAAAAAGGATTGGGCCTGTAATTATACCGGGAGCAGTAGGAACACCTGTATTAAAGTTGCCTAACAATGGCAGAATGACCCTCTATTTTCAGGGGCTGATAACTTGGCCAAACTTTAGCCACTGGGGCTGAAAAATTCCATACTTTGGAGCGGTCTCTGGCTGACTTTTTCTGGAAATTTTAAGGGGAAATGGTGCAGCCATTTCCGAGAATGAGGCTAGGGAACGTTAGGTAGCGATATCAATGGCAGTCTGAATAGTTCTAGCATCTTCATGGTTAGGAAAAGGACGTTGGAACTGGGCAGAGCGATGGGCTGAGGTCAGACCGGTGCAGGGCCAGCCCACAAGATTTTGGCACCTGAGGCGGGGAGCTCAAGTGATGTCCCCATGCCCCCTCGCTTGGGACAAAACTTTGAAAGGTCTCTTCCCTCAGCAGAGCACTCCACCATCTCTGTGCATCCAGATCCAAGAGAATATGCACCAGCAACATAATTTTCTACACTCTGGGTCCTAGTGAGACCCCCCGCTCCCCCAGACTGGCACCTGAGGTGGCCACCTCAGTTCGCCTCATGGTAAGGCCAGCCCTGGACAGGTGCCTTTGTCTGTCCCCTGTGAGGAAGTCTGCTTTGCTCCTCCCCTTGAAACAATACTGTGTGCACTCACCTCTACTGGAAACAGCAGAGAACCAAGGCACCTTCTCCTCCCCAGTCACCCCAGCAAGCACAGGGCTTGCAACTGCTCTGTGTTTTACAATCGTATCTTCCAAATCAAAGGAGCAGGATGACATGACAAAGACAGTTCTGAATTCCCAGGTGGTGCAGAAGAATTTGATTTATACCAATACTCAGACAATCCGTTTAAACTCACGAGGGCGTACACAGGGGTAATGTATATTATAAGATATTCCAAACAGCCTCCTGTGGCTCTTGGATGACTCCACTGTGATCTTGTGCTGCAAACCCTTGATGACATGCCAGTCTGAACCAACTCATCAGCTGGGCACAGGCACTCTCTGTTACTCCCCTAGGAAGGTGGCAGATAAAAGATGAGGCATTCAAGTAGCTGACAGAGTAACCTGTAAGTGCCTGTCCTGGGCAATCTACTTGTCAGCTTTCCTGGCTAGAGAGAGGTGACATGTGCCACAGCTGTCAAACTTCATCTCATCTTTCCTCTGGGCCTTTCATCGTCCTTAGCCCCATGAATGGAGGTTTTATTTGACTTTCTTTTCTTGGCCCAGCTATTCACAGGACCTTGTTCGTCACGATGCACTAATAATGCATCTTGTGGTTAAGTCAATCCAGAAAGCTCCAGGGAAGAGCGGAGTTAAAGAGGGAATGGAGACGCGTGCAGAAAGCCGGATTGTTCCATGAGGACACTAAGGACGAGAGGGCGTGTTTCACACTCCGCGCTGCACCAACCCTAAGGTTGCTCATGCGGAGACTGTTCCTCAGGGCTGTAGGGCATCAGCTCTGGTTCATGAGCTGGTGGTAGGGGTTGTGGGAGGGACAAGGTCAGAGCCCCACATTCTCCTCACCTCCTTCTGGGCAACTTGTTCTCCAGGAAGTCATGATGGACCTAGCACACATTTCTCACAAGTGTTCTATTCAGGAGCATCATACGCAAAACTCATGAGGTAACTGTCCTGCTCTGCTTGGCACTACTGAGGCCGCAGCTATCATACAGGGTGCAGTTCTGGATGCCACAGTTTAGGGAAAGTGCAGACAAATCAGAGCAAGGCCAGACAAGGGCAACAAAAACGGTAAGAGATTTACAAAACCTGACCTTTGAGGAAAGGTTAAAACCTGCCCAATTTTTTTTTTTTTTGTCTTGAGACAAGACTGAGGGGGAACCTGAGAACAGTCTTCCAATATGTGAAAGGCTGTTTGTTATAAAGAGAAGAGTGATCAATTGTTCTGCATGTCCACTGAAGGCAGGACAAGACGTTATGGGCTTAAGCTGCAGCCAAGGAGATTTAGGGGAAAATATTAGCAAAAGGCTTCTAAGTCACTGGGTAGTTAAGCTCTGGAACAGGCTTCTTGGGGAGGCTGTGGAATCCCCATCGCTGGAGGTTTTAAGAACAGGTTGGACCAATACCGGTCAGAGATGGTCTATGTTTACTTGGTCCAGCATCAGCACAGGGAGCTGAACTAGAGCCTCTTGAGGTCCCTTCCAACCCGATATTTCTATGATGTAGGAAAGTGCTGTTTTACAGATGGAGAGCTGAGGCTGGGAGAGACTAAGTAACACACCGAAAGCCTATTGTAAATGAGAGACAAACGCAGGTCTCCCAAATGCAACGCTAGTGCTTAGCCACTATAATACCCTTACATTTTCCAAACTTTCCCATGGGAAAAATCAGAATTTCCCAGTAGGAAAATTTACACAGGAAAATTCCTGGTTTTATGGCCAGTGCTACACATATCCAGGGTTGTTTCAAATGATGGTCGTAGAGAAGTTTCCTCTCTAAAGGTCAATATATCAGCTGCGTGGCTGGTGTGAGAATTCTTTTTGCAACCCCCGCTTATGAGTTCCATATTGTTCATTGTCTAGGGTGTTTATTAGCATGTCCTCCTTGAATTGTATTTATCTCAACGTGTTTGATTTAGTTTCATAACAGTAAGTCTTGAGGAGAACATTAAAACTGTATGATAGCACAATAAATTTAATTTTCAAGCATGTATGCAGCTTTATATTGAAAGAGTGCAATAAAGAACACTCCTGCATGATGACTAATGGTTCTGAAATCTTCTCCAAAATTATGATGCTACTTAACATCATTACTTGGTGCAAAAAAAGTGCATTTTTATTATAGCAGTTGGATTCGATCATGTGCTCAGTGAGCACCTTTAAATCAACACCGTAACTGTAAAGAAATCGCTGTGTAATCAGACAAACAAGCAATATCGCCTAGGCTGGCTTTTCCCAAAGCACTCAATGTGGGCCTAATTCCACTCCCACTGACGCTAAAGGACCAGAGTTAGGTCAGTGTGGGGTGACATTGAATGACCCACCCCTAATTCTTTCAATGAACATGGCAAGATACAATAGTCCCTTCCCTGAATAACTCAACACAGTGCTAGAGGTAACATGCAGTGAAATCTATGCCAAAGATCACTCAATCTCCATGGTCATCTCTTCTAATGGCCAGTAAAAATCTCAGTTTGGGAGCATAACCATACCACCAGGGTTGCATCATAAAATCTGTTATGCTCTGAAACACAGCAGTCACGTCAGTAGCTATTAACTGTTTTCGCTCACATCCGATTGTTCCAGGCGGGAATGGATAGTTTTATGCAGATCTTCTTTTGCACTACTCATCAAATAGCACGATCATAATAGTATCTTCTTTGTGAAGCACCTCAAAGGAAGCCATTTCAAAGGCAGGAAGAAGGCAATACCTGAAGCTGTCTAATTACAGAGCTTGAGATATGCATGGCAGAGTATTGAAATAAATGGTATAGATGAATTACCAGAGGAGAGAGCTGGGCTGATAAACCATATTTAGTACACTAATCTTGAATGTTTGTTTTGCATTCTTTGAGCCTTTTAAGATGACAGGTTGTGATCAACTGCTTCCCTTAGAGGTTGGCAGTTTTCCCACACTAGCATTTAATTTCTGTTTGATGTTCGCAACTTTATGTCAATGTACAAACTACAGTTAAGATATATAGCCGCGATTAAAATAATTCATCCATCTGGTTATAATTAAAGACCGAGTTAAATGTAATGACAACTTTATCTAGCAAAGCCGGCTCTCATCTTTTAAAATGAGCCATGCACCTTCGACAATTTCCCCCCCCTGCAATGAATTCTTGCATATGGCTTTTCAATTAGAGTGAATTAAAACTTGTGTCATAGAAAGGCTCTGAATTAATGACATCTCCCATAGAAATAAGACAGGAGGTGTACGGGTCTAACTTTTTCCCACATTCAAGAGTCCGCTATGGGTCACTACGGGCAGTATGAGAAACCCGTGAATTCAAACCTAGTGGTTTAAAAAGGAACACCCAGGAGGAGAACAAACATTTCAATGACAACCGGGCAGTATTTTCCATAGGAGGTGTGACTGCTGAAGTGGTGTGTGAGTCAAGATCCCTTCTGATCCTGCTGAAGTCAATGGAAAACCTCCAATCTGCTTCAAATGAGCTCTCAATAAAGAGGAAGAATACAGAAACAGTTCAACATTTCTTACCCTGCAGATTCTCCCATGTGTTCATCTTCTTGGGCAAGAAATACTTGGGAGTATCAGGAAGGGGAAGCCACTTGAAACTGCAGGTGGAGGTAAAAAAGAGGTCTCTTCTGGGCTACCAAGCTACGGTGGCCCAGCCAGGCCAGGAGAGCCACTATCCTGCTTCCTGACTCCTTTTATAGGCAGCAGGCCAAGAAAATGGGTTAATTGTGCGATGCATTTCCCCTCATGGTGGAAGCGGCACATAGCGCTTGATCCCACACTATTCACGTCCATGCGAGTTTTCCTGCTGACCTGAATGGGCACTGCCTTAAGGTCAGACAGAAGAAGTGCATTCTCCTATTGCAAGCAGGGAGTTTGAGGATTTGGGGAAGACGTTTCCATACTCGGCAAGCATGAAGAGCGCTTGTCTGATCCCATCATATATTTTGTTTGAATGGAGATCTGGAATAGTAATGAATGAGACTTGCTGTGGCTTGGGGTAGCAAAGGAATTCAAGAAAAACCTTTATTATCAAGATGCTACTTGGACAGGTGTGCATGGTAAGAGCTGCTCCCTAATCCCCACCCCCATACCTTATTCCAGGTGTAAAGCAGGATGCGTCTAAAAATTTCTGGGGTCTCTGAAGCTCTTTTTCCTCCATGTAAAGATCAACTTTCTCGCTCTAATGTGTCTGGATCCAGACACTGCGTATCAGCCTGTTGTTGATGGAGTCTGACTCCGAAATCTAATTTTTAATTAGCAAACTAATTGATTAAAGCCCATTTCAAAGTTATATTCTGGGGGAGGAATTGTGATCCTTTTATATCATAGTAAACTGTATTTTTTTAGTGCTACCATTAATTTGCTTAAATATATATTGTCATTTAACAGAATGTGTGTGCCTATAATAAATAGTCTTATTTTTGTTCTAGGTCAGAATGAAAAACTTTGAAATCTTACTTTTTTTTTTTTTTTGGACTTGTAGTTTTCCAGCTAGCCGTAATTATAAGTATCTTCCATAAAAGAAAGTTATCCGCGAGAGGTTAGATTGGCATGAACAAAATTGTTCCATGTAAGTCAAAGATGCTATACCAGCTGACGACAACAACAATCTATTGCTAGCAAGTAAAACTTCTCTCAGATCAGGACAATATTTGTCTTAAATGGACATTCCGTAAGTTTAGAACTTTGTAGGACTTCTGCTTTGTGTATACCCAACGCTTACCTTCAAGTTACAGCTGTGATTGCTTATAAAGGGCCTTAGCTCTTTTTTGGAGGTGCGGGGGGAAGGGTTGCTGACTTGTGATTTTTGAGCATGTGGGGCTGGTGATATGGAGATGTGATCATGTCATGGACCAACGGCCTGCTCACAGGTTGATGAATGCCCTCCAGTCCACTTTCTTTTTTAATCTGAATAATGACTGCATGAAAACAGAGCAATCACATGTGAGCCCAGATCCAGAAAGGTATTTAGGCACCTCACTCCCGTTGAAATCAGTAGGAGGTAGGCACCTAAATATGCCTTTGTAATTAGAAATGAATGAACGGATTATAAAATAAGAATTGACTCGAGCCAGATCTTGTTTTAAAAAACAAAAAACCCTCACTTTACTCTGCCCAGTTTTCTCCAAGAGGAGGAGGACAAGGGAGGAATTGTGTTAGAGCGAATATTCAGACAAATGGTTGAGGGGGGACTTGAAGAACTAGTGGTTTTCACTAGTAATATAGTTATTTCTAAAATATAGCTCCTTCACATCCTGGCTTTGCCTCAAACACATTGGTGTTTAAAATGAAGGGGACCCTAGCTCCTCACATTACAATTAATAGGTTTAATATGCCCGGAAAGTGCCCTCTCTTCAGGAGAGCAGTGGGATGCTCGTGAATCATGAGTAGCAGCACATCAGGGGGAGCCACTGCTCCCTCCCACACATGATTTCACTCCCCACCCCCTTGTAACATGCTGGCTGGTGCAATAGACGAAACCACCAGCCACAGGTATAGGGCTGATGCAGGTTACTCCCTCCCCTCCCCCCCCCCATCTTTGTATCACTGGTTTTCATTACACCACATTGTTAAGTCAGAAGGGACCATCAGATCATCTTGTCTCACCTCCTGCATACCACAAGTCATTACATTTCACCCATGTCCCCTATCCTGAACCCAGTGGCGTTCAAGTGTCCAGTCCTCAGCGGGATCTACTATGATGTATCACGGGCAGGGAATGGGAGAGACCATGGATGCCTGAAGGCCTTGCAATAGCAGGAATTTGAGGAGGTGAGAGGACCCCAGTAGGGGCTGCAGTGCAGTGAAAAACTCCCGAGCTCCCTGCCAATTTGGCTGGGGGGGGGAGGGGGAAGAGATTCCTTTCCAACCCCAAATCTGTCCATCAGTTTGACCCTGAGCATGTGTGCAAAACACAGCCAGGCATTTTAAGCTCGCAGAGGTGGGGATCACGCCTACTTGTGTACAGCACCTGGCCCAATGGGACTCCAATATGAAGGGCCTCTGGGCCCTGCCATTAGGTAAATCGAGATCTTTAAAATGTTGTCTTTGTAATTGCCCCTATTTCTAAGCGAGATAGGCACTAGTTGCTGGTCTATCTGTGATCAATGGCAGCAGTCATTTGAGAGACCACCAATACACACAGATAACAGTCTAGTCACTTCCATAATCAACTCCCATCGTCTCTGCAGCACAATCAACCTCTATTCCATGCAGGGCCCCACACCCAGCCGTGCACCAGTCGTCGATTTGTAACAGTATGCAAACGCTGCAGCCTGTTTGAGCCTCCCGAGTTTATCCAAGGTACAGATGTTTTAAGTGAAACAAATATTCAAATGAAGCATTTGATCCTCAGATTTTTAATCTGACAAAAACAAACAAACCCATAGGTGATTTTTTTCCCCCTACTTCGCTTCCAGCTGCTGTGGAGTTGACAGTTTGCAGCAGAAAACCTCACCACAGAATTTAGGATGACCTTTTGCACACATAGCTGCTCTATCTTTGCCTCTTATTGGCTGCTGGAAGTCACAGTAGGGGTCTTTGGGTCCTACTCTATCTGGAAATACTCCCCTATTTGGATCCAATTTATCCTCTCTCCTTCCAGAACAACCCAACACATTCCTCTCCCACTCACTTGGGACTGCCGTGCCTTTCTTTACGGGAACCCAGGCATGGTTTTGACATTGGCAACTCTAGAGAGAGCAGCGTGTTCAGGAAATAGATTCTTTGAGAAGCTGAGAAAAAAAGTCCCCAGCATTGGTATGGGGCAGATTGTGCCCAGCTGAGCTAGCTCCCACACGTTTAGAGGGTGTCTTTTCCTCTGCAAAAGACTCAAGAGCCAGTTCCAGTGGCTCACATCTACTTTGCCATGAACATGTCTCACAAAACCCATCTCCACAGCACCATCAGGAACCCTTCTTGGCAGGCTCCTCTGGACGTGGTCTCTCTGGCTCTGGGTTTAGACTCCCTGGCAGGGTAGCATGGGGAAGCTTGCAGTGCTCCCACTGCCCATATTAAACCCGTCAGAAGCCAGAGGTGTTCACCTAATCCTGATGGCAGAGCGAGGACTTCTCCAGGAACTCCCACTGAGGTTCTAGTTGTACTTCTCCCCACATTTCTTCCTTTATGCACTCCCAGTTTGTGTCCCCACAAAAGGCCAGAGTCTGACTTGTCCGCCCCCGCTAACACTGGCCAAAATGCCATGCATCAGACCAGGAAAAGGGGGTGGAAGAGGGGCTCTCCATAACAATGGGGTCTATTTCCTTGCACTCCTGATCTCCACAAAGAATTCCTCTCGGTAGCGTCCACCAACACCTTACAGTCTTTCTTGTCTGGAGTTCTCCACTCAGTCTCCTCCTTCAGATCCCTTTGTTTGGCCCTTGTTCCTGTTTTCTCATCATCTGTCCCCCATAATTAGTTGATCCCATGTTTCCTATGGCCCTTCCCCCTGCCAGGTGCAGGGCCTCTTGTTCTGTTTACTGGCAAGAGCCCCCTTCTCATGGTGTCCAGGGCTTTCTGCTCAGCATCTACCTCTGGAGCCTTCGTATTGAACCTTTAACTTCACTCCTGTTCTTGCTTTGATTTTGTTGTTGTCCCGCCCTATTCAGTTGACTTCCCCACCGCCTCGGTCTCTGTTTTCATGAGCAAAATAGACTGGCTTCATAGCCCCTCCTTTCCTGAAGGGGGCAGGCTTTCTCTGTTTGCTGGGCTCTCTGTAGGAATCCAAGATTCACATAGGCTGTATTCACCACCACAAAATTCAAACCCAAAAGGTTTTTTTAAAGGAATTATAAAAATACAGGATGACATCCGGGCTCCAGTGAAATCAATGGGGGTTTCCACCATGGACATCAATAGGGCCAGGATTTCACCCCAGCTCTGAGAGTACCAGTCTCTCTCCTTCATACATTGAAAACCCCGCCTATTTGATCCCTTTAGAAAATAAATTTATGGATTCCCAATCATGACACTTCTGACTGGAAAAAGTCTCAGAAGATACTGGCATTGATAAGCCCATTAACCAAAATGAGAGAAAAATGCAAAGTGCTCCCAATTCCACTAGCAGTATGTAAATTTGCGACCACTTAACTCCACCCCAGATAGGAACCAAATGATATGCAAAGATGGACGCACGTAAGAGGATGGGTATGTTGGAAATTGTACCGGCTTAAGATTGCTCAAGGAATTAGCGAAGAATGGCTGGTAGTCCTGAAGTTGTCACAAGATTTTCCCAGAATAAATTTAATATTAAAATGACATTAAAAACTAGATTCCTTCAAGATGGACAGCTTGAACAATTTATGAGGAACTCGCTTTTTTTATTATTATTATTATTAAACAGGGGATTAGTTGGTTAAAAATAGATCTGACAAATAAATGCTTCTAAGTGTTCCCAGATCCCCTGCAGTAGAAATGTTTTCTGTATTTCATGTGGGGAGAAAATATGCCCCAATGAAAGGTAATGATATTTGGCCTCTCTACTGCTTAAGAACACTGTGTTTTTTAAAAGTATTTGCAAGTCACCTTTAAACAATCCAGAAACTTTATAGCTATGTGCCGGAGCCGTAAGGAAACATTGGGCACACAGTACATTTTACACATGCCTTTGTTTGTTTTCTTTCACAGATCCCCCAAAGTCCAGACTCACAGGCTGCCGCTCCATGTGATGGCAGGATACGAACGACGCTCTGTACCACAGGGCCTGGCTGGAAGCAATCTATCAGGGTTAGGCGAGTGCTGTGTTTAAGATACTAGGTTAATAGCCTCATTTCAGAGCTGCAGTCCAGAATGAAGCGCTCTCTCTTTTTGAAACAGAAAGACCACCACAGTTGCGCACCCTCCTACCAGCAGCATGCTGCCCAAACCAGGCCAGAAAGAAAGACAGGAGCCTCTTAAACAGGGGTCTCAAACATGCGGCCCGGGGGCCACATGCGGCCCACAAAGCCCTTCCCTGCGGCCCGCCAAGCTTCCTGGCGCCCTCCCCCTCCGGTCCCCCCATAGCAGTTTGCAGGACGGAGGGGCCAGAAGTGGAGGCTTCTCTGCTGCCTGGCTGGGCCGCGCGTGTTTCTAGCTCTGGACTTCCTAGATTGCTCTTGCTTTGTTTGCCAAACAGCTGTTGGTGGTGCCTAGTGCTTTCCAGGAGGGAATGGGGAGCTGAGTGCTCAGAGGAGGAGGTGGGGCAGGGGTGGGACCTCTTGGAAGGGGTGGAGTGGGGGCGGAGCCGGGGCAGCAAGGGCGGGGTGTGTGTCAGTGGTGCGGCCCTCGGGCCAGTGCACTAGTCCTCATGGAAGGGGTGGAGTGGGGGCACAGCCGGGGCAGCGAGGGTGTGTGTGTGTGTGTGTGTCAGTGGTGCGGCCCTTGAGCCAGTGTACTAGTCCTCATGCGGCCCTCATGGTCATTTGAGTTTGAGACCCCTGCTCTTAAAGGACACAGCTTCCACCACGGAGTCTTCTCAGAGCAGCGAGAGGGCGGGAAACACATCAGAGGCAGCCATGCTGTCAGTAGAATAGGCAAGACTAACCACACAACTGCTTACTTACATGGCTGGCTGTCCCCCAGCAGAGGAGAGGGCAGCCAAAGGCAGAGGAATGAAGACTGAAGCTCCCTGTAAGAAGAGGGATAGGAAGATGCAACGGGCGGCAGGGGGGAAAACGGCTTAGAGAGAAGCTTGTGGTTGTACTCAAGGAGGGAGCCGGTTTCGGGAGTTTGGGGAGTGTCAGCCGATGATTCTTTGGTGCCCACAAAATGAAAAAACAAAAATGAAAAGTCAGGAGGCGAATGAGCGTGGGGTTTGCAGATCCAGAAGCCTGCAGTCTTGAGTAAAGAGAATCAGGAATAACCTGGGACGTTTTGGAAAAATCCACGCAACAAATGATCACCCGGGCACTGTTTTCAAACCCATCTTCATGATGAAGACAGCCAGAAACATAGGGTGGAGATGAGCCTTGATGTTTAAGGAAGCCCAAACATTAGGGAACCAGCTGCAGCAGATTGTGTGTGTACATGGTAAAGTCAGGCCAGGGGCTCACAGTGTGACACTGGGCAAATACTTTAATCTCTGTGTCTCAGTTCCCGGTCTGTAAAATGGGCATAACCCCCCTTCCTTTCTCCAACCAGCTAACTAGACTCAATTCTGGGACAGAATTATTCTCTACAAACTGGGTGTTAGTGTTGGCCTAGGATTCCTGTGTGCTGTTTGTGACCACCTCTGTTACAGGACAGTGCAATAGTGTAACTCATTTATTTACACTGTTGATGTGCCTAGACTCTGCTTCTCGGATTTCCCCACAATGGGAAGCCAACCTGCAAGTCTCCAAATATCAGGGTAAGACCCAGCCTGTCCCCCAGGGGGAGAGAAGAGGGGATCAGCTCACATATAAACCATTTGCAAGTACAGATATTGGAAAGACAGTGCCATTAAAAGCATAAGAACAAAGGACTCCATTATGCCAGCATGACACAGTCATGTGCTGGGCGAGCTCAGGGAGAAATTTGGCGAGGAAGGGTCCCTCCCAGAGCTCCCCAGAGTGAAAGGAGCACAGTCACTGTTGCACCCCTACAAAAGCTACAGCATGCTCCTTCCAAGTGTGACCCCAGGTCACTGTGCGAGTTGGAGGAGGGACTGTGACGCAACCATTTCAGGGCAGAGACATTCAGTGGGAGCAACACCTGTTTACTTTTGTGCTGGGACAACCGCTGCGATAGGCCCTTCCCAACGCCGAGTGCTCAAAACTCAGGAACCAGGCCACAGAAATCATGAGAGGCGTTTAACAATCATAAGATTTTTTTTAAAAGTAACAGATAGTGGGAGTTTCTTCTTTCTGAACCTCTAAGGTGCACTCTGATCAGGACTTCAGGCTTTTCTCTGCAACCACAAGGGCTGCAAAAAGTACACACATTTATTTAGCTGAACCCTGAGATTCTCATATAATCACTTGACTCTGGGAGCTGGGGCTTTGAGGAAAAAAAATTCACCAAATATCATGAGAGTTAGCAACACAGGGAGCCAACAGGCTCACATCCCCTGCTCACCCACAAAGACCAGTAACTAAATTTTGCTTTAAAGAACACTGCAGTTTAGCCCTATAATGTAGAGTTCTCTCTATAGGTTTTACGTAACCTGGGAGTATTAGAAATGTTCCCAGAGCCATTTTCTCTTTTTAAATTAAAAGAGGACACTTATTTGCATTTACGCATTGCGTTATTGCAATTTTATCGCATATCTGCTCATATTGGATTGGTTTTGTGGTTTTGTTTCGGCCTCCTTAAAGTCGCAGCTCCTGGGTTTCCAGGGGAATCTCAGCTTTTGTTTTTAAAATAGTTTTTAGCCTTCATGATTGCTGTGAAAAGCTGGAAGAGGTGAACCCTAAGGACTTAAAAGCCAGATGAGAAATAAAAAATAATTAGGGATTCTTTTTAAAACAACCAACAACATGATTTTATAGCCAATCTGAAGTTAATTTGGGTGGCCTGATGGTTGGTTGTTGATTGCTTGGCATAGACTGGAAATGCAGCCATTGCTCCGCAGCAGGACAACCAGAAAGTGAGAGTGACAAATCCACTTTCATTGTCCAACGCACATTAGAAAGTTCTGCCAATTTGACTGTACCAGTATAAAGGAACATGACAACCACCACCCTGGAGTGGATTCACACAGATCATGTTTATTCTGCATCAGTTTCTTATTGAGCAATAAACACTCTTGGATTGTAGAGATGTATTGCTAGGTGGTGTAGTGGGGGATCCATTTCTGTAAATCTTCTGAGTGGTATGAACATTTGGATTTAAACAGAGTTCCATACGTTACATGCATCTGGTCATTTAACACTTGCGTCCAAAACATTTCTGGACACAGATATGAAGTTAGTATCTGATGCTTCCATTTAGCCTAGCCAAAATGTTGAGATTCAGTCTTATTTTAACTAGACACATCCCAAGTTATTTTTGTCTCTCTCGGATCTTATTTTTGCAGAAGCAAGTTACTCTTGTAATGGGCTGTAAATATTTTTTCCCTTCCATTTCCCCTTATTTATTCTGCTCTGTGACATTATCTGATAAAAACACTGTGGACACCCTCCATCCCTTGTGGGAAATGAACCAGATCAGTAAGAGAGATCACCACCTCTCAATGAGCCAACAGTGTTGCTGCCATTGGCTTGAGTCATCTTGCTGGTGGTTCATGGAACGAAGCTCTTTCAGGGCTTGTCCAAATGAACATGTAGTATGTGACAAGCTGGGTGTAAATCTAGCATGCAGTACACTCACTGGCCACATGGACTCTGCTACTGCACACTAAAAGTTCCCTAGCGTGTTTTGATCTGCCCTGCTTTGGAATAGATGAATGGCAACAGTGCTCCCTCAGCAGTGAAACCTCACCTGGTAGCACCCAACCAAGCCCATGTTCAGAGTGTGAACTAAGAAACATTCCTTTGGGTTATATTTGAAGGCTGGGATTTTCAGAGGCTGTTAAAGACGTTACCGGTAGGTGTCCGACTCCTGTTGAATTTCAATGAGATTTGGGTGCCTTAAATCCTTTAGGCTCCCTTGATAACCCTGGCTGTAATTTTATGCTTAGGGTTAGGTGATTTGATTGAGTGTACATAGAGCAGCGTCCACACGGTGCATAGCACAACGGGACCCCAATCCTGAGTGGAACCTGTGTGCCCTGCTGCAATAAGTAATGGTGGGAAACCTTCATTCTTTTCTTGTCTCGTTTCATTTTATAATCTACGGCCAGGCCCTCGGCTGGTGTTAATCCGCCTCGCGCTATATCAGAGTCTCCGGTGTGCTCGTGTAGCCCTACTCAACCCCCTCCCGCTCCTCAGGAAGTCACTACGCGGAGCAACCCCGTCCCCTCCGACCTGTCAACAGCCGCAGACTTGCCACTTGCCCCTTTTGAGATTCCAGCCCCGGCGGAAGGTGATGGGAATTGAACGCTGGTTCTCAAGAGTGCCGGGCTTTGTTGTTATCTCAAAGGACAGGGGGAGGCTTCAGGCAGTATCACTCCATGCCATGTCCTGACACTTGACTCACAAAGTGGCCCTGGTGTTGGCTCGCCTCCAGGCTGCAGATAGCGCCTGTCAGCAGAGGAGTGAAGAGGAATGGGACTAGAACACAGACAGGGACGCGGCCACTTCTTTTAAGGGAGTGCAGCTACTGAGATCGCCTGGCGGTCCTTTTTTCCTGCTTGCTCCCTTGGCCCATCAAGATTTCTTCCACGGGCATCACAGTGGTGTCAGAAGTAGGCTAGTGCCGAGGAGCTGCGGTCTCTCTCATGATGGAAGATAAATCAGGCTCTAACATCAACTCCAATGGGCTGTAAATGACCAAACTCCCCCTCCCCCCTTCTAAAAACAGCTTTCCTGGTGGAAGGTCAGACTAAAGAAAACTGGGCAACTTTCGCTCTGGCTGCTTAGTTCCAGTATGGAGGCCAAGCAATGGCAACAAACCATTGTTCCCATGTATTTCCAGCTCTCCATCTGCCAATGTGGCACTCATTCTCCAATCAGGAACACAGTGTCCCTGCTGGTACCATGCCAGTATCCAGCTGTAAATAGAGAGAGCAAGTCCTTGTACAAGATCTCAGTTACATTAGGACCTGCCCCTCTCAGCCGTGAACACAGTCTCTGCAATGTGCCCTGATTCTATCTTCTTTTAAAGGACTGAATTACTGGGATCCGTTCTGTACTTGGATCCCCTCACATAACAGAATACCACACAGCAGCTAGACTGACCAGATCCTCGGTTTTGTTACCAAAAAATCCAAACTTATCATCTCCATCCCTTTTAGTGGCTATGATAATATCCACCCATTTCAAAGTAAAGACGTGGTGGATAGAATAGAGAACAGGCACTGAGTTAGATACCCAAAGGTCAGGTAAAGTAAGTGGGGTAGAGACATGGCTGATTACAAAGATCCGAGAAAGCAGGGAAGCTACATATTTTCATGTGATTTTGATCTCTTTTTTTAAGAAGGGGATTAGTATTTCTAGTAGGCACCGTTTTATCTCTATTTGTGATCCAAAGGAAGAGTTCCATCCAAAAGTCCGGAGTCCCAGAATTTATAATAAATTAAGATTGATCACCTGGTTTGTTTTGAGTACATAAGCGCCACAGGCTATAAACTATTGAGGACAGCAAGACATCTCTCTCAAAACCCAGTATCAGATGATCTTTTCTCCATTGCTGATACTGCGTGGGTTATGTGCATTAGACAGAATTAGGAATGCCATAGGAAGGGCAGAAAGATATTGGCTTCCATGAGAAACCAGATCACAGTGAGGAAAGCAGCTGTGTTAGAGAAACTTCACTGCCTCTAACGTACCAGAACTGTAATGGCATTTGGGGGGTTGCTCTTTTATCAGTGCCGCTGCACGTGACAATTCAGCTTCCAAGTGACCTCTGCTTTTGTTACTCTGAATTTGAAAAATGTCTTAAAAAAACCAAAACCAAGTGGTGCATTGTATTGGGATTTATATGCTTGAAAAGAACAGAACAAACTGCATTTAGAGTGATCAGACTTTCCCTTATCATGCCAAACATGTTTGGGAACCTCAGCAAAGTTTACAACTATCAGTCTTATTGCAAGGTGTGAGTACAGTGACACAGGCTTAACTATCAGATGCCATGACAGGAACACATTTATCCAAAAAGACAACTAATTTTGTTAGCCCAAGCTCACAAAATAGCAGCTGCTGGTATAATGCACTTAGAGCTTTTAAACACACATCCCAAGCATCCTTATCTTAGCATCCTGAGATATATATATAGGGAAATCTTTTCTGGATGTCTTCTGAAGATTACAACATTTGCAACCCCAGTATAATTTGTGGTCTCTCGGTTCTCTGGAAATTACACTTCTGTCTAAATTAGGTACTTATCTGGCTCCACAACTAGTACTCAGTACGTCACAGTCTTTAATACATTTATCCTCACAACACCTATTTGAGGTAGGGCAAGCTATTATGCACATTGTACAGATGGGGAAGTGATGCACAGGGAAGCTACATGACTTGTTCGAGGTCACACTAGACACATCGCAGAGCAAATAATTCTGAAGACGACTGGCCCAGTGGCTAAGGCAGTAGTGTGGGGTTTGAGAGACCTGGATTCAAGTTTGCGCTCACTATAGACTTCCTGCATGTTGCAGAGCAAGTTACTTACTGCCTCATTACTGTTAAATGAGGGCAAATAGCTCTTCCCTTTTCCACAGGGGTGTTGATGGTAAATACAGTAAAACCTCCATTTAACGGACTAATTCGGGCGAGGGGGTGTCTGTTAAATCAAAAAGTCCGTTATTTAATAATAAAAAAAACCATGAGCTGTCGGAGCAGCTGCCCGCCCCCCACAGGGTCGGGGCAGCAGCTTCGCAGCCCGCCCGCTGCTGGGACCCGGGCGGGAGCCGGCAGCCAGCCCGCCCGGGTCCCAGCTGCTAGGACCCGGGCGGGAGCCGGCAGCCCGCCAGCCCGCCCGCTGGCAGGACTTGGGCAGGAGCCAGCCAGCCCGCCTGCAGGCGGGAGCCGGCAGCCAGCCAGCCCGCCTGCAGAGAAATGGATTTTGGATGCATCAGACTTGCTCAGAAATTTTGTCCGTTGCATCCGAAGTCCGTTAAATCGAGGGTTTACTGTACAGTGAAAGACTGGGGGGTGCTCAGATGCCTTAGAATTGAACCTAGATTTCCCGAGTCCCAACCTAGCCACTTAAGTGATAGCCCCCAACACACACACACACTCCCAATGAAATATATTTGTCCACAAAGCGTTTTCCATCCATGTGCTCCCAATCCACTCGTGCACTATAGCCCTCCTCCAGTCTTATTGGCCAAGACTATGTACACTCCAAACTCCTTTCCAGCCCAAGGAAACAAGATAAAAACTGCTCTGGAAGCAAATGTTTAAGACTATACTATACTGACAAAGAGTGCACTGGAAGGCAAATGGGATAGGTGACTTAACAGAACTTTTCCTTACCTAATGTAGGTTATTCTGTTACCTACAGTAGAAAATAAAGCAAGGTTATTCTGCAGCACACAAAGAACAGTTTTTTGTCTCTTTAAATGTATTTTGAAATATTTTTGGATGTGCAACCTCTCAAATCCATAGTCTCCCTAGGCTCATCATGACACCAAAAGCTAATTTCTGTCTAAAAGCAAGATGGCTTTAAACCCAGGCTAAAGTAATGATAGCAAAGAACAATTTTCTTCCAGCATCTCATGCACTGAATGGTCAAGATGTTCCTTAATATTTTTTATTCTATGTTACATTATGTTGCTGCTTGAAGACCAAACGGATTGTGTGTGGGAAGTCCATATTTCCAGTCTGTACGTTTGCAGAAACACTGTTAGGGTCCGATCCAAAAACTATTTAAATTAATGGGCTTTTTCAATCAAGCCCCTCATGATTATGAGTAAATCAAATATGTCCTAGCACTGTACAATATGCATTATTATTGCCTATTGGTTGAGTGCCGACAATATGCTCAATGCCATACAAAACATAGTGGAGACACAGTGTATAGGTGGCACTTAACAGTCTAAGGTCATGATTCTACAAACACATACTTTCATGCTTTGGTTAACATCACTTATAAAGACCAAGGGTAAAACTTTCAAAAGCCCCTAAGGTCTAGACTCTAGATCCTCAAAAGGTATATAGGTGCTTACTTCCCAAGGGAGATAGGCACAGATCCTCAAAGGTATTTAGGAGCCTAAGTGATTTAGGAGAAGTTTGTGCACAAATGACTCTCCAGAAGTCGTCTCTTGAACTGTTTACACACAAATCTGCCTTTAATTAGCTAATCCAGTTTAATCCAACTGGCACAAACTCCCATTTGGGCACGCTTATTTCAATTTAAGAGTGGCTTATTTCGAATTTGCTAAAACCTGTTCCTAACTGACTTAAACCAAAGTGAAATGAGCCTGGCTTAATCTGTAATAAGCACATCCATGCAGCCTTTTGCTCATTTTTGCAGCCTTTTCTTCCTCATAACAGGGGACTTTAATGCCAAGACCGGGAGTGATAATACAGATGGGAGATCATCATGGGGAAAGGTGCCAAAGGCGGCACGTGAGCGGGTGGCACTCACGCTGCTCGAGTCCTGGCCACCGATCGGGGGGGGGGGGGGGGGCTCTGCATTTTAATTTAAATTTTAAATGAAGCTTCTTAAACATTTTAAACCCCTTATTTATTTTACATACAGCAATAGTTCAGTTCTATATTACAGACTTATAGAAAGACCTTCTAAACACGTTTAAAAAGTATTACTGGCACACAAAACCTTAAATTAGAGTGAATAAATGAAGACTCGGCACACCACTTCGGAAAGGTTGCCGATCGCTGCTCTGTAGTGTCAAAGCTCTGAAAAATGCAGACCCTATGGTGACCCTTCAGAAGCACCATTGTGGCCACTTTCCCCCCTCCCTTAGACCTACAACAGGAGAACAACTTTAGGCAGAGATGAAAGACCTCATTCATGCTTTGACCAAAAGCTTAAAAGATGGAAAGAATATTTTCATCAGCCACTGAAAAGTCAAGTTGTCCCAGCTCTCCTTGAGGCTATCGACTGTGAAGCCAAAGCAAAGAACACAGACTGGAAGCAGAAATTGAATCCAGAGTCAGGTCTCTGAAATCAACACGGCACCTGGACCAGATGGGGTACCTCCTGAAGTGTTAAAACCTGGCAGGAAAAAAGGTAGTGTGGTCCTGCTCCTCCTTTGTAAACTATTTAACCTCGTTTGGATGAAGGGCGAAGTCCCCAGAGACTGGCAGTGCTCAATCATTGGACCACTCTTTAAGAGTGACCCGACGGATTGCAAGAACTCCAGAAGATGCAGTCCGAGGAGCATTCCTAGCACAGCATTCTGCATGCGTTTCTCAGCTGAATGAAAAGGCGAACAGAGGAGACCCTGAGAGTCATAAGCTGGCTTGAGACCTGGATATTCCACCATGGATCAGATATTTGGGTTTTTTTGTCAGATCTTGGAGACACAGATCAATGAATCCCTGTTTAGCACGTTTGTGGACATTGAGACAGCACTTAACTCCATTAACAGAGAGGGTCTGGGGAAAGCACTCAAGTGGTTTGGCTTTGGCAGCCAGTCGATTCAAAATCTGTACAGTATAGCTCAGCAGTTCTCATACTGTGGGTCACCACCCCAAAGTGGGGCACAAGTTCAGGGCTGGCGTTAGACTCGCTGGGGCCCAGGGCACAAAGCCAAAACCCGAGTCCCACCATCAGGGGCTAACGCAGACGCCTGAGGGTTTCAATCCCACGGGGCTCGGAGTTCAGCCCCGTGCTTTGGGCTTTCTGCCCTGGGCCCTGGTGAATCTAATACCGGCTTTGCCGAACCTTGAGCCCCGCCATGTTGGGCTGAAGACCAAGTGTGAGCAACCTAGCTTTCTGGGGCCCCCTGTGGCATGGGATTGTGTAGTAATTTGTTGTCAGAAGGGGGCGGGGTCACAGTGCAATGAAGTTGCTGTATAGCTTGACAATACAGTACAAGTCAGTGATGAACTGAAAGAACCGCTAGACATGAAACCTGGAGTCAACCCAGGATGTATACTCACTCCAATACTTTTTGCTCTATACTTAGACAACATCTCGTCCAACTCCTTTAGTAATGTTGGTGAATATCAGGGCAAATTATCAATCACCTTGACTTTGCAAACAATATCATAATAGTGCCTACAGAGAAATACAATCAAGCAGCAGCAAGTAGCCTGAGAGAACGAGGATTTAAAATGAATGAGAAAAAGATCAAACTAATAGTAACATCAGAAAAAAATAAATCAAGAAACCAGCTAAACTGGTCATTAATTATGTAGGCATTGAACAAGTAGACAGTTTCTGGGACTTCGGCTCCATCATAGCATACCACAACTGCTCGGAGAGGGACAACAACAAGCAGCTAGCTACTGGTTGTGTGTTGTAATAAAAACGTTTGGGATCTTAACTGAGCATCCAGGACAGGTAAAACAAGATTATATACAACACTTATCGTCCCCACAGGACTTGATGGTTGTGAAACATGAGTACTGACAAAAAGCCCAGAGCAAAAGCAGCAAACATTTGGAACGCAGTGATCCCACCTTATCCTAGGCGTGACGAGACTAAACAGACTAAAAAATTATGACAAAGCACAGTGTATGATTACAATCAAAAGGCGCCCACTGCAATAGTTGGTCATGTTGTTAAAGTGATCCCATAACAACTGCCTAAAATTGTTCTGCATGGACGAGTGTTTGGAGAAAGGCCATGGATGGCGAAGGACACAGTGGTATAGCCAGGTCTAACACACCATCCAGGCAACACCTCAACAGGCTAAAATGGTGGCTCAAATAGATGTGGATGGAATCTGCTCATAACCTCAACCCTACCCAACCTTGACTTTGGAAAAAAGGAGATTGATAAGGATACCACCACCTTTTGTACTAGTTCCACTACATCTGTGTGCACACTGCAGTCACTGGGCAGGGCTGGCGACAGAAATTTTGGGGCCCCCTACTCTAATAGTTTGGGGGGCCCCCAGCCCAGCCGCCCCCCCCAGCCCAGCCGACAGCGGATGCCCCCCCCCCAGCCCAGCCAGGCCCCCCCCAGCCCAGCCGACAGCGGCTGGGGCCCCTCCCAGCCCAGCCCAGCCAGCGCTCCCACCCCCCCAGCCCAGCCGGCGCTCCCTCCCCCCCCCCCCCCCGCCAGCTAAAAGCTGGCGGCAGCGGGAGCGAGAGCGGCGTGAGCCGCCCTTTCTTCCCTCCCCTCCCCCGGACAGCGCTGCTGCCGCTGGCCAGGCTCTCTGCTCCTGCCGGGGCCAGGCGCGTTCCTCTGGGGGAGAGCCGCGCCGCCTCCCTGCCCCTTCCCCGATCTCCAGGTCCATCAACAAGGGGGGACGACAACGGGTACAGCTGTGTACCGGGGGCCCCCTAAAGTCGGGGGGCCCGGTACAGCTGTACCCGTAGTACCCCCCTGTCGCCGGCCCTGTCACTGGGTGTGATTGCCCCTCTTCTGTAGGCATGTCTGAGCTACCTTTTAACGAGCTAGCTAAGCAATAAAGCCGCGGCAGCGCACGCTTCTGTGCTGGCTGGTCCCGCCAGTAATTACCCAGGGTTCTATGCTGAAGGTTTCACTGCTCGGATGATATCAAAGCTACCTTCTGTGTGTCTCCACGAGCGGCAGTCACACCCCGGGGTTGCAGTAACAGACATACCGGACATCAGTTTAGGGCCAGCCCTTTAGTTATGCTGAACACCGTGTGTAGACAAGACCTCCCCCCCTCTGAAAAATAACTAACTGCAGGGACAACATTGGGTTGCTACTGTAGCTTATGATGTAGTGAATTGAAATCACTTGGGAGAGACAGCCTAGCTAGTGTGAGGGGTGCTGTATTTAGACAGGCATTTGAGTCCAGCGAGAGAGAGAGAGAGAGACTTGGCAAGAAATAAAAACACACCACACCACACCCAGCCACGGGATGCTCCCGATTTCCCAAACAACAATTTCCTCCAATAGCCATGTTGATTTAAAGGATTTGGGCGAACACGAGGGCAGGGTAAGGTTATGTGATTCTTGGACCTGCGACAGCCAGTCACGAAGGATGCAGCAATGAAAAGAAAATCCCGTCTGTGGCACAGCAAATAAAGACAGGCCTGTGAATTTGCTGCCGTGCTGTGTGGAGTCGGGTTTGCTTTATGTCCTGTAGACTGACGGAGTCAGATTTTTGAAAGAGCTCACACACATAAGTGGCCTTCTTTCCAGAAGTGCTCCGGGGGGCTTCTGAAAAAAAATTGAGTCATAAATTTCACCAGGGAGCTGAGCCCCCGTGAAAATCTGGTGGCTCTTGTGGAGAAAAAGCCACCGACTAACAGGATCCTGTGGAAGCAGCCTCATTCTCCAGGCTAAATCACAGCTTGCAACAGAGCTCCTGGAAATCAGTGTGTGGGGGCGGGGGATGGGGGGGGTTCTTCCTCCACTGACCGACTCCCAAGGAGACAGGGAAGAGTTTCAAGGTGCTACAGCCTCATGAACGCAGCCTCTCCCTAGCGGGCTGCTGGATTGGAGCCTGGCCGAGTGTTAGAACAAAGGGGCTTGTTGGACTGAAGACTTCCACATGCATCCCGCTTCCCTTGAAGAAATGGTGATCGGGGGGCGGGAGGGAGGAGCTCTCCCCCCTCGAGGACTCAATGAGCCCCCACAGTTCCACTGAATGGGCACCACAGGGCAGAGTTAAGGCTCTTTGGGTGCCCCAACTGTGCCTGTGGGACCTGAACACACTGAGATTTCTTTTAGTGCAATCTTCACTCTGAATTTCCTGGTTCTGCAGCACAGGGTTTAGATCTAGAGTACAACCCGGGTCATGTCTTTTCACCGGTGGCGGTGTCAACCCTTGGAGCCGGGAGTGCGCTTCCCAGCGCACGTCAACCAACTTGTCCTGGCTCTTGTTAAGCGAGTGTGTCAAAAATAGTAGTGAAAGACCAGTAGCTCCAGGAATGGCAGCATGGGCCCACTGCAAACCCCCACAGGGCCTGGGTGGGTTTGTACTCACCATTGCCTCTGCTACACGGCCATTGTTAGTGTTCTAGCTAATAAATAAAGGCTTATTTATTTAAAGGGGAGCGAAGGGGAGAGCTGGGGTGGGGGGGGTTCTGATTTCTTTTCTGAACCAACTGATACCCCTGCCCCAACCCTCGCCAGGAACCAGAGAAATCAAACTGGTAACATCTGTGTTACTGGCTACCACAATACTTGCTCCCCCCTATATCCGCTGACCATTGTCCCGTTGCATCTCTCGCCTCCGCCTCCCAAAAAGCAGGAGTTAAATGGAAGCTGCTCTGACCTGTATTCTCCCCTCTGTAGACATCAGCTAGCTACTTCACCACACAGCTGTTTATAGCTTCCACATCCTTTCCCAAACAAGCACGCCGAAGCGAAACGTCCAGAAATAAATCAGGCATTTCAGAAAGCTCCTGAAACCACCGATTTTTGTAAAAGCCCCTTTCAGGTCTGGGAGGGGCAGGGAGGCTGTGAAGGCAGCTGCAGATTACAAAGCATCCCAGAGCCACTGAGCTCCGCTGACTCTCAGCCCTTAGAATTCAGGTCACCCAAATTACATTTTTTGAGAGCTGCCCCCACATTACACAAGTGTTATTTTACAGTACCGGAGATCTGACAGGCAGCCTTGATTTGTGACAAGAGCGGTGTATACGTGACAGTCTCAGCAGGAAATCATGCTAGAGAGGATGGGGTGTGCACTGCGTGATACAGTGAATGGAGAGAGATCCTAGAACTCCTGCAATGTGAAATCCCTAGTGCAGAAATCTAAGCGGTTTCAAAAACGCATGTGGTAGGTGACATATCTGGCAATGGGGATCAGCCGTGATGGGTCTGATTTTGTACTCCCGTCTTCCCTCTGCTTCCAGGGGATTAGGATTACATGATTAGGGCCCAGATTATTTTTCCAGTGGGAATTAGGTACCTAACCTGCAGAGACGTTTTTGTAAATCCCATTAGCTGTCTATTTGCATTGTTAGGTACCTAAATCCCTTTGTCAATGTGGCCCTCAGTCCCTTTGCTTGGCAACAGTGGTTAGTACCCCCAGAGGGGGCTCTCGCTTGAAAACAAACCTCCTCCCCACCAGAACAATGACAGCAGCCGAGGAATTAGCAATAGCATGAATAGGACGCATCAAAATAGAATGCAGCAAATATGATATTTCAGCTTTACCAGCCAACCACCAGGGGGGTTGCACAGGCAACCCCGCTCATTTGAATCCCTGTTCATTGCTACTAGGATTGCATAATAAAACCCCGGGGAAGGCAGCCTAGCCAACTGGCTAAGAACTGGAAGTCAGAACCATGGGCAAGTCACATCATCCCTCGGTTGCCCGTCTTGTCTATTTAGATGGCAATCTTTCACTTTGTGTTTGTCCGGCGTCTAGGACAACGGGGACTTGACCTTGGTTGGAGTCTCTAGGTGCTTCTATTGTATAAATAAGTAATTATATTCCATTATCTGTAGGCTCCTCTCTCGGCCTTCGCACGGTACTGTCTGAACACCCACCTGGAGAACAATAACCCACATAACTAACATGTGCCATGTGTGGTTTGTTCTCTCACTCATTTCCTCTCCTCGGGAGGGACACATTGGGGTGCTCTGCAGTGTTTTGTTTCAGTAGGACAGTGGTTCGGGGTTGCGGTTTGTGTACAGGCCTCTGCTGCGGTGGGCGGATGGCAGAGAAAGCAGGTTGGAGAAGCGGGCCAAACGCTTGGAAGAAGGGGGTGTGGGGTGAGAGGGTCCTGAACTGCGAAAGCTCATTCTGCAGCCTCCAACCAGCCCCTGAAAAAGCTGTCGCCCGCACAGACGAGCTTTACCCGAACAGCAGGACAAATGAGCATTGAACGGGGTGGATTGATTCCTTGGGCGTTGAAACGGGAGCATTCTCAACAAAGAGGACGGATGCAAGGAGGCGGCCCACTCCTCACCCTCGTCACCAGGGGGTCAGTCTGCAGTAGCTCCGTTGGCTCAGGACCACTCCCAGGGTCCACACCACAATTTACAGCCTTGAGCGCACTGCCTGGGAACCCGGCTGCCCTCCTCCCGCTAGAGGTCAGATTGGGGAAACACGAGCTGCCACGGAAGGGGATTCGTTCCTGTGTCCGTGCCGGAGTTGATGGGGTACTGAGGAGATGTAGCTTGCACCTGTGGACCGCTGGGAGCAGCTTTGATTCCTTTTGCCGGTTAGACCAGTCGTGAAAGCTTCTGTAACTTGCATCCTGGCTACAGGAGCAACTCCAGGGCTTGCAGCAGTGGGGTTGTGGGCCTGTCCAGCCCACAGGTTGCCCCTGCAGCTCCCAGTTCAGGATCCCGTTCCTCCACGTGTCTGAGGACAACACCTGTGTTTGTCCTGCTACTTGGGCTGCACGTGGATTGCCAGAATTCAGCCCATGAAAAATAAGCTAAATTCCATCTGAACCTAGCCCTGAACGCCAAGATCACTTGGTGAGCTTTGAGCCTCGAAGCATTTTTCAATGCAAACAGCTCTGGCAGGGCGGTGCATGCCTGCAAACCCACACCCAGCTCCGAGACCTATGCTCTGCCTCCTCCCACTCTAACAGGATACCTTGAAGCCAGGAAGGAACCATAGGCAGGATGGAAGCAGTGGGACAGATAAACAGCAGAGACTCTCACGTGCATGGCCAGTTAAAAAGTGATAAAGAATGGCTCACAAACCGTGACTCGCTTAATCCACCTGACCCAGCATAGCCCCCTTTCCGAGAGTGTCTGAGCTCTCAGGGTTGCAGTCTGAAAGCAGAGGAGTAGAATCAGGTTCCTTCCAGGCCCTCATTTGTTAGACAACTCCCTGGCACGGATTTGCTTTAATTGATTCAGGCTTTCCAAGACTGCGCTCCTGGTGTGGATTCCAGACAAAGGGAAACATAATCAACGGCTTGTTTATCCCGCGGCAGAAAACCTCAACTATGCTGCTTCTCGGCTGTCTGTATTTATTGTTCTCTCCTTCGCACTGAGAGTGGAGCGGAGTGGAGATAGGAAAGATAAGCAATTGCTCTTCTGGAGAGAGACGGGTAATGGGGGACATCAAATTGAAACCGGCACTCGCTTCTGCGGCAATGCAGTTGTCTAGAGCAACAATCAATATCCTTATTTAGGTCACAGCTTCCCCCGTGGTTCACCATGTGGTGGGTTCTGGTGAGCCCTCGGTGAAGAGAACAAGAGCTTCAACACAAAACCGAAGCTCTCTCTCTTTGGCATGCCGATACCAAGAGAAACACAGACCGTCTCAAAATCAGGAAGACTTCATTAGACTTCCTCTGCCTCCGCAACCAGTAACACCGATCAAAAAGAGCCAGAGGAAGGTATAGGAAAGATGATGGCCATGATGAATCTGTGCAAACAAATTCACACTCATGCTCTCACATGTACGCTCATATTCTCCACTGCCTGATCATTTGTGAGAACATACTCCATAGGCGAGGAAGACGAGAAGTGTGCATCTATGTTTCACGCTAATGTCTGAGCCACATAATAGGTTTTGAGAGTCTCCTCCTGCTGCTGCGTGCCAAATGCTTACGGTCTTAATGCTGGTAACAAAGAGTCCTGTGGCACCTTTAAAGACTAACTAAAGTATTGAAGCATAAGCTTTCATGGGCTTGCATCCGACGAAGTGGGTATTAGCCCACGAAAGCTTATGCGTCAATACTTTAGTTCGTCTTTAAAGGTGCCACAGGACTCTTTGTTACCTCTGCTATTCCAGACTAACATGGCTACCTCTCTGGGCCTGAATGCTGACAGTCCTGGGTTTGACCAACCATGCCTGCCCCGGCGGGGTAGGTTACACATCACAGTTGGAGTTGCATGGGAGTAACTTGAGGGCAGATGTTGGCCCATAAGAACATACATTTGCACTTTGCAAGAATGCATGAAAGTTACCCTTCACCTTTCCTTCTCTAGACAAATTCAATGAAAGACCAAAACATGTCTGTTTTTTAGCAAACCCAAACACTTTTGTCTGGTTTTGCTGCTGAGAATCTTTCACTCATGCAACTTCACGCAATCTATTTTAACTTATGCCTGTTGCCCCTAGATCCTTCTGCCTGTACATCTTCACTGTTACATTGGATTAGTAATTTGTAGGAAATTGCCTTGGTTTCCTTTAGTTTGATCTTTGGATGCTATTTACGATTTAAGGGACAGATCACATATACACTACTTTACATTTCATGTTATTCACCTTCAGGAATCTGCAACTCTGGTCTGAAACAAAAAGATGAAGTTAAAATGGTACAAGAAGGACAGGGTGATAGCTGGTCTCAATCAGTGGAGTTAGTACTGGTTTATACTGGTTTAACTGAGGTCAGAATCTGGCCCAAGGACCCTTCAACACCATTTTGCACCAGGCAGATAGTGCTACGGGAGTAGGGATTTACATAAACACCAGAATCCCAGAGCTCACTGAAGAGTGGTATACCAAAGAGAGCCCATCTGTGACACCGGGAATCCTGCCGAAAGGCTCTTCCTTCCTCACGTCCTGCTCTTTTGTGGCATATCCAGAGCACTGGCAAAGACGCGACTATGAATGACTAAACGGCGGTGTATATATTTGAGGCATACTTGGAAATGAGTCTGTTATTTTTGGAAACGTGTACAGTTGCTCAGGTTAAATTGGCCCGGAGTTCCTACTGTGGAAAGTTACCTAGCAAGAGTCTGCAGCGCCACCTACTGCTTCTGTTAGGACTTGAAAGGTGTGATTTAAAAATCACAGGAACAACCGGAATTGCCAGACTAGATCAGACCTAAGGTCTGTCTCTGGTTTCTGACATTACAACAGATGTGTCACGGGAATGTGTAAGAACCCCACTGTAGTGTATGTAGGATAATCTGCCCTTCGTATTAGGTCTGCTTGCTGTTACTCATCTCCCTAAACTAAGCATGCAGAAGTCCAAAAGCAAAGGCCTCATGTTTTTATCTTGAGCCAGAAAGCCAAGGATATGACTCTTAGTTGAGTGCATTTGATTTCCCCCAACTAAAAATCCACTAAATAAATATTCTTCCATAAACCACAAATACACATCCACTTTGGATTACCAGATATGGACTGAAAAATAAACACACTCGGAAACAAAGAGGATCAATTTCTTATGATTTCCCAGGATTTCTCTCTTCTCCTTTCTGCTGAATAACTCACTGTAATGCACTGCCAAGATCACCCATGGGAACATATCAGTTTGCTCATAAACGTGATCTGGATTAAATGACTGAGAATCAATAATGTGTGTCCATTTTCTGTTTGGTTTGGAACATGTGGATTTAGTTCCTCATTTTCCATTGAGAAACTGGTATAATGTCAGTGCACTCAGTGTTCAAATAGGGATGGCCAAGCTCCAACGGAGCTGATCAACTACAAGTGCTCTCGCTGTGAAGCTTAACAAGGAATAGCTATTCCTCTATCGAGGAGAATACAAGCACAGGCAAATATTATGGGTGTGTGGTTTTATTCGTGTTTTCATAGGTAATGCCCTGGGGTTAATCCCTCCAATTCCTGACCACGACTTTGGAACAATTAGAAAGCCAGACTGCTCAAAACCCAGATTCCACATTGAGCCCAGTTCCTCTTTGGGAATTGACGGCTAGAGCAGGGGTCTCAAACTCAAATGACCATGAGGGCCGCATGAGGACTAGTGCACTGGCCCGAGGGCCGCACCACTGACACATACCCATACCCTCGCTGCCCCGGCTCTGCCCCCACTCGACCCCTTCCATAAGGACTAGTGCACTGGCCCGAGGGCCACACCACTGACACACACCCTGCCCTCGCTGCCCCGGCTCTGCCCCCACTCCACCCCTTCCATGAGGACTAGTGCACTGGCCCGAGGGCCGCACCACTGACACACCCTGCCCTCGCTGCCCCGGCTCCGCCCCCCACTCCGCCCCTTCCAAGAGGTCCCACCCCTGCCCCACCTCCTCCTCTGAGCACGCAGCTCCCCATTCCCTCCTGGAAAGCGCTAGGCACCACCAACAGCTGTTTGGCAAACAAAGCAAGAGCAATCTAGGAAGTCCAGAGCTAGAAACACGCGCGGCCCAGCCAGGCAGCAAAGAAGCCTCCACTTCTGGCCCCTCCGTCCTGCAAACTGCTATGGGGGGACCGGGGGGGGAGGGGGGCCGCCAGGAAGCTTGGCGGGCCGCAGGGAAGGGCTTTGCGGGCCGCATGTGGCCCCCGGGCCGCATGTTTGAGACCCCTGGGCTAGAGCCACAAAGCGGAATTTAAGCTCAGAGCTGCAATGCCTATTTTCGGGTGCCCTGCTGCCTGAGTTGGGTGTCCAGGCTCACTGTACGCTGCACAAGGAGGGGTAGGCACCCAAAAGAGCCAGCACGCTGAACAGGAAGCGTGCTAAGCTACCCAAAAGGAAATGCTGAGGAGCTTATCAGGACTCTCCCTTTGGATGGAGTTAAATCCAGGCCAGAAGGGAGGAACCTATCTTTGCTTGGCCTTCACGCCCATGAGCCCTCTCTGGGAGTCAGGCACCAAAATCCTCTCTGGTAAAAAAAGGAGTTTCCCACTACTCTTGTAGAAGGTCCAGGTTCTGTTCCCCCTTCTGGGGAGCAAGGATTTAAACCCATCCATCAGTGAAATCCAGCCACCTGGCTTTGGAACATGTCCACTCCTTTAACAGTGGAAGGTGAAACGCTCTCCCTTTAAATACTCTATTGAGGAGAACAGGATATGCCCTATAATTTAAGCAGCCCTGTGGAATGACAAGTGCTCTTATGGTAATGTGGCTGCCATAAAATTAAAGAAACACAGGGGGGGGGCAAACTCACACCTGATATAAATGTAACCCATGCTAAAACGGGGGGGTGGAGGGGCTATTTGTCCCCACCCATGGCAAGGCCACCTGTAGAGGTCTGCTACCACCTCTCAGCTAACAGAGCATCCTCTTTAGCTCAGACAGGAGAGTATTAGCCTTTCAAATGCAAAGGTTTTAGGTTCAAGCCCCAGCAAACATTAGGGTGTCATTGTATGAGCAGGACACATTCACAGTCTTCAGTCAAGCACGTACTTACAGCCAGGCCTTTCCTGGGAAGAACATCATCACCATTTTCACTCCCATCCCCGAATCACCTCTCTAGGAGCGCTCTTCCAGCTTTGGTAGCATTAGGGAAGAGATTTTTAGAAGGGGGGCTGAACAATCCAGATTCCTGATTCAAAAACCCGGAAATTCAGGTGAAAATTTGGGTTCCGATCGGAACTCCTTGGCTGGGGCCCAACGCTGCAAAATAACAATGGGAACGGATTCACTTCTAGAACGATACTGCTGGAGTACAATGTGGCACCTGTGCACCCATATTACCCACTCCTCCTATCTTGCTGATGTGTAGGAACTGGGCCTAATTTTGGCTCCATATCTGTTAATAGCAAAAACCTCTATTTACTTCCAGAGGTCCAGGATTTGGCCAACTACCTTTGGTTTGGGGGATAGACCCAAGTCTGCAGAATGTAGGCAACAGTTTGTAGAAAGCAACGAGTGGCATTTAAAAAGCACAGCCTCGCTTTGCAGTAGTTAACGAGCACTCTTGGTTTCTGTGGTGGTTGTGAGGAATTTGTCTTTGGATCTATATTAGTTCGCCACATTTTCCATATCCTGTTTCACGCAGTTTAGAAAACATCTGTTTTGATTACGTTGAAATCAGTGCCGTATTCTTGCATCCCAGAGGAAATGAGGTTGATTTAATATGGATTTTTAAGGCTACGTTCCCTCTCTCGCTGAACACGAAGCGCTCACTGATGTCAGTGGAAGTTATGTTTCCGTACGGTCACGGATGGCAGCGACAGCCTGAGCACATGATTGAGGTATACTGGGCCAAGGTCCACCATGGCATCTCTCATTTGGATTGCACAGATTGTAACTGAATTTAGAAATTAGCCCAAGGACTGTGTATGATGGGTTGATCAGAATATTTAGGATCCAAGCTGGGATTCTAAGTCTGGTCCCCCCTCCTGCCCCATGTCCCAGTTTTCCTTACAAAGATAGGCAAGACCAAAAGAGTAGTTCCCTCGGGTGCCTAAAGAGATAGGAAATGGAGGCCATTTGGGTCTGGTTACTAGGAGCAGATAGAGAAACTGAAGAAGGTGGCTGCTGCATTAGAAAGGAAACAACTGAGTGGGAAAGGTTCAAATTTTATTTTGTAGGGCTGGTTGGAAAATTGGCTAAGTTGTCTCTGGAAGAAAGCTTCTCTCAGCGGGGAAAAAATGACTTTTTTGCCCAAAACCAGAAAGATTTCAATTTGGAAAACCTGCCACAGTGCCTTATGGGAGCTGTAGTTCAGGTGTTTCATTTGTCCATTATCTAGCTTTCATAGTCTGGGTCCTCTGTTCAGATTATATCCCTCTTGATGCACCCTGATGTCACCTCACAGTGAGGAAAGGTGGTTGCGTCATGGGATTCTGACCATGGTGCCTCATGGGAGATGTAGTTCAACTGAGAAACCTGTCCCAGAGGAGCATGGGGACATGAGGAAACTCCCAAGAGCTAGCTATCCAGCAAGCTATCCAAATCAAAATATTTTGCCCTCTGGACCAAATGTTTTGGGGTGTTTGTTTTGCAGCAAAAAATTGGGTTTATGCATCGCATAGAAAAAGATTTCATTAAAAAAATAGTTTCAATGGAAAAAGTTTGTCCAGCCCAAATATTTTGCCTCTGGTTTTGATTTCAGTTGTGAGCCTTGCTTTTGAATAGCAGCCCAGAGGCTACTGTTAAGGAGAGATTTTGTTGGACACTTGCTCTCTTAAAATACTATCAAGTGTAGATAGGGCCCTGATGTGAGAGAAGGCTTTTCTAGAATCAGGCCCTCTCACAATCTAAGAAAGAAAATCTTCTAAGCCACCATGCAGTCCTAGCATCTCAGCAGCTATTCTGAAATTCCCCAGTACCACTGGAGTCTAAGCAACTGGAGTAGCAACAAGCTGATCAGGAAAAAAAATTGATTTTTTTTTAAAAAAAAATTTTACATCAAAACAGGTGAGTTTCATTCCAAGTTTGTTAATTTTAAAAAAAATCCATTGTGTGTCATTGTTTGAAAAAAAATATTTGAAATGACGAGGGGAATTCCCTGCAATTTCTGTATTTTTGCAATTTTCCATGTAGAAATTGGGGGGAGGGGGGGGATACCCATCTTTCCTCCATTATTTTACCTTCCACAATCCTTACCGCCCCTGTCCTCCCAGAAAATTTGGGCATGGGGGAGAGTTTTCTTTTTAAATCAAAGGTAAAGAGACTGTAATGCTTTCACTTGCAGAGAATAACACTTTCTGGCACTCTCTGGTTTTTGTTCATGGATGTATTGTATAGACTTTAAGGCCAGAAGGAACTATTAGGTCATCAAGTCTCATTTCCTGTATATCATATGCCATTAAATTTCACCCAGTTACCTCTGTATCGAGCCCAGTAATTTGTATTTATGTGACTAAACCATGCCATCCAGAAAGGCACCTCACTGTCATTTAAAGACTTCAAGAGATAGAAAATCCCATTTCCCTGGGTAGTTCATTCCAGTCATTAATTACCCTCGCTGTTAAAAATTGGCACCTTATTTCTCATTGGAATTTGTCTGGCTTCAACTTCCAGCTATTGGTTCTTGTTTTGCCTCTCAACACCAAACCTTTCAAACCCCTCTACGCCATGTAAAATTTTGGTCTCCTTAAGTGAGAGAAACTAACACTGACTTGTCTGTTTCCCAGAGGGAAGCAGGGATGAAGAGGGGAAAAGAGAGTGGTATTTTTTTATACTTTGTGTCACTTTATTTCTCCCACTCACCTTTCCAGTAGAACGGTAAGAAAAAAAATATTAAAGAGCAAGAGAAAGGGATTCTCCTCCCCCATCAACATGAAATGAAAATACTTGTTGCAAAGTTTAGCTGAAAAGTGAAAATTTCTGCTACATTTTTCAAAACAAAAACTTTTTTTTTAGTTGCAATTCCTCAGAAACAGTTTTGACCAGCTCTAGCTGTTAGGCTAAATGCAAATGCAGACCTACAAACTGGTGGCTTCCCTCACAATATGCTCGATCAGGGGAGGAGTAGCAACTCCATGGCTTGCTCCCCAGGCCTGATGGAAAACCCCTCCATGCCAACTCTGGATAGTAAACCAACTGAGTTTAGAGAGAATTGCTAGGAGACAGCAGCGATGCCAGATATCATTTAACCACTGGAGAATATTCCAGAGTACAACTAATGCAACCACCTCTTGCTCTTCATGGGGAATTTAGACATGTCAGACTATTGAAGAGGTGTTTGCAAAGACAGCTAGTCTTAGGTTTAGGGTTCTGGGGCCCTAGAGACCTGGGTTCAGTTCCTGGCTCAGTCATTCACTCCCTGTGTGACCTCGCGGGCATTTCCTAGGGCCAAAGACAAGAGAAGCTTTTCTATTAACTTCCACAGGCTTTGGATCCAGCCCTCAATTGCGCTGTGCCTCAGATTTCCCACTATTTATCGGTTCTGTCTGTTCCAATTTTAAACCCTGCCGGTACAGACTGTCTCGCTATGAACGGACAGCACCTAGCACAGAGCGAGAACAAGATTTGTCTAGGCCAAACAAACAAACAAAATCTAGCCAGGCTGAGGCAGCCCTTTGCCAGGCTTCCCGGCTAAGCTTTCCACAACTCTCTCCGGCCTCCTCCTAAGCCAAGCTAGACAAGAGTCTTTCAAAGCAAATGCAAATCCATCAGCCTGAAGCAGGCTCCTGTCTATATCAGGGCTCCAGGCTAGACTGACTCGTCCTATCGGGAGCAATCTGTATAGCTGAATTTAACACCAAGCGGTCAGCAGTGACACTCAGTGACACTAACCAACCCAGCTCCATTTTCACCAACCGAGTGCACACGACTGGCTTCACCCCCAGAATCAGTGGCAGGAATTCTTTGATAAATCATTTCAAACAGCAGATAAAGGCCAGAAAAAAAGACCAACGCTCATGGACAAGTCACAAACTGAGAGATCAGATCTGTGGACTAAGTTATTTACTCCTCAGTGACCACATTCACGTTCCCTTCAGTATCAAGCCATGAACTCCCCTCTGGAGCGGGGTCCACTCACCATTAGGCGCCCCCTCCTCATCCTCTCTCACTGGACTCGCACCCCCTGCGGACGCTCACTCCAGCCGTTCCTCTTCCAGTTACTCGGCCCTCCGCTGGGTCACTGTCTTGAGTTTATTTATTCCAGGTTCAGGACTGTCCAAACTGAAAGTCCCAAAGGCACCTCCCTCATCTTGGGGGTCTTCCTCAGCCTGTAGCCCCCACGCTGGGCTCAATAAGAATAATAATATGGGCTTGTAGGCCTCCCTCAAGACCAGAAAGGGAGCCCACTCCCACCTTCTCCTCCAGGTTCCAGCCCAAGGTCTTGTAGTGAACAGCTAAGTCTGCTGCTCTTCTCTGCTGGAGTCTTCCCTGGGCTATTTCCTATCCAGCCTCCTAAATTCTCCTTGGATTCCCTCGGCCTCATCCCTGCTTTATTAGTGTCTCTCCCAGGCCTAGCCTGCCTGCCAAGCTTTCCTTACTCTCTGAGCTTTCCAGGTCACTCTGTCTCCCCAGCTGGGCTTCGCCACCACATAAACCTGAATCTCATTCCCATTGCTGCAGCCACCTCTTGCTCCTCATGGGGAATTTGCCTGATTTCCCTCAGGTGGAGCTGGGGCTACTGTAAAAGGTATCATGTGACTTCTTCATGCTCATTAAGGAGATGGGGCACTCCAGTGCTGGGAATCTAGCTCAATGCATGTACTAACTTCTAATTAGATCACATTACTAAAATCCTAATCTCTCCCACCACACTAATTATACGAGTTTGGCTGCAGGGGTTTTTGGAAGACAGCAGCCCCCCCCCCCCTTCCTCCTCTGCAGTTTATCTTGTTAATAAGAAGGGGTGAGCTAGAAAAGAAGGTCATCTCCACTGAGAATGAAGTTATAACCTGCCTATTCAAAAGTTGCATTCATTTCATTTAGCTTGTTAATCTACCACACATACAGGACTTGATCCCAAACCCAGTGGAGTCAACAGAAAGGGGCACAGGAGTTTTCCTGGGCTTGGTTCATACAGAGTCAGAAGAGAGGTTTGCTTACCCAAACTGCCCAGCCAGCTGGAGTGTTAATCTACCCCGTCCTACCCAGCTGCGTGCTACTGGTCTACGTGCACCCTGCTGCTGCACACGAAAAGTTCCCTAAATTCTCATCTTGATACCAGGGACCGGCTTGCTGCCTTCCTGAACCTGGGTCAGGGAGATCTGAGGGACCAGAGCCAGTCCACAGACTGGTCATTGGAAACACTGCCCCAGTGCACTTCAATCTACTCCCATTTCCTGCCATTTCTTTTCTGGCTGCTGCAGGGGGTGGGACGGGCACCAGAACTGGGAGCAGGAGACTGGCTCTCTCCTGGGCTCAGTGCTCCCCCTGCTGGTACCCGGGCAGCAGAGAGGAGGAATCAGCCTGACTTAAATGCTAAGTGGACAAGCAGGTGGTGATCAGGAGAGTCGTTTGGGGCTGGGGGCTGGTGAGGAGACTGGGACTGGTTGCTAATCAGGGGGACGGGAAAACTGAGATCAGACAAAGGGCTGGGGGAGGATGAAATTGGAAAAAAAGTGTCTGTGTTCATGTCATTAACGATTGTGTCGTGGTGCATTCACACAAGGGCAAACTACGGTTGCAAGGGCAACTTTCATTCTGGCATTTCCTAATCTCTGAATGCTTGACTTTGGGAGCTTAATATTCTGTTAATGCAGTTTTGTGTTTGGGTTCTGCTATGCGCAGGACAATCCAGACTAGTAACACTCTAGGCAGGGCCGGTGGAAGGATATTTGACGCCCTAGGTGAAACTTCCACCTTGCGTCCCACACCCCAGCCTGGGGAGCCCTACGGCAGCTCCCTGCCCCGCCCTGAGCCCAGGGAACACCACCCCCCCACCACCACCTGGGGAGCACCCCCCCCCAGCAGCTCCCCGCCCAGGGAACCTCCCTCCCCCCACGGCAGCTCCCCGCCCCAGCTCACCTTGGCTCCACCTCCTCCCCTGAGCACGCCGGCTCCACTCCACTTTTCCCACCTCCCAGGCTTGCGGCGCCAATCAACTGTTTGGCCCGGCAAGCCTGGGAGGGGAGGAGAATTAGAGCAGGGTGGCATGCTCAGGGGAGGAGCGGAGTGCACCCTCCCCGCGCCCCCCCCCCCCCCCCCCGCCCCAGCTCACCTCTGCCTCCCCCAACCACTTGGTGCCCTAGGCAATTGCCTAGTTCACCTAGTGGCTGCACTGGCTCGGACTCTAGGTAAAGTTGGTTAAAAAAATATTCAAACTGCAAAAGCTTCTGAAATGTCAAAGTTAGATCTACCCGGAACTGACCACTTTTAGAGTAATGGGGGGGGGGGGTAGCCGTGTTAGTCTGGATTTGCAAAAGCGACAGAGAGTCCTGTGGCACCTTATAGACGAACAGAAGTATTGGAGCATAAGCCTTCGTGGGTGAATACCCACTTCGTCAGATGCGTCCATCCCTCACAGCCACACAAAACAGCTGTTTCGTGGCACAAGTGCTGGGAGAGAGTGGGGAGAAGTAGGACCTGGAGACGCACTCAAGGGAGGTGAGCTTGGGCGGAGGGCGGGATGGGGAGCTGTCGGTGGGTGCGGAGCACCCACCAATTTTCCCCCATTTTTCCCCAGAACTGAGAATTCAGGAGTATGTATCCTGGTGAACCAAGTCATTCATCATTAACCCATTCTTTATCATTTGTGGGACCGTTTACTATTTGGCACTACTGTGTTTTAATTCTGGCTATTTATGCAATCCCTGGCAGCGAACATGAGGTCATTCCGTATCAGTTCTCAAAAACTGACACGTTCACTCAGATCATTTCATGACCTGGACATTTATTACATATTAAAAACATTGTTTTGCGATTTCCCTCACCCAGTAGGGCAATAAAGGCGGATGGTGATTTAGACCGACAAAAATATCCTAACGGAGCAGGTGTTAATTAAGGACAAGTTCATGTCAAAAACCCAAAAAGACTGAAAGGCACCTTCTGAAAGGGTGAGTGAAATAAGAACCAAAAATGGTGATGTTTATAAAAAGAAAGAACTGTGACAGACTTAAATGCTTCTCAAGCTTCCTTTACTCACATCCAGACCATGGCCTCAATGTCTATCACTGTAAAGCTGGTTTTCTGATCCTTCAATCATCCTCAGAGCTCCTCTCTGAACGCGCTCCAATTTATCAACGTCCTATTCATTTCAAACGGGAGGTTTGTACAAGTACGGATCGTAGAAATTGGCCTCACATGGGTAATGAATGAAATCAAAATCAACATTGTTAAGAATGGGCTTATAAGCATGGGTTAGAGCAGGAACAACAGTGACCGCCATACTTAAGGTTACAGAATTGTTTTCATTCTAACCCCTTGTTTTCAGGTCACTATAATTCTCTGGAATCTCTTAACTATTTAGACTGAAATTTTTCAGGGGTGGCCTCTGTCTGAATATTTATCCTTATTTATTGTTAATAAACACTTGTGTTACAGTAGCATGGAAGCCCCAACTGAGGTCAGGGCTTTTGTGCAAATATGTAGTAAGAGAATGCATCTATTCTAAAGAGCCTACAACCTAAGTAGACAAGGCAGACAAAAGAAAGTGTAGTCATCCATACTTTGTAGATGGGGAACTTAAGTGCGATTCCTAATGTCACAAAGGGAGTCTGGGGTAGAGTTAGGAACTGAGGCCAGACCTCCAGGGTCCCGGTCCAATGCCAATCACAAAACCAGCCTTTTTTTTCTCCTCCCCCTCACCCAGGGCCGGATTAAGACCTTTAGAGGCCCTAAGCACTGAAAAGATTATGGTGCCCTCCCGTATGTTGTTCAAAATAAAAACAATACTTTACTGTAAAATAAAATTTTATTTTTTGAAATGACACAAAACTTACATGTATGCTGAAATTAAAATAGCTTCTTTCCAGATTTTCTGACTGCAAAATTTTGGATAAGTTCATCGGAGCTGACTCGATGAAGCATGTCCGCTTCCATACACAATAGGGAAAGAGAACACATTGTTGTTCTCTGAGGGTTTTTTATTTTTTTCAGCTGAGAAAAAGAGTGGTCTGCAGAACAGTTAGTAATCATCAATATTAGAAAAATAGGTAGTGTAATCTCTACGTTTGGAAATACACACTGTATTCCGTCTTTCAATATTGTGTCATGAAGATCAATGTGACTGAATTTCATTTTTCCTGTTTCATTAAACTTTGCGTACCTATAACAGTGGAACTGCTGTACTTTTTCCATAGAGATTCATGTTCAAGTCAACAAGGTATGAGTCAACTAGCTTTTGGGAACCTTGTGAATATTGTTTGTCAGATAAGTCCATATGGTTTAGAAAAGAAAATCTACTTGATACTGCTTTGTACACTTCACTCTCCTCTTCATATGAGCTTCAAGTGTATTAATTATAGCGTAGTAAGTAGATATGCTAAATTTGTCTCTAGGATTCAATGCTATTTCTGTTGCACTGCTATCACTTGCTTGTTTTTTCCTGATTTGCTTGTGGGACTGGGCTTCTTTTTAGTTAGTATCAGGCAAGATATCTTTTGATATGTCTTCAAATCTTTCTAAACCATTCCTCAAAGTGTGTAAGTGGTCTGCTCCTGATTGACAGAGGTCTGCACGTGTTTTCAAATCCAATTATTTTTCCTGGAGAGCTTTACTTGTGTGGTAAGTGTTGTAAACTTTCATTCCACATGGTCAACATGAATACAAACTCTAGTTCTTGCAGCTTTTTTTTTGCAACAGAGGGGAGGGCTAGCTCAGTGGTTTGAGCATTGGCCAACTAAACCTAGGGTTGTGAGTTCAATCCTTGTAGGAGGCCATTTAGGGATCTGGGGCAAAAAAAATCTGTTAGGGGACAGTACTTTGGTCCTGCTAGTGTAGGTGGGGACTGGGCTCAATGACCTTTCAAGGTCCTTCTAGTTCTATGAGACTGGTATATCTTCATATTCTGATTCATATTCTCTTGTATAGGTTCTCCCTTTTGTGATTGGTCTTCAGCTATGCTTTCTAATGCATCCACAATATTTGCGTAGGACTCCAGAATTGCACTTGTTGCCACTGCATGTGCCTCCCAGCGAGTATTAGAAAGAGATTTCAACACACGATCATTGCCCAAATATGTTTTAAAACTTCGTCAATGCTTTTTTTGAAATATCAAATATCAATAAAAAAAATATTTTTTTGGTGCCCCCTGCTTTGCTGGTGCCCTAAGCACATGCTTAGTCTCCCTTGTGGGTAATTGTTGCAGGGGGCTTATCTCGTTGCCGGGAGAAACGAGGTCTCACACAGGTGGCTAGTTGGAAAGTGGTGAGTTTATTGGAGGGAGCTGCATTTCGTGCTGGGGGGCTTATCTGCCAGCACGGCCGCAATACCAGATGACTGACATGCTCGGGCAGTGTTCAGAATGCCCAAAGAGGAAGCCCAACCCAAAGAGGTGTGTCAGCACAGATATACCCATGCTCATTTGCATCTCATACATACTCATCTCATTAATAGCAAGCAACAAACTAATTGGTTACACACTTGCTGGTTACGCAGTCCTGCCTTAGTTTCCCCATTTGGTTTCCCACGCATTCATTCTCACACAGAGAGGGTAAACACTCATGCAGCTGGGAACTGGTTCCCAAACACACAGATAACAGCAAGGTCATTCTCAGATAATACCACCATTATGCACTCTCCTGGAGTTGACTTAGAAACGCAACTGCACTTCCTAGAGATTGCCCGTCACAATATCTTCTGGTCCTAACAGTAATCCAGCCCTGCACTCACCCCCCAATTTTCTTTCCTTTTTAGGTGTGAGGTGAGATTGATAGGGACACTTCTGGATGGGGGAAGGGCTCCTGCATCCCTTGAAAGTTGTGATGGTGCAGAAGTAGTGTCCAAAGGTGGAAAAAATATTTAATCTCCAATGAAAGAGTTTGTTATCGTGTAATTAAAAGCTAACTCACACTAATGCATTTTCACAAGGGGACAGAATTAAGACTGTAACCTTGGCTATGGATCTTTCTAATTCTTGAGTGCTTAATTAAGTAACTCCAGTGCACTGTTACTGAAGGTTCTGGCTCCACAACTTATTGTACAATGAATGTACAAATGACCCATGTAAAAGGTGATATCTAGTGCACTTTATTATGTAGCTTTTTCCTCATATTGACATTTGAGATGTAACCAGGGACTTTGCATAGAGTAAATATGTCTGGCAGAACTGGTGTGTTCTGATTCATGTCCTTTCAGTTCTGATATGCAACACATGGGTTGTATTAGCAAAGCACTGAATGAAATGATTCGTTGTAAGTTACCTACCTATGCAATGAACGTGATTTACCAAAGTCAGGAATGTTTTAAAGATTACATCTTGCCTATATCTGTGAATCAAACCATTTCTTTCTGGGAGAAAGACAATGTTATGAACTACCCCTAGGTTTTTGTGGGGTCAATCCAATGTTATTAATGGCAAGACTTCTTCATGGACTTCAGTTGATATTGGATAAGATCCTAGGAACCATGGTAGATTAGCAAACAAGAGTATTCAGACATCTTTGTAATTTCCAAACAAAGAAGTAAAATTGATCTAATCCTTTTTCCATGTTGATAATTTTAATTTAGATTTCACTTCAAATTTAGCATTTGATTCATTATTGTTTAAGTCCTTATCCATGTGCTTAACTGTCAGCCCATACTTAAGCCCCATTAAAACCAATGTCCCATTGAAGTTGTTAAAGTTAAGCATGTGCTTAGGTGCTCTCCTGGATTGGAGCCATACAGAAGATGCCAGTAGTACTTTGTTGCCCAAGTTTTCTTTTCTTTATGATATAATATTGACTCCGAACTGCTGTGGACACAAATAAGAGACCAGATTATTAGGTTTCTCTGGATTTAGTCTGGTAAAAACATTGTCTTATCATTAAACCAACACATTAAATTTCTCTGACAGTAAAATCTATCTATAGACATACAGTAACAACAAATTAACCTCAATCTGACATGAATTAAAACAGTTTCTAAGTGGTTGTAGTTCCTATAACAGAATCTATATGCAATAAATGTAATTATTTCACTGAAATTGTTAGCACATGTTTTTCTTCTGCAACAGACATGTATCCTGTACCATCGTTGTTGCACTGATGTGTTCCTCAACAGCCCACTCTGTGCCTTTATCCTTGATTTAAATTTATCGTGACACATTTTTAAACAATAGCAGGAAACCTCACTTATGACTTTAATTATAAAATGGTGTTATAAAATTATATCCACATTTTATTTTTGGCAGTTGGCAATCCTCATTTAACATAAATAACCCTTCTTGGCCTCAGCAGTTCTCTTTGGTTGATTTCAATGCTTACTGTATGTAATTGATATAAAAACACAAGGTTTAGGAAGCCGTTATTGGAACTTGTTAAAAGAAGTAGTCAAGTTCATAAATGTATTCATTTTGCTATGTTACATGCCAAGAGAATTAATAATGCACTTTTGGGAATAAGGCAGAAAATCTGGCTTTTTAAAAGAAGACTGATGTAACTACAGTATTCCCCTCCTATGTTAATTGTTTGGCTCTCCAATCTATGGCTTTGTTGCTCTTTCACTGACAGCTGCTTCCAATATTCTTTTGAAAAGCAGCATTAATATCCATTTTAACTATAAATGTCCACTAATACCTAATTCTATTGTTCTCTATGAAAGAACGGGGAACACAAATATCAGTCTTGACACATAATAAAAAGAAAAGGTGTAGTAAAAGTGCGGAAAGCCATCCTTAGAAGAATAAAGTTTACGGTGATGGAGATTAAGCCACTAAAAGTCATTTCTAAAGGGGAATTTACAAGCAGTAAACATGAAGGGCCAGATTTTCAAACTTGGGCACTACAAATGTACACACCCACACATGCATACCTAACGTTTGCACTCTGGCAGCAGAGGTGGGTGTGGATTTGGGACTGCAAGTGGCTAGCTGGGTGCCAAAGTGGGTGTTGACACATGCATATGCCCCAGATGTGCTAATGCTTGTTAGGTATTTGCGCATTACAGCTGTGCCCAACTGTTGTGGATTCAGGATACATCTACACTACCTGCCGGATAGTGATCAATCTAACAGGGATCGATTTATAGCGTCTAGTGTAGACACAATAAATCAATCCCCGAGCACTCTCCCTGTCAACTCCGGAACTCCACCTCCACGAGAGGTGAAAGCAGAGTCAACGGGAGAGCGGCCACGGTCAACTCGCCGCCGTGTGGACGGCAGGGTAAGTCAACCTAAGATACATCGACTTCAGTTACGCGAAGTTGTATATCTTAGGTCGACCCCCCAGTGTAGACCTGGCCTAAGATTTTCAGACAGTAATGCCTAAAATTAGACTCTTAATCTAGCTACACATCCCTAAATAAGACAGAGCACAATGGGACAACTCACATGCTTGAAGTTAAGCATGCGCTTACATACCCTGCTGCTCTGGAGGCCAAATGGCCTGGTTTTCCAAAGTGCTGAGCAACCAGTAGCTTTCACTGAAGTCAGTGGGAACTGCTGATTGAATCAGTTCCAATTTTTCACACTTTCTATCTGGTCACCCTAAACCAGTGAAAAAATTTTCACTGAAGCCGATGGAGTTTCACTGATTTAAAACCAACGTAACCAAGAGCCATTATCTACAGTCATGGCTTTCCAGCACGGATAAATATGCTTCAAAGTTCTAGTGGTATTCAGTGTGCATTTGGTTCGTGAAATAAGCACGGGAACTTCAGAAGTATCATAGTGGTTTACAATCACAAGTCTCATTGACTTTCAGCTGGGCGCATTTGAAAATCTTACCCAACGTGCATGTGAAGAAGACACCATGAAATCTCCACTGATGACTCCCATCCACTGCCTGTTATAAGCAACTGCTTTAAAATATCCCCGAGTTTACAATAAGTGTATTGGACCTTTAAAGGTCTGTTTTTGTTTGCTCGTCATTTTCGTGAGAGGCTTCACTGTATATGAGCAGATCTGAAATGATCAGAGCTTTGAACATCAGTGACTACTTTTTCAAAGGTCTCAGAAACAGTTATTTTCAAACTATACTGGCCAGCATTTTGTGTCTGTCCCCACCAGGACAAATAGAGTGCTTGGCTTCTAGCCATACTGTTATATCCCTTGCAGTTAGTTGTACCAGTGCCACTGAAGAATTCACACTTCACCAAAGATACTACGTCAAAAGCATGACAAATTATCACTCTGTAAAACATCAGGTGCAAGATTAATGGTTCGTTGCAAGAGACGCACACACAGAGAAATGCATTAAATAATGCTGCCCTCTTCTGGAAGAAACAAGATTCTCAGCCTGCCACTCAACACTAATAGGATTTTTCCCCGAGGTCTCGGGAAATGGTCGTGAATAAATCACCAAATGGTCCAAAACAGGAGTAAATTTGGGAGGAATTAGAAACTTCAAACAAATACTGCTTGGATAATTTCATTCTGGTTTTATCTTGGACTAGGTTAGATCTGTAGATTCTAAGGCCAGAATAAACCATTGTGAGCATCCCATCTGACCGCCTGTACAACAAACCTCTTGAAATTAATCCCAAGAGGGGGTTCAGCAAAAGGAGCAATAGAAAAAGAATGTGAGAAAGAGGGAAGACATCCTCTTTTATAACGTCTTGGGGCCCAAGCCTAGGATTCCAGGTTCTCGTGATGAGCCCAGTCCCTAGGCATTGGGCCCAGCTGGCACTGAAGGTAGGCAGGGGCTGGGGGGAAACACGGTCTCAGGCCCAAGAGCCTGGAAGGGGACCCAGCCCGAAGGTGCACTGGCCAGCAGAGCTCACCCTGCCCAGTGACATAGGCTGTTCCTGAAGTATGGTACAGCCCTGCCTCACCTCAGGCTCTCAGCCTGCAACTAAGGCTTTGGTGCGATTTCTCAGGCCTACCTCCAAAAATCTCTGGACACTCGGTGCGGAATGGAGGTAGAATGGAAGACAGGGGTCCTGGGTAGGCGGCGATGATGACACTTCTTGTGCCTTCAAGACTGACTCTTGTCCAGAGCCACTTAACTCAACAGGGACTGTATATTTCCCTGACTGAAACAGAGAACCGTAGCTCATGTCACTAGGTTTTATCAGTCTGAGGGGCAGAGACAATAGCTGTAACATGGATCAGTGAGCAGGGCTCTAGCATAGGGGTGAAGAGATCTGGATTCTGATCCCAACTCCGATACTGTCCTACCATGTGACCATGGGGAAGACACCGTGCTCCAGTCCCCTCTCCACATTTCTTCTGTTCAGGATGCAAGTACCTCAGGGCAGTCAGTAGGTGTCTCACCAGTGCTTAGCATAATGGGAAGCTGGAGTCAAGTTTCCAAAGGCACCCACGTGACTTAGGAGCTGAAGTCCCATTTTCAGACATGGGACAGATTTTTGAAGGAACTTAGGCGGGTAGTGGGATATTCAAGAGTGCGTAAGCAAAGTTATGACAGACAAGGTAAGTCAAGCAGTATCTTATTGGGCCAACTTCTGCTGGGGAAAGAGACACGCTCTAGAGCTCCACAGAGCTCTTCTTCCAGTCTGGGAAAGGTACTCAAGAGTGCCAGGTGGAGCAGATTATTAACCAACTTTGAATCCATGGGAGCTCATCACAGACCCTGCTGATCTCATTTGGGGCTTATAGTGCTACTGAACAATAAATAAATCATAATTAATAATAGGGAAACTTTGAGGACAGGAATAGAGGGAGCAGCCAAAGTAGGGTGATCAGATGTCCTGATATTATCAAGACCATCCCGATATTAGGGGCTTTGCCTTATATAGGCAACTATACCCCCTCCCTGAAAAGAAAAAAGTGTTCCAATTTTTCACACTTGCTATCTGGTCACCCTAAGCCAAAGTGAAAATCTCAGGCATTTCAATTTCCTGCTGTTGGACGGAAGAGTTAGTTCTTGCACAACGTTGTGCCTTAAAGGCACAGTTATCCCCATAATTTGTGAAACAAAGCTCACAAATCCAAATGATGACTGAGAACAAATATTGCCATTGTTCCGCCTGGCTCTGGGCTCTATAAAGCACCTATAATGCGCTTTTCAACCAGGGACCACCATGGTGCTTGACACACATGATTAAACTGAAGCGGGCTAACAAAGCTTTATCTGCCTGGAGTCAGCAGCCTACAGTAGGATTCAGAAAGCCCTGACACCTGCGAAATGAAGCTGTGGCTTCTTTAAGTAGTAGAAGCCAGGCTCCAGATAAAAGGATTGTGAATCAGCACAAATTGCTCAAATCTGGCAGATTCAAAGTGCCACAATGACGCGAGTTTGGCAAGAAGTGGAGAACAATGCACTGACCGCCGTACATGGTGACCAAATAAAGGGACTTCAACTATTTCTAACATCTTTGTTCCTTTTCCAGTTTCCATACAGCGAGGAGAAATCAAACCAATAAAAAACGAACACACAACTCCTGGAGGACACATGCCAGGACATTAACCACCAACCATAGCTTTCAAATACCATCCCCCACAGTAGTCCTTTCAAGTGGGAATTACAAATTGCTGACTTGGGGAGGAAATTTCAAACACCTCACTTATCAAAAAATGCCAAATAAACCTGTCATTGGGATAGAAGCTATGAACCATTCCTAAACTCTGCAGATGTTTCCTGAGCCTGTGAACTCTGACCTTGGCTTCTAATAAACATGACATCAGCTCCCCAGCATTGACACAAGACACATGACCCGCCACTACGACATGGCCTCCCCTGCTGGTTCTTATAGGCTCTGCTCTAAAGCATCCTGATGTCACTGGAAGTCTTTCCCTTCATTTGAAAGGGGCCTTGGATCAGGCCCATAATGAGAGAAGAGGAAACGAACTGGCATAATTTGTCCTGCTGTGATGGAACACACGCCCATACTCACACTGTACACGCTGTTGTGATGATCTTCGTGCCTCGTAAGGTGTCATTTGAAAACTGGCAATGTGGGGGTTAATATGGTGCATTGTATGTAAAGTTATGAACATAAGCTGAAATCAGGACCAAAGTGGGTTTACCAGACAAGTCTGGGAAGTGGGTAAACGTATTTCCCAAAGACAAAGGACCCAGCTAGGTGTCATCAAAGCTGATGGGTCATCACCCGTCAAGTGGCGGTTCTTTGGCATGGAAGGTGGGAAAGGCAAGAGACCAGGTAAATCTGCATTTCAGAGCATACGCAGCCGAGAAGAAACAGCACGGAACTGCCTTCCCCCAGACTCCATGTCTCCTTGCTCTCAGTGGGAAAGAACTTCATCCAGGGGTCACTCTCAGGAAAGCGTTTGTCAAAGGATGACTGAGGGGCAAAAACACCAAGTTCTCTCTCTCGTTCTCTTTCACTTAAGAGGACGAAAGAAAACAGCCGTTGGACCTTGGGAGCAGATCCTGACCTGAAACTTGGTGAGCAGTGCTGCTGGAAACCTGTGGTAAGAACTTCACTTTGAACCAAGTCTAGTTGGTTACGTTTAGTATGAGGCCGCATTTTATTTTTATTTTTTGTGTGACCATTCCTGACTTTTATGCCTCGTTACTTGTCCTTGTTCTCATTAAAATCTCTTAGTAGTTCAACATACTCGTTTTATTCTTTAATTAAAAACGAATCCAGTGTTGCGAACTGTGTGGGTAACTCCATTTAAAATGGCAAACTGTTGGAATTTGATCCCCTTAAAGGGGCAACGCAGTTAATATATCTGGAGTGTCCGGGAAAGAGCTGGACAGTGCTAACTACACATTTGGGGGGGGGGTGTTGGGGTCCCCCAGCCAGTGATAACCAAGGGTGGTAGAAGCCAGAGGGTGACACAACAGGACCGTCACTGTCCTGAGGCTAGTGTGAGGCAGCTAGGACACTGTGCATAAGCCATGCTCTAACACCAGGTAGTTCCCAATGGAGCCTGACATCCCTGGCCATGACATCCCTCACGCACAGCTCGCTAGGCACAGAGATGGGGAATGGGATACAAAGAAGATGCAGGAGACATCAGGGGCTCCAGCAAGGAATGAGGATGAGCCAAGATCATCTGTGGAAATACCAAGCCCTGCCGTCCCATGATCCACACAGACATCTGCCGCTAGAAAGGGCCTCATGGCTCATTCCAGGGAAGGGAACAGGAGCCTCACTCGCTGATTGGAACAAGGAGGACGAAACTCTGCAACTTGAAACTCAGTTTCCTGATCCGTTTTGGCGGATTTATCCTCAGCGTGTGGTGGCACAGATCAGTGGAGCTCCGCCAGCTTACAGCATTGGGGCTCTGGCCCTCTAGTTCTGCCCTTCGGATGTACACGGGGATCTCTGGGCTGCCGAGTGTCCCAGACACATCATGCCATCGTTCTAGGAGGACGGCCGAGGACAGCTGATGCACCTGGAATCAGCCAGGGAGCAGGAGCTCAACAGACAACGCCACAGGTCCTGGAGCAGGAAGTCAATCGGAACAGCCTCTCGAACGGAAAGTACTGTGTGCTCTGTAATGACCGGTTCAATGCTTTGGTTTCAATGACTCATCCAGCAGCGCGGTGCCTCCTCCCAGCCTGCTGTGGCATTTATACCCGGAGGGATGTGTGTCAGCTACTGATTCATAAGGATTGGTTGTCTCCAGTCCAAACACTGACCAGACTCAGCCCTGCTTAGTTCTGATGCTACTGTAGCCCAAGACAAGGCCCAAGAGCTTTCCAAAAGAAAAACCCTTTCCTGTGATGAAACAAAACAAAACACAAGATTATTTCCAGCAGCAAGCTACCAAGACCATGTTTCCCTTGGAAGCCTGACGTTTACACTGCACACACGCTTAGCGTCTTGACTTCAAAGGAACAGCGCAGTGGGGTAAGCCAAAGAGATTGAAAGTTATGCTGATTGGTTGTTGAGGAGCAAACTTTAATACATGAGTGGGACTTGTGTTTTTATACTACTGACCTACATTTGCAAATCCTTAGGGGCAATTTTGTCCAGCCTATAAAAAGGGAGAGCTATAAAGCCAGCTATAGGTTTTGCAATAGAAAGCACAGCTGTGCTGAACAAAAACAGCCCACACACGCACACACATACACACAAAGAAAAGAAACAAAAGCCATAAGGTTTAATGTAGAAAATCTACTACACTTCATCCAGCAAAGGAGAGGCTAATTAAATTGTCTTCCTTGAGAGCAGAGATAATTAAATTACAGAAGCAGTCATAACAGGGTCATCAGTTTACAAGAGCCCACAAAAGGAGACAAAAGACTCTTAGGCTCAATCACACACAAAAAAGAAAAAAAAATGAATCACAGCTAATTTGTTTTCCTTTGGAGAAATGCACAGTTGTGCTCTGCCACAGAGGGATGAGAAAACCCCCGCTTGGTTCCAGTTTTCCCAAAACACCTGAAAACCCATCGCAACAGGGAGAGAGTTACAGTGTAGACAGCTCGGGCTATTTTGTGATTTTACATGGGAATCACGGCTTTCATTTTTTTAAAGTAAGTTTCTAGTCATTATGGTTGCAGGAGAGAGATTGAAAACATGACCCAAGTATATTCTAAAGGCTCAGAACCCAGAGGGATCCTCATGCATTTTTTGTTCTTTATAGTCTATGAGTACATAGTTGTTTATAGCATATAAATCTCATGATTTGTAAGATAATCTCTTGATTTGAGGGAGTTGACTTATGCTTTTTGGACACTTGGGGTCAGAAATGCTGGTGTTAGGACTTGTCAAAGCAAAGGTTTGTGGTCTTATGTCTACATCAGTTTAAAAGCTGACACTGTTAAAGGGGTATAACCCCTAGTTGGACACAGTTATACTGGTGTAAAGGTGCCAACCTTTCTGAGAATAAGTTACAGCAATACAAGCGCCTTTGTAACCAGTATAACTTTGTCTACACTGGGCTATTGTTCCACTTCAACTATGGACAACAGCCAGATTGCTGGTGTGCTAATACCATGGCCAATCATGCTGACCAGTATTGTCTCAATGAGTCCTTGGACTCCCCCACCTGCCTGTATCCATCTGTCATCTCTTATCTTGTACTTAAATTGTAAGCTCTTTGGGGCGGGGAACTGTCTGTGCTCTGCATTTGTACAGCACCAAGCAATGGGGCCCTGGTCTGTCACAGAAGAGTCTTACTGGAAAACTTTCACCCAGCCTTTAAGAATAGTCCTGAGGTCTCTATCAAGAACACCAAACTGGAGACTTGCTCTGAAATCAACAAGATGAAATTGAATAACGACGAGTGCAAAGTACTACACTTAGGAAGGGGGGGGGGGAATCAAATGCACAGCTACAAAATGGGCAGTAATACTGCTGAAAAGGGCCTGGGGGTTATAGTGGGTCACAAATTGACTATAAGCCAACAATGTGATGCAGCTGTGAAAAAGACTAATAGTCTGGGAGCATTAACAGGCATTTTTTTCTATGTAAGACACAGGAGGTGATTGTCCCGCTCTACTGGGTACTGGTGAGGCCTCAGCTGGGGTACTGTGTTCAATTCCAGATGCTTTAGGAAAGATGTGGACAAATTGGAGAGAGTCCAGAGGACAGCAAGAAAAGTAATAGAACATTTAGAAAACCTGATCTATGAGGAAAGGTTACAAAACTGTTTGCCTCAAGCTGGGAAGGGGAGACGGGATGGATCAGTTGATGATTACCTGTTTTGTTCATTCCCTCTGAAACATCTAGCATTGGCCACTGTTGGAAGATGGATACTAGGCTAGATGGACCTTTGGTATGACTCGGTATTGCTGTTCTTATGTTCTAACTGGGCACGTTTAGCCTTGAGAAAAGAGGACTGAGGGGGGACCTGATAACAGTCTTCAAATATGTGAAGAGATGTTGCAAAGAGGACTGTGATCAATTGTTCTCTGTGTCCACTGAAGATAGGACAAGAAGCAATGGGCTTAATCAGCAGCCAGGGAGATTTAGGTTAAATATTAGGGAAAACGTTCTAACCATAAGGGTAGTTAAGCTCGGGTAAAGGCTCCTGAGAGAGGGTTGTGGAATCAATCCATTGTTGGAGGATTTTAAGAACAGGATGGACAGACACCTGTCAGAGTCGTCTAGGTTTACTCGGTCCTAACACAGTGCAGAGGGTTGGACTTGATGACCTTTCAAGGTCCCTTCAATGACTCTAAACAGGGGCTTCAAGTTATTTAAGGAAGCAGGGCATGTCTCTTATTTATTAAGTGCCACCTGTTTCATCCACAAGGTGGCACTTGGTATCTTCTTGATATGCAATGGGAGATTTATTTTTTTAAGTACCGTGCCAACCGTGTCCTGCCATAGGAAGGGACCTGCGCTGCCAATAGTCTCCGAACTCTCATTCCCTGGGGAGTAGTTGGACACATCCATTGCTCTTTGGAGGGCAGTGTAATGACTCTGTTGTCTCTCAGGGGATCCCTGAGGTGCCATCAGGCATCTACCCAGTATTAAAAAGGAGCCTAGTATACAGTGAGAAGAGGTGGGAAATTGTGACAGAAAAGCAGGACTTTAAAGAAGTCATAAAATAGCAATAAATCTGCAAGCTGAGGTAAAATTTGACAAGCCACAAAGTTTGGAGAATGTGACTATAGCAGCATCTACTGGTCAGAGCCTGGTAAGAAGATTATATTTCTGCTGGTTTGGAAAAGTTCACACTGTATTAAAGAAAGCTCTTTTGTACCTTCTCACCCTTTTATTTCCCAACTGTTATTTAACTTTGTTGCTTCTAATAAGTCCCTTAAAACAATGTTAGGGCTACAAATAAGATTACCATGCATTTAAAAAAGACATTCACTACTGTGGCAATCACGTGATGTTTTTTAAAGTACCAAATGTGGTGCTTTTTGCTTGCCTTTTGGTTTCTGAAGATTTGGCATGCACTTAGATCACGTCTTCCAGCCTTTGTCTGCAGGCACAAAGCAAAGGCAAAAGAATGCAAGCTTTGACTAAAACTAGAACAAAAATACAACCCCCCCCCCCCCAACAAAACACAAATATCCCAAATTCACAATAAAATCATGCGACTTGGCAACCCTGCTAAAGTCAGGCTCCTAATCTAGAATAATGAACCTCAATCAGTGGCCTGGTTTTCAGGAGGGCCGAGCACCCAGCGACTCTCACGGGTTGATTATAACTTAAGAGGGAACCACCAGCAGTGAGTTCATCATTTTTGAAAATCAGACCACTGATTTAGGCCACCATACAAACCTAAAGTGCCTAACTTTAGTCTCCTATTTTTGAAGACCTGGACCTAGCTTTACTGACGAGTTGGACATCGGGGACTCAGTTCTACAGTCCCTTGCACACAACAGTCCCTCTGGTTCCCATAGCAATTACTCAAACATAAGGGCTGCAGAATCAGGCTGAGGATGTGTTCTTTCCTTTGACACTGACTCAGCTATTTGTCTAGCTATACACCTATCACTGTAGTACTGTGATTCCATAGCTAAGGGCAGGAATAGCTGGCCAGATCCTTCGCTGGTTTGAATCAGCGTAGCCTGAATAGTCACATTCTCTCTGCCTAAAATTTTCAGTTTCAGTTCAGTCATCTCCTTCCCTTCCTGCCCAACACGATTAGCAATGCACTGGTCCCGTGCTCTGTTAAATAGCTGTTGCACTCTAGCCAGGGCTGAAATTCCCCCACCGCTGGGGAAAGCGATCCCTTTCTGTGTGAAAAGGTAATAGAAAGGGTGAGATTCTGTAAATGGAGCTGCCCAGAGACCTGACTCAAGCTCAGAGGTCCATCCACACAGGATCTGGCCCTTAATTTTGATTTTAATTTTTAAAAAAATCCCCACAAGTGGAACGAGAAGAGTTTTCAACAATTTATGTTTTAACAACACACTTAAGAAACAGACAATTCTTCTTATTGGACTTACTGATGATGTAGCACTTTGCAACTGTACCTCAACACCAAAAGCAGCAGCTGGGGCTAAATTCAGCTCTAATAACAGCTCCGTTGGCATCAGTGGAGTTACCCAAGGGATGGATTTCGCCTCAGTCCAATTGTTGCAAATCTATGAGCATGGTGACCCAGAGAAGGCCACCGGCTGGAAGCTGTTATCGGCAGGATTCTGGGTTAGACCCAGATCCTGGAAAGTACTTAATGTTACACAGATGAGTAGTCCCATTGAAGTCAACGGGCTTATTCGTGTTTACATGTATAAACACCAGTACAGGTCTTTGCAGGAAAGAGGGCCTCAGATTTTAACTAGTCTGTCACTTTTCTTATGGCGGAAGTTTTCCACTCTGAGCTCAACTCAGAGATGATTTAACACACTTTTGAGGAAGGATCTGCTTACTGAGTTAGGTGGGTTAGAGCAGCGGGTCTCAAACTTCAGCAAGCCCAGCACTCCCATTTTGATTTAAAAATTTCCAGGGACCCCCAAGAGCCTCAGGCTCTGCCCCCACTCCACCCCTCCCCCAAGTCACTACCCCCCCATCACCTCTTCCCACCCCGCCCCTCCTCTTCCCCACCTCTTTCCACTCCTTCCCCCAAGCACGCCCCATTCCCCAATGCAGAAGGCACAGAATGGGAAGGGGAGGAGTTGAGGGAAGAAGGGGGAGGAGTTAAGGGAGGGAGAGGGAGGAGTTGATAAGTGGGGCCCAATGGGATCAGGTCTTAGATTATGCCAGGGGATTTCTTCACCTCGCATTTCTCTGATTACACAGTACAGCAGTACAATAAATCAGCGTCAGGTGGAGATGCCCAATAACTGCATTCCTAAAACAGACGTATTGGCGTATAACAAAACAGCATGTAGTGTTGCCCATCCTCAGATCTCACAGCAGTACACAACAATGGAAGTACATTGTTAGCAGCTTATAGATGGGGATACTGAGGCACGGAGTGGTTACGTGGTTTGTCCGGTCAGGGGCAGATTTGGAAACAGAACCCAGGATTCACAATCCCATGCACAATCACTGATGCCCTCCTACTGTTAAATGGGAAATAGTTGCATGGCAGGAACATTCGTAGCAAAAGCCCTTACATGAAGTGTTTGATCTGTGCCACACAAAGCGTTCTGTATTAGGGAACATGTCTAGTGATTAAAGCAATGCACTAATTTTCAGGAGACTGGGGTTCTATTTTTGGCCCTGTCACTGATAATCTATGCACCCCTGGACCAAGTCCCTCGGACTCAGTTTCTCCATTTGCAAAGTGAGAACAAGAACAATTTCCTGAAAAAAATTGCTTTGAGCGATAAAATGCACAGGCTACAGAAAAGCACAGTATTTCAGTGAGTTTATTATTATTGGCCAATGTTCTCAAACTCAGGCTCCTAAATTAAGTGCCTACATCCACATGTGGGCACCTCAATTAAAGTGGCCAGTGTTTTTAAAGAAACTGAGCACCCATGGCTTCTCCTAGGAAGCTGTGGGTGTATTTAGCATCTTTGAAGAAGGGGCTACATCTCTTTAGGTGCCTAACTATGGATTTAAAGGTGGGATTTGCAAAAGCGTCCAGCATTGATCCAACTGCCTCCCCTTTGCCACTGACTTCAGTGAACTGAGATTCAAAACCAATCCTTAGCACTACCTAATCTCTTTGACAACTGGCCCATTCGTTATTTTTATCCATCTTGCAAGACATTCCAGCCCGCTGGGGGTTTTTGCGTATGTGTGTGTGTTGGAGCCACGGCTGCACTGAATCAAGGAGGAAGACTGAGTGGTAGGCTTAATGGATTAGCTAATCCTCCGATATATGACAAATGATTCTGGTTGCAACTGATACTGTACAGACCTTCAGAACTCAAGTCAAAAACAACATGACAAAGGTTAGAGTCAATACATCAGACGTCTGGGGAAAATACATATTGTTGTGATGCACGCCCATGCGGAATTGCCCTGACTCTGTTCTGAGTAATAAGTCCCCCTCTACTCACTTCTTGTTACTCACACTCCAGGGGGTTTCTAGAATGTTTTTTAAGTGTCTCAGATTTCACATTGGTCATGCTGCCACTTCCTCGCTCTGCTTTTCAAGCATGAGAGCCGGCTACAAGGGAAATGCAGGCTTTTGAAATCCTCCGCGAAGAATCCAGGCCTTGAGGGGTGACGTTCACAGGCGTGAATCACACAGGCTCATCGATTGCTGGCAGGGCTGCCCAGAACTCAACACAACATTGGCACAGGCATCGCTCTCTTTCGTGCGAGGGAACTGTCTTGTATCTCCACCTAAGTTATCCCCCCTTCAATATGTCCTGGAGCTTAAATCAATATAATTAATCATAATTAAAAAGGCTTTAAGACTCTGAACAGGCAGGGACTGATCCAGCTGGGAGAGAATGCAGAAGCTATCTATAAAAAAAGCAAAGGGGGATGGAATTTTATCTTTTGGATACTTAGGCTACTAAATAACTAGATAAATATTTTTAAAGCTTATGTTCCATTGATTTTCCACGCGACTTAGGCATGACAAAGTGAGAGCTTTATGCCTGAAGTTAAGAGGCTTTTCTGCATTTTAAGCACTGTATATTTATGGATATAGGCGGTACGTAGTATACTAAATATGCACATTCCAGAATTTCCAGTGCAGTTCCGCGTTCCCCAATAGCTAGAGAGCATGAGATGGGACTTCAGTCAGCGGAAAAGAAAAGCCAGCTATGCCCGTGCCACAACACGGGATAACAGCACATGAAAATGAGAACGTCAGAGGGGAACACCTGGTGCAAAAGTGATGTCTGACTTCTCCACCTTCTGCCCTCTTGGCGAACAACATGAATTTGAAATACAATGCGGAGAAGCTTCCGAAATTTGCAGTGGAGGCAGAGACCCACCGTCTAACAAGTGTGGGAACTAAGCACAGTGGAGTCCCCGCTACGCAGAGCGAGGGATGGACAATGCCAGAGACATGTTGCGTTAATTGTGTCCATCTCTGAATAGCAGCCTGATCTGTCACTACAACCATCTCTGCAAGAGGCCCTCAGTGGATACTTAAGGAACGAACCGTAGAGGGAATGTCAGGCCCGACCGGTTCCGGGCATGAGATCACAAGATACTGACATCAAGTGAGGCTCATGAAGAATATGTATTGACTGGGGGAGAGGGACTTTCCTGACCTTACTTGGAGCTCTGTGGATCTCACTTCTCTCTTCCACCCCTCCCCAAATGCAGGAGGATTGAACAACAGGACGGCAAGTCTGAGCTCCCAAACTTCAACTCTGAGCAGGCTCAAGCTGAACATGCCACCTCCACAGGCCTAAACTTCCCAGCACAGCAACGGCAACCACAACGGGGGAGTCACACCTGCTTTCTGACTCCCCGCACACAGTCCTGGGGCCATTCAAATTTGAAGACACAAGGAAGCTTAGCCAGAGTTCTCTTTCCTTTCCCCCCGGGCCTTCAGCAGTTCCACCCACAGCTCTGTTTATCAGCCTGAAGCCACCTGAATTTTCATGCCCAAAGGATGGGAGGGGGCTGAGGCCAGGCCTACCACGGTTTGAGTGCCTGTCAAGGCCCTGTACGGGGAGGAGGCTACTCCTTCTGCTCAAAATCTCCCTAATCTATAAACAGAGAGTCCTTGCCCATCAGGGAAAATCACCACCTTTACCTGCGGTAGTGACGCCAGGATAAACGGGGACCAGTACACACCGAGGAACCTTCCAGTCTTATCAAATAGAATAAGACATGATGAACCAGGGAGGCCCCTTCCTACTTTCTTGTTCTCTTGTTTCTGGGCTGCTGTCCTCCTTGTCCCTCCATGGCCTGCCGGCAGGGGAGGAAGATCATGCCACACCTGGCAATTTGCAGCACAAGCTGGGAACTACCTGCTCATTAGGGTGCAGTGACCCACAGCAGCAGCTGGTGACAACAGTCTGATACTTTCCCAGTCTTTCAGGAGTGGCGGGTAATCCCCGTCCTCTGTTACCTCGGCCCCGGGGAGCAGGAGTGGGGGATTGACAACTACACTTTGTCTAGGGCTGCTCCTGACATCCTCAGCAAAGTTTCCCAACACTCTGAACTTCACCAGAAAGTCTGGCCTCATCCACAGGTTTGTGGCCCCGTCTTATCTGAACTAATGCACATAGGGTGACCAGATGGCCCCATGTTATCGGGACAGTCCCAATATTCGGGTGTTTTTCTTATATTTTCCTATCTCCCCCCACCCCACCCCCGTCCCGATTTTTCACATTTGCTGTCTGGTCACTAAATCCACGAGAACCTGAACGTGCAAGGCCTGTCAACAAGCACCAGTGGAGCCGGCCTGTATTTTGCCAGGGCCGTGAGGAAGGTGAGCGGGTTGGAGAATCCAAGGAGCAAAAAGCTACTTTGGACAAGCGCCGTTCCCTGCTCTGCTACAGACTTCCCCGGGGACCTTGGGCAAGTCACTGAGAGCCAGCTCCTCAAAGGTAGTTAGGTGCCTCCCGCTGCTGTTGATTCCCATGAGTGGCCTTAGCCTCCCCGTGCCTCAGTTTCCCCATCTGCACCAGGGGGATTCTGGGATCCCCCTGGATAATTTGCACCGTGCCCTGGGGAATGGCAGGAGCCTCCTCTACAGCCCCCCTCAAACAGACCGAGCCCCTGCAGGAGCCGGGGGTGGAGCAGAGCCTCCGGGACGCTGTTTGCAGGCTCCGGCGGGCCTGCCCCGACCCGCCCTCGCCCCGCTGCGAGACGGGGCGGGGTGTCTGCGGGGCCGGGCCGGCGGCAGGAGCAGCGGGCAGAGCGAGCGCCGCGCCCTGGCGCCTCCCCCTCGCGGCTCTTAGGCACCAGGTGCTGGGCGAGCGAGCAGCCGCGGATCCGGGAGGCGAGCGCTGCCCTTGGCCAAGGCAGGTGAGTGGGGAACGACCCCGAGCAGGGGCGGCCAGACCCCTTCCCTAGCGGGCAGCGCCCCAGCCGGGCTGGGCTTGCCCCGGCAGGAGTGATTGAACGGGGGGATGATTCTTAAAGTCCTGCTCTGTTTGCAGGTCTCTGGGCAGCTCCTGCTATGTTGGTGGGAGAGACGAGCTTGCTTTGTGGACAGCTGTAACCTAGGGGCAAGGAAGGAGCAGTTAGTTCTGGGGAGACCTATGTTAGGGTGGGGTTTTTTTTGAAAGCCTAATCGCCTTTGGAGAATGAGATCTGGATACCCAAGGCCAGATCCTCCGCTGGCACAAATAGGTGGGGAAGGCCCAGGGAGCTTTCTTGATTTCCACGTGGCTTCTGCGTGTGAAAACCCGCTTTAGAACAAACAGCTCTTCCAAGTTCACGCTGAAGTGATTGAGTTGGAGGGAGGGATTGGAGGAGGAATGTGGGGCAACCAGATGTTTTGACTTTAACTGTTAGTAGCCTTTAAATCGAGAGATAATCCTGCCTCCTCCTTCAGTGGCATTTTGGGGTATCCCACAAGTTCTTGCTGTCAAAGAAATTTGGGCCAGATCCTGTAGTCCTGAAAGCCAGTAGAAGTTTTGGTATTGACTTCAATGGGTTGTAGGAACAAGCTGGACTCTACGGGCTTTGTATGATGTTTTAAAACTTTTACATTTGAGAGTCCTGATTTCCTAACCCAAATGTCATGGTTTTTAAATAGGTGCTATACATTTTGGTATCAGTTCTGAAATGCCAAGGCCATAGGTTCTTAAGAAATACAGAAAATAAAGTTCATTTTTTGGTTACTATTTTTATTTTATTGTATAGGGGGGGCTGGTGTGATCATTTAGGAAAAAAACACTTTCAACTAGTAGGAAAATAAACATTCCCAGTGGCTTCAGTTGAAGAAGGGTTGGGCCTTGGGCCAGTTTGTTTACTCTGAAATTAAATTACAGGGTGTAAAGTTTGGAGCAATAAGGGCTAAGATTTATTATCAGTGCAAGTGTGTCTTTTCTAAAGAAGGTAATTGTGTTTCCTAGCAATTAAATGAACTCTATTCTGTTGTTGCTATGACACTATTTAGAACCATTGTTTTAATAAATTAAATACATTCATTCATATATAAACCCAGAAGGCACCATTATCATCTACTCTGATGTCCTGTAAAATTTCACCCAGTTACACCTGCATTGAGCCCAGTACTGGTGTGTGACTAGATTATACCGTCTGCAAGGCATCTAATCTTGATTTGAAGACGTCAAGAGATGGAGAATCCCCCGTTTCTATTGGTAGCTTGCTCCAATCGTTAAGCACCTCAGAGTTAAATATGTACATCTTATTTCTTCTTTGAATTCGTATAGTTTTAACTTCCTGCCACTGGTACCCATGATGCCTTTCTCTGCTAGATTAGCTATTTGTTTGTTTTTATTATCACAGACAAAGCCTCTGACTTGAAAGGGAAATATTGAAGAGAGGCTTTAGAGAAATAAATATAATAAGGCACCTGTTAGTTACAGAGCTCGCTGCACCACGTCCTGCCTCTCCTGAGTGAAATCCTGGGATTCCCCCCACTCTTACACAGAGAGACCAGGCCTGGGGCGGCAGTAATCAACCATGCTTTCCCAGCTGGGTCCAGCACCTGTGGTTCTGCCCTTCCGGGGGGTCTGTGAATGGCGTGTCCAGATGGATCCCATAAACCAAAGCATTGTTTGATTTCAACGGTAATAATAAAGCACAACGTAAGGGGGGGGAGTTTTTGACATAGATATAGGCCTTCCTAGGGATGGTCTAACTTCTTCATAACTCCCCAGCAGGTGTCGGTATGTGTCTGAGTCTGACCAGTTTCTCGGCAACAATGGTCTCCCTATCTCGAGAGAGAAAATCATTTATAGCATTCTTTGTTCCCTCGTTTGTGGGCTTTGCGTCCCTGCTGTCCAAACACAGTTTGGTAGGCTCAACAGGAGGTCAGGCCAGTCTCTACAGGCTAGTGGCTTTCCCCCTGCCTAGAAACACCCTCCACGTGGGCCATCCTCTCAAGTCATTCTTTAGCCTTCCTGTTTAATCCATTGGAGTCAGACAGTGAACATCCCAATCACCAGCTCACGGGACACATTCTTAAATCATTACAGAGCAGCCCCTGGCCATCACAGTGCCCAGGTGAGCTTGGATCGGTGCAGGGGGGATCTCTGGCCCCACAGGGAGCTCTGTGAAAGCCAGTGGCTCCCAACCCACATAAAAGGTTCCATCCACATGAAGGTAATTTCAGGATTGGGGCCTTAAGGTGCCTTCCTAGCTTTAAACACAAACATAGGTTTTACTGTAACCCAAACGGAAGAGGAGGAGGAAGAGTATCTAGATGCCAGATCTTGCCGGTGATCCGTGACTTTAACATCCACAAGTCCTCTGAATGGGGTCCAGGATTTCATGACTACCGTGAGGCTAACCGAGGAGGTTGTTGGTTTAACTCACAGTGGGTCCCAGTTTGAACTTTTTGTTTGAGATGGGGCTGAGTAATCCTGAAATCCTCTCCACCTCATTGATTGACCATTGCCTCCCTCAGTTTCCCTCTCCCTTGAGAGGGGGGCCATTGTGGATGGTTCACCCTCCGACACCAATGACGCTTGAGTGGAAAACTGAGGAAGAAGGCCGTTTCCCAGACAGACTGTGCTGTCTAGTGGAATGTCGTGTGAGAAGTTGTGTTCTCCAGCTTGCTACGCCTCGGGACATGAATGCTTTCTTTGAAGTTCTCTTGACTGTGTTCTACAGAGGGTGAGACTAGATGAGCTCATCATAGAAGTATAGGCCTGTAAGGGGCCTTGAGAGGTCATCTAGGACACACACATAGGAGCCAACTCCATGGCTGCTCCGGGGCTGGAGTACCCATGGGGAAAAATCGGCAGCTCCCCGCCGCGCTCCAGCTCACCTCCACTCTGCCTCCGCCTCCTCCCCTGAATGCGCCAACGGCTCCTGCTTCTCTCACCTTCCTCCCAGCGCTTGTGCCATGAAAAAGCTGTTTTGTGTGTGCAGCAAGCCTGGGAGAAGGAGGGGGGGAAGGATGGGGGCCAGAGTGGGGATTTGGGGAGGGGTCCAATAGGGGCAGAGTTTGGGCGGAGACTTTGGGGTAGGAGTGGAGTTGGGCCGGGGGGAGGGTGCGAGGACCCACTGGCACTAGCAAAAGTTGACACCTCTACACACACAACCAATCCTGAATGAGGACTAAAAATGGATGAATCATAAGGCTAATTTTCCTCCGCCATTGGCAAAGTTGCCCCTAGGCATCCTCTTCTTGGACTTCGGTCTAACGTATCACCGTGGCTTACAGGTGACCGGTGGCAAAGGCAGCAGGAGGGTAGTGCTGGCGTGCCAGTGCCAGAAATCCTATTCTGGACCTGACCAAATGGGATACAAAGACTTTTTTTAAAAATCTTACACCGTGAAGAGGCAAAGAAATGGTTTGTCTCTGGTGCGGGCCTGGCAGGGTCTCCATTAGTAGGGGTCACCAGTCTGCTGTATTGGACTCAGTCTTTGGATCCCATGTGCTCCCAAGCCCGTGGAATCTGAGCAGTGTCTGGATGCTATCTCTAGTCCTTACCTCTTGGGCACATTCTGTCTGACCCCCCTCTGTGGGAATCTGACACCCCACACTCCAGCTGCCCTACATCCCAAAACCAGTTTTGAACCTGCCCCAAGTCCTATGCACACTCTCCACAGAGCTCTACCTTCATGGGCGCTCCAGCGGATAGTTTAACTCGTGGGTGACAGATAACGCAAGCTACTCACTCAGGCTTTGCCACGAACGTCTTAAACACACATGCACCTTACACAGAGACAGCACGAGATCTATGGACCTATGGAAAAACAATGCACAGCTGAATGCAGTTCCCACCCTCAGAGTCCTCACCACTCCTGAGATTCCCTTAGGGTTTGGTCATAGGAGACCAGGTCCATCTTGCCCTCCTACACCTCCTTCTCAGTCTCTTCGTCTTCCTCCCTTTGCTAAAGCGCCTGTCCTTTGAAAAGCGGGGTCTGAGGCCTCTTCCTGCTTCTCTTTTCATTTTAGGGGATTTTCCATTCTCCCTCTCCCGCCGCGCTTTGAATGGCAGAGGTTTGCTAAAAGTTAGTGACTCTGCCTGGACCCCCATCTGGAACCATCTGGGTAAGGCTATGCAGTTGCTGATGGCCCTGTTTCAGATTTTCAGATGTGCTGCTTCTCCCATACAATGGAAGCTATAATCCACACTGACAGTCACAATCCTAAACAGAGTGCATCAAATCAAATGGAATTCATGAGTTTACCCAGAGGGACCAAACTTCACAGCCTCCGCCATAGCCTCTGTAAAGTCGTGATCAGCGGGTTTACTTTGGGGAGTGGGACGCTTGCTTGAACAGAACTGTCTCTGCTCTTCTGCTGGTTCAAGTTCCCCCTGTTCTGAAGAAATATCTCTTGACTTTGTGGCTAAAATCATTTAAATCCAGTAGGAGCAGACTCTGGAGGAGACATGTGCCACACCTCTGCTTAAGTTTCCACTATACACTGTGTCTCTATCTGAGCTGTTGCCCACATCGGGGCCTTAATTAAGTCTATTTCTTGATGATGATTTTTGTTGAGATGCATTGTGTTTTGAACGTCTGTTGATTTTATAATTTCTTTGACTCTGTAGAACTCACAGTAGAGGTTGCTGAGATGACTTCCTCAAATGCATATGGATCCAATTCTTGGGAGCTCATTGTCACAGTCGATGATCAGTATGAAGAAGAGCAAAAGGAATTGACACTTCGGGTCTCGGGAGACCTACATATTGGTGGAGTGATGCTCAAATTAGTTGAACAAATCAGTGAGTAGAGAGAGAGTGTCAATTTGCATGCTGTTATTGAAATTACATGTGTAGATTTCCCCCTCTCCCCTTCCTTGGCTCAATAGACAAGGCAGAGGAAAGGTTCGAGAGGAAACAAAGATACAGCAAGTAACTTGCCGTCAGTCCCACAGCAGTTCTGTGGCAGAGACAAGAATAGAACCCCGATTTCTTGAATCTCAATCCAGTGTCCCAGCCACTGACATAAGCCATATCCCAAAATAATTATCCTAGGGTCCATACAGGCCAAAAAGGAACTTCCAGATACAAGTATACCTGAAAAAAAATTGACTATAAAGGTCACTGAGTCCAGATTTCACATAATACACTTACTTCCTCTACCACACTTTCCACAAGCATGATTCTCTCTCTTCAAATCAGCAAGAAGGTAACCAAAGATTGCTAGACTGCTAAGCGGGGCCTGTCCACTTTGGAGTGGGTCTGGTTTACAGTTTGCTACTGGTGGCGTACTTTGCACTCCCTTATTTTATGTTGCCCTAGACTTATCCCGGGATTGGTCCGACTACGCTCTCTGGTGGGAGCAGAAGAAGTCCTGGCTTCTGAAGACCCACTGGACGCTGGATAAGTGTGGAGTGCAGGCGGATGCCAACCTGCTCTTTACCACGCAGCACAAGATGCTGCGCCTCTGCTTGCCGAACATGAAAACCGTGCGGCTGAAGGTCAGCTTCTCCGCGGTGGTGTTCAAGGCTGTCAGTGACATCTGCAAAACCCTCAGTAAGTGATGCTTCCTCTCTGATCACAGCTGTATGTCAGGGCTTCCTGTTGGCTCGGGGTCTGCAGCTCCTACCGGTGCAAAACTCCTGCCAAGTTCAAAGAGACCCCCTCGTATTCGAGGCTGGGAAATTATTTTTCCCCCAGTCAGATTGGCAGTGACCTTGATGGCTTTTCGCCTTCCTCTGTAGCATGGGGCGAGGGTTGCTGGTTAAGATCATGTGGGCATATCTCCCTTAATCACTTTCCTGCCACTACCAGAGCCGCGGGCATTGGTGCGCCTCTATCCCACCACTGTGCTACAGCAGAGAACAATGGTTTAGTCTCCCGACGGCTGTGAACCTTTGGTCTCATTCTGGTTGTTGGGCTTGGTGTGGGGGTGGCTGGGTGGTGTTCGTGCCCTGTGCTATACAGGAGGTTTGGTGGGCCCTTCTGGCCCTAAACTCTATGACCTCCGTCCCAGACCGCAGGACCTTTCTGAAGAGAGCACAGACTTTTACGTTCAGTATCCAGAGGAGGTTGGCTAACAGGGTGAGTCTCTGCCCTTACAGATCCTTGATCCATAACGATATCCGGAGCATCTCCTGTGACTCCTGTGGTTGCTGATTAGTGAGAGTTCTGAGCATGGCTTTAGGTGGCTGAAGCCACCAACCCATTTCACGCTGTGCACAGAATAGTTTGAGTCCCGGTCTGCTCTCACACTGGCCTTACAACTGTGGGTGGAGTGGAGTTGCTTCCAGATTACACTGGCATAAATGAGGTCAGAATTGACCAGGCCCATTTTTATTTTTTTTCTTGACTATTAAGAAGTGAATTTTAGTGCTTGAGAAACTTGTAGAATAGCTCAGACCGGGACATCCATCCTGCTTCTCCGCGCAATCCTGTTCTCGTACTACAGTGCTGAGTGACTGGCTGTACACGTTTGTTTACATTTACAGGAGATAATGCTGCCCACTTCTTGTTTACAGTGTCCTCTGAAAGTGAGAATGGGCATTCGTATGGCACTGTTGTAGCCAGCATTGCAAGATACTTACATGCTAGATATGGTCTTTTGGAAGGGTGGCCAAAGTATGAAGAGGCATCCGAATGTTTAGCATATCTGGCATATAAATACCTTGCAATGCCAGCTACAAAAGTGTCATGTGAATTCCTGTTCTCACTTTCAGGTGACATGGTAAATAAGAAGTGGGCAGTATTATCTCTCGTAAATGTAAACAAACTTATTTCTCTTAGCGATTGGCTGAACAGGAAGTAGGACTGAGTGGACTTGTAGACTTTAAGGTTTTGCATTATTTTGTTTTTAAGTTCAAGTATGTAACAAAAAAATCTACATTTGTAAGTTGCACTTTCACAATAGAGATTGCATGACAGTACTTCTATGAAATGAAAAATACTATTTCTTTTATCATTTTTACGGTACAAATATTTATGATAATAATATAAAGTGAGCACTGTATACTTTGTATTCTGTGTTGTCATTGAAATCAATATATTTGAAAATGTAGTAAAACATCCAAAAATATTTTAATACATTTCAATTTGGTATTCTGTTGTTTAACTGCGATTAACTTTTTTTTAGTTAATTGCGTGAGTTAACTGCGATTAATCGCCAGCCCTACCTTATTACAAAAAGGGGCTAAATTCTGGAAAACTCTCACCTTACGTTCCAAGGCCAGAAAGGACCACTGGGATCATCTTGTTTGACTTCCTGTATAACACAGGCCATAGAATGTCCCCAAAACAGTTCCTAGAGCAGATCTTTTAGAAGAATATCCAGTCTTGATTTAAAAATGGTCAGTGATCGAGAATCTACCATGGCCCCTGGTAAATTTTTCCAGTGGTTAATTACATGCTCCGTTAAAAATGTATACCTTATTTCCAGTCTGAATTTGTCTAGCTACAACTTCCAGCCGTTGGATCACCTTATACCTTTCTCTGCTAGATTGAAGCGCCCATTATAAGTAACTACACAGGTAACAAATATTTAATAGACAGTCATTAAGGCAGACCTAAAAGCATGAGCTGTTACTGCTTGAGCTAAAGAGCCAAACTCAAGAGCTTGGACTTTAACACAAAAATGATTTTGATGGAAATTTTTCCATCCTTAACTGTGTCTTTGTTAAACTAAATAGATTGAGGGCTTTGGTTCTATCACCATAAGTCTAGAATCAGAGAGGTAGCCGTGTTAGTCTGGAATAGCAGAGGTAACAAAGAGTCCTGTGGCACCTTAAAGACTAACTGAAGTATTGAAGCATAAGCTTTCGTGGGCTAATACCCACTTCGTCGGATGCATCCGACGAAGTGGGTATTAGCCCACGAAAGCTTATGCTTCAATACTTCAGTTAGTCTTTAAGGTGTCACAGGACTCTTTGTTACCTCCACCATAAGTCTATTACTTCCAAAGTTCTCAGCTTCACCACTCTGTCTCTGGTCTTCACTTGGCTTTGCAGCTGGATTGTGGGTGCTTCTGTGGAGCTGTGTTGTAGGATACAGGCCTGAATACAGAGGAATCCCAAGTTCTCTTGCCCTGTGTGGTTTTTATTGGCCATTATCTTGTAAGATTCTGTAGCCTTAACTTCAGCATTTATCATTGTAGATATTAGACATCCAGAAGAACTCTCTCTGTTGAAACAATCAGAAGATACTTTGAAAAAGAAAAAGAAAAAAGACAAGAACAACAAAGAACCAGTCATAGAAGATATTTTAAACCTGTACAACTCTCCAGTGATTTCAGGATCACCAGGTAATAAAAACCCAGATGGACTTTATTCAGCTGATTTTCTTTTTTAAGAGAAATATTTTGAGGCCAAGGAGGAGGAAACAGTTCTTCACGTTGTGCCGTTAAAACAGGAGGAAGCACAGAGATGGGCAGAAAAGCAGACATTAAAGGGATGCTGTTGACATGAAATCTAGCCAGATTTTTTTAAATGATTTGAAAGTAGTTTCAGGTCCTATCCCAGTCTTTGAGTCTCCGACCCTCCATGCCAGTGTTTATGGTTTTACAATCACATTTTTGTATTTTTTAAAATAGTTTTTCTGTCCCGGTGCTCATGAAAGACCCTCACAGACAAAGAGGGTAACTAAGGCTCCAACCCTCCAAACACTATATGTTGCCGCTTCATTGGCAACGTGAGCCTGGCTTTGGAATGTACAGTCATTTGACAGGTTGCGAGGGAGAGAACGGAACTGCTGATTTTTTTTTTAACATTTATGTCTCCGCCAAATCTGAGTGGAATTTCATGGGACAAAGAAAAGGTGCTTCTCTACCCTGTGGGCATTTCCACAGGCAAATATCTAAGGCCTGCTTCGAACAATGGGGGTGTGGGAGCTTCTCAAAGAAAAGGTTTAGAATCCTGTGTAGAACATAGTGTTAGGCAACTTAAAGATAGCAGTCGCTACCAGCTCCTCTTATAACAATACGTTATTGTTTTTAACTTGCAGCGAGTCCTGGTTTATATAGTAAAACTATGACTCCCATTTATGATCCTGTCACTGGAACACCAGTCTCTTCTACTATGACTTGGTTCAGTGACAGCCCTCTGACCGCACCGAACTGCAGCATCCTTGCCTTCAGCCATCCCAACTGTTCTCCGGAAACACTGGCTGAAAAGTACCAGCCTCGGACTTTAGCTGACAAAGCCAAACTTAATGCAGGGTAAGGATGCTTCTCTTTGGCGTGTAAGCTTGCTTAGCCAAATTGGCACTAATCCAGCCTTTTATGAAATGAAACACAGAATGTGAAAACATAACTCTTGTATTTAACTGCGTGGCTCCTTAAAAAGGGCCCTTCGATCTGGGTCTTATCTCATGGCTTCATTGACTCTTCTACTTTTTTGCCTTTCTTCCACATGTTTCAGGGGGGTGATTTTAAGTGGTCAGCAACGTAACATAGAAAGGCTCTGGACTAAATTTTTCTTTATCAGACCACTGCGAGTCCACTCAGATGAATAAGATCACATTGGTGTAACTGGGAGAAGAATTTGGCCCTCTGTCTATTAATGGTGGCTCCTCCTTAAATAAAGCCCTGAGAGCATGTGTGATGGCGGCCATCTTCATTGACACAGCGGGGATTGAACTAGGGACCTGAAGACTGAAAAGTATGAGTTGCTACAGCTTGAGCTAAAGAGCCAAACTCAAGAGCTTGGACTTTAACAGAAAAATGCTTTTGATGGAAATTTTTCAATAAGCCCTACTGTAGACTTATTTTTTCAGCTCTGGAGGATACAGTTCCACTCTCGAGTGTGTTGACCAAGATAGCAGTTGCCGTATAAGAGAAGGCTGTAACAGACCCACGTCCTCTGTAGATCATGTGTCGATCATGCTACTCTGCGTGCATGCCTAGAGTTCAGCCATAACTGAAGATCTAGCAGAGGAATCACTGAGTCTGCTAGTGCTTTCCACAAAGGAAAACCACATTTATTTATTTATTTATTTACTAGCTTTCTGTCACCTAAGCGGCTCCACCCCTCCTCTTGATCATTGCAAATCAGTAATTCCTCCCAGGAATGCCCGTTGACCAAACGGTGTGCTACAGCAGGCAACAGACCAATTCTACTCAATAAGATTTTGAATACTGTGTTGTGCTCCGTCTGCTGGCTCTTCAGCACCAGCAAAGACTACTCCTAGGTCTTTGGTGACATATGAGGATATTGGTGCGTTCTTTGGCATGAGATGACCACCGAAGTGCTCTTGTTAAATGGGGCCTATCGCGATTTGTAATCCCACAAGCCGACCTAGTGCACACCAATGGTGGTCCTGTCTTTTAACCTTGACTTTAAGTTATATGGACATCTACGGAGCTGGTCAGCAAAGCATTTAGAAGTCAATGGGGCTACTCGTGCTTACAGTTAATAAACTGTTGAACCATGCTCTCTGTACAGTATGGCAGAGCATAAAGGCACTAGATTTTCTTAGCGTTCATTTGAAGAACAGTAACGGCTCTTTTTTTTTTGTATATTACATGTGTTGAGATTTTTGAACTTTGCAGGATTCAGTAGGGGGTCTGACATTTCTGTGGCTGACATGAGTAGCTGGAGTAATAATAGCAAACGCTAAAATAATAAGCAAGAGGTCTGGAAGGGACAGAAATCTTCATTTTTCAAGGCTTAAACAACATTTTGTTAATGGGGGTCAGGAGGAAACTTCTCTGGGGGGCAGGTAAAAAAACCCTGCAGCAGGCAGGTAACATCTTCTTGTGAAGCAAGTGGTCCTAGCTACTGTTGGAAAAGAGCATAGTGGATTGGGTGGATGTGGGGTCTGACCCCTTTGAGCAGGGGGCTGACCTCCTGAGGTCCCTTCCAAACCTGATATTCTATGACCCAGCCTGGTAGTTTTTGTGTTCCTTTGTTTAAATACTTGAGACACCCATGCAAAAATGCAGCGTGCTTGAGTTATGTGAATTTGCCTGTGCTTGTAGGAGCCAAAACTATTTGTTCATTAGAATTACTCTGTAGCTTTGTATCTGACATTGTTTTCCTGGCACAACTGACTTTTTGTTTCTTCTCCAGCTGGCTGGATTCATCACGATCGCTTATGGAACAAAGTGTCCAGGAGGACGATCAACTTCTCTTACGCTTTAAGTACTACACTTTCTTTGATCTGAATCCAAAAGTGAGAGTCTCTTAACTCTTGGTTCTGTTGTTTCTTTTTGTTTGACCAGCTTTTGTGTTCAGGAGCTGCAGCACAAGTCTCTTGTGTTTTAGCTAGGAATCATACAATAAAGGGTTACTTGGAAATCTCAGATTCAGTGAATTCCGCTCCTTGCGGATCTTTCAGCCAAGAGTTCGTCTCTTCGCTGAGTATTTGATACCCGAGTGACCGTTCGCATGTCTTGGTCCCTTCCTCTATCAAAAGGCCCCATACTGTTCCTGCTCCATTGAAATGACTGGAATGGCTCCCATTGACTTCACTGGGAGTTGGGTTCGGTCCAAAGAGGCCGGAAGAACAGGAGAGAGGCCAGAGCTGTGTCCCCAGGATTGTCCCCCTCCAAGTACATTCCTGTTCCCCAGTGACAACCCCAAGAGGTGTCCTGTTTCCTCCTCCTTCCTGACTGCATGGCAGAGGGATTCTGCATCCCAGTGGGCTCTTCCTCTCCGTGCCCCCTTTCCAGATCTCCAGAGCGGAGACCTGCCCCCCAGCCTCCCTCTAGGGAGTCACTAAAGATTCCAGCCCCTAGGCAGCAACCCATCAGGGATACTGAACTCATCCAGGATGCATGCAGTACTCCGGGCCCTTGAGGAGGCAGCGCCAAGATATGGCCCTAAGAATTTCTTAACTATAAGGGTCTGGGGTCCAAAGACCACCAGAAGAAGTGGTCAGACTTTCAAAAGAGCTTGTGTATTTCCTGCAATTCTCTCAAACGTGGGCAACAAGAATAGTTGGAGTAATATTTGCAAAAGCACTAAAGAGCCTAATTCTCATTTTCAAAAGTCACTTTGGGCCAGATTTTTAAAGGTGTGTAGGTGCCAAATGCCCATTGAAATTCCACTGGGAACCTTAGTCTCATTGCCTTTTAGGGGACTTACTCGCAAGTGCTTAGGCCGCTTTTGAAACTGGGACTTACTTGAATGCCTTGGTAAGTTTGCCCCTTAGTTCTTTGCATTTGCACTGATACTGTAATCTCTGTGTAAGTCACTCAGTCGAGTTCTGTTTTGAAAAACATCAATTAATTAGGGCCAGATCCTTAGCTGGTGTAAGTCAGGAAAGTACCATTGTAAATTGTAGCTGTATCAGCTAATACCAGCTGAAAATCTTGCCTTTTTACTTTCTCTTTTTTGTGTGTGTGAATTAATTGTTTCCTTTTCAGGCATTTTAGATCAATAACAATGGGCTTTCTAGTCTGATCAAAACATGTTGGATAAAATCCTGGCCCCCGCTGAAGTCAATGGGAAGTTTGCCACTGACTTCAGTGGCACTAGAATTTCATCCATTGTCTCCTCCGGCCAAGGAGTTCCTTCATGAACTAGTGCAACATTTTATCTCTCTGCCTCCAGTATGATGCAGTGCGAATAAACCAGTTATACGAACAAGCCCGGTGGGCCATCCTATTAGAAGAAATTGATTGCACGGAGGAAGAAATGTTGATCTTCGCTGCATTACAGGCATGTACTTGATCCTAGTTGAAAAACCGGTTTTCTCAAGAGGGGTAGACACAAGCTAGGGCAGGAACATAATGGAAAGAGCACAAGCTAATTCCTCAATTTGAGCAGCAGTTTTTCAGTTGTGCTTAGAGGTCTTCCAGGGATTGATTGATTGGAGTCTGTAAGGTGTTTCATGCTCAGATTAAAACAATGTCCATTATTTACATGCAACCCATATGCCTTCTATAAGCATTTGTTAAGTTTCTAAAGCAACTATAACCACATTAAATCAGAGCTGTTTATTTTCCATTTCAGGAAGCATTAATTCTTCAGTATTAACTGCCTTCAGGGTAGCCTTTTAATAATGGCTTCGTTTGGAAAGAGCTTTAAGACTAGAATTGCTTTATTTACTACCTGTCAAAATCCCACTTTACCCCCAGAGGGTTTCTGCAAGGCAGTTCTATTTTAACAATATAAAAATCTGCAGCACATTGAAAACTGAAAATGTCCAGGACGATGTCAAGTAAATTTGAGTTGAACCTGACGAGGAATAGCACCAGGAATAGCGTTGTCATAAAACACTACAATGTTCTGGTCCATGACGGGACTACAGCAGCACAAATAATAGCTGATGATAAAACTCCTTCATTTTAAAATGGGCTTTCCATGGAATTCAAAGTTTGCCACCTCTAAGTGCCACAGAATCCTGCACTGCACTTTGTATCCCATCAGCAGTGTGTTCTTATTCGCCCCCAGTTAGTCTGGGCAAGACTTGTAAACAGGTTAATCCTTCCTGTACATTTATCTTTAACATCGTTTACATCAGGGGTCGGCAACCTTTTAGAAGTGGTGTGCCGAGTCTTCATTTATTCACTCAATTTAAGGTTTTATGTATCAGTAATACATTTTAACGTTTTTAGAAGGTCTCTTTCTAGAAGTCTATATATAAACTCAACTATTGTTGTATGTAAAGTAAATAAGTTTTTTAAAATCTTTACAAAGCTTCATTTAAAATGCAGAGCCCCCCAGACTGGTGGCCAGGACCCAGGCAGTGTGAGTGCCACTGAAAATCAGCTCGTGTGCCACCTTTGGCACGCATGCCATAGGCTGCCTACCCCTGGTTTACATGATCTTTCCAAAGTAATTTAGCATCAAATATTTCCCCTAAGAATTTGAACCTTTTAACTCTATTGATTCTCCATACAAATACTCTTTACATTCCTTTGTCTAAAAAATAATCATTTGGTTTTAGCAATGGAGAACTCAAAACCCCAGGCATTTCCCCAGCCAGAGGTCTCTCAGAGGTCCCCGAGGGGTCGTGACCCACAGTTTGAGAACCCCGGGCTTCGAGCATCTTCACCAGAAGTGCTATAGTGGCATAGCTGTAAATGATGTAGTATGGACATAGCCTTAGTCTGAATTCCATTCATTCTTCTAATTTGCCTATGTATTTCTGATGTCTTGGGATCTTAGTTTATCCACCCACAGTACTTACTCCAACTTTCTTTGATTTTGCTTTTAATAATTCTTCGTGCTGTTGCCTTACTTCTTTTATACTTCATTACATTTTCACTATTCATTGTTTTTGTTTTTTTTTATAGGATTTGTTCCTTTCTTTAACTGCCATTTTGCATTTCTCATTCCACCATGGAAGTGATTTTTAGTTTGAGGTACTTAAATATCTTGGGTATGGTTACAGTAGCTGCTGCTATTAATCCCTTTGTTATATTATCACTGTAATTCTCTGTCCTCACTCACCCAATGATGATTCACAAATTCAGTACATTTACTTGTAAATAGCTCCCATTTCGCTTTCTTAAAATTCCCGGTGGGCAACTTTCCGTTATCTTCCACCTTACTTTTCCCTTGAAAAGTAATAAGAATCGGGAAATGATCACTCCCCATTTCTTCTTCCGTATATACTTCTCAGCTGCATTTTATTTGCAAAACCTGTTGTTATAATTCCCAGATCTACTTAGGAAAAACTACTACCTGTTGCATTAAATCTAGTTGGGGTGCCATTGTTTCAAACTACTAGATTTGTTTTCATCAATGAACTTTTCTAAGCAGGCATCATGTTTATCAGTTGTCTTACTTCCTCACAATTTATTATGACTATTTAGGTCACTGTATATAACCTATGGTCTTTTAGCATTCTTCACTATCTCGTGTCACTCTGAACTTCCTAATTTGCCACGAGTTAAAAATATTATAAATCCTTAAAGAAATATTCCTCTTCTGCATTGGGATTTCAACAGTATTGTATTGTAGGCTTGCTTCTTCGTTCTCTACTGCTTTGTAGTTTTACTCTTTCCCTTATGAAAGTACAAAAGGCTTCCTCCTCTTAGTTTTTGATCTTGCTTAAGAGCAAGATACCCGGGAATTTTAAATGCAAGATTTTCAACCAACCCTATTTCCTGGGTACATATGACATCTGGTTTAGCTTTCATTTCCAGGATTATTTTTTTTATTATTATTATTTTTTAACTTCTTGCCCATGTGCTATGAGGCTGTGTGCATTTCAACAAAAGACTGAACTCCCCATACTAGTCATATTTCACCATTAACTTCATTCAAAATTGGACGAGTGTGGTTCACTGATAAGTTGCTAATATACAAGTATTTCTCCATTGCCCTTGTTACAATTTTCATTTTTTCTGATTCGCCCCCATCCTCCCCCCCTGTTTGTGATATACGTTCCATTACTTCTATCACAAATGCAATAAGCCTTTCTTTTTTCATTACTGGTAGGTCATCACCTATTCCTTATGCAAAGTTTATCTCATTCTTTATAGCACAAGGCAGTGTGTGCGGTTCCCCTTTGCCCACGCTGATTGTCTCTTTCTTCTCCACCTGATGCTTTGAAAGTCTCCTTACAGGTTTCACATGTTATTTACATTTTGTGTCTTTTGTATCTCGTTAGCTGCCGCAGTACACCCTCTATATGCCAGTCTGTGGTTGCTACCACAGTTGCTACATTTGACCTCTGTTTCTTCTCTACAATTTTTATAGGAATGCTTTCCACAATTACCATATCTTGTTTTCCCTTTACAAGCAGCGGATACATGCCCATGCCGATAACACCTTAAGAGGCGGGGTGGGAGCTATTGATGGCTTGCTTTCTTCTCATTTATTCATTAGTCACTTCCTAACTAATACTTTATCTTCTCCTATGCTTTTGGTTATCTCATCATTAGTCAGCTCTAATTCCACTCCATCTATTATCCCCTTTATTTCAGTCAAATACTTTGGTAGCTGGCAACTTATTTTAACTTTCCCTAGCATTTTAGTTTTTAGCAGTTTATCAGCTTGCTCTTTGTTTTTACATTCAACTAGAAGATCACCATCTCTTAGCTTCACAGCTCTTACAAGATCCCCTATACTTTTTTTAAAAAAAAATCCAAGTAGCTACTTTAACATCATCTAATCTTATTTCTCTGGCTAGGGATTCCACCAATAGAACATTTTGGTTTATTTCCTTCCCCAGCTTTGCTTTTCTGCTGGTATCATCATCTGATTCTGCCTCTATTCTCCCCCCCCCCCCCCACCCCGTACTTTGTCCTGGCCTGCACTACAAATTTATATCACTATAACTACATTGCTCAAGGGAAAATCAATACTCCTGGTGTACGTAGCATCTTCACTTAGCGCTGCAGCTCTGTAAGTGTAGATAAGCACTTTGTATCCATTCTTCCTCACTAATAGATTTTTCTTCCTTTCTAAAAGATCCTTCTTCAGTTCCCGGAATGACTTCATTTGGGGTCAGGAAATCCTCCATCACCCTGGCCCCACCCCTTCCTGCTTTCAGCTGTGGGCTTTATATAGGCTCCCCCTATTCCTGTCCAGCAGAGCCTCCTCTTTAAACAGTCCTCCTTGCCCCCTGGCTCCTCCTCCAGGTGTAGCTTAGGCAGGTAATTGGACCTGGCTTATCTCCGGCAGGCCTTGTGTGGGGGTGGATACCCAATCACAACCAGCCATAGAACTTCCCCAACATAATTCCTGTTTGAACCAGAACATCTTTTAGAAACACCAGGGGCACCCAGACAATATGTAGAATTAGCCAAGAGTAGAATGTCACCATTGGCAATTGCCATACAAGCAATTGGCATAATTGCATTAGGAGTCCCGACCTATTGTATCTACTCCGTTGTTTACAGTCAATGGAAATTCCATCCTAATTCCTCACTATGGAAGCCCACACCAGGTGGACCCAGCCCTAGAAAATCAATTGCACTCTTTTCAGAGTCTTTGATACTGTGATATTGACAGTATATTTGAAATAAACTAGGCCTTTCAATCCAACTCTCTCTATTTTATTACAGTATCACTTAAGTAAGTTATCGTTATCATCAGAGGCACAAGACTTCGCAAATGAATCTGAAGTTGATGAAGTGGAAGCTGCACTTTCCAATCTGGAAGTAACACTGGAAGGTGGAAAAATGGATAACATTTTGGTATGTCATTTGGGGTCCCGAGTTTGCTCCCACTGCAGTCACTGAATCAAATATCTTAGCTTTATATCCTGAGAACTCTGGTAAGAAAGCAAGACCTGAAGGGTGTGACAGCTCTGTAGGAAGTGTGTTGTAATAAAATGTATCCTTGATTATCCTTAGGAGGACATTACAGACATACCGAAACTTGCTGATAATCTCAGGCTATTTAGGTGAGTAAATACAAAAAGATTAAACAAAAAACAAAGCTATGCATGTGAAGATGCCTTCCATTTTGTTGCCTTTTAACGCTGTCCAAGTGATCTCCAACTAACAATGATTTTGAGGAGAGCACTGAAGATATCTGATAAGTGTATAAAACAAATTACATAACTGGCATTTTGGCATATCTTAATTTTTTTTTTCAGATTCTCATCTGGTGTAAATCAGTGTTCTTCCATTGCAGTCACAGAAGCTATACATATTTACACTTACTGAAGATCTGGCCCTTTATACATAATAGAATTTGCTGAAATTTCTCCATCAAAACTTGTTTTGACCAAAAAAAATGCATTTTTTCCCCCTAAATCTGATTTTTCGCAAATTTTGTTCGAATTTTTTTTCCCAATACAAAACCAATTTTTTATTTTTGGCCTCCAATAATGTAAAACTTAAGGGGAAAAGATCTCAAAATCTTGCATTTATTTCTTAATAGTAAATACTGCAGTATTACAGCTGGTTAGAAACAGTAGCACAAACATGGGGGCAGATTTAAATGATTTCAAATGGAGTTACACCAGCTTGAAACTGGAGTAATGCTGTGGTGGATCAGGTCTTACAAAGGGTTAGATTTTTATTAGTAAAGGTCGATTTCACTATACACACACAAACCGATAGAAAATTATTTCTATTGATGATAAAAAATTTGCAGATAGGCAAAGTAAGAAAAATGCTACTTGAGACGTTAGAGTTTGAATTAAGGCTATTTACTTTTGTATATTTTGACATGGAGGGATATGGAGCAAAAATCTGTTGGATGATTTAATTGGGAATTTGTTCTGCTTTGAGCACAGTGTTGGACTAGATGATCTCCTGAGGTCCATTCCAACCCTGATATTCTATGGCTCCAAGATCTATGTGATGTGGATAATTTGTGTTAATGATTATAAAACTTAAACTTTTAAAATCTCAACATCTGTTGTCATTAAATAATTAATATCTGACCTCCCCATCATCTGAACCCTACAGTTCCCCACAACTAAAAATTTAAGTTGATTAAAATGAGGGGAGAGGGTAAAAATAAAAATGTCAAGATTATTTAAAAAAAGAATTAAATTCTGCCAAGCCTAATAACATTTAACCTGCACAAGAAAGAGTCCAAAAAGTACAATTCCATCATCACATTACAAATGATCACGAACAGACTGTTGTACTGAATCACATCACAGCGACTGCAACAGCTGTTGTTTCAAAACGGATCCAGTTTTTAAAGAAACAAAGCCTTCTATTGTAGAATTATTTATCAGTTTCATTCTCTTGGCAAATTATATTGCACTGACCTCACTTGCTAAATGGCTCAAATAAACCTGCAATGTATAGCTGTCATACTTTGCATATGAAAGTTGCCTGGATATTTCCAGTAAAGAAATCAGGTCAACAGTGATGACGCTTTCAAGGTGTGTTAAGATGAAAGAGAACGCAACCCTTTTAAGTACTATCAGTTTGGCAGTTGTAGTAATGGATTGTTTGTTTTTCTCCACCACCCCAACAAGGCGGTGATCTTCAGACCTCATTCAGTAATTCTTTTTAACTGTTAAGGATGTGATAAAACACACAGTAAACCAAAGGCATTTCAAAGGATATATGAAAATCAGATCAGATGTAAAACATTCCTTTAAAAGGCTGGTAGTGTTGTTACTAATACTTGCTTTGTTGCACGCTAAATACAGTTTTGCAAACCTGAATCACAGTGTGTCATTACAACATATTAGGAAAACAATATTTGCATTCGTATGGGTGATAACATTGGGTAGTTCGCTCGCATCTGGCCCAAGAACTACTGGACTATCTATCTACCTATCTCTATATTTTTTTTTTAATGAGTAATAAGTGGTTGAAAATTTTCTGTCCAAACTTTTTTTTTGGAAAAATGAGTTTTTGACTAAATAAAAGTTTTCGCAGCTGGTGTCTGATTTCTGCTGGAATGTTTATTGGTTTTTGTGGTTTTGGGTTTTTTTCCTCATCAGAAAAATGAAAAGCAAATATTGTTCATTGTCAAAAATCCAAAAAACTTTTTGGCAAAGTCAAAATTTTCTAGATGGAAAAATTCTCATTTTCCAATCAGCTCCAGTACTAAAGGGACAGTACTGTTCTGTAATACTTAAAGATCGATAATGACTTTAGTATTTGGACATGAAGGATTTCACTACTGAAGTCAACAGTATTTTAAGTAGATTATGTTTTTAACTTAAAATAATGATTATTTCTCTTTACACATTAAGTTTGATCCCCCTCTTGCTAGTGTATTATCGGTGGAGTTGCTCCTGATTTAGACTCGTATAAACAAAACGAGCATCACACCAAGTTGTGGATAGTCCTGGAGAAAATGTTAATTAATTAAACAATTGCAACTCCTCCCTAAGGCAGATGCATTTAAACTGGTTTAAGATATTTAGCTTGCATTGGCAAATTACTGAATTAAATTAAACTGATTAAAGCCAGAGTCAAATCCATTTAAGTGTGTGTGTCCATGAGGGGTTTACACCAGGTTTACTAAATGGATTTAAAATGATTACTATTATATTGCATAGAAGCCTTAGTTAAGGACCGGGACCCCATTGTGTTAGGTGCTGTACAAACACTGAACAACAAGACAGTCCCTGCGCTAGAGATTGTACAATCTAAGTATAGATCAATTTATCAAACTGATGCAACTTTTAGAATAAAGACAAGGTCTTGGAAACCATGGTGGAGCATCGGAATTAATGTATATATTACATTACTGCTAATACATTTATCATACAAAACCTCATTTAGCCTTTTCAGAAGAGACTGACACTGATTATTAATGTAAAACTTAAAGATGGACCTTAATCAATATTCTGGGTATAAACATACCTGGACTTCAGGGTAACTTGGAGTTTATTCTGGACAATGGGGGTTGAGCCTTCTCTCACACACCCAGGTGAAAATCATGAGTAACTCCTCTCAAGTCAGTAAATGAATGACCTCGGTGGAGCTACTCTGGATCTATACTGATGTATCTGAGATCAGTCTATGGCCCAGTGATTTGTACGTTGCCATACAATTCATAAAATTGATCCACATCCTCTTTATTTGTAGGCCCAAGAAGCTAACACTAAAAGCCTTCAAGCAGTATTGGTTTGTCTTTAAAGACACTTCAATATCTTATTTTAAAAACAAGGAAGTTGGGCACGGAGAGCCCATTGAGAAGCTAAACCTAAAAGGTAGGAATTTGTTTTTCTTTTACCATATTTACTCTATTTCATTCATAATATGGAAAAATTAATCGATAACTCACTGTTAATTGTATATTAAAAGATAAATATGGTAGCACTTAATCCAACTGTGTTAGCCCGAAAGGAGGTGTTCTTAGACTACCTGGCCTGACTTGCAAAGTGTTGAGGGCCACTGAACTCTGGAAGTTGAGAGAACTGACAGCCATGAAAATCAGACCTTCTGTTTCCAAATATTTAGACTGTATGTTTGAGGCAAATTCTCGCCCCTGTTCTGAGGCGGGGGGAATAAACTGGTAACAGAGGATTTGGGGTAAAATTCCAAAAAGTGCCTAAGACCCATTTTCAAAAATAGTCACTTCTGAAAATGGGCCGTAGCCTCCTAAATCACGTAGGTGCTTTTGGAAATGTTACCCTATTCCACTCAACATGTCTCCATTATACTGCTATGTTAAACTGTTGATAAGGTCCATGTCGAGAATTTCAGACATCTGTTCTACCTCCCTGGTCATATTCTTGTGATTCAAGTGAAACATCGTGCCCTTAGCACTACGGGTACTCAACACTTTTGCAAATTAAATCATTTAGGTGCCTCACTTTCAGCTAACGTTTGAAAATCTTTCCCATGCATCTCAAAAATATCCATTAAACACAGATATAATAGTTAACATCAGAGAAGCAGTAACTCAATACATGTATCCTTCATTTCCTTTTGTTCCTCTGTCACTTAGGATGTGAAGTTGTACCAGATGTAAATGTAGCCGGGAAAAAATTTGGAATTAAATTACTAATTCCTGTTGCCGATGGCATGAATGAAGTGTATTTGAGATGTGATAATGTGAGTAATGAGACACAAAGCACACTCCTCATTCTGGATATTTATTATGGCATTTCCTGGGAAGGCAAGTGACAGAACAGCACCAGTGATAGACCCTGTACAGATAAATAAAGATGCCCCAGAGATCTCACAATCTATATGTCAGACAGGAGATCACAAGTGGACAAAACAGGTGAATGGGGTGTGGGGCTGGTAGAGGGGATAAAGTAACAAGAAAACAGAGTTCACTCATTTTATTCACATATAGAGCCATTTGAAACAGGTAAGTACATGGTGAAAAATTTCAAAATAAATGAAAATGTTTTTTGTTTTGAAATGTTTAGAGAGGTTTGGGGTTTTTTCCTCACTTTTTTTTTCCACTGGAAAAACAAGCAGCGGGAAGGATAGTCAAAAATGAGGGATTTACACACACACACACACACACACGTTTTTTGAATTTTATTGTATTGAAATTTGTCATTGAAACATGTCAACCCATATGAAAATTCTTTGAAAATTTTCATTCTGGTCAAAAAAAAATTTTTTTTGATGGAAAATACCTCCCCCGCCTCTATTAGAAAATATTTTATTTTACTTGCTAGGCTCAGTAGCCACTGCTGGAGCCAGGAGAATGTATCAAATGGTTTCCCAAAAATATTCACTTGGATGATCCGTGAGTCAGATAAGCTGAGCACACACAGTTACTACTGAAGTCAATGGGAAATACAGATGCTAGGCATTTCTCAGCATCAGGCCCTGTGTGAGTGTACTACCAAGCAGGAATATTAACCGCTGATTTCAAATAAATAGGGAAGCAGCTGTGGAACTCACTACAGTAATGGTGTCCTCGGAAGCTGATTCTGAGTTATACTAGCCCAATCAGAGAGCAGCCTTGATACATGTGATCCATATGTCCAAACTAAGCTAATTGACACAGCTTCAATTTTGGGTGTTGAATGCTCATAATGAACCGCTTGTGAGCAACAGACAACAAGAATTTGGCCAGTAATTGTGAACTGTTTGGGGGGTTTATTGCAGGAGAATCAATATGCATGCTGGATGGCGGCTTGTGTCTTAGCTGCAAAAGGCAAAACGATGGCAGACAGCTCTTACCGGCCCGAGGTGCGGAACATCCTTTCGTTCCTGAGGATGAAGAACCGGACCACGTCTCCGGGGGCGGTCTCTGATCCAGAGAGCATGGACATGAAACCCGAATGCTTTGTTTCACCACGATATGCCAAAAAATACAAGTCCAAACAGGTTCGGCTGGCGTCACGGGGGTTAGGCTGGCCCCTGGGAAAGGAGAGACGACAGACTTCTGATACACCGGGGGGTGGAGCCCAGGGTCGGACGGGCTCAGAATAGTGCTGGGAAACTTCTCCAGGGGCTCCTGGCCACAGCCAGGAATAACTTACAGCAATAATTCTCCTCGGTGTTTAATTAGAGGCCCGTCTCTTTAAAACAAGCACAGAGACAGGCTCTCAACACTTGCTTTCCCGCAGGAAGCCCCCTGCAGCCACCCCGCTGGCTCCAAAGCCAGCAGTCACCTCCCACTGATGGTGCTGGCATCCCAGAACGATGCATTCGGGAGAGGGTTGTCTGTATCTTAGATAGCGAGGATCCTCCAGCAGCCCCTAGACAGGGAGAGGAAGATAAGAACCTCCTGAGGTGCCTTCCCCCAAGCAGAGCTGATCGGGAAATTCTTTGGCTAAACTTTTTCCAAAAAAAAAACAAAAAAAAAAAGCCAATTCTCTGAAACACAAAGAACATGAGAACCAGAAACGAGCCAATCAGAGAATCACTAGCCAGGTGATGGAATAAGCCGTCGCTCCAGGCTAGCTGGCATCAGAGCGGCACTTTGTACATATTGAATGTGCAGGTTGGAAGCTAAAAGCTCTTCCTGTGCTGTCGCTTTGTTGGCAAATAATTGACACAGGGTCAGATTCCTTCTGTGCACGCCAGCTGCTCTGCGCCAATCAGGCAAGGTAGAGCAGTCCTAAATCCAGCAGATCTGGCTTCACGAGGCTCAGGCATACGTAGAGGAATCCTTGGGTGGCAAAGGGCCACTGTAGGAGTTCCTACACCACCTGTAACGTCTCAGCAGTCTCTAGCTGGGGAATGTTCCTTAGGGAAGGTGGGCAGCAAACATTAAAATAGAGCAGCCCTGAGGTTGCTCTGCTTTATGCTGGAGCCCAGCACAGCAGAAAATAAGGATCAGGCAGGTATCTTTATGCCCCATTCCCTCCTGATCTGCGTTGAGCAGAACAAGGCCACAGGTCAGGATTTGTCCCTGAATGAATACAGCACCTTGTTCCCTTAGGATAGTGACTACTTCATCCTGAGCCATTTGTGTCTGAACGTGGCCCTGCAGCGGACACGATTTCATTTAAAGAAAACAAAGGACATTTTTGCACAGCCGTCATCAACCTGCTGAAATCCTGCTTTCTCCCTGTCTCTCTCAGTTGGCCGCCCACATTCTGGAAGCCCACCAAAATGTGGCACAGATGTCGCTAGTGGAAGCCAAGTTGCGCTTTATCCAGGCGTGGCAGTCCCTCCCCGAGTTTGGCTTAACATACTACATTGTAAGGTAATAATGTCAGACTGCCCTGCTGTTTTCCTGGTCAGTGATTTTCAGAGACGCCTTTGAATCTCAGTTCTAAGAATGTGATCTTACACTGCTTTTTTAAGGATGCTTTTTAAATTCTGGAAACCTGCATGCTGTTCCAGGACCGCCTTTATTCTGGGTTTGTACAGCACCAAGCGCGATAGGGTTCTGGTCTCGGACAAGGGTAATACAAATAATAAATAGTAATAATATTTCTATTAGGTGGTAGCAGTTAGAAACCCCCGTTACACCCCATTGTGTTTGGTATTGTACAAAACATGATGAGGTTTGACTGAAGTAAGGTGTCCAGAGGGACAAACTAGACCGGGGTGGCCAACCTGGGGCTCCGGAACCACAGGCGGCTCTTCAGAAGTTAATATGCAGTTCGGACTAGGGTGACCAGATGTTCCGATTTTATAGAGACAGTCCCGATTTTTGGGTCTTTTTCTTATATAGGCTCCTATTACTGCCCACCCCCATCCCGATTTTTCACACTTGCTGTCTGGTCACCCTCTATCAGTTTCTTTGGAGCAGGGAACTCCTTTTTGTTCTGCGTTTTGTATAACACGTAGCACAATGGGGACCTAGCCCATGATTGGGGGGCCAACGTGCTACACAAGATAAATCGTAACAATAATAATAAAGATGTGCCAGCCATGCCTGTTTACAGGCCAGTGCTCTTACATGTCCCTTAAAAAATAAGCTTCTTTCCTGTATTTTTCATACAATTCTTCTTTATTTCCCTAAAATGTTGGTGGCTGAATAGCTACATTCCCACGAGAATACGCTCTTCTGCTGTATTTTCATAGCCAAGGCCATTTTTTACCAGGCCATATTCTTGTCTTCCTTCTGCCACGCACTGCAGCGGAGAAGGAGCCAAACTTTCCCAAGTTCCGGGACATTGGGATCAGGAGGTTTGATTCAAGCCCGTTACTGCTCCAACCTCCTGCATTGCTCAGGCTGCCTCAGGGTGCCTGCCTTGTGGCTGACCTGTGCCAAGGCAGCGGAAACCTCCTTCCACTTTTTGCTACATTTGCATAATGGACCGGTGAAAGATCTCACTAAGGAAACATGCTTCAGAGTGAATCTGCTTTTTGCCCTCTCCCCAGGTTTAAAGGAAGCAAGAAAGATGATCTGCTGGGCGTTTCCTATAACAGGCTGATTAGGATCGATGCAGCCACTGGGGATCCTATCACAACATGGAGATTCTCCAGTATGAAGCAGTGGAATGTGAACTGGGAAATACGTCAGGTAAAATCAGAACATCCCTTCAAGTCCAATTCCTACATTTCAATCACCTGAAGGTGCTTTCACCAGCTCATTTTTAAACCCCAAAACTAGTCTGATGTCACAGCTTATTAAATAATCCATTTGTGAGACTTGGTATTATACTAGTGAGACAAGATGCGTGAGGCATTGGACCAGCTTCTGTTGGTGAGAGAGAGATGCTTTCGGAGCTCTTTGAAGCTCGAAAACTTGTCTGTCTTGTAGTCCATGGGGCTAGCTTGCCTTTATTATATTCACTGCCTTGTCTTCATTATATTCTGCCTTTATTATATTCAGCAGTAATGCAAGGAACCTACGGGCCTGTACAACCTTAGCTTCAGCATTTAGCATAAGACCTGAGGCTTATGAACTTCGGCACAAATAAATGTGCCTAATGGTAACTCCCAAGTTTTGGGGAACTGAGAATGGAGTGTGTAAGGGGAACTTTTGTCCATAACAACACCAGTCAACCACAGGAACATGCGTTAACATCTGCAGATGACTGCCCACAAGAGTGCCATGGCAAGGAATCAACATATATGATGAGAAGTTGAGATCATTGATATACTAACCTATAGGAGAAGGGCACCTCAATGTTAATAGGGTGAGGAAATACAAATAAGGAAGAGGGGAGAAACCCCTACTGATAGGTGTTAGACATAGTAGAATCAGCGTACCATATTATACAAGTTGTATCCCAGCCTGAGGAGAGTAGGAGAGAGATGTAGCCATTGGGAGGGGTCAGAATGGTGTCCGCCGGTGAGAAGGAGGAAGGTGATGGAGATGAGGAAGAAGATGGCTAACATTTCAAGTTGTCCTGCAAGGGATGGTGTGTGTACATGGATGTACAGATGGACATTCCGTAGTATCTCCATCTACCTTACTGAGTTGGGGTATTTGTGAATGCGCTAAATGTATTAAGAAACTATTGTAAATGCAGAAGTTTTTCTATAGTGTCAGCATTGCAACCGTGCACATCGGGGTTCCCACCTCTACAGTCATTTCAATAACACCGGGCTTGATCTGGGGATGAGAACATGTCAACCCTCAAAGTGATAACTCGGAATTCTTAAGTAATCAGTATAATTAACACAAGAATCTATAGATCAGGCTACATTCTCACCAACAGAAGTTGGTCCAATAAAAGAGATTACCTCACCTACTTTGCCTTTCTAATATCCTGGGACTGACACTGCATACAACATTGGTATTATACTGTTTTTTAACAGGCAGAGACTGAAAACTCAGATTTAAAGCACAGTTAGAAAATGCAAAAAGGACACCTGTTTAAGACGTCTGCTCCCTGTATGCCTTTAAGTCAGATCTGCTCATTGTAATTCAATGGGACAAATTCAGCCCTCCGTTAAGTTCTGCCCCTGGTTTCGTTGGGATGGTAAAGGTGAACTCAAGAGCAGAATCTGCTTCCAACATATTTTGAATGCTTTACCAGTAACGTGATAACAGAGTCAGCTGGGATTGCAGTCTGCCTGACCTATAGTTCTCTAAACTCCATCTTGATTTCTGGGAATGATGTAAGATGCAGAAAGAACCCAGCTTGACTCTCAGATCTTCAAGCTCTGCTACTTCAATGCATGGAGCGCCACAATGTCCGTTTTACAGAGATGCTCAGCTTTCTTAGTCCAGCCAACCTTTGCTCAGTGTAGGATTTGGTATTTGGAGGCCAAAGGTGGCTTTAAGCCACCTTTTGTGAATCCTAAATTCAGGGACCAGAGAGTAGCCTGACCCCTAACATAAGTTAGAGCAGCCTGAAGGCTGATCTAGCTCAATAGTTCTCCACCAGGGGTCCGGGGTCCCCTGGCTGCAAGAAGGTTTCAGGGAGTCTGCTAAGCAGGGCTGGTATTAGGCTTGCTTGGCCCCAGGGCAGTAAGCTGAAGCCCCACCACATGGGGCTCAAGCCTGGGGCCCTGAGGCCTGCCACCTAGTGCTGAAGTCAATGCTTGAGCAACTTATGCAGAATACCAAGTTGTTGTGGCATAGATGGGCCGTGGAGTTTTTCTATCATGTTGGGGGGCGCGGGGGCTTGGAGAGAAAAGGGTTGAAAACCCCTGCTCCAGCTTACACCTGGGTCCCCCTAGCACAAAGGGCCTTCCCAGAGGCCAGGGACAACAGAAGTGTGAGATGCTCCAGATACCCCACCAAAAAATACCCCTTGTATGCCAGGGTCTGGGACGGTGTGGTGAGAAGCTGCTATGCCAGGATCACAAGGAGGCAGAATCAGCCAATTCAGCTGGATTTTGTGGCTTTGTGCCACTAGAGTTCTAGCCTCCCAAATCACACTTAGATTCAGCACATGACATCATGAACAATAATTAACTAATAACATTCTTTAATTTATTTGTGTACAGACTCAAAGTAGGGTCCTTCCTGTTGTTTGCAGCATTTCCACTGATGCATTTAAAAGCTGGGAACTTCCCAGCTACCTTAGTGTTATCTGTGAAATGGCTTATTGGACTGTAAAAACATTGAAGGGAGATTTGACCACAAGAGGGCCCTAACTGAACAGATAGGGGAAAAAAGGCTTACTGCAGATTCAGAAATCCTTTTCCCACAGCACTTCTATTAGCAATGCCAGCTATTTATTTATGTAGGTATTTATAGACCAGCCAATATTTTATTGAGTTCAGTCTATTCTAAAGATTCACTGGTAGAGTGATCACTGGTAGAGATGTGATCTTGTTTATTTTCATTACTGATTTTTTGCTGTACATTTTCTCTTTAGGTTGCAATTGAGTTTGATCAGAATGTGTCCATTGCTTTCACGTGCCTTAGTGCAGACTGCAAGATTGTCCATGAATACATTGGAGGTTACATCTTCCTTTCAACTCGTTCCAAAGACCAAAATGAAACACTTGATGAAGATCTGTTCCATAAATTAACTGGCGGACAGGAATGAGGTGAAGCCACGTGTTTATTTGCTGGCGAAAAGGACCAGACAGTATATAAGGTTTTCTCTCTTACACTGTTTCTTCCGTTGGCTGATGGAAAAGCACAGACAGTGTACTTCTCCTGCGTCAGAGGGATGGAATAAGGTGAATCTTAATCAACATTAGGGAAATAAGACGTCTTTTGGTTGGTTGTTTTCATGCTACGTGAAGATTTCACCAAAGGTTCACTTTATCTTGATTGTTGACAGACATTTTCCATTCTTTCCTGTTTAACTTAGATGACCTATTTTAGCATCCTGAACAAGGAATTGGAGGATATTGCAATACACGTCCTGTTCTGTTGCACTGGGGCAACTGCCATTGATTTCCCATTTTCTAGATTATCTCAGGATTAATAGGGTTAAGGTGATATGAATATACATTTGAAATCTATATTACTGGAACAAAATACTACCGATCATGTACATAGTATGGTCCTTTCAGAACTCTGTGATCTGTCTTGCACATGGAACTATCAAGCCGTGAGTATCAGTTAAGTCCTGCAAATGCTTATTGCCATTGGTGGACTATTCACAGGCATGAAGTCACATTGAAGTCAAAGGGACAACTTTATGCACAGGGAGTTAAGATCTTTTGGGGAATATTTTCATTTTGATGTTGAAATAATTGTTTTAATGGCTATTTCTCCATTAGTAAGACTTTTTACAAAAGCCTGTAAACGTGCTTCCTTAGTATTTTATGAACGTGGCATTAAATTCTGGGCCAAACTTATTACATGCCATTCTCTAACTTGAGACCTGAATTATCTGTGGGAACACTGATACTAAAATCTGTAATCCTGAATGCTTTTGGGTTTCAAGATATGCTCTTCAGAACAACTGCAAAACAAAATCCCTCTTCGTTGCACAGATAGGTCCACTGGAGTTAATGGTGAGACTCTGATTGACTTCAGTGGGCTTTAGCTCAAGCCAATAATGCTCAGCTGTCAGCAAAGTGCTCAGTCATTGGACAGGCTAAATTAGGTAGAGTCATAAAACGCTGACAGGTTAAATGGCATGGATACATGTAAGGAACTATGGCACACAATACATCGGTTACTTCCACACCCCCAAGATTTCATGCCTCCTGAGATGTTGAATTTGTCGCTACAGAATCACTGCAAGGTGTTTGTTTGGGCTGTCGTTGGGCCTGATTCTTCTTTCACTGAGTCTGGTTTTAATCCAGTCTCTCTCAACCGGCTGCAGTGGAGTTAATCCTGGTGTATACGGGTGTATGCGCATGAGGAGTCAAGTGGATTGAAAGGGGAGGGGGAGCGGTGGAGGAGCACTATAGACCCAAGCCAGGGAGAGGAAGGGGAGCATTCCCTCTTCTTTTAGCAGCACTGCTCATCTTTCTTTAGCTCTCTGCGGGAAGAGAGTCAGACCCAATGGTGTTCTATTAGTGAAATTCACTCATGATGCAGAGGGACCATACAAGGCCTTCTGTGCTACTTAATGCCTGCACAAGAGCTGCTAACAATAGTAGGGAGGGTTTTTTTTTCATCAGTAGATCTCAAAGCACTTTACAAAGGAGAGCAGTGTCATTAACCCCGGGATACTGAGGCCCGGGGAAGTGAAGTGACTTGCCTAAGGTTGCCCAGCAGGACCGTGACAGAGCCAGGAATCGAACTGTGGTCACTTCAGTCCTTGTCCAGCGCTCTACCCACTAGGCAACACTGTGTTGAGATCAGAGCGAGGCAGCAATGCAGGCATACCTGCACACTCTATAGAGTTAATGAACTGATTGCCACTTTTAAGTCTGTTATTGAGTGACCAAGGAGGTTGAAGTGTTATAATTCCTGATGTCATTCAGATTTGTGTCCATTTTTTCTTTAAATTCAGGGTAGGGACTTGGTAGGCACTTTTGGTGCTACGTAAATATCTCCTATAACTAGAAGGGTTTGATCCTGCAGCCATTACTCACTTGAGTAAACCAGCTGGTATCTGTAAGCAAACACTGACTTCAGCGGGGATTTTTGCATGAGTAAGGCAAGCTGGCTGTGGCACATGGTAACTGAAATGCCAAGTTCTTGGGGTCTAGCAAAGCAGCACATGGCACCACGTGGGTGGCAATGCAAAAGAGAAACTCCATGGAAATAAGATTTTGCATTCAGAGACAGTACTGTCTAGATGAAAACAAAATTAATTCTGAAATTAATACTCTGGCTCTAAATGACATTCCATTGTTGCACCCCTATTCTGTATGTCACAAAAAAAAATAATAGGGTAAAACATCACCCATGTCTTGCGTAGCTCCCGAGGAATTCCCCAAAAGAGATTTACCACTGATTTCTGAATGGGGTCCTGGCCTATAATACAGCAAATAGCATAGTACAGACCATAGGCTTGTTTAGACCATAAACACTCTTAGCTGGCTTAGACCACAGGCTAAATAACTATGTACTTGCTTTTATATTCCTGGTAGGAGAAGATCTGGGGTTTGATTGGCCTATCCGAAAACATTTCTTCTTGTATTGGCTTTTGGTGTAATTCTCCAGTTTTTTGGGATACTTCCATTGTTAGGCTCATTTTAAAAATTCTTTGCCTTTCTGGTGGGGAAACACTCATCTCCGAGCCTTTACAACCTGGTACCATCTCTTTCTACTGCTCCCCCTCCCCACCCCCCAGCTTCGGGTTATCTTACTGTGTCATTAAGGAATGCAGGCCTCATCCTTAACATTCCAACTCAGACACTCCGAGGCTTTGACTCAGATCAAGGGCGAGGCAGAGGTGGGATCTGTTTTAGCTTTCAAAACCCAGCCTCGTACACAGTCTGTGCAAAATGGTCTGATCAAAACACATGCCCGAGTTGAGATCATGGCCATTCCCTTTGCCTTGTGGCTAGAAACCTTGGTACAGAGTTGGAGAGAGGAGGAAATAAATAAGTCCAAGAAACAGCAGAGGCTGATGATGTGAGAAAGTAGGTGGATGAAACTGACACACAGTGGAACTTCCACCCTGTTTACAGCAGCTTGCAATGTGTGTCTGATTCAAAATAGGGGGGTGGCAACACTATCTACCCATAGGTGCCTACATCCGTATGACTGTAGCTGTTTATTACTGGTCAGATCAGGTCTCCATTGTGCTTGGCACTGTACTAACCTGGGGGAAGGCACAGTCCGTTCCCTAGAGAACTGACCATCCAAAATGCAGACAATGGCTGGGGAGAACAAAGGTAGGCCCTGATCCGCAGCACTTCACAGAAACACTGTGTCTTTCTGAACTGGGCTCAGGTCGTTGGCAGGAGTTGTGAGTGCTCAACACTTTTCAAGACCAGGCCCATAAAGGGAAAGAGTATGTGTTGATTTCTACCCTGGTTGAATTGCATGGCCCTGTTGCTAATTACTGTGCTGTTTTTTCAACTCTCCAAAGGCTGCCTGGTTTAACTCCTGGAATGAAATCGGTGGGTCTGAGTGAGTGAAAAGAGAGGGCAGAGTTCGGCTCAGAGTTTAGTCGGGCAGCCTTTTAAGAGCGTGAGGTGATTAGTCCATGTTCTCAGGCAGATTCATTGCCCATAAATACCAAGTTCACAGAAGCAAATGCTTCAGCAGTACTTCCTGGCTCAAGGCAAAGAGGATGCATCTCCCTGTCTGGAGTTAGTCTGGGGATGAGGGAAGTCCAAAGAAAAGTCACATTTAATGCTTTGAGGGTGAAGTCTTCATGAGCTCTAAGCACTGGCCTAACTCGGCTCCCATAATGAGCACTTTGGCTAATCCCACTTTAAGTGGTAATTTAATCAACTACCTGAGGCAGGTACAGAACAGCTGAAGCCACGGACAGTTTCCTACCCTGCCGTTAGCAGGAACCCAGGGTACACAGCCAGGTGAGGCGACGGGAGAGCTTTCCCATCAGTGTAGTTAATCCACCTCCCCTCTCCTGTCAACATAGCACTATCTATATGGGGTGGTAGATCAGAATAACAACGTTGCTTGGAGGTGTGGATTTTTTACACCCGTGAGCAAGTTACACTGATCTGGGTCTGTAGTGTAGACCAGACCTCAGTGAGGCTGCTTGTGTGGGTAAGACAGCAGGATCAGGCACTAAGTTGGCAAATCCTTCGCCTTGTCTTAGAACTGAGCCATCTGACTCCATAGTCTACAAGAGAACAACCCGTACATCTCCTGGGAACCCACAATAGCCCTATTAAGAGACCCTATCTTGTTTCGCTGGATGTTCTGCTAGTTTTCAAGTCCCTCCTCCCCCCAGATAGTGAATGACATGGGCCAAGATAAGTCGTGTGAGCACATGCTGTCAAGGGCTGTAGGCAAAGCAGTGCATGGATTAAAGTCTTATCACTGGGTTGTGCAGGTCTGCCATGCACAGATGTGTTACTCTCCTGGGAGAATAAAGGCTCCAAAGAGAACAAAAACCACTGCTTTGATTATTATTTGGCTTGCAGTAGCACCTGGGGTCCTGTGCTTTTGTTTACATTTTCACTTTGGAGCAGTCCCTATTGACTCCTGTCCCTGCTGTCTGTGCTTGCCTAGAAGATCTTCACCTCCCTCCTCCTCCTCCTAATGATTCTGTGCATTACAGTAGTGCCCAGAGGCCCTGCCTGAGATCGGGGCCCATTGTGCCAGGCCCCAAACATGTAGTCCCGTAGCTCACAAGCAAGGTAGATAAGACGGACAAAAGGTGAGGGAGGAAACCCGGGGGAGCGACTCGCCCCAGCTCTAAGGGAAGAGCCGGGACTAGAGCCCAGTCTGCTGAACACAGGTTACGTCCTTCCCTGGCCAGTGGGGGTGGAAACATCCCCTTCCTCAGACCTCCGGAGATGGTGCTTGAGGTGAGAACTTTGGTTTCGACATTCACTCTAGGCTTCCTCCCAGGTAAGGCTGCTCTTAAAAGCCACTTGCCTGGTGCGGCTGTTCCCAGGATTTGCACTTTGAGTCTCCAGGTGCCTGCAGAGAAATGTATGGAGGCGGGGGCGACTTTATCTGCTGCTTGAGAAATCTCTGGGCTGGTGTCAGCAGACAAGCGTCAGCATGGGCCCTTCTTCACCTTGACCCCTTAGTGAAGAGACGTCATAACACCCCCTCACCCTCGTGTGGATGGACAAAGAGGAGCTCGGTATAGAAATTGTTCTCCCTCCTTCTTCCCCCCCCCCCAGACTGCGGGGGGAGGGACTGATCTGCCTGGGGAGGGGGTGTTAGGAAATCCTCCCACCCTCTTTCTGGTGAGGGTGAGGGATCTGGATTGTGGAGAGGGGAGGAGAGTGGGCCTGTCCCCTCCCCCCGCTCCCAGGGAGGGTGAAGAAGCTGGCATGTGGAGGAGTGAGGCCAGACCAGATCTCTCCCTAGCTGCGGGAAGAGGAGAACGGACAGAGGCACTTCACCCTCTGCAGCTGAGTCACTCCCGAGTATCGAGCAAGCGCCTGACAATCAGCGCACTGCAGACCCCAGCCGGAGGCCTGGACAGGTATGTGCGCGCTGTCGAGGCTGAGTGGGTGGGATTGGCTGCGGGCACTGACATGGCTGGGTTTCTAACCGGCCCATTTTCCACCTGTCCCCCTGGGTCTGGGTTCCACAAGGGCTTGTGGCACTTCGGCTGCCCCGGGACTGGACTGGAGGCAGAGGACCCTGAGGCTGCTCTCTCTTGGGCTGAGGGCCAAGCAGGCTCATGCAGGGCCGCCGATGTGGGGAGCATAAAGGAGACAGAGACCCCATTACCCGTGTGCTGTTGCAGACAAAGGAAAGCTGACTGGAAATGTCTGGTCTAAGGCAGGGGCTGCAGCAGCAGCGAATGGGAACAGAGCAATAACGGGAACACAACTGAGCTCTGCCTTCCACATAGTAATGGGCTTGAATCGCCCTGCCAATGAGATTTGGGGAGGGGGGGGGTTGAGGGTTTAGCTTCAAGATGCAAGCAGAGCAGGAATGATGATCTAATGGTTAGTGCATGAGCCTGAGCCTCAAGAGGCCTGGGTTAGAGTTCCTGCTCTGCCACAAACTGCCTGTGTGACCCTGGGCTAGTTACTTAGGGTGAGACTTTTAAAGGTACTTGGGTGCCTAGTAGGATTCTCAAAGTTGTCCAACTCCATCGGATTTTTAAAAAAATCTAATGGGAGTTAGGCACCTAACCCGCTTACACTCTTTAGAAAATCCTCCTAGAACCTGTCTGCATTTTTAGGCACCTGAATACCTTAAAAAAAGAGCACCTAGTCTCTCTCTGCCTCAGTTCCCCATCTGTACAATGGGGATAATAGCACTGCTCTAGCTAACCTGGGGGGTTGGGAGGAACAGCTCAGATACTGTGGCTATGGGGTGGGGTGATATAGGTCCCGGAGCTAACTAGATAGCTAGCTCCGTGTGCAATCGCAGCTGTCGCTGTGTTCAGTTCTTCCCACTTGTTCCAGGCGAAGGCTGCGCGCAGGGGCAGCGAAACAGGCCATGTTATGCACAGTCAGTACGGGTCTGTGGGGGGGCAGCAGATGGAATTTAGGGAGGACAGCTTCACTTCAAGGAGCAGCCTGGCAGCTGTTGTTGTGGGGGCCGAGGGGTGAAGGCTGCAGCAGGCGCGCACCCAGCCAGCTCTGACCTAGAGCGAGGGATGGGGAAGGCAAATGTAACCAGCAATGCTAATGACAGGCCAGATCCTGCAAGGAGCTGAGCACTTCTGAGGTACAGGCTCCTCGCTGGGGCAGGTCAGGCTCTGCAGGCACAAAGGAGGAGAAATGCAGTGGGGGGTTGGGGGACGGGATCCGCACACAGTTCTGATGCAGAGTGCTCCAGGGAAGGGCAGTGAATCGAACCCCCTGGTGCTATGCACATGCCAGTGGGATGCATATTACAGACCATCCACCTGCACGTCCTCCGCGGGAAATTCTCCGTGTTCCCGGCCTTGCCTAAGGGACCCCTCGCAACTATGGCTGTTAGGAGATGTATCTGCACCCTCCTTTGTCTGGATGGGGACTGGTGAAGAGCAGGCTCCAACCAGAGCTGCACAAAAGGAGAACTAATACCCAACCTAACCTTACCTAGGTCACAGGGTCCAGGACAAGGAGTTCAGAGGCTGGGGGTTTTCCAGGTTAAAAGCTCCAGAGCTCAGGTAGGGAATGGGAGCAGTGAGTGACCAAGGGAGCAGCTTCTTGCTGACAGGCCTTTTTCTGCAGGGGGAAATGGCCCCCCCTTGAGTTCTGGCCATTTTGGTGCAAGGCAACAAGGACCTCCGCATACATGGCAATAAACACTGGAAAATCCTCTGAGTCCATGACACTAAATCGTCTACTGCCAAGAGCATCACCTGCTGCAAGGCCCCTGCCACTGCTTGGGAAGGGGGCATTGGTGTAACTGTCAAAGAACTAGAAGCAGAGCCAGGGGAGAGCTTCAACTTTGCCCAAGGGATTTAGGAGCACAGGTTTTCAAAAGCCCTGCAGTGGCTTATGCAACGGTTACACTACAAAACTGCCAATATAGCAATGCTGATCAGGGATGTGCAGAGGTGTGAAGCCTGACCACTATAGCTGTGCTCTGGCCAAAGCCCCTAGTGTAGACTTGTCTATTTGGACAAAAACACAGTAATGCTGGTATAAACTGTGTCCTCACTATACTCCTGGGGGAATTCAGTGCCACTACAAAAGTGCAGAATTCATGTTCCCCGCAGATTTTTTTTCTCTGCAGAAAATACATTCTGCCAGAGAGGCCCTGCAGTTCCACCTTTCACCCACCAGGGGCTGCTGCACCACTCGAACAGACAGCTCACTGGAGCAGCCAGCTGCCAATAGGGAGGAGAGGTTGTGTTCCTCATATCACCCTGCCTATGGGGCCACGTGAAGAGACATGGGATATGGGAAGACAGACAAAGTGAAGCAAATGGGACTGCTAGGGGAATCACACAGATGGGGTTCAGAAGGGCTAGTGGGAGGGACAGACTGGAGCAGGGGCTGAATGGAAGTGGGGGCTGCAGGGAGGTACAGGTCTACATGGGAATGGGAGTAGCTGAAAGGGGGTTCAAGGCCACATGGGGGATGTAAGTGGGCAGGGGTGGCTGAGTAGGGGTGCAGGGATACATGGGGATGCATGAGGACAGGGAAGAGATTCAGGGACACATGGACAGGGGAGAAGAGATAGCAGGGTTGCAGGGCCACATAGGGATTGGGGGAAGAGGGGCACAGGGGCGCATGGAAGAGATTAGGAGTCAGCCAGGGTCTGCATGCAGGAGGCTCCTCAACTGTCTAACAATCCCTTCTCCCTCCTGTTCCACACTTCTCCCACTCACACCCAACTCTCTCCAGGTTCACTCCCAGTCTCCTTCCCAGCAATTATTTCTCCCTTCCTCAGCTCCTTGTTACCCCTGATTCCCCCAAGCAATTGCACTGTGTCTGGGGGGTGTGGGAAATAAATTTCTGTATTGTAGTTAAATGAATTATTACTCCGAGTTCTGTATTAATTTGCCTAGTAAGGAATCTGTTTGTCAAACATTTCCTGAATCTTTTTTGTTGTCTGTGTGGTTACAGATCTACTTGTTGACAGGTATTTTCATAGAATCATAGGACTGGAAGGGTCCTCGAGTGGGCATCTAGTCCAGTCCCCTGCATCATGGCAGGACTAAGTATTATTTAGACCATCTCTGATAGGTGTTTGTCTAACCTGCTCTTAAAAATCTCCAATGACAAAGATTACACAATCTCCCTAGTCAATTTATTCCTATGCTTAACTACCTGGACAGGAAGTTTTTCCTAATGTCCAGCATAAACTGCTCTTGCTGCAATTTAAGCTTCCTCTCTTATCTTCACAGGCTAAGGAGAACAATTTCTCTCTCCTCCTTGTAACAACTTTTTATATACATGAAAGTACATAATGCCTCACCTTTTATGTCTTTTGAAATAAATTACCAAAATAATTGAAACTGGAGTGAATATATTGTTATTTAAAAACTCTGCATATTTTATTTATTAAAATATTGTGGGCAGATTACTTTTTGGTGCCGAATTCCCCCAGAAGTAACACTAGCGCTCTACCAGTACAATATACCATCAAAGCACTCCTAATGTAGATCTTGCCAAAGGAGCCTGACGTTCAATGAAAACCAGCTGTTTTTCCTCATAAGTCCCATTTAAAGGAAAGTCGATGGGCCTCATGCTCCTAAATCCCCCAGGGGCTTTTGAAAATCTCCAAGCTCATTTTCTTAGAACCCATAAGATTCCAACACTTGCATTCAGTAGGCCACTTTGTAGGAGGAGCTACCTTGCCATGGGCACCCTGACCTTCCAAACCCCGGCTCCCCACTGTCAGTGCACCACATCATGAGAGACTAACCCCATGGCAAGGTGGACAACAGATTTCCACACAATTTACTTTTAGACCTTTAGAGGCAAGCTCCTGTCCGCTCTGTATGGCGATTTAAGAGCCTATTGAATTTCTCGTAAGAGGAGACATTTGCCCATTCTCTTCGACCAAAATGATCCCCTCATGCAGCTTGCTGTGTACGTATTGTTTTTACTGTTTGTTTATTTGTATGGTGGTAGCATCTAGGCATCCCGGTCACGGCCCAGGAACCCATTGGGGTAGGTGCTGTACAAACACAGAACCAAAAGAAGGTCCCTGACCCAGAGAGTTTACAGCCTCAGGGTGTGGCCACACCAGAGAGCACTATGGCAGCAACTCTGCGGTACTGTAGTGTAGACACTTACTACAGCAATGCAAGGGGTTCTCCCATTGCTGTAGAAAATCCACCTCTCCGAGAGGCGGTAGCTAGGTGGACAGAAGAATTCTTCCATCGACCAAGTACTGCCTACCCCGGGGACTTGGGTTGGCTTAAGTATGTAGCTGGGTCAATCTAACATTCATGTGTAGACCAGCCCTAAATTGGCTGCTGATCTCCCCTCAGATCTTCAGTTCTGAGTATACCGCTAGGCAGAGCTGATAGTGCTGCACATGTTTGTACAGCGCCTAGCGTGATCGGTTCCTGGGCTGCGAGTGGGGGTCCTTGGTGCTAGAAAGATAATACAACTAATAAATAACGGGTACAGTTTGAGGGACATGTTGGTTGCCTTTGGGATGAAAGGTTTGATGTACCTTTAAATAGGCTCAGATGCCTCATCTTTATGGCAATTTAATTACAGCAGAGAATTATCTAATTATCACCTCCACCATCGATGTTTTGCTTTCACATAGCTTGTGGCAGACCCCAAGGGCTTTAATTTACTTCTCTGTCTTGCTGTTTTGTTTCCCCCTCCCTGAAAACCAAAAGAATGTTTTCCCTCCTGCTCGCTCTTTCTCTGCTGGCGTGGGAGGCGGCGGCCGGCCTGACAGATAGAGCAGCTCCAGCTGCGTTGGGGGATTTCGCAACTCTTTTCCAGTTGGCCCAGCAAGACCATTGGGAAAACGACGTTAATCTTACCAGTCTGTCCTGTGAGGATCTGAGGAACAAGACGTGGACCCACTTGCATCTGCACAACAAGAGCCTACAAGCCTTGCCTGCCTGCCTGCCTGGGGGACTAGAGGCCTTAGACCTCAGCACCAACCAGTTGCCTGCGCTGAGTGGCGCGGAGATAGAGAACTTCCCAAAGCTGCGCGCCCTCTCTTTGAGGCACAACCACATCCAAGAAGTTGCGTGGGGAACCAGAGCCCTCGGGAGCCTCCAGTTCCTGGACCTAAGCGCTAATAAATTGTCCTCTCCGCCATCATGCCAGAGCGCCCACCTGCCAAACCTGACGTGGCTGTCACTGGCCGGAAACCCCATCGCCGAACTCCAGCCTCTGGCTTTCTCCTGTTATCCCCAGCTACAGTTCCTGAACTTGTCCGCCACTTCGCTCGGGCGTGAGACTGGCGGAGGGATTAGCGCGTCGGCCTTTGCCATGAAGGGGGACACCGGGAACAGAGCAAGGAGCACTATTGACGTGCTTGACCTGAGTGGGACCTTTCTCGAGAAAAGTAAGTTTGGAAGATTTTTGTGGGACACGTGGGGGCCTGATCAAACGAAACCACTGTTAGTGTCCAGCCACCAGCAGTAGAATTGGGGGCCTCTGAAGCTGTTGGCAGGAGTTGCCACAGCTTGAGCTAAAGGTCACAAGCTGGGGCTGTAACAGACTCGTATCCTCCATTGATCAGGCACAGCGAAGGGACCTATGGAACACACCCACCAGTCAGTTATATAAGCAGTGGTGGGAATTCTCTTGTGTCGACAAGACTTCAGAGGGGAAGGTGGCAAGGGGGAAAGTAACTTAAGGGACTTATTGGGGCGGCCTGAGCAAGGTGGGGCGGAGGGCTCAACCAGAAGGGGCGGGGCTAGGATCAAACTCCCCCAGCCTGCCCTTCAGCACGGCCCAGGGCCAATTTAAAGGGCCCGGGACTCCCGGCCAGTGCTAGCACTACCCCAGGCCTCCAGCAGTGATTTAAAGGGCCGGAGCCCTGGGTCCTTTAAATCGCCACCAGAGCCCTGGGGCTCCCATCTGCCACTGCTACCCCTGCTGGCTCTTTAAAAGGCCCAGGGCTATGGTAGTGGCTCCCGGGAGCCCCAGGCCCTTTAAATCACCACCAGAGCCCCACGGCAGCGGTATCAGCAGCTGCAGCTGGGAGCCCCGGGCCTCCAGCAGCAATTTAAAGGGCCAGGGACCTGGAGAAGCTGCCCCTTATTCCCCCCCCCCCCCCCCCCGAGGCCCTGATGGTACGGTTGGCTGTGTACCGGCTCTCGCCGGTACGCCATACTGAACCATTCCAGCTTTCTTTCACCTCTGGAAGGTGGAGAAATCGCTATTAGCACAAGCCTAACAACTACTCCTGCCCACAACAGAATTTCTCATCTGTCCCTGTCCACTATGCTCTCTGATTATCCAGCTCTCAGACTTGGGCTCCTCCCTTTCCTCTTCTTTTCATATCCAGAGTCTTCCCACAGCCCTTCTCTTGTTCTTCAGTGGCCTAACATCTGCCTATCCTTCCTTCCTCCCCCATCCCCCATAGCTAAACCCTGCCTAATCCCTTTGCTTTCTCCTCTTATTATTGGCACAGCACAGAGAGGCCTCCGCCAAGACCAGGGCCTCGTTGTGTTAGGCATTATCAATCCACGGAGCAACAGGCAAGGCCTGCCCCGTGGAGCTTACAGTCTAAATAGACAAGTTAGGACCCTGGGTCGATGGTCATCCCCATTGCCCTGCCCTGAGAGGACCTTGGGGGTTGGGGAGTTGGAGCTCACCCGGTACTCATCACGCAGCGACCGCTTCTGTGCCCCGGGGCTGGGCCCAGCTCTTCACTCTAGGCATCGTGAGCTGATTTAGCCCAGCCGCCCCGTGACCCTGAGCGGGGAGCCAGGCCCAGCCCCCCCAGGAGCTGCCGCTGCAGGGTGAGGTTTTCGTTTTATTTCATGTTGTTGCACATTTGCTATAACCAGCAGGTGAATCAGTTTGTCAGTAAAACTGAATCCCCTGCCGTCTGCTTACTGGCCAGTCGTCAATCCAGCTCCGCTCACGCACCAGTCACCCGGGTCCTCTCTGCTTCAGTTCAGCAGGAGTGGGCCCGGGACTTGGTCAGCCTTAGGTCGCTCCACCTTGCAAGGATGGCCCAGCTGAGGAGCTTCGATGCGGATCTATTCAAGTCTCTGCCCAGGCTGAGAGAACTGAATTGCCAGGACTCCCGGGCGCTGAGCAGCGTAAGAACGGAGCTATTTGACGATGCCCCTCATCTGACCTTTCTCACCTTCCAGAAGTAGGTGTTTTCTTTGCTCACCCCTGCGTTAAAGTGCCGCTGTCTGCTGAAGTGTCTAGGGACAGCTGGGTCCCCTCACTGCCCACTGGAGAGTGAATTGGGAGCACCGGAGGGCAGGAGAAGAGGTGTAGGATGAAGTGAAAGACTAGATAAATGCAAGGGTTCAGGGGTAAGACAAAAACTTTACCAAAGCAGAGTTGCTGGGTGCAGGGTCCTTCCTACTGCATTCTGATTATGCCTTTAACATAAGTTTGCTTCAGAGAGTGAATTTAAATTTGGGGCAAATGTGACAATAAGTGAGAGTGGAACATGAGCAAATGGGGTGGTGCATGACAATTAATTTGGTTTTCCTGGTGGGGAATTAATAATTTGCTGAGAGCCAGGAACAGATTACTGCCTCCGCACGGAGAAGAGAAGGCTGCCTGCCACCTCTTATCCAGACTAGGGCATTAAAGCACAATCCAGCCCTAGGGCCTTAGCCGACACCTGCTAAAGATTCTCAAAATTTTCATCTTCTAGGTGTAACCTAAATTCCTTTAATCCTTGGAATATCAACTCATCAGGCAGCATCATCATCAACCTGTATGGAAATCCTTTAGAGTGCAACTGTGGACTTTCCTGGCTACTTTCTGATCCCGAGAGAGTTGTACTGCAGAGGTAAATGGCCTGTCAGCTGCGTATTACTCACAGAACAGGAATGTAGGAGTAATTATAAGGATTATCCTGAGCCTGTTTACTTCAATTTTTGCTACAAGTTATGCATGGATGGTGTAGTTTTCCTATTGAAATACAAACTCCATCAATATTATTCAGAATCACCATCTGTTCCTCAAAGGACAGACATCTAAAATCTATTATCAAGACATAAGTAGGGACTAATTCTATTTGAAAGCAGCACTATGCCATTAACATAAACAGAACTATAAAATGATGGCATCTACTGATAATTTATTCTCTGCCTCCCCCTCATTAGTACTTTACTGCGAGTACAGATAAAATGTGAGCTAGCTCAGTGGCCTTAATAACACTGTGCTCTGGAGATCTGCAGTCAAATTGTGTGCTCCGATTCCTGAGCCAGCTGGAACTAAGATACTGTGGAAGTAACTACACATCACTCTACGCTGCCTCCTGCTGTCAGATTGGGAGAGTCATTACTCAACGTGGCTTTGGAGTTTGATGCTTTGTGTGTTGTGCCTTCAACTTCCACTGCACCTTATTGAATCAGACCCGTGGCCTTCCCATTTGGGGAATATTTGTTTCACCTTGCAAAACATATGCAGCCAAGCTGGTAATACAGTAGACTCTCGCTTATCCAGAATTGGGTTAACCAGGTTCTGGATTAACCAGGATGTCAAAAAAAAAATACACGTAACTCACAGGGCCAGCTCTGGCTTTGTTGCTGCTTCAAGCACACACACAAGACCCCACCAGGGCGCAGGGCAGCCAGTGAACCAACACCTCCTTTCCCCGGCGCAGGGTGGCTGGTGAAGCAACCTCCCCGCCCATATTTCCTATGGATGGTGATTATCCAGGATTTTATTAGCCAGGATTAATTTTTTCCCTGTCGTCCTGGATAATCGAGAATCTACTGTATGGTGAGGAAAATCAGCCTGAAAGTGCAGAACTGTAAGTGCAAGACTCTGCCGGGCTTGGCTCCAGATTTCATGTGGGAGAACTGGTTTCTGATTGGCATTAGCAGCTCACTATCTGATACATTCCATAGATGCTGATGGTGCCATCCCATAACTGTTATGTCATTTCTAATTCATTTGCTTCATCCTGCAGGGCATCCGACACCGTTTGCAACAGAGCCCCAGAAGACAGAGAGATGCCTTCATCCTCGTTATCTCTTTCGCTGTTACAACTCTATGATGAATGCCAGGCCAAGAGAAACACCACATTCCCCACATCAAACACTCCCTCTCTCACAGAAGACTCTTCCAACCTTCCCATTATTGATTCCACTACTGTGGCGGCAAAGATGGACTCTACTCCATTCGCCGAAGAACTTTACAGTGACTCCTTGGTGCCACGAATCATGGTAAGTACGACGCAAACAGCTCAGATGAAGACCGATCCCACAAGTGCGGACGCTTTTTCCAAATCTTCTACCGATCCCGCTACTGAAGGAACAGCAGCCACCTCTTCAACGGTTCTGGGAGAGCTTTATAGCAACTCCTTAACTCAGCAAAGCACCGCGAGTACAATCAAAACAGATCCATTGAAGATAAATGCCACAACGACCACTGCTCTGTTCATCCAAGAGGAAACATTCTACCAGTCTACTACTACTTCCACTGAAGCAACAGAACCAATAGGGACAAACTCTCCTCTTTTTCCTGGCACAATAAGTCCGTCTCCGTCAGATCAACTGCCGCAAAACCCCACAAAGGCAAACCCTATTCCAAATCCTACCCATGCTGTAATACAAATGGATTATGTATATGACTATTACGATGATGATAAACCAAAGGAAAAAACTACTCAACCGATAATAGGCTCTTGTGACTACGACCCCTGCCACCACCTCCAGAAGCCATGCCCTGAACTTCAGACGTTGTCCCCATGTCTGTGTCCTGGAGTGTCTGGAGAAGACACTGTTCCGGATCCACCGAGGCTCAGAGAAGTGTCTGAAACGACAGACACGTCAGCACAGATCCACTGGTGTGCCCCCAGTTCAGTCGTGCATACTTATCAGCTTGCATACCACGCCAAAGGCAGTGAGAAGAGCCAGATACTGGTTGGTGAGATCTATCCCACAGCGAGGCAGTACACGCTGTACAAACTTTCACCAGACACCACCTATTGGGTGTGCGTGATTGCTTCTAACAAAGCAGGATCGAGCCAGACGATGAGTGAGAAGATTTTGGGCAATCCATGCACCCAGTTTACAACAAAGCCCAGCTATAAATCCATCTTTGCTGTCCTGTCCCTAGCAAGTGCAGTCTTCCTAATCACCACCATCGTATTGTCTGTATGTCTGTATCAGAAATGTAAAAAGCCTCGCGCTGAGCAATACGGCACACACCTCATCTCTTATAAAAACCCTGCATTTGATTACCCCCTTAAAACTGTAATTAGCCCCAGGTAGTTTTGTTAATATCTTTTGCAGTAGAACCTACTATAGCAACATGTCTAAGTGGAATCCAGCTGCTCACTGGGTAATGAGTTCCTCACAAGGCTGACTTCATATCTGTTGTAATTGCAATGAAATTACACCATGGACATAAAATATCAAGGTTGGAAGGGACATATTTGGCTCCAACTGCTTTGTTTTGTTACAACAGGACATCAGCTGGCCTGTTTCTGAAATCTCTATTTTCCATTTCCAAAGATCTGTGTTTGGGGTGAAGTTTCTCCTTTTATTATAATGTATAATTATTGTCTGGCATTTGATCAGGAGGTCCCTATGAGGAGGGTTTTAAAATGAAAGGGGGAGGGGATAGGAGGTGGCACAACCTGATGTGGAAGGAGGAAGAGGCATAGTCCTGACATTCCTGGGGCTATAGTGCTTCTCTAAACTAATCTAACGTGATGTTGAAGCACACAAAAGAAAAGCCTGATAGAAATAATCCCTAGCATGCATATAGTGCCTTTCAGCTGTAGATATCAGTGTTTTACAAAGGCACAAGGGTTTATAGATTTTTAAAACCAGAAGGGACCAGTATAATCGTCTAATAAAGCTTCCTACAAAAAAATGACCATGGAATTTTGTCCTGTGATTCCTGCATCAAACCCCTAATTTCAGGTTGGAAAAACATTCACTGTCATGTCACTATCCCCCTTGTACAGATGGGGAAATTATCAAGAGGAATGGCTAGATTTTTTTTTTTAAAAAGGTCTTTAGATGCCTAAAGGTGCTTTTGAAAATCCCTCTAGGCCTCTGTGCATCATTAAGCACTTAAAGACTTTTTTAAAAGCTGGCTCAAAGTCCACAGCCCTACTTAGGTGCCTAAATGGCAACGTCCTCTTTATCAAAAAAGCTGTGCACACACTAATCCACATGCTCTTTTGAAAATCATACTATCTTACTTAGGAGCCTTGCTATGGATTTAAGAGCCTGCCTTTAGGCACCCAGGATTGGAAGTGAGGGCCCTTGGGTTTTTTGTTTAAATACCTACTCATCCCTCAACACTTTTCTTGGAAGTACTGTATCACCATCCTGCCTTATTAGTGCATGTCCCTGGGGCTAGTCTACACAACAGCTGACTGCTGCAACAGGGGCTCAGTTGGGATTGTACTCAAGTAACTAGACTGAGCAATGCTGCCCCGGCCACACTGTTATTTTTAGACCCCTAGCAGAGTACACTTGTGTACCTTTACCTGAAGTGAGAATTGCAGCTGCTGCGGTGTAGCCTCACAACATAGCTTCCACCAAAACTAGAGCACGCCAGGCTTTACATCCGTCATAGAAGCTGAAAAAAGAGAGCAACAAGAAAAAAAATCCTGTCAGTCCTTTATATGCTATAAAGAAACAAAAATGCTCCTTTTAAAAAAAGTTTGCAGATCAGCTTTAAATAGCCTAGTTAGTGTTTTCTGTTAAGATGCTGCTGTGCTGGTTTTGCTTCCATTGCAGCATGTGCCTCTTGATATTCTAGTACATCGCTATGAGGCTCTGTACAGGGGCAAAGGGGCATGAGTGCAAACTTTGAGATTTTTGCTGTTGGAGATGGTTTGAACTCAATAGAAAAATGAAACTGAAAATGAAGGATGTGGACAATCCCACAATGCCACGCACCGTCAGTGGGAATAGCAAATGTTCAGCACCACTCAGGATCTTAAGAACAAGACACGGAGATGTAATGAATTTTAAAAAGTATGTAAGCAGCTCCTTGGGGCAGAGACAGTCTCTGTTCCATGTTTATACAGCACCACCGAGCACAAGGGTGGGTTCTGGCCCATGACTGGGGCTCCCAGGTTCTATCACAATACAAATGATAGAAAGTTGTATGGGGTCTCCAAAATGAAAGTAAATGGCTGCAATTATAACGTGGGTCACAATCATTCCCCCATCAAAAAGAATGAAACAAGCAAGTTAGCACCATGATAAATGATCAAAGCCTTGGATTGATCTGCAAAGTTAGAATAGTGATAGTGAGGTTGACTGGGCTTGTCATTATTATATGTAGGTAGATAACTGAGTATCAGTGCAACCTGGCATGGGTAGGGGTTGAGATAAGTTCTTAAAAATGGAGACCCTGTCCACTCCAGTGGATATTTAGGATGAGATTTTCCAAGATGCCTAAGAGATTTGGATTCCAATTTAATTTAATTTAAATAAGAATTGGGCATCTAAATCCCTTAAGCAGCTTGGAAATCTCAGCCTTAAAGCACCCAAGGCCCTGTTCTCAAGAAACTGAAGTGATCCTGCTGTCTTGATCAAGTATTTCTCTCCCATGCCTGCTGTTCCGGGTTGCAGGTGTTCTTAAGCAACAGCCCTCAGCCTAGAGGTGGGTATATATCAGAGGTGCTGAATGAATATAATCTGTGAAGCCCTTTGGGATCCTTGCGGATGAAAGGTGCTATAGAAATGAAACAGTATTTGTGTTGTGATGGTTATTTTTACCTTGGGATAAAACCACATGCCTTGTACTAATGGAAATAAAAAATGCAGCATTATAATGAAATAACCAGTTTTGTTTTTAGTTTCAAGTCAACAGACAAGTGTACAATAATGAGGTCAGAACTTTTTTGCCTGTTTGATAAGAGGAGTGAAGTCTGGGCATCTCTTTCCATGGTAGTTTTGGAGCATACAATAAATTATCATTTTTAGTCTGGTACACTAGCATGTGTTCTAACGTCAATATTATTGGCTTTTCATTCTGTATCACAAGCACTATGTATTTACTAGTGCCTGCCACCACTTTGGGTCCCAATTTTTCCCCTCCTGCTTCATTCCAGCTGCAGTTAATGCTGGGCACCAACTTTTGATATCTACCCTTAGATAATACCTTTTATACCCTTCTGAGTCACTGAGGTCAATTATCCTCACTAACTTTCCATAAACCAAACCTATGTTAAAAGTGACTTGCAAACAGAAAAATAGACTCAAAAGAGCACAATCCCTAGGATATAGGCATCATCCGCAAAATGGAAAAATTTTAAAACCTGCAAACTAAAATTTCCTTCTACCTTTAATGTTTAATTTTTTTAAAGCTGTTCCACACCTATAAAGAACTGTTAGTTAGTCTGACTTTGGCGCTACTTGTTCCAGCAACATGCAGCATCAAGACGTAAATAAGTACGGTACTCGTCTGCAGGGAGAGTCTCAACTATTTTAATCTCACGTGAAAAGAGTGAACTTCAAACAAACCAAGGTAGCATTGTGAAATGAGGAAATGCAGCTGGGGGGGAGGGGGGGTGTCACTATTTGTTCAAAGACTTCACTTGCAGAATGGAGCAGTAAGGGCAGCTTTCATCCTGATCCATACAGCCATTTGAACTCAGTTGCTTTTCAGATATATGCCCCAAGGTGATTATTTTTGCACAACAAAGAGCTGGGATGTGGAGTCCATGATTGTTCTCATGGGTAAGATAAAGTACCATTTCTGTATCTTAGCTATGTTTTATTAGAAGCAGTTACTATCCAGAATAAACCAGTGAGAAAAGGAGCAACTAATGCATATGCTAGAAACAGCCAACAGCTCTGCATTCTTTAACAACTTCATTTAATATAAATACCTTGAACACAACTCCAAATAACTGTACAATCAACTAAATACAAAGACAAGTCATGAAACAGTGTAACCATTTTATTCATAAATGGGTGGAGGCACCTGAATGCTGACATGATCCTTCAGGAGCCTCCACAATTTGCCATTCCATACGAGAACAACATATTCAGGTGTACCTCACGATACCTGAGATGGTGGTAATGAATAAAAAAAGGAATAGAGTCCATTCAGGTTATCGTCTCTCCATTTTAAAATTGTGTTCCCGAAGAAATACAATACTCCCAATTAACTAAATGTGCACGTTAAGAAAAAACATTTTATAGGATTTGCTTTACATTTATCCTTCTGTTGCAAATAAGACCGATTTGGACTGCCATATAGGGTGATAGCTAAGAGACAGGTATTGAATAAAAATTAAACATTGTCTGTGAACTATTTCTATACAAGTTAAAGGATAAAAAAATAAAATGTTTTATATACACACCTACAACCACATCCCCTCAAAATCAGTATCTTAAATTCACTTTGGGTGATAGAGCACCATAGTCCATATATTACCTATTTTTCAGTTACTTTACCTCTTTACACCTTCAATTCTTTGCTACTACATGCAACACACACCATATCTGGCTCCACATTATTTAATAAGTAGATTTCATTACTGTTAATATGAAATCTCTTGTCCTATCAGAATATAAGCAAGGAACAGGCATTTAACTTTAAATAGTTTTGCCCTATTTGATCACAGGTGGTAAATTGAGATCATAGCAATGCCTGATGAACAACGCAGTCAGAGATATAGGAGAATCACACAGAATACCCAGCTTTAACTGTTTCTAATTAATCCAGTGATTTGGACAAGCATTTAAAATGCCTTGATTTGTCTCAGTTCTATTTATGTTGATATTTCTGCTCCAAGATCTCAAACTGACCAAGCAGTTGTTTATTTTTAAATAGCACAGCATAGCTCACACAGGAAGTTCAGTGCCTTGGTTTCTCAACCACTACCAACCAAGTAGCAGTACTAGAAACATGTTTAAGACATATTTAAGAACTCAATTTATCTACCGTACATCTGTGACACCACACCATGAGCCATAATATCACTAGAACCTTCTCTCTGGGGACAGTTACCTTGGTATTTTTACTGAAGAAGAGTAACTCTAAAATACTGTATGGGCTGTATTATTCATATCACAATGAAGATTTAAAAACTTGAAGAAAAAAAAAGAAGGATCACTGTTTCTGAAGGTATCATTTCCTAGTGATTTAATGGTTTCCTTTACAGCAGACTATAATATTTAGTAAATCCTAAAAAGTGATTCGGTCTTGTGATAATATACCACAGTTTGTCTTTATAACTTCATGTGTACTAGATCTGAGAAGAAAAGGGAGTTTTGTCAGCATTCTATTAGAATCTATCCAATTCTGTGTGAAATGTGCAAATTTTAGCTTCTGAAAAGCAATATAAAAAGAGATACAAGATTCAAAATGCAGGACAGCCACTGGTGACTTAAAAGTGCCTTTAGGAACATTAGGGTGATTTTTTTAACAATCATATCTTTATTTATAACTTTCAAAAATACATTGAAAAATACATTTACAGTACATGATCAGACTTCATTTTTACTTCATATCAGTCCAATTGTGATGACATGGTTTGAATTGAAACAACTGTCCTAAGGAAAAACAGAGTTCTTATTCATAGGCCACTTATATTGTCCTTTGCAGTATAGAAAACTGATGTGGTGAGATGGTCCTTTCTGTAACGCTTCATTTGTTGTTTATTACCTGGACTGTTTTCCGACCATAATGATAATAACTGTATGCAGACGCTGCTGTTGTGAAAGCCGTAATGCACCTTTGGGGAAAATGATGAATATAAATTAGTTTCTTTGTGCCTAAATATTTGAATAATATCCCAAGCTGTATTTTAAATGGCTTCCCTATTCTTTGCTACAATCTGAGCATGTATATTATGGACATCCGATGCTAGCCACAGAGACTGAGGCCAAAGGTTGAAAAAAGTGTGATTAAGGACATTCTCACCTTCCCCTTCTCATTTTAATGACTAACTTTGATTGTAAGCAACAAATCTCATATGCAAAGCAAAGCGTATTCACATAAGAAAACTTTGCAGTTCAGTAGTCTGCTTCACCATAAAATTCATCATGTACTGGACTGAATTTTTATCCACTTATACTTGTGACAGAAAAGTGGGGGATGAATCTGGCTCAGTTTATCTGCAGTATGCACGGTGTTCACCAACTTCAGAACTGGCTGACACTGAAAGACTATTCCTATACCAAATGGATTACTTCCAAGGATATGTTGTTTGCTTGCTTTTAAAAATATGCATAACTGCTACTCCCCCCCCCAAACCCTTCCCTAAAAATCAAGATAATTATTGCTTGCAACATCTTAAAATACACATAATGCTACTGTTTCAATCAATTGCACTAGAATGATGGCTACACAAGCAGTAGTCAAATCTCTACTCTAAAAACTCATATAATCTAATTTGTTTCTATAGTTTGCTTAGAGGCCATGTGAATGGCCTCTTGTGAGATCTTTTAAAAAATCCTGATAAGTTGTATCTACTAGTTCTTCTTTACTCACGGTTCTGAAAACTTTTAAAAAATCGTAATATGTGAAAGCAAAAATGCCCTTTATAGAAGCTATCCCAGTTTGTTTCCATAAGATATCAGATTTTAATAAGTATATTTTTCAACATATTTACCTGGTTATTGAAATAAAGGTCACTAATTTCTCAGAACCTTTTCAAAAATAGATATCCTGGATTCACCAGTTTTTTAGTACAGTCCCTAACTAATAATAGACTGTGTATTTCTATTAACTGCTCAGCAGTTCATTCTTATAGTAAATTCCTTTACAATTCATGGACAAATACCATCTAGTCTGATCAATTTTTTCTAAACCTGTTAAATTGACAGTTTCTCACCTTTATACCTGAAAACAGCAGTGACAGACTTGACAATCTCTTGGCAATCTTTGGGAGATCTTGCTATGTTAAGTTCATGTACTGTGGGGCGGGGACTGTAATTTCACAGGGAAGGGAAACCACAGCTCCTCCAGGAACAACAGTAGGGGTGATTAAGCAAATTCACTCAGATTGTAACACCGGGGTTCTCAAAGTGGGGGTCGCGACCCCTCGAGGGGTCACAGGCCACTTTTGTGGGGGTCGCAGCCCAGCAGCAACTCCCTGCTGCGGGATCACTGGGACCGGCGGCGACTTGAGCCGCACTTCCCAGGCCAAGCCCCAAGCCCCGGCGGGGACCGGGGCCGGGGCTCAGCCGGGAGCCCGCCCACGGGGGGGGACTGGGGTGCAGCTGGCAGCCAGCCTGCGGGGGGAATGGGGGGTTGCGCTGCAGCCGCCCGCCCGTGGCAGGGACCTGGGGGAGGAGGTCGCGCCGCAGCCAGCCGCCGGACCGGAGCAGTCAGGGCGCGGCGACGGCGCAGGAAAAGGGGTCGCGGTCTCAATAAGTTTGAGAACCGCTGCTGTAACACCTCTGGAGAAGTACACTACCTAGAAAGGTTCATATATATGACTTCAAACTGGATTCACCAGAGACCAACTGACAAAGAAAGTACTTTGGGATGACCAGCCTGAGTTTAAACTGACTCAGGGCCTTCTTTCTGATCCAACAAACTGTCCAAGGGGAGTCCAAATTCTTCCTGGAAAACAGTGAAAGGGCTTTGGCCTATTGAGGCCCTATAAGATTGCTAAGTAAATTGTGGTGAGCTTTTAGCACGTGCTTAAAAAAGCATTACTTTTTATGTTTTTTCTGTAATGCTTTCACCTTGAGAATAAATTTTCTTGCTTCTCAAGAGCTGTGTGGCAACTTGTAACTGCTAGCAATTATACTGTTTGTAAACCTTCAGAGAGAAAGCAAAACAAAGCAAAGACACTGGTATGTTTAGGTAATCTGGCTTACTGGTAATATCACAGCATAGACAGGGAACTTTGCAGACTGGAAAAAAAAAGAGAATCTCTGCCCAAAAGAGGAGTGAGGCGCCAAGAGGGGGTGCCCTTGAGGGTCTATGCAGGGAAAATACAGGTGCAATTGCCCTAAATTGTGATAACAGCTATGCAAGGAAAGACTGATGGAACTAAACCATTGTGTTCTTTTTCTCATAGATGGCACCTATACTCCCTGGAAACCTAGTAGATATCACTGACTCCCTCAAGTATCTTATTTCAGAGATACTTAAAGACCTATTTTTAAAAGTTGTTTGCTCTTCAAATTGGTTAATTTCTACTTTGTTTTACCTACCATAGTGTGTCCCTTTCTACTGGCATCACTTGTGCTGTATTTTAGCAATTAAACCCTTTTAACTGGAATAAATGCCATAACTTTCCATTTAACAATATCAGATTTTTCCTGACCTTTCCACACTTATGTATGTATTTTAATTTAGGAATGTGCATACCTTCTGTGATGCCTTCATGCTGATTTGGAAGACTTTTAGTTTCTTAACTTTCATCCTTGGGTTTTGATTGGCTTCCTCATGTGTTTAGCTATTTCTCTCATAACAAATTAAGCACTGATATATTGGTTGGTTCTGTTTCAGCCAAAAAGAAAACGTCATCTGGAAGAGTTCAACCATACAAGTCTGTAACCTAATTTAGGCTTATTGAGGCACACCCTTCTGTTCCATGAACTTTTTAATTCAGTCGGAATTGCTAGTTTCTTTACAAGTACATTACAGATTTTAAAAAAAGTAACTTACCATAAAGTCTGTAGATATATGCTATCTATGTAGTCGAAAACAGGAGCCGCTAAAGAAGCTGCCACCAAGATTAGCTGAACTGCTGTGTTCATCTGGTAAAAATTAAATATAAGTTGTGGCTGTACTGAAAAAGAAATTTACCACACTAATATCCTACACCTTACTTAAGAGGTTATTAATAACCTTAGCCAATATTTGGAAAATCAGGCAAAATACAAGTTTTGAGATATAGTTGCTGCACGTTTACTTTGTTAATAGGACAACTTATGTGCTTATAATTAAACATGTGCTTTGTACTCACACCCAGAGTACTAAGGACTTTGTGGAATAAAGCCCTGTATAAGAATGTGTCAGTATTAAGTATTAAGTGCTGTCAAAGACAACAGTCAGAAAATTAATAGTGCTTCAGAATGGTGAAGGCTCCTGGATGCTAAAGAAATAGTAATTTATAATAAATGATCACCTTTACCTTGCTGATGAAAGTTGGTTTTAACTGGGCAGTGGCATAACAGGGGTTGAAATATCTACTAAGTGTTCTCTGTGAAAGAAAGAAAGGTTGTTTATGTTTAATGTGTGTACTTGAAACAAATCTCCATAAAAACACACTATTAAAGATCACTCAACACTGGAGAAACAGTTATACTAAACTACTCTGACAAAGTGACATTTAAAAAAATTATGTAAAACAAATATAACAGTACAGGTGGCAAAACAGAGACAATAAAAGTGTTACTTAATAATTAGTGAAATGATGGAACTTTGTTTTTATGCCCTGATATAATTGCTGGATTTCATTTAGTAAAATATTCGTTTATAGTCTCCTAAATTTCATAGTCTCATACATAATGTTATTGTTCTCTTGCCAGGTAAATCTTCACTATGTCCCCCCTAAGTTTTGGATCAACATCAAGCTGCGTAACAAAGCTTTGGTCAATATGGTCACTAAGTAATTTCTGCTTCCTACCCCTGCTATATACACATCCCAACAGAAAACCTATTCAAGGTCCAAAACGAGTTGATTTCATGCCCATCCACAATTTGTTTTAAAGCCACACACTTACCGGTGGGGATAGTGTTTTGTATCGCACATAAAAAACAGCAGCAATTAGCACTATGTCCCTCAAAATGATCAAAGTAGTCAGTGGAACTGAAAAACAAATCAACAAAATATAGTTATAGAAGAAACGGTCTGGATTTGAAAAATTTGATTTAAACAGGTTTTAGCTGTAGATAGACAAAGTCCAGTATGATGCACCACTATTACATGTTCACATGTGCAACCCCATTAACACAAAGAAAATACAAAATCATTTATCTTTTCTATCTAAATAAAAAGCAATGCATGTTTGAGGAGGGAGGGCAAAGGGCAAAAAAACCCCAAGATTTAGCATTCAGTGGCAACATCTAATGGTATCAGAAGAGCACTACATTATCCTGCAGCACTTCCTACAACCAGCGCCTTTCCTGCACAGTCAGATCCATACAGATGGCTGAGGTGAACTGGTTCCACTGTTGTCTGTGGAGAGAAACACACCCTCCTGCCAGAAACATCATCTATTTTTAATAACTGCCCGTAAGCATGACCTCCAGAGCAGCCCAGACAAATTAAATTAATTGGCAATGGTGGCCCCAGTCATCCCATTTCAGATTGGAAAACGGGAGTCTAGCATAGAGATTGATAAAGTGGGAAATATCAGTCTCGGAACAGTGGTTTGATGTAGTTGTGTATGATGTATGTTTTCTTTTAAAATGTCAGTTCTATGAGTGGAAAGCGCAATAAAAGTATTCTTTGTTAAAAACAGAGAAAACTACTGCTGAAGCCGAACCTAGTGACAAAAGTTGTTCAGGTGCTTAACAGCAAAACAGAAATTCTGACTTTCTTTAAATAATCATAAATTAAAAATTCTTTAAACTTTCTTTTAAACAGCCAACAGTAAAACCCAATTGACAAAACTGTTGTAAGCTAAAACTAGTTTTCCTCCTTGACAACGTAAGAAGTATCTTCCTGCATAAAGTTCACTTCTCCATACTATTTAGTATTATAATATGAAAAAAATATAAATACATGAATTTAACACGATCTCACCTGGAATAAGACTTGCACAAGTGAGGCTGACATACAGAACACTGATAAGGATTTTATCAGCTAGCGGGTCAAGGGCACTTCCCAAAGCAGATTTCTGACTGGCCCAGTTTCGTGCAATAAACCCATCCAACTATAAATACAAGTTTAATATGTGAACATTTGATAGCTAGAAAAAAAATCAGCATCTACTACTATTACCAGGATATGTGATAAGCACTATGAATATAATGTACGTAATTTAAAAGGTATAAAGTATTATAAGGGCTGTAAAGGGATCAAAAACATTTCATCGCAATTAATCACGCTGTTAAACAATAGAATACCACTTATTTAAGTATTTTTGAATGTTTTTCTAAATTTTCAGATATATTGATTTCAATTACAAACAAAATATAAAGTATAGTGCTCACTATTTTTAATTACAAATATCTGCATTGTAAAAAGCAAGAAATAGTATTTTTCAATTCACCCAATACAAGTATTATAGTGCAATATCTTTATCCTGAAAATTGAACATACAAATGTAGAATTATGTAAGAAAAAACCCTGCATTCAAAAATAAAAATGTAAAATTTTAGAGCATACAAGTCCACTCAGTCCTACTTCTTGTTCAGCCAGTCACTCAGACAAACAAGTTTATTTACATTTTCTGGAGATAATGCTGCTCGCTTCTTGTTTACAATGTCACCTGAAAGTGAGAAAAGGCGTTCGCATGGCACTGTTGTAGCCGGCATTGCAAGACATTTATGTGCCAAATGTGCAAAAGATTCCTATGTCCATTCATGCTTCAACCACCATGCCAGAGGACACGTGTCCATGATGATGATATGTTCTGCTCGATAATGATCCAAAGCAGTGCAGACTGATGCATGTACATTTTCATCATCTGAGTCAGATGCTACCAGCAAAAGATTGATTTTCTTTTTTGGTGGTTTGGGTTCTGTAGTTCTGCATCAGGATTGTTGCTTTTTTAAGACTTCTGAAAGTATGCTCCATACCTTGTCCCTCTCAGATTTTGGAAGACACTTCAGATTCTTAACCCTTGTATGGAGTGCTGTATCTATCTTTAGAAATCTCACATTAGTTCCTTATTTGCATTTTATCAAATTTGCAGCGAAAGTGTTCTTAAAACGAACAACATGTGCTGGGTCATCATACAAGAATGCTATATAACATGAAATATATGGCAGAATGAAGGTAAAACAGAGTCAGAGACACATCTCTCCCCCACAAAAAGTTCAGTGACAAATTTAATTAATTTTTTTTTTTAAATAAGCATCATCAGCATGGAAGCATGTCTTCTGGAATGATGGCTGAAATAAATATATTTGAAAATGTAGAAAAGCATTCCAAAATATTTAATAAATTTCAATTGGTATTCTATTGTTCAAAAATGCGATTAAAACTGTGATTGTGATTATTTTTTTGAGTCAACCACATAAGTTAACTGTGATTAATAGACAGCCCTAATTATCAATCAACTTTGTTAGACGATAGAAAGTGTTCAGAACGTTATTTGTATCTGACTAGTCTAGTCTAGAAGACTGTGAACACATCCTAATTCCAGGAAATTCATAGAGCACCCGATTGTCAGAAACATTTCTAATCTGCACACACAATTACCTCTTCTGGATGCAGAAATTCTTAATCTGCATTCGCAAGCAGCCCATTGCATACGTATATACAGTTTATACACAACTCACTGGGGGATTCTCAGTTACCTGTTTACAGAATCTTTAAGGCTGTTTTGCACCAACTGAGCAGCACAAAGCAGCCTTAAATAGCGGCAGAATCTGACCCTATCTTGTCATTATGGCTTTCTCACGCATTTCTACAAAATAATTAGTATACTAGCTGATCTCATTTCAAAATACTGACTTGAATTTTAAGAGAATTAGCAAACTGTTTATACATGTTTAAATTAAAAAACAACAAAATACATTTCAAAACTCTGTTATGCAACATACCAAGTCTGTTATCCCGGCCAAAGCAAAAACACCCAATGCAATGTTGAAATTTTCTTCAACAATCAAGTAACCCAAAACTGGAGACAAACCAATTCTTGCCAGAGACAGTATATTTGGGATTGTCCATGGGTTTTCATACTGGAAAATAAGAAAATTTAAAAAAAGAAATCAGTCAAGCCTTGCATGTGATTTGAATAGTCAAGTAAATACACATCTGATTGAAAACTGGATTGCCAGAATGCCTTGAAATTCTGCAAAATAGGCCTCAAATCTCTCTCGACCAGACATGAACCTACAACCAAGACAAGAACGGGGGCATGAACAGCTCCAATACTAGGTACCATTTTATTCTGATACTTAACCACCAGTGAGCAACCAATTTTTTTTTTAATAAAAGAACAATTTGTATTAAAACATGCAAAATGCATCTTGATAAGTTTTTTAGCAAAGAAAATTTTCAAATTTTATAAGGCTCTTTATTAGAATGTTTTATTTAATAAAACTGAGTTATCATTAGCTTCAAGTGTTGTGATGGTTTAGTTTTAAACTATTAACTCCCCATCACATATAAATCAATATTAATGAATTAGTAGAATTAAACAAGCTTTGTATCTTTAAAAGTAGACTGAGTTGGTTTCCCGTTAACACCTTCAGCTTCAACCTTAACATGCAAAACTAAGCACAGGTGAGATAAGAACAGTTGCCCACGGAATAGGGAATGTTTGGGACAATACTGAAATATATGCAAAAAAAATAAATACTGTAATGCAGTGGTCCCCAACCCCGGGATCCACCGGTCCGTGGATCGTTTGGTACCGGGCCGCGGCCGCCTTCGCTTCCCGGAAGTAATTCCCGCCTGAAGTCCCGCGGAAGTCATTGCCGCCGGACACTTGTATGTCCGCCGAAAAGCCGCAGTTTTCGTAGCGGAGTTAATGAATTTGGCGGTTTTTTCGGCGGACATACAAGCGTCCGCGGCGCCGAAGAACAAAAGGAAAGCGGTCGCGCCGGGCCGCAGTAAAATTGTAAAACTGTAGACCGGGCCGTGCTGATACAAAGGTTGGGGACCACTGCTGTAATGGATGCATCTGCAAAGGAACAGATTAAGCTGTAAATACGGACTATGAAAGAGAGGAACCAAAACTGTTTATTCCATAATTATTTGTCCTGTGTTTTATATTTATCATGAACAGACAAGGCATAAAAGACGGGGAACCTACTGTGTTGGGGGTGCCTGGTAAGATAATAAACCAAGTGCACCAAAGGAACCTGGAAAATTTACACGTGTGAAGTCAAGTAAGGAAAAGAATGGCATAGGAGACTTGAGATAAAGGGCTAACAAGTATGGCCTACAGGAAAGGGAGAAGGGAATCTCTTGCATTTCCTCAGTGAACCTGATGGGCTTTGGCAGAACTGCAGATTAGGTACTTTATGCAAACTCATTCTTTTGCATAGGTAACAAAGAGTCCTGTGGCACCTTAAAGACTAACTATAAAGTTTTGAAGCATAAGCTTTCGTGGGTATTAAGTGGGTATTAACCCATGAAAGCTTATGCTTCAAAACTTTATAGTTAGTCTTTAAGGTGCCACAGGACTCTGTTACCTCTGCTATTCCAGACTAACACGGCTACCTCTCTGATTCTTTTGCATAGAGGTAGCGGTGCTAGTCTGGAATTGCAGAAATGACTGAGTAAAGTCAATACTTTAGTTAGTCTTTAAGGTGCCACAGGACTCTGGCACTTCTGCAATTCTTTTGTATGAATCTCATAAATTCTTAACTTCACTTCAGGTCACTCAACGTCTCAGGAATTCCCTACCGCAAGCTGTGACTTCACTAGGGAAAAGTTACAGAGAGAGGCCGCCGTGTTAGTCTGGAATTGCTGAAGGGACAAGCAGTCCGGTGGCACCTGAAAGACTCACTAAAGAAAAGGGTGCGCTCGCAACTCAAGTTAACTCGTGAGATGTGAAATCCCAGTCAAGACAGGGCGGTGTGTAGTTTTCACCTCACTTGGCAGGCAGAGATGGGGGAAGCTCCCTTTTGACACTCAACCCGCTGACTGGCGTGAACACTCAGGTCTTCCCGAGGGTTTTATCTGGGTGCAGAGCAGCGGGCGGACACGCGGGCCCTGACTAGACCCGAACAAGGGACAGTGACTCCAGCGCATTGATAGCAACACCGCCTCGCTGCCGCGTCCACACAGCGCACGGCCACGTCGACCCAAGTGGGACTCGGGGGCTTATTGCGGGGCGGGCGCCGGCTGAGCCCCGAGCCCAGGGGCTGAGGGGCCGGTGACGAGGCGGGGGATCTTTCCCGGGGCTGTGGGGAACCGAGGTGACTACGTGGAGGGGGAGGAGAAGAGTGTCGACCCCGGGGCCGGCAGGGTCTTCACAGGCACCTACCAGCTCCGAGAAGCCGCCCCTCGACGCCTCGTCCCCCGGCGGGCCCGCCTCACCGTCGCCGCGCCGCCCGGGCTGGGGGCTCTCCCCGCCGGCGGGGACCGAGCGCCGCCTCGCGCTGCCCAGGCCCCGGCCGCCGGGGCGCGAGGAGCCGCTCGCGAGGCGCTCCGGGGAGGGCGCGCGCAGGAGCAGCCGCCGCGGCTCCCGTCTCGCGCCGGGGAAGGAGGAGGAGGAGGAGGGGGAGGGCGCCCGCGGCGCGAGGCTGCTCAGCGGGGAGGCCCCCAGCGCGAGGCACAAGCCGCGGCGACTGTTCCCGCCCCACGCGCCGCCTCCCGTCGCCCGGCAGCGGCCCGCGAGCGGCCTCGCGCCGCTGCCCCCCAGGGGCCGGCTCGCGCCTTTCAGGAGCCCCCAGGAGCATCTGCCCAGCCAGGTAGCGGCCAACATGGCGGCGTCCACCCCCTCCCCCCGTAAGGGCGCACTCCAGCCCTGCCAGACGTGGGGAGGGGGCAGCCACGCCTCCGTCTCCGTTCACCGGACAGTTGTGTGCCTGACGGCGCTGGGTGGAGTTTGCGACTTTTACGACAGCTGTCATTGTGCTTTACGGCATTGGCCTCTCTGCTCTGTCCCCCACCCCACCCCCGCAGGAGCGTGTCAGGGGCACGGTCGGATCCTGGGCGCTACCTGCAGGGCTCTTCCGCGCGTGCAGCCCGGGCAAAGCCCAGGGCGCGTGGGGAGAGGGAAGGGCTGTGCTCGGTCTAGACAAGCCCCTGAGCAGGAGGGAACCTTTAGGCCACCTTCTTCTTCTCCCGCGTGTGTGTAGGTGTTTGGGAGTCCCCGGCAGTCACAGGACTCCAGGAGCTGGTGCTTTAAAAATCAAGTCAGCAGCTGTTTCAGGATTGCAGCCCTGCCTCATACGCTGCAGCCAGGACACAGGCTGGGAGATACCTCACAGCATCCAACCCCAGCAGGATCAAGTCGATCATCCCCTTTGAGTTGTGTATATCACAGGATGGTGCTTTTCACCCCATTACCCTAAATGAATCCTAACTCTTGTCCTGATTGTCAGAGGTCCTGAGTAGCCACCAATTCAGTTGAAGGCAAGGTACAGTACATCTGCGCTAGGGAATTTGTTCTTATGTGCATGATATGCCTCCCTCTGTTTTCTAAAGCATTCAAATTCTTGTGTTACCTACAAAACTAAACTGTTTAAAAAATGCCTTTCCCTTTTCACTGCAAAGGGAACTGTGTACTAGTGGCCCACTGAAAGGCTGTTTTTCCTGAGTGCAGAAGTAAACATAAAAGAATAGCTGTCAAAGAAGGGGTGAGCTGTCCCTCCATTGCACGAATCTTTACTGGCTTGAATACACACAAAAGTCCAACATCTAATTAATGTGATATATTTAAAGTATTGACTTCAGGGGGCTTTGGATCGGGCCTTTAATAAACTTATGGTTACTGTTTTTGTCCCTTCATTAACTATTCCACATTTGATATATCAGTTTCTGAATTACAGCACAGACAATTCACTCATAGGGTAGACTACAGAAGAGTTACAGCACATTTGAGTTAGCAGCTAGATGACCAAAGCCAATGGAAGCTGCTAAAGAAAGGAGTAGCTTCTCTAAAAACAGAAACAAGAAAATCCACACTATGAAAATCTAGATATGAGAATTTTGCAGTTTTTGAGCTGATTCATTAAACTGAGTATATTAAGATACTTGATAACTGAAGATTAAATGTGCCTTCAGTCAGATCTTGAACTAGATAGTCAATGCAGGAGTAGACATACTGCACAAGAATTCTACAAGGATTCTTTAGTGCCAGGGAATTGTCATACACAATAAATAGAAATCAGAACAATCAGGATTTCCAGTTTTAGATTCAAGCAAATAAAATGTCATTAAAAACACCGTTATTTTGTTTTTCAAATGAAGAGTCTGTAACTGAAGTTACCCCTTATTTGTCTTTTTGCTGTTAGGTCATGATCCTAAGAAGGGTTCTTAATGGACAGATCCTTACACCTACAAATAATTCCACTGATTTCCCATGTTAGTAAAGGAATTGCTCAGTTTAATCCCTCTGCAGGACTGGGGCTTCGAGCTGTTTAAGGGGATGCTAAATCTTTCTTTCACACTCTGGGATTTCATCTCAAGGCACAGAATGTCAGAGGCACAGGACTCTCTTTAAACATAACTTGAGTAAAGTTTATTGAATTTGTTTAAAAACCAATGCTTCCTTAAATAAGTAATAATCTTCCTCAAAACAAGAACAAAGATGGAAAAGATCAGAAACAAAGTACCTAAACAGAAAGCCTACATATTCACCTTTCTGATAAAATCATCATCTTCGTAGTGACCTTAATATGTAACATTTCAGACATGTTCCCCATCTTGCATCTGGATTATGGGGAGAGGAATTACTTTAGGGAAAAAATGGATTAGCAGGCATCAAAGCAGCAGATCTTACATATACACATTGCCTCACTTTTGTGGGATTTCCTTGTTTAAGTCAGTTTAACATACATCAGGAATAATACAAATTTAATCCACAAAATATACATTATATTTATGACAACATTGCTTTACATTTCCATACTATTAGGTGTTTAATGTCACTTAACTTGTTGATTGAATCCCAAATTTGTCTTTAATATTTATTTTAATGAGATATGTATATAATGCACATTCTATTTCACTTCTATAATATTTAATATGTACAACTAGAGCTTGATTTTTTCAAACTAAATACACAGCTCTTTAAATAATAAGCTGCAAAAATGAAACTTCAAATAAATAATTTCTTTTAATTAAATACCACAGTCCTTAAAATTATACACTGCATCAAGCCTCAGCTTGAAAACTATCAATTTCTTGAAAACATTTCAAAAGAGTGCTAAAGCTATTTAATTGATAAAATTACACTACTAAAATCTGGGTTACTCTCAGATCTTTTCAATATTACCGTTCGGATTGAGAAAATACTTTCTGTAATATTTCTATTCATTTTAAAGTAACAACAGGTATCTTGAGTTATTTGAGCTAGAAGTAAAATTTGTGATTGTTCTTTGATAGGATGAATGTAAATACACATTCTCCTCTTACTATTATCTTTGATGACGGAGATCTGAGTCTCAAACAACTCTTATTTGAACTACAGTACCTCCAAATGGCAGCACAAAATATAATCTCTGTTAATACTTCTGTAAGTAAATATGATAGTGTCACTCATTCCTGAAAGTATTGCTTTTAAAAGGGCAGTTCTTCTGGGAGTCTTATGTCTCAGCTAATAGAGGACATGTGTAACATTTATTTAGGAATATCCTTAGTAGACTTCAGGTAATATGGTAATGGAGTCCTGCTGCAACATGTCCATCCATTATTCCACTTCAAATATGATTACTGTGCCTCAAGAACATTTACTTTCATTGTGGTGGTTCCTTCACATAGTTTGAAGCTGATAAACTCTTGGACCTTTCTTCAAAAGATAACCCTGGTCATTTAGAGAGCCAACAAAGCTTTCAAAATCAGATACCTGGAAGAAAAATAAAAAGAGTGAAATATGTTTATTCAGTGTGAGAAACAATATTTATTATGTCTGATGTAAAGCAAGGTATGTTGCCACGCTTAGCTGCCACAGCAGGGGCTGATGACTGAGAGGGCTAGAAAAGCCCTGAGTGAAACTCAGTCAGGAGGCTAGCCAGGGAGGCAATAGGAGGCTACAGCTCTCTCCTCCCTATGGGCAGGTAGCCTCAAGGGCCAGTAGACCCTGAACGGGTTAGAAAGGGGATAAGTGTTGGGGGGCTAAAGGGAACCCTTTTTTGCACTGTAAATAAAAGCATTAGGGTGAAACATCAGAGGAAGATGTGAGGACTCTTATTTTCTCAACCTGGACATGCGACACAGGGGAGAGAAGAAGGAGAACTGTGAAGACCCTGTGACGAGGGAGTGACGTGTTTGAGTTTTGAAAAAGGATTCTGAGCCTTTCACCCTTGGATACTGGTTTAGAGTAGAAACAGTCACCAAATGACTGACTGACTGGCCCATGTAAAAGGAGCTAGTAATCACAACTGGACAGGTATCTACAACATTTAACCTGATTAGCAGCCTCAACAGAGTGGGCTTGGAGATTGAAGTACTATCTCATCTCTAGAGGAGGGACCTCTGCTAGAGGGGTGCTGATGTAGGTGAAAGAACAATATCACCGCCCACATTATATGGATAGAGAAATTCAGTTTCCAGCACTTTTCACAAGCACCAAAATATTTTTTGAAAAGATTTCAAAGGTCACTTTTTACTGGATGTTTCAGGCATTTCACCATGAATTGAAACACAGAATTAGCTGGCAATTATTTTCACTTAGAAAAAATCAAATGTGTATAGGGGGAGTTGAAGATCACAGGATATGTTATACTTGTTGCCTTATGTGTTTTTATATGCCTCCCCATCTGATCAGCAGCACTTTCCACATTAGGAAAGTTTGGAATAGGAATGAAAACATACAGACATCAGAAGGAAGACCAGTACAGAAACACAAGAACAACATTTTGTGAGGGCAGGCACAACTTTGGAGCATTAATTGGAGTGATCATAAGGATTATTATTATTAAGAATTATTTGCATTATAGTGCCAAGGGTCCCAGTCATGGAACCCATTGTGCTAGGCTCTATACAAACACAGACCAAAAAATAGTCCTGGAGCCAGAGGAAGCAAACACATTCTGGGACCAACTTGTCCTTAGGAAAAAAAAAAAAAAAAAGTCAGAGAAAAACCTGAATAATAGCAGCAAAGTTAGTGCTTGTTGATGCGAGATGGCACTAGCCTTGTTAACTACATTAGAAAGTTTACACTGGAAATGTCTCCACAACAGAGATCAGAACAGAAGCAATGTTTTGTTCATCCCTGTTTAATGAGAGAGATAACACTTCTCCGCTGTTTCTGATTTTAATTTCTTCATTTAATTGCTCAGCTGATAATTTTAATGATTCCAAAAATGTTTTTTCAAGAGAATCTGGATTTCCCCACTTACTTTTATTTGTAGCTCCTTTGCAATCTGCTGAAGCTGTTGAAATGCAAAGAGATTGTTGTAGGTTCTTTCTGCAATATTGTTGAGGGCAGAAACAAATCTCTTTGCTTGTGACCTATTGCTCATCCCAGAACCATGCTGTGAACGCTCGAAGTCCAGTTTCCCAAACTCATCAGAGTAAGTTCCTAGCATGCTAAAAAAACACAGCCAAATGAAAATCAACAGGAGGTAAAGGCAGAAAATGAATAGATTGGTTGGGCAGAGTCTTGCTATCTGTCTGAAATATAAAAATATGAGAATAAGTCGCTGAAGTCTCAGGTCCCCAAAGAGGTGCACAAATTGTGCAACTCCTCCCACTAAGAATAAAGCTAGCAGTTTGGAGGCCTTCACTAGGAGCCTGTCTCAACCACCTTTGGCCTTCATCAGTTCACAGCAAGAATTCAGCCTCTGAGAAAGTGGAAAGACATTTAGAGGTGTATCTTTTCTAAAAAGCAAAAAGGATTTAAATCTTCCCTACATTACAGTGTGATCATATTCTTTGAGTTGTCTATAATCATAATTTTATCATATGGATCATGACCACTTGCATAAAAGAGAGGGTTGTACATTACCACATTGCTACCTATTCAGCCAAACCTAAAGACAGTCAGTTTGGATATAGAGTTATATATATATAAGTATCAATGGTCTGAACCATATCATCTAAGCATTCTCTTAGTTGTATGAAAAGAAGAAAAATCATATTTTTTTTTTAATGAATACCACTATTTGTTCTGATTTTAACACTGTACATCACCTGTATTTCATTATTTCAATTACATCCTTAGCATCTTCTTTGGTTGATTTTTCCCTTAATTCCAGCCTTGATCGTGCCTTAAACAAAAAACATATTTAATAATTAAGCTGAAGTTATGTGGTAGCTTAAAAAAAGCTTAGTCTTCATCATTCAGTCACAATGGTTGAGTCAAGCTCTGAGGACATAACTGGGGACCGGATCCTGCAGGACTCACAAACATAGCCACATTCTTCAATGGAACTTTTGACTAATAATTGCAGGATAAAGCCCTATCAATAAGTAGCAGCACTCCTACCTTCAGAATTATCTTAGTGGATTGTGGTCTGGAAATTGTTGATTTGCTTTTTAATACTGCATTCTCTGGACAACAACAACAAAGCACGACTAATGCTATTAGAACACAGCATTAAAGTATGTGGCAATAGCGATAAGGGATGGGCGGAGCAGACACAGGTCCCGCTCTATACTGTCAAGGAAGATTCCTCTGAAAAGCCAGGCGAGTATCCCTGAACTCTTCTCCTCTCCCTATTGGCAGATACATCAGGGGGAGAAAAGGAGAATAGGATAGATTGACCAGATATCCCAATTTTATAGGGACAGTCCTGATATTTGGGGCTTTTTCTTATATAGGTGCCAATTACCTCCTACCCAGTCCTGATTTTTAACACTTACTATCTGGTCACCCTATAGGGAAGGATGGGTGAGTTCCCAGCCTGGGAGATTTTTTTGTGATGGAAAGGCTGAGGAAGCCCTCCACAGCTTCTTATACAGCTCTTTGGGTTTTATGCACCTTTTTCAACCGGCCATTTAAAGAGTCATCAGGATTTAGTCTTACAAGTTTGACAGTTATTTGGTTTAATGTTATTTTGGTCCATAAGCAAGAACCAGAATACCCATCTAGCATCCCGATTTGCTTTTACTTTTATAATGGGCTTAGACATAGTTTGGCATTCCTTGTGCTGTGGAGGAGTAGTTACAAGGATCTACAGCAATTCTGATCAGCAGAAAACGGAATAGAAGCAGGCTGGGAACCACAAGTCAATTGTTGGCAACTCCAGGGAGTGTTAATAGCTACATTCAAATAATACTTATGGTATCAGAAGAAAAAAGGATTGCAGCTGGAAGTATACTGTACCTCTGTAAGCCGAATCAGTGACTCCAGTTGCCTTGTGGTGATAGGTGTGCTGTCCACCCCTTGGTTCTGTTTCCGGAGCTCAAGATAGAATTCCTGGAGGACCTGAGCAGCTTCTGGAGATAACTTTGGGTGGACATACTGCCGAGCATATGCAACATACTTCCTCAATAGCTGGTGTGGAATGGCATCAAAATTTTCTCCAGGCATGAGCTAAGCCAATTGCAAACACATCTCTCATGTTCATGGACTTTAAGTTACAACAGGATTACAGTATTCAGTATATATATGTCTTTTGTCTGGTGAAAAAAAATTCCCTGGAACCTAACCCCCTCTCATTTACATTAATTCTTATGGGGAAATTGGATTTGCTTAACATCATTTCGCTTAAAGTCACATTTTTCAGGAACATAACTAGAATGTTAAGTGAGGATATACTGTATATGGTTATTTGAAAGTTAATCACTAACACTTGTTTTCATTAAGGAGAGAAACCAGGGTTGAACTGGGGGAGGAGAATGTAGGAACAAGACAAAGAATAGAGAGGTGGTGGAGGAGAAGAGAAAAACAGGGAGTGGAAACTGGAAGGAGAAACTGGAGGAGGAAGGGGTGAGAAAATCCATGAAGTAGCATTGGTAGATGAAGGAAGGACCCACCATCCCTGACAGCAAAAAATTATTAAAAAGTTAAAAAACTGAGCAAATCGGAGCTTCTCCAGGGTGGGATGGTGTAAAGTGGTTCTGTGGGAATAGGCATGCTCCATTTCCCACCATCCACCCTGCAAGAGCTGCAGGAAAATGGCAGGAACTGTGGAGCATAGGGACTTTCTATAGACATCCCATAGCTCTATAAGGCTGGAGTTGGTTCCCCACATGGAAAGTGGAAGGGGAAATTGCTGAAATCTAACACGAGCAGGAAGCCTGCACTGGTTCCAGTGGGTGATGCAGGATGGGGAGGTGCAAAACAAAATTGGAGGAGAAAATTCTACCTTTAATTTTTCTGATAATGGCTTATCTGAGACTGCTTCAAGGATGGAGGTGTTTGAATCCTGTGTGTTGGTGCGAGTGACTACAGCACTGCTGTGTACTGCCTGTTTTCCAGCTCGCATTGCCATCACATGCTCAGAAAGCAAATGGTCATGGTCTTCATTCGGAGTGTCCAGCAGGATAAATACCAAGTCAAACCTGGACAATAAGGCACTCCCCATTCTAGACAAAAATAATGCATTGCTTATAAAAACCAGACACAATGGAACTCTATAACAACTTTACCTATTACCCTGCTTCACAAGTACAACTTAAGAAATAAATCTGTGGAGAGAGCTCAAATCAAAGCAATATTATAATAAAACCTACTTTCATCCTCCAGGAAGCTAAAGTGCCATTATTCACAAACTGACTTAAAACAAAAAAACAACAACACTTCCTCTTACAAGCTATATAATTAACACTTCAAAAAGTGCTTACTTTAAATTCTCAGAAACCGTTTTGGCTTTGTTATAATGTCCCCCAACTGGATTTGCTGCTGCAATGATAGATGTCCTAGCTGGCAAGCTGCAAACAATGCCAGCCTTAGCAAGGCTGATACTTTGCTGTTCCATGGCTTCCAACAAAGCTTGGTGTTGGCTTCCCATCTTATCAAATTCATCTATTCCACAAATACCTGGAAATATAATTAACACAGAATACAAGGTATCAGAAAACACATAGGTCAATGGCCAAATATATGCCACTGATCCAGTATGCACCTTGAGCCTGATCCAAAGTCCACTCATTGCAATGTCCCCTCAGCACTGTCAGCATGGCTTGCTCCCTTTCCATGCTGCCCCTGGGACTCTACTGGTGTAAGTCTGGAGGGGCAAGTATTATAGGCAGGGATCAAATTGGTCTGGCTCACAAGAGCTGTCTGGGCAGTGCACTGTTTTCTGATGACTGCCAACTTGCACTCCAGAATCTAAGCTTTCATTTAAAAAAGCTGGAGCCAAGATTCTTTAAAAAAAAGGTGCCTAACTAAGGAGCCTCTCTTTCAAAAGTGCTAAGCACCCAGTAGTTCCCATTTAAGTCAAGAGACACAGAAATTTTGAAAATCTGGCCACTTAAGCAACTAAATAAGGACTTTCCTCAAATCTTAGAAGCTTAACTTTTAGTTGAGATTGGGTACCTAGTGTGTCACCCAAGCCTCACCAATGGGGACCACAAAGATCAGTGGAGGGCTTCCAAGGCCCACCAAGAGCAAACTAAGCTGGAGGAGACCAGCAGAGAATGAGGAATCACATTTTGAACATTTGCACACATTTCTTAAGATTTTATGCTTAACAACACAGTTATTTAAAAAAAGAAAGTTAGCCTCAGATCTGTGGTTAGTAGCATCATACATTTGTTAATCCTAGACTCAGTATTCCAGTGTTTGAAATCACAGCATTAACTGGTGTAAAGGAAAATCTGAACGAAATGTTTTTAGCTAAACCTTTGTCCATTCAATTTAGTTGCAGTTGAGTGTGTTACCTTGATCTCCAAGCACCAGAGCACCAGCTTCCAAAGCAAAATCCCCAGAGGTACTATCTCTACATAGAGTCACAGTCAAGCCAGAGGTGGTGGTGGTATTGCCACAAACGTACACACCACGAGGGGCAATATTGCACACTGCCTGTGGAAAACAATCACAACTTTTTTAAAAGTTACAGAACCATATTATTATGTGGAATTATAACTTACTCATAGTAGAAAAATACCACAAATGGGAAAAAAAAATTAATGTGTTAGACCTTTTTTACTATTTTCAATTTTAAAAGAGTCAGTAATATAATGGTTATTAACTGAGTACCACAGAGAGATACATCCAGAACTGGAGAAGGTGGGAGTCAATTTTGGTCACATGCTTGGGGTCAAAGTACTATCTGCTGTTATCATAAACCCTGAGACTAGACCAAGGATCGGCAACCTTGACACATGGGACTGCAATGTAAGAACCCTTAACAGGCCCCGCCGGTTTGTTTACTTGCCGATACACAGACCGTAGCTCTCAATGTCCCTGGTTCACTGTCCTGGTCCAATGGGGGCTGTGGGAAGCAGCGCACCCATTCTCTCTCCATTAGCTAAATTTAATAGTAGTAAATGAACCCATACTTGCAACATTTGACTCTTTCCTAATCCAGGATCTCCAACCACCAGAAGATGCGGGTCTCCTCGCACTGGAATTCTGTTTTTGTCATCTACATATTTTTGGCATCCTCCAAACAATGCCAGTGCCAACCCAGCCTTTACAATCTATAATGATACATACAAATGCTAGTCAGCATTAGACAACAGGTACCATTACTAACAATTGCTTCAGAGTTGTAAGAGTGTCCATTCCCTCTCTCTGAACTCTGGGGTTAAGGGACTCTTCTATGGTCCCTTAACTATAAACTGCTTCCCCAGCCTAAGTTAAGTCTTTTCACCCCTAAAAACCCATACTCTACCAGTGAGGAAATGGGGGGACCCAGCTGACACCACTCAGTAATTACCCCAAGACTATGGGGTAGGGAACCTTGACTCCCCCCTGAGAGTAACCCTCCCGGCCCCTCCCTTCCTGTCTGGGAGGGAAAAAAAACACAGAGACTTCACTTCAGCGTCCCTTCAACCGAAGAGACACAATCCTCTTCCCCCACTCTCCCCTTCCAACCTGAAAGCAGAGAGAGAAATTCCGACACAGCCCTCCCTAACCATGGGCTGCCCCATCCAAAGCTAGGATTCCTTTATGAGAAACCAAACACTTTATATAGCTAAAAAAAGGTTTAATAAAGGAAAGAGAACAAAGCATACACTTACAAGACCACTTTACAGATATAGAGTTCTCTCACCCCTTTCTCTGAAAGGCTAGTGACACCCTAGACCAGGCACAAAAGCTTATGAAAATTAAGATGTTACTCACAAATCAGCTACCTATGAATATAGGAAGAAAAAAGACGTTTTTTCTCCATAGCCAGAGAGCGAAAATAAAAAAAGGTTTGGCCCCATTTGGGGGGTATCTATGGATGTTTTGACACAGTAAAAAAAAAAAAACACAGCTTATGTAAAAATGAGCTTAAAAAAAAAATTCCACCTTGCCAATCTTTACAAGGTCTTGGAAGTTTACTGAGGCAAATTTGGAATGAAGTTTGAATTTAGAATAAAAGCAAAGTTCTAAAATCACTTACCTCATGGCCATAGATAGTAGGACAAAGTGAGCTGAAAAACCCAAGACATTTGTCATTAGTATGTGATTAATACAAATCTCTTATTACCATTAAAAGATCATTTGTCCCATCTCAATTACAAAACTAGTTTCTCTACTGCAACAAGTTCCATAGAAATTCACTTTCTTTTCTAATTCCCAACAAAACCAGGTTGGTTGGTTGGGTTTTTTTGTAACGCTCTATCAAATTTCTTGAAATTTTTGGACAGTCATCCTAAAGAGAGCAGTGCTCCACTTAAATCTGTGTGCGCACACACACAAATGAGAACCTGTTACACCGGGTTGCTGTACCCACTTTTGTTTCTGGAAGAGAACTGCTTTTAATCATCATAAGTCTATTGCTCAACTGTGCTGGAGTTTGAAGGAGGTCTTATATTCCACAGGTTTAGCTGCACCATCCTGGAATCCTCCAATGGTACCTCATGGTCCTGCATTGTCTGTTTCATGCCCTCAGCTCGGCTCTCTATCCCCTCCCCGTGCTGCAGACGCCATAGACAGAGCATAGAACAGAACAATGCAAGATGTGGAAGCTGCCGAGGCAATGGTCTCAGACATCTAAAAGAAAGAGAGTAGCAGTTGAAAAAATAGGGGAAAGAGAAGGAGGGCAGAAGGAAAGAGATACCACAGGAGTGAGCATGTGTATGTACTTATTTTAAGTACAATATTTATATTCTGGGACAAATGAAAGTTCAACAACTAGTTAAAACTACAACGATATTTTATTGACTTCACCTCCTCCCCTTGAACTAAAAGAGTCCACTAGGCACAAGTACACAAGAGCGTACTTCATTTAGATTACTTGTCCCAGATTGACTGCTTCGGAGGGATCAAGATGTAGGATAGCAAATAATGAACCACACACTAGAAAGTACAAGAAAGAAAAAGCTGTGGTGCTTTTATATCTAAATTGCTAAAGGTGTAAGAGATAACATACTTGACAAATAGCTTGAACAGATTTTCCTCCGCTTGAATCTCTTGAACAGCATAAAGATCTTTAAGCGAAAACTCCATGCATACTCGGTGATTAGTCCCATCTTCAGAATTCATGACTTTTTGTCCTTTACCGTTGCTGACAGAGTTTGCCTCAATGTACAACAGGAACATACATTTGTCATTCTTGTTTCTAGATGCTCCTGTTAGATTACAAAGTGTCAAAAATAGGAAGCCATGTTTTCATCTAAGCATTGGTGTTATGCACAGGTAGTGATTAAAATAACTCAGAAATATTCAAGTCTATGTGCTAATTAAAACTTGGGACATATTGGTAATAATATATAGCAAATTAAAATGTTTAATTCATGATCACAGTTCCTGAATACTGGAAGATATAGCCCTTAAAAATAGTTTCCACTGAGTTGTTCAACAACTGCTTCTTCAAAGCCTGATAAAAAGCCAGGAAAAGCTTCCGGTGACACATTGAGATTCAGAGCTTTATAAAAGGAAAAAGAATGTTGTTTAATTTACTTAAAGTTCAGCACATACTTAAGTGCTTTGCTGGATCAGGGCCCAAATAAAATACAAGATCACTTTTATTCTATTCAAAATTTTAACCTTGGAAACACAGAGAGCATTGTGCCTCTCTGAACTGGTTACATTTTAAGTGTCTTTAGCCTGATCTACTATAAAATTAAGCAAATATGCTATACACATACACTATTTTATTCTTAAAACAATTTTTTTTAATAAAAGACAAGACTTATAGCAGAAATGATGGGAAAATGTTGTTAAAAATTAGATGCTATCTTTATCCTTAACAGAAAATTACTGATCTGTTATAAAGCAACATGGTTCACAACCAATTATGACAATTCTTTGTAATATTCTCTATTAAGAGCATTTGTAAGGTTTCTTCAAGCAGAGAGAAGCAAGCCATGAAAGAATGTGCAGCCATAACAGTTCCCTTAATATTTGTTTAAATAATCTTGATAACCACCTCCTTCAAATGAAAGAGAAGAAGTGTCAAATGGCTAACTTCAATGAGATTATTCTAGAAACAAATCTGGAAAACGGAATCCATCTCAACACCTTGTTTCCTTTACTACTGAACAGGAAATCTTTCTATCCATCTGACTTTCTAGAACATGTGAAGTCTGTATTGATAGTTTGGACACAATTCTTCATCCTTAACAGAGTATGAGTGCTGCTACAAGATGTACCTAGTCAGTTAAGGTCAGGGGATGCTAAGGTATACACTGCACTCTTCCCATTTGGCATATTTTGTCCCCTCTCTTTTTCACTACAGAGCCTTATCTGTTCAACAGCTTTCCCCTATACATTTTACTTATTTCTAAAAAAAATGCAACAAATAAGTAACTTTAGGCTGAGAGAAAAATCAACAACTAGAGAACAAAGAGTAAGCTTTTGTTTAGCATTGTGCAGATTCAGAAGGCGATCAGAAAAATTTCAAACCAGATGTAGAGTACCTTCTTCAGTGTTTGACACCTTAACAATTCCTGTGATCGTGACCATATCTCCTGGGACACAACTGTCAACAAGATCCTGAATCAGCTCACATTCTATTGTGCGAGGAATTCGACCTGCTTCTCGCTGATCATCTGACATGAGTTCCTGAACCCTAAAATACACACAGCATATCAATGACTAGTCCGCAGTGTTTCTGTGTAAGTTCTTCTATAAAGTCCTCACATTTATTCTTCAAATCAGTTTTAATTTAATGAGAAGGGAGAATACAGATTGATAACATTGGAAATAGTGCTGTTAAAAGAAAGTCAAGAAATTCCAAAAGTTTTAAGTGTTTCCAGGACAGAGACTTAATAAGCACTTCAATTTTTCTTCTGCAAACACTTCAAAGCATATTTCCAAAGAACCCTAACTTTATGAACTCTAGATTAAAAACGGTCAATTCTACAACTAAGTGAGATCCAATTACATGTAAATTTAAACTGTAAAAATGTCATCAGTTTTCAGTAATCTGCAAGAGGTGTGCAGGGAAATGCTGATAACGCTAATATTGTGTCTTATTTTCATCCTCTAACTTAAAAAAAGGGTTTACTGCAATTGGGTCAAGTGTTCAAAAAAAAGTACATATTAGAACCATGACAAACAAACATCATCCTAAAGGAAGAATTTTGAAGGTGATTATCAGAGAGAGAAATCAGAGTTATAATTTTATGAATTTTGCCAGTTTTACAACAGTAGTCACAAGTATAATCTTTGGTTATACAAAACAAAACAACCATGTTGGTTTTCCTACCATCACAGCTTTGCGTGGACAAACCCTGATGTTTTTCCTGATAGCAGCTCTATGTGCTACCAAAATACAAATAATAAATGATAATTTGCCCTTTAGACTACTGTAGCTCTTCTATACTTTCCAACATAGAAAGGAGTGTTACACTTGCTTGAGTGATTTTTCTTTCCCTTTTAAATATTCTTTTCCCCCAGTTTTACAGCTCATTCATTACAGAAGGTACTTTATAATGGATGTGTGCACTTTTATAGAATGGATGTGATCATGTTCACAGCATGACCTGAAACAGTTCTCACAATGAAGCCATAGTCAAGATAAAAAGAATTTCAATGAACAGATTAGATTGAGTAGGGACAATAGAAAATATGTAATAGTGCTTTGGTGAAAATTATTTTGTAGCATATTCTTTTGATCAATGCTTCTTTTACACAATGGATAATATGAATAAAAATGCACATTTGCTTTAATAATGTAATATCCTTTCAAATTTGTTGAACTAAATTCACTTGTGAAAGGAACAGACACTTTAAGGTTGCTTACTTAATAGACTGCCAGTCCACCGTAATTGTTAAAGGAGAGCTTCTATCTGAAGTGAATGATCGTCCATGGCACTCAGGCAGAGGACACTGTAACAGTGTGAATTCGTGGTCAGGATTGACATAAAGAAAATTATTCTCTTTATTACAATAGTTTAAAGGTGCCTCATTTGATTTTGAAAAACAACAGTACTCTGTGTACAGCTCATTAACAGCATATATATATATATTTAATATATATTTAATATATATATAAATATAAAACCCTATAGTTAAGCTTAGATTAGAGATATCAATTGCCATGGGTATAATTAATGGAAATCTGTCACACAAACACCTACCATTAGAATTATAGAATCGTAGAACTGAAGGGACTTTGACAGGTCATCTAGTCCAGTTCTCTGCACTCAAGGCAGGACTAAGTATTATCTAGACCAGGGGTGGGCAAACATTTTGGCCCGAGGGCCACATTGGGGTTCGATATTGTGCGGCGGGCCAGATAGGGAAGGCTGTATCTTCCCAAATAGCCTGGCCCCGTCCCCTATCTGACCCCCACCCATTTCCCGCCCCCTGACTGCCCTCCTCAGAACCCCCGACCCATCCCCCCCCTTCCTTGTCCCCTGATCGCCCGCTCCGGAGACCCCCCCACTCTAACTGCCCCCCCAGCTCCCCACCCTCTAACTAAGCCCCCCTGCTCTTTGTTCCCTTGCTGCCCCCTCCCAAAACCCACCCACCCTAACCACCACCCCGGAACCCCACCACCTAAGCCACCCCCGTTCTTGCTTATTGTGCTCGGCCAGCCGGCTCAGGGCCCTGCAGCTCCCCGCACTCCAAAGGGCACCAGGGGTGGGGAGCATGGGGCCGCGCAGCTTCCTGCACTCCGATGGGCACCTCAAGCGGGGAGCGCAGGGCCCCGTGGTGCCCCGATGAGCACCCCAGGCGGGGAGCGCAGGGCCCCACGGCTCCCCACGCTCAGCGGGCACCTCCGGGCTCTGAGCATCACTGCTATAGGTGTGTTTTTGCAGTGTAGACACACCAATGGGCTACTCAAGCTCTGCTACTGGCCAGCTCCTGGGCTACCATGCTCACTGCCTCCTGGTTGCCAGAAAGCCTGTGGTGGGCAGCCAGCAAACTGAAAAAAATCGCTTTGGTAGTCCTTTGTTTAAAAAAAATTCAATTTCTGCAAAAAAGATTCCAATTTTTACTTTTCATCCCAGTTTGAGACAAACCTTTTTTTTTTTTTTCCTTCAAAAATTTGAATTTTTTCACAGGAGGGGATTTACATTTTCTGGCCAGCTCTAGTCCTAGATAAAACTTCTAAATACAGTCAGAACACTGAATAGTCCTTTCTAAAACAGAGTGGGGGCAGGTTCAGTGAGAGGAGGAGAAAGGAATTATTTTAAATTTGTGGAAGTTTCTATACTTTTGATTTTCCATTTGAATGGCACCCAAAATCAAGGAAACTTTTTTTAAAATGCCTACTTCACATGATGAAGACTTACAGTAACATTGGAATATACAGTGACTGTTGTGGGTCAGTAACTTATTCTGAATTTACTGAAGTATTAAATCCATTTCATTCTTCTTTAAATACTATAACTATTTTTTAAAATCTAAACACCACACATGTTGACAGTTTCCAAATACAGGAGATAGCAAAGGACAGGAAAATGTTAAGATAAGAGTATTTTAAATTACCTTTGTGGGAAGGGAATATTTTCCATCAGGCAGAGGAAAACTCTGAATATACCCACATGTGCTGCATATAAAGGCCATCTTGGTGCATAGAGGTTTAATGTTGCTGACACGCACGATAGTGCCACGCAGGGCAACATACTTCCCATAACAATTAGCCCGGACATTCTTCAGTTGAGTCAAAGGCTCATAGTTGTACACCCTAAATAAAAAGGTTACCACACAACTTTAAAACTCGTTATTCTTACAGATCAAAAAATTTATCAAATATGCATGTATGTACTAAACACTAACAGATACAGAGAAAAGGTTTATCAACAGAAGACAAATATAATATTTTATTCTAAATCTAACCTCCTCCCAGAATACATGACCCAACTGTTAACTCTTCTACCCTAAGAGGAGGTGAAGGCTGCCCAGTCAAATTCTAATGTTCATAACTCCCAAACTGCCTTATTCATAGCATACACACCTTTCATTGTTCTTAACAAGCACTCTTACATCCATTTACTCTATAGAAACTACCATATATGGGGACCCTGTAACAACACAGTAAACTCCAGTCACGGTTTAACACATATTGCAGTCTTGCAGCACAGAAAGGATCAACATTTGATGCAATTTTCCATAGGAGTTTCTTACTTGCTTTGGACAAAGGAATCTTTCAAATTCTAATAGAGAATTAATGCAGAACATCCTTTACCTTGCATGAATATGTGGCACGTTTATTATAGGCTCTTCATCAATTGGTAACCTTTCTTGTTCCTGTAGCTCAGCTGCATACCTTTCCAAGTCCTTAGTTAATACCTAGAGAGCCAAGAAAAAATAAACACAGGCTAGGAAGAACCAGCTCCAAGGAATTGGTTATAGTATTTGTTGAAGTGGGAGTTTTTACAGTGTTTCTTTTAACATGCTGCTCTCCTCCCTGGGTTTGGCATGACTGTTCATTTGCAGTTTTAAACCTTACACAACTCTGCAGAAGGTCTCTGACTATTAAGCCCAACCAAGGGGATTATTTTACTGCTTTTGTACTTTTCCATTTGACAAACATAGATTTTCCTTCCATATTTTACATGGATCTGAAACTAAGATCTTTGTTTTTATTTAAAAAAAAGTAATACATTGTAGCCTTAGCAATGGATTGGTGATTGATTAATTAATATTGATTAAACTATTTGATCGCAGTAGTCAAAAATATTTGGTCTCCTGAGGACTATAGCATCAGGAATATTATCAGCATCACTAAAATAAGAGAGACCCCACAATAGGGTTGGGCAAACTGCGACCCGCCGGCCATTTTTATCCGGCCCGCAGCCAAGCCGAGAGCCGCCCGCCAGGAGGCCCGCATTCCCGGGCCTGGGCACTGGAAGTTCCACCTGCCGTGGGGCCCCGCGCTCCCAGGCCAGCTAAGGGGCAGGGCCAGGCTGTTTCAGAAGGCACAGCCTTCCCTACCCAGCCCGCCGCACAATTTTGAAACCCAGTGTGGCCTTCGGGCCAAAACGTTTGCCCACCCCTACCCTACAACTACATGAGAAACAATTCCAATTTGTCACAAGTCCCTTTATTAACAAGTCCACTAAGCAGATAAACAATCCCATAGCATTGAAATATGATAGCAGAAAGACAGTGCAAGGTATTTAGCCCTATGATTTGCATTGCTCACATCTCCCACTGGGAGATCCTAGCATGCCAATCATTATCTTCCTCCTCCTCATCTGTGGCTGTCATCCTGGCATCAGCCAATGCATCTACTCCCAACACAAAGGTGAGGCAACACCTTTTTATCCTGAGTTATACTTATGCCTGCTAAGGTTTATACATATGCATATAGGTTTCAACCCGCTTTTCCTTATCCATACTTCCACACCCCACTAATTTAGGGGTGTTCTGTTTCTCATTGGCTATCCCTTTAGCTCCCCTTATTCTCATTAACATCTGTGTCAATGGGGTATCAGAGAAACTTGAGGTTATACCAGAATCCTGAAAAATGTTACTATCTGGCATCTTGCAGTATTACATGGCACTTTGCAGCATATTTTTCAATCTGTTGCTGCATAGTTTCCAGAACATCAGCACTTAACACATCTTTTACTGTAATCTTACACTTTACTAGAACAAGGTTATCTATCTTCCGGTCAACTAATCATGCCAACGACCTTGTTTGGCTAAACTGAATATCTTACAGGCCTGAGGACTATAGGCTTACTGTTACAATAAATACTTATATTTCACCTCTATAGCCTAAAAATACTTGATATCTTTTTTTCTTGGCTACTGCACAGAGTAAGCTCTAATTCTAATCTATCTGTGTGTACTGATATCATTAATCTCATCATATTTTGAGCATAATTGCTGTTACTGCAGAACCACAATAACATGGCTACCCTTTTTAAAGCACAGGACTGCGAGCCAGGAGATCTAGGGTCTATTCACTGTTTTCCTATGGTCTTCCTGTGTGACTTTGAGCAAGTACTTTAACATCTGTGACTCAGTATCCAATTTTTAAAAATTGGAATAAAAAAAGAATAGAGTTGTTATGAGGTATAGGTCACTAAACTCAAAGTATTATCAATATAGGATTTTGGAAGATACACAAAAATGGTGTTGAGAGGAAGAGAGAGTCTTTTTTGGTTTTTCAGTAAAGCAGTAGATTGTTATAAGTCAGAAAACCTATATATTTAACATTTGGAGGACTTACTTCTTCTGCTTCTACTCATAACAACTGTAAATTAGGTCACATTTTTGGCCCAGGAAACTTGATGCATTAAACTGTTTAATCATTAAAAATTAAATCAATCCTGAAAAATGTACTTGGGTTTCACATCTTTTGAAAGTCACACACTTCAAAACTATCAACCTTTAAGAATAAACTAAGTTTTTAAAAAATCACCATTTCTAAATTTAATAAAGCATTTAAAGACACCAATTCAAACTTTCATAGTTGTAGTAATTATACGTTTGTTTCTGGTTAAAAACTCTTCTGACAATGAGCACTGGTCTTGCATATAAATGTGGTTTAAAACTTAGGGTACAAGCCATAATTACTTACATAGATCCTACTACTTAATATCTATTTGAGTCCATATTTACCTGATGTATTGCCAAACCCATGCAATCCAGTATTTTCTGAGGCATATCCCTTAAATCAGTAGATATACTTGGTATCAATTCAATTAACTCTTTATCTTGTATCAGCTCTTTGTAATCCACAAGAATGCTTCCTTTTCTTTCTATTTCATCCTACAAAACATTTCAAGTTATAAAACACATTTCACTCTTAGATGAAAATAAAAGGTTTTGATTAATATTGTTCTTGAGATACCGTAGTTAAACTATAGACAGAAGAAAATATATACATATCTGTTATGTTATTGTAGCAACAGTTGTGAGTGTCTTACCTTATCATAAAGTTCAATGTGACGTGTAAAAAACTTTTCAAATGCTTTAATCTTCTGGACAAAAGGAGAGCTGTCATCATAAGCTAATCAGATACACATCGCATTAGTAATTAACCCAAAAATAATTATCTACATCAACACATCATATGCTTTATTTGTAACTAGAAGTTATTATAGAAACCAATTCAACCATTAAAGAAACTGATTTTAATAAATATGGATATTTATTTAAATAATCCTTCTATGAGGCTTCTTCCACACACCACTTTATCCTCCATGGGTTTTGCACCTTTCTCTCAAGCATCTACAGCACAGCCACATTCCTTCAGAGGACTAGATAGAATAATTTCTCAAGTTTATCACAATACAATTAGAGTTAACGAGACAGAAAAGAAAGGAAGAAAAAGGAAAGTAAGGTGGGAAAGGGATACCAACTGTACCAATGTGTAAGACATGGACCTATAAGATATGGTCATAGCAAGCCTCATGCCATCATGATGATGTCCTGCAGCATTTCACAGGACTGGTAGAATAGGTTCAGGTTGCCTTTCCTAGAAAGGGTGATATTTTCCCCCATTATGTTGTTTGTACACCAAAATTTGGGGAATATCTCAGTAATACTCCTGTTCTTCTAAAGTTAAGAACTATGAGGATACATACTTTTAGCCAAGATGATGTGGGATCAATCCTCAAAGCAAAGGAGGCAAAATGTAATGGAAGAGGTACTTTAATACTTCTGAGTTGTGGAGTGCAGATGGTCGTCCATGTGGGGGACTATCATGAGGCAGGACCAACAGAAAGGTGATGGTGAGGCATTACAGTAAGTTATTGTGTCTCCAGCAGACTGTAGATTTAGTATGATTTGTGAACTGCAATCCAATTATCGAGCATCAAAATGTGTTCAATACTTGGGCCTGCATTTAACATAGGTTGGATGAAGGTGGAGCAGATTTTACATTGTATAACACTCATTTCCAAGCCTTGGCACACACAGAGATTACCAGTTGTTCATTCAAATTTGTTTTGGATATGGGGGAAAGATGAGCAGTAGAGAACACTTAGCCACGGTCAACACTGGCCAGCAGTCCATCTGATTTAGAGAGAGAGAGTCCTTGAGTGAGAGTATGTAGGTCTTTCATGATCTGTATACACTCCAGGATATTCTCCATTAGCTATTGTGGTATTTCAAAGGTGTTGTCACAGCATCCAACTCACAGGATCCAGGAGTGCAACCAAGACCCAAAATCACTGGTTTAGATGTCACTCACAAAGCTACTTAAGATTAATTAGCTACTTCAGCTCAGCAAAGGCTAAAATTGCAAAAAAGGTCAGGAAAAAGGAGGATTTGGTCATGTCTCCCTCCATTTTTAGAAGACCAAATTATTTACATTTTTAGTTACCATCTTCCTCTACTGCACCTTTAAAAAAAAATTGTGAAGTGTCTAAGAATGAACTGTATTGTCACTCATTTATTCAACCCTCTAATCTATTCCCCCCCCCTATAATACACAAATCTAGGGGGGAAAAGGAGGTAGAGTATTTATTATAAATTATTTAATATACCTTCAGAGAAATAAAGCTTCCAGCCTTTATATGGAGTAATCTGGTCCAATGTTGACTGAATTAATCGAGGTTGTGCTGAGAAGTAAGAAAATAAGATTGGTTAAAACAGCGTAAGTACAGTAGCATCTCAAACGTTGTCAGTTATTTTGTTTAGAACACTAGTAAGCAGACAGCTGCAACTGTTGCACACAAGAGCAGGTAAACATGCACTGCTGCTTTAAAATGCTCGATCATTGTATTCCAACATCAGAGATGAATGATAATCTGTTACGTAGAACCAATTTACCAGACTCAGACTTTCCAGTGTTTCTTTTCCAGTCTCTTCCTCCATCTCCTCTTCCTCGCCATCTTCCTCTCCAACCTTGAAAGCCACCTCTTCCTCGTCCAGACCCTTTACCTCTTAATTCGTTACTCATGTTACCACATGACTGAATTTGCAAACTGTGGATTAAACTGATACAGTAAGACTGTCAATAAAGATTTACATGGTAATAATTTATGATTATTATAATTTAACCAAAAGTTATTAGCATATTGTCATTTATTTTTTTAAAAAAAGAGGACCAGCCATAAGTGGAACGAGTTCATAATCCTCCCATCTCAAAACAACAGGTGATGGAAGTACTCACAGTGGGTGTGAGGGTAACTGTCAAACTGTATAAAACACTGGCTGGCTGCCCAGCCTCCTTATGACAAATAAGGATTGCAAGTGCAGAATGTATTTTTTCTCATTTATGCTCTCTAGTACTTTCAACTTGAGTTGGAATCTATCTAGGTTCTCAGACACTTACATGATCCATATCTTCATGGTATCTTTCTCTTATGTACAGATAGGTTTGGGGGACAAAGAGCTGAATCAAAGACAGTGTTTCACAAAGCTTTGAAAGCTGAGCCCCACTTCTGAAAAATGAAACTAACTATGCCCATCATATCCTGCTAAAAGTCTACACACATATTCATACATCTTCAGGAGCCTTCCAGCTAGTCCTGTGCACACACACACACACAGCACCCCCATGCAAGCAAAGGGAAACACTGCTGTATACTTTCTTAATATATTTCTTCTCCATTCTTATATGCTTTATGAGCAATAGGTAGATACTAATGTTGACATTTAAAGTAACACCAATGGCACCCATTGAAATACATGGGACAATTCACCCCTCAGTGCTTTTTTCAGGCTCTCTGCAAACTCAGGCAGATGTATCAGATGATTACATTTGCTTCACATTTTGAAAGTATTCCCTGTAACCCACAATTGACTTTTTTTTAAAAAAATGAAAACGGGAACTCGGGACAACAATTTAGAAACCAGTCTTCTCACTTCCACTGTGAACAAATCTTTTGTGACCCATCCTACATGTTAGGAAACACTGATATAAAGTCAGAAGATCTTGTTATCCTAACCTAAACACAAGACAAAGATGAGGTATCTTTGTTCTGGTAAACCACATGGACAGATAAATCCTGTGACCGGATTCTCTTAAATGGGAATTGAGATAAGGATGAGTGTTCATTACCATGGACAGGAAAGGTGTCATACAGGAACATTTAGTAACTGGTTTTCTGATGACAGGGCGTTACTTGTGGAAGCTTGGGGCACTTCTACCCTTTCAATCCCTATAAATATTTACCTGAATGCTTTGTTAGACCTGCAAATAAGTCTATTTAATTACACACACCACTGCCCCTTGTTGCATCCCACCTGCAGCACGGCCAACTCTCAGGATAGCCTGGAGGATAATGATCGGGTGAGAGTGTCTGGGTTTATTCGTGTAGGGTAAGGCCAGCTGTAGCCCGGTACCACAGGGGCTTCCTAGAGGGACGGATCCGTTTTCTTCTGCCAGCAGAGATCACTCAACTCCCCTCTCGGACAGTTGCTAGGTCAAGGGGGAATTTTTCCATCGCAGCTGTTAGCTCGGGGTTAGGCCAGCCCCCATAGTTGCCTAGGAAGAAGGTGACCCAAGTGCAGCCCCATTCAGGCCTAGCCCTGGCAGCCGGTGGCCTCCGCTCGTCGGGTGTCACGGGCCGGCCGGCAGGTGCGGCGCGGTACCGCCTTCCACCAAACAGCTCCCACCCCGCCCCCCGCAGACGGGGGACACGAAGTGGCAGGTAGCGGGCCGGACCTCACCTTGGCGCCCGCAGTGCTAGACCCGCCGCATTGAGGCACCTCAGCCATTCTATTTTGGCGCCATCTTTGTGTTAGTTCCGCTTCCGGTCGTAACACCAATCACAGGGCCGGGTTGGGTCGATGCCCCGCCCCACCACGTTGCCATGGTTGCTGTAAGGGACTGCCCGCCCTGTTTCGCTGGTTAAGGGTGGTCTCATCTGCCAAAGCCTATTGGCGCTGCCTGTCACGTGATATGCCCTGTCCTCCTTTCCGCCCTCCGGTGAGAGAAACGACGCTGCGCCTGCGCACGCGGCCGCCGCCGCCAATGAGAACTTCGTTCCGAGTTCGCGGCGCCTGCGCAGTGCGGTTCCCCACCGGAAGTGGCGCGAGGGCCCCGCACAGGCACACGGAACCGGCAACGGTCGAGTGGGAGGCGCGCGGGCGCGAGGCCATGGACGAGAGCGCGAAGCCCGGGCTGCGCATCCGCGAGGGGGACTGCGCCGTGCTCAAGCGGGACGAGGTCTTCAAGGCGGTGCTCGTGCTGAGGCGGAGGTGAGGGCGAGCGGGAGCCCTGTCCCGTCATTAACCCGCCGCCCCCACCCCGTTAGCGCCGCCGCGGGGGCGCGACTGAGCCCGGGCGCTCCCCTCAGCGCGGCTCCCGGTGACACCTGGCGGGGCCCGCGGCCACAGAGCCGCGCGCCGCTGTGCTCAGCGTCGTGCGGCGCCGGTGGGTCGCGGCGGCCGTTAACGACCCGTCTGCCCCGCGCGGCCGGTGGGTGGGACCCTCTCCCGCGCGCGCCGGGGCGGAAGAGACGCTGCAGACAGCGGCACGTGTTACCGCCTGTTTAACGCCGTTAAATCACATGCATCATTTCCCCCCGGTCCTGTTTCCTCCCCCATCTCCCGGCCTCCACGCCCAGGGTCTCTGGCTCAGCATCGTTCTCTTCCGCCTCCTCGGGTCTTGTTTTGCCCGCCCCGCACAACTTTGTTCTTTTCTGACTCCTCCTATCAGTCCTGCCCTGCCTCTCTTCCTCGCCGCTAGGCATTCAGAGAGAGAGATCAGAAGGGGGTGGCAGGGAGGTACCCATTATTCATTGGCAGTGCACGGGTGAGAAATCAACCTCTCTCTGTAGCTGCTGGGAAAAATAGCTGCCCCTCGTTTGGGTCTGCATCCTCCTCTTGTTATCCAGTTGTCTATCTGATAACTTTGAAATACTTTGCATGCTCGTATTTACTCAGTCTTGCAAAGTAGAGAAGAAGTCCTCTGTCCTGCTATACACACCCTTACTGCAGCAAAGTCTGGGGAGTTCTGGGGGAGAGGGTGTCTGCTACTCAACCTTTCTCTGCGCTAGCATCTTGGCTTGGGTGGCAGGTGTGAAGAAATTGCCTGCTACTTTACCCATACCCTGTCTCAGTTGAGGAGGCCTCTTCCCCAGGACATGCTTCTGTTCGTAGCTTTTTCCAAGCAGCAACAGAGTAATAGAGATGTGATTCTTTTTAGTTTTCAGATGCCCACAGAGTTCTGAGTATCAGTAGTGGGGAAAAACTACTGGCAACACTTTGTTGTGCTTGCTCTGCATCTATGAATAGTTACAGAGCCTCTGGAGCAGACTACAGATTTAGGAATACATCACTGCATTAGTTTGTATTTATTTCACGTTTAGAGTGTTATACTTTCAACCGTAAAGGCTAGAAAATTAACAGAAAGCTTCGAGTATGTAGAAGTTCTTGTTGCTCACTGTAGGAAAGTCAGTTTTTCAAGCTCTGGTCACTTTTCAAGTTCGTTTTGCTCTTTCAGAAATAGTCCATTGAATGAAAATGTTTGAAAACCATTGTTGTACACATAAGGTGACTTTGATAGGAAAGAGAAAAATCACATCCAGGAGTCAGATTTTATGTGTAATACCATTTGCCTTTTATGTTGATGTGGATAACTGGTTAGAACGTAAGACTGATCAGCGGGACTCCTGGAGTCTGTTTCCCATCTCTGTCATGTCTGTAGTTGTGCTACTTACCTTCTTACCCTGTGTATGGCTATCTTGATAAAATAGTCTACATATCACTCTTAAATTCTTAGACAAATTGTTGGAATAAGTTAGTGGTGAATTTTTTAAAATAATTACTAAAAAGATCATACTTAGGTAGAGTAGTATTTCATTAAGAGCAAAATCTTCATACGAAGAAGCGGCGCCAGAAAAACCCACTCATCAAGATTGAGTAGCAATCTTTTCTGGGCAAGTGCCATGATTTTTATTTTTGTAAGTTTCTAGTTACTGTGGTTGTAAACAAGCTTTCCTACTATGAACTGACTGCAAACCAATGTTGTGTTGAATCTGTTGAAACCAGAAGTACCAGTTAATCCTTACTCTGATGTTGAGCCCGGTGCAGGGAACAAGAGAAATTAGTCAGTGCACATTCACAAATCTCGGGCTGTCAAGGTCTGCTTTGACTTCTGGTATAGTAGAGTAGCGTCCGGGACGCTCTAACTAATTTGCAATTTAGCTGCAAGTCTGGACTAGTGTGGTGACCAGGATGTAGTACTGTAGGCTTCTGGTTATGTTGTTGTTTTAAAAAAAGGTAGGTATAAGGAGAATTTAGTTACTTTGTGTTCACTTTATGCCTGGTACATCTATGCAAAGTGGATGAAGAGTAGCAGTTAATTGCTCGCAGAGAATCTGAAATAATCGCTATGAAAGGGATAAACTCTGTCTTGCATTGGAGAATATTGCATTTACACAGCAAAGAGATATTGGTTTTGATGGAGATACAGTGACATTTTCCTGATTGTGCAGAGAGACTGCTTCAGTGCTGTCACTGCTTTTCAGGTGGTGGGAGAAAGCCAGATATTTCTGCCGTGGTGTACGGATGCCACTGTTTTGGTGGAAGAGGGGTCTCCCACCTGTTCCCTGTGGAGGAGGTGGTACAGTGGAGAATGCCACCACCAAGGGCCGGGGCTATGAACCTTTTTCTGAATGCCCCCCGAACCCCCCAAAAAACATGCTTTAAAAACTCCATGGCCCACCAGTGCTCCAACAACTGTTTTTCTGCATATCCAGTAGATTAAAAGCCAGGGCTGGCATTAGGTAGTAGCAAGCAGGGCAATTGCCTGGGGCCCCACGCCACGGGGCCCCCACAAAGCTAAGTTGCTTGAGCTTCAACCGTGGGCGTTGGGGCTCGGGCTTCAGCCTCAGGCCCCAGTGAGTCTAACATGGGGTTTCTCAAACTGGGGGTCACGACCCCCCAGGGGGGTCGCCGAGCACTCCCAGGGGGATTGCGAGCTCCTGCTGCCGCCGAAAAGCCACCAGATTGATTAGTTCCGTATTCGGCAGCTTTTCGGTGGACATACCGAGTGCTCTCGGAAGCGTCGGCATGTGTGCCGAAAATAGCCGCTGAATGTGGAAGTCTTCAATTCGTCGGCTTTTCGGCAGACATACAAGGGTCTGCCACACTGCCGAGGAAGAGCAAAAAGGGTCACGGTTCTCAAAAGTTTGAGAACCGCTGGTCAGACACCTGCCTTGCTGTCTGGTTTATTTTGGCGGACCTGAAACCTGCTTGCGCCCTCCCCTCCTTCCTCCCTCCAGTGGTCCCGGGACCTCTGATTGAGAGCCACTGCCCTGGTGTAGGTGTCCCAAATTACTTCCATGTGTGTCTTCAGCTCTTGCCACTCTAGCAGATGACTGTGGACTTGTGTGTTTTTCAAAAGCTGTCAAGTAGCATGAACTCTAAAATAATAAATCTTTCTTATAATTACACAGCACTGTTATTAAAATATTTTGTTAAATCCCAAAAGTCGTAGACTTTTTTTTTACATTCAATTTCTAGGCATATCTCCCCACTCCCAACCCAAATTATAAGTAAACGTACAAGATATCAGTAACAATCAATATTGCTACAGGAAATTAAATAACTTCAGCATTAAGCAGGTTATTTTATTTCACAAACTGATAAGAGTCAGCAAATTCAAGGTCTGACTTCAGGCTTATGAATTCTGTCTATGAGTGCATCACCATGAAGTACGAGAACACATTTATATACATATTCCTGGCTTTTATTAAATCATAGCTTTTCTAGTATTTAACCATGCAAAATTCTGTTTACCTGTTGCAAGGGACAAGTGAGTATTTTTGATAAGCAAGTAAAATACTATTAGTTTTTTCATTGCCATTATTAAGATGAATACACAAGTAAATTTGTATTTGGACCATCATATTTTTGATAATTTTTGCATGGTTGATTTAAATATTTGATTGCATAGTACAATAATCATTGCATATTTAAAAACATATATGAATGACAAATTCCAAGCAAAGGAGTGTTAGAATAGCAAAGAATTTAATGTTTCTTTGCTTTGATTTTTCTATCTGAAAACTTAGTCCTATTTGTGTTTCATTGATATGGTAAGAGAGAGTCTGAATACCAACCTATGTATGGCACAGAACCTGGTAGGTACATTGTTTATATGAATCAGTGAGGCTCTGCTCAGCATAGAGGTCCATTTGCACAGGTCATCTTGCAGGATTAGGTCCTCAAAGAGTAATTTAGTTGTTTGTTTTTTAATCTCCGAGGATAAACCAAAATGCAAGGTTCCCTTAATACTATTTTAACTGTAGGGAGATGATAATTTGTATTTATTTGAGTTTGTGTTGGGAAAACTAGTCTTACCACCTATTACCTGTTTCTTAGACCGTCTCTCCAAGTCTTTGCTAAAGACCTTTCAAAGGGACTCTTCAGGGCTTATAAATTTCTAAGTCTCCACTCAGCTTTCCTTTCTAAGTTACAGGCCCCAAATTTATCCTATTTCTGCTGTATTCCTCCATTTTCACTTTCACATGTTTGACCCAGTTCTTATTCTAAAACCTAATTCAAGAAATATCATTACTACATCTTGCTATTTTACTGTGGCAATCAGTACGTTGTTAATTCTGTGAACTGAAAAAATATTTTTTTTCTTTTAATCTCAGTTGCTTTGGTCCTTTAAGTACCTTGCACTCCTGGTCAGTTTCATGCATACTTAGTGATAATAAACACTTATTTACTACACTTCTAGGACATTATATTTGAACTTGAATTTTCTAGAACTATGCTTAATTTTCATAGGTTTTAACACCGTATGTCTCAGTCTCTTGAGCAAATTGATACTGAAATTATTATTTTTTATTAATTTAGTTTTAAAAATTATTTCAGAAAAGTTATTTTCGAAAAGCAGTGGTTCTATCTGGATAATGCCATTGGACATATTTATGGAACGACATTTGAGGTATCTAGTGGTGGGAGCCTTCAGCCAAAGAAAAAGATGGAAGAGACTACCACAGGTATTTGACCGGATTGGCTTGTGACTGGAAAAAACTGGTACCAAGTAAATGGCTTCCTTACTGAGAACAAAGAGAGAGAGTATTTTTCCATTAAGAATTTTATGAACTTTCAGTAGCTATATTTTGTCTGTTATAAAGCCATGGTGGATTTAAAATCCATTTTTAAAAAAATAAAAAAATCCAATTTAAATAAAACTTTTTTTATTTAAATCAGATTTTTAATAGGTTTTTTCCCTCAAAAAGCATTTTATCTAAAGATCAATTTAATTAAGATACGTTATAGCTCAAAGATCTCTTCATGGAATAGGTATTATAAATTATAATTTTATGAATACATGAGACATGTAAGGTTTAAGAAAAGCATTGTAAATGAGTTCCAATAGTTTATGGATTAGGGACCCAATTTTATGGGATTCCAGGGGCTTCTGTATAGATTAACCTAAATAATCTTCCTATCTACCCAACGGGACTCAGTCTATAAGGTACCATCAGAGAGGCTTAATTTTGCAGTTCTCAAACTGTGGATTTGTGTCTCCAGAGATAACATACTTGTTAACAGCAAAAATGGTTTTAAATAAATAAATAATGTACAGAGATGAGAAATAACAGACCTCCACCCTATTGTCCATCTGCAAATTTGTGCACACCGTGTCAATCCCTTACCTCTCTCTAAAAGTGCAGTTTCAAAAAAATCAGTGAATAAAAGGTTGTTGAGGGCAGAATAGATATGGACAAGGAGAAGAAGTCTTGAGATGAATGTGAGAAAGGAAGGACAGGCAATAGAAACAAAAGTGAAACTGTTAGGAAACTTAATGTAAAGCCACTTAGCAAGTGAGTTGAATCCTTGGAGGTCTGCTGTCTGTGAAATTAAAATCATACATATTTCTAGTAAGAATATTTAGAGCTAGAGTATTTTACAAATCTATATCCTTTTTCTTTAGAAGCAAAAGAAGCAGGTACAGATAATCGTAACATAGTTGATGATGGAAAGTCTCAAAAACTGACTCATGATGACATAAAGGCTTTGAAGGACAAGGGTATTAAAGGACAGGTAACATTAATCTCAAAATATATTTTTACGAAGACAATATTTTCTGAAAAATCTTTCATTTAAGTTGACAATTGTACAGTTAAAGAGGAACATGATTTGTGAACTTTTATTACATTAAGAATAGTCATAACATCAAAAGAAACAGGTGGAAACCCAGAACATCAGAGAGAATGTATATAATGTGCACAGTATTTTCATTCAATTTTGAATTTCATTTAAATAAGGTCCGATACATAATGCAATATTTTCATAGTACAGATATATATTAATGGTCATACATTGATATATAACTGTCAAGATCCAAGACCATGCTAGGGATGTGAAAGTATGCAAATGTTAATGTGAATATAGTACCACATACTTTTAGGTCATACCTAGAAAGAAGACTCCATTAATAAATTTGTTTCTATATGCATCTGCATAGCTAAGTGTTAAAATTAAACATTCTTGAGATATTAATTTTGCTTTCTCGAAGAAGGAATTATCCAATTTCATACTATGGTAGCAACAGATAAAGGGATTTTAAAGTATTTAATTACCTCTCTCATGTACATTTTGGGGATGTCTACACTGCAATTAAACACCTGTGGCTGACCCGTGTCAGCTGACTCGGACTTGTGGGGCTGTTTAATTGCGATGTAGACATTCGGGCTTGGGCTGAAACCTGGAGTCTGGAACCCTCCCCAGGGCTCCAGCCCAAACCCAAACTTCTACACTCCAATTAAACAGCCCTGCAAGCCTGAGTCAGCCGAAGAGCCCCAGTCATGGGTGTTTAATTGCGGTGTAGACATACCCTTCATTATATAAAACTTTCACATTTCCAGTGTTTTCTTTCTAGTAGAGTTTGGGGAATCTCTTATGTTTATATCGAATAAACTTGTTATGGTCTCCTTGCAAGGTTCAGTTCTGTCGTCCTGTTTGCAACTGTTCAAAGCAGCTCTCATGTTGCTTGTGTGTTTGCCTCTTAATTGGGACTGTAGAGTTCTGCTCTCTTATGCAGCTGTTGATCTCCATCAGTTCCAAAGGAATGCACTAATCAGTTCAAGATTAGCAGCTGTGCTAGTCTGTGTCTGTAAATAAGACAAGACTTTGTACCACCTTTGAGACTAACCAGTTTATTTCAGTATAAGCTTGCATGAGCTATAGCCCACTTCATCGGATGCATAGAATGGAACAGAAGTAAGATGCATTTATACACACAGAAAAAAAAAAGTTGTACATTAACATACCAATCCTAAGAGGCTGTTTAATTTGGATGGGCCATTATCAGCAGGAAAAAATACCTTTTGAAATGGATTTCTGTGTCTGGGAGGAAATAACTATTGAAGGTAAATTAACTAGGGAAATGCAATCAGTGTAATGAGAGAACCATTTGCAAGTCCTATTTAGCCCTTGGTTTATTGTGTCCAATTTGAAAATTAGTCTCTAAGGTGCTACTAATCAGTTTGAGAGCTTTGATAACTTCTGTTAGTTGTCATTCAGATAAAAGATATCTCATGTGGATAATTGCTTTCCTGTGTATCATCAGCATCTCTGAGCCATATGTGTGCTATATTGTTAATACAGTTTCTTAAAATATCCTACTTTCTGAAGTCTAGCTATAGACTTCACTTTGGTTGTGTTGTTAGCTTCCATAGACAGTGTTCTGTCATGAAACTGCAGTTGAAGTGATAGAAAGTACATTAATATTTGTTAGCTGCCTTTTCTTGTGTCATTTTCGTAGACTCTCCTAAATTAAAAATGGAAAAGGATTGTTCCTTGAGGGGAAAGATTTTTGAACAATGATCAGCACATGCAGTTGGGACCAGATTTTCAGAAGAACTCAGCACCCTGTTAATTAACTCTTCATTTTGCTCTCTATCTGGCATTGTTCTCAATGGAAGCTCTTGAGTACTTCTGGAAAAACTAGCAACTTAATTAGATGCCCAATGCAGAGCTCTTCTGAAAGTGCGACCACTCTATTATAGGTGGGACTGGTAGTAGAGTGGCACAAATTGTCATGTACACTGGAAGAAAAAAACTGCTTCATGTTTCACAGAATTATAGAGTTAGTGATTGGAAAAAGCCATGTAGATCAATTTCTTTGTCAGAACAGGCTTTTCCCTTGCAGTTTTAATTTTCTTCCTTGGTGTTATGTCTAGATGTTTAAATGTCTAGTAGGTAAAAAGTTTTCACCATTTCCTTTGGTAGATATGAATGGCACGTGTATGTGTTACTTGAAATTATAACGCGATTCTGTTGTCACTTTAGAAAATGTTTAAAAACAAATTTCCCAAACTCCCTAAAGTAATCCTCCTGCCCCTCCATAGTCCAAAATACTTTAAATGGACACTATTAATTTGAAATCTAATTAATTTTTTTAAAATGAGTTAAAAGTAGCTTTGAATACTATACATGCCCCTGAGATTCTCTGCCAGTTTTAGTGATTTTTGTTACATTCTCCTATTTTTAAAATATTTTTCTCTCCTCTGTAACTTTGCATGAGACTCATGCAGGAAACTGACTCTACAGGGAAAACTCTGAAATTGACTATATACAAAGTGTTATCAATTGCCTAAAGTAAACAGTCTGAAAGTATGGTGACTCTTTTTTCTATTTCAGTTACAGTGATCTTAGGTGGTGGTGGTAATGATAGTAGATTGCCATATATTTACATTGTGGTAGCACCCGTCCGGATCAGTGCTTCATTTTGCTAGGCATTATACAAATATCCTAAAAAGACAGTGCCTGCCCCAAAGAACAACATTCTCCCACTATAATTATTAAGCTGGCATTATTTCTTGAAAGAATGGTTCTCCATTTGTGCTGTTTTTGTGTTTGTTTTTTTACTTTCCATTTGTCATTACATTGTACTATTGAAAGAGACAGATGTCTTATTTGCCTCAATAATGGGCAGGGATTTATCATGCAAATTTTCATTGATGTTAACGGCAACTGCATACATAAATCTTCAGTGAGTTAGAAATTCTTCTTATGTTAACGCCTCCCTTAAAACATATGCCGTGTGTGAAATAAGTGGGAAATAACTGGATACAGTAAAAATAATCTTTAATCTCTCTTTTTCAAGGAAATAGTTCAACAATTAATAGAGAACAGTACAACGTTTCGAGGCAAAACAGAATTTGCCCAAGATAAATACATAAAGAAGAAGAAGAAAAAGTAAGTTAAGTTCACAAAACAAGGAAGTTTAGTAGTTCTCTAGCTTGTTGAGCTTTAAGAATATTACTGTACTTTTACTTACAGATATGAGGCAGTTATTACAATTGTAAAGCCATCTACCCGCATCCTTTCAACAATGTACTATGCAAGGGAACCTGGGAAGATCAAGTAAGTATATTTTAAAATAAGTAAATGTGAAGATGCATTTTTAAATTATGATTGGAAACATTTTATAAAGTTATGAATTAAAAATGATGAATTATACATTTATTTTCCTGTCAATACAAAATTTCTAAATAATGAAAAATAGTTGAGGAACTAATATCCCCTTGGACTGGGTAGGAAAAGTAAAACATCTGTATGAGACCAATTGTACCTCTTTATCTCATCACATAAATCCCCCTTAGCTGCTGCTGAACACATTATGGTCCTATTTGGTTTCCCAGGAGGTGGTGAACACATTTTGGTGAGCTGCCAGTTTGCACTTTCTGGTCAGAAAGGATTCTGCCTCTGTATTGTGGGTCAGCAACCAAGAAATGGGACTACCTAGCAGAAGGAAAAAGTAAAACAAAACAAAAAAATGTTTTAAATAATGTTTTTTCAAAGTTTAAAAAACATCATTATTTCTAGAACTCTCTCAAATTTTGGGGGTTGAAAAACCAAGCCACATTTGACTTAATTTAAATATAGGAATAATTTCCAACTGATGTATAGCATAGTTTTGGTTTTTTCTTCCCAACCTGGACTTGTTCATTGTTTTTAATCATATAAAGTAGTCATAAGATATTGAGACTATTGATTAGACTGCTGCTTATTATGTTAGTCCTGATTGTTTAACTTTTATCTTTTCTTTCCCCTCCATTCTCTCCTTCATTTATTTTATTCATCTGTTAACTCTTCTCATGTTGTAAGCTCTTTCACACTCCAGCTAACTTTCTTATTACGGGTATACAGCACCAAGTACAGTAGGGCCTTGATTAATGATTGTAGCCTCTAGGTGCTACTGCTCCAGAGAAAAAGGGAATTTAAAACCTTATAAAATAATAAAGTGTGCGTTATTGGGAATAAAATTGCTTTTAAAGACACTTCATGTCCTTATAAAATTGACTCTATGGTATTTCACAGAATTGTACAGCAGCTTGAAAGAACTTGCACTCTGGTGCACATTTAGATCAGTGTGGCAGTACATCCGTGTTTCATCTCCTACCCTTTTAATACTTCCACTAAACACTCCGTTGTATACTAAATGCCTCACTGCTTCTGAGTGCATGTTTGTTTTGTTCTCGGTGTATCTTGATTAACAGACTTAGTTGTATTCTACTGCACTCTAACCCTTAATGTTATTGGTACAGTTCCTGAAAAATTCCTTTTTAACCTGCCTCTCGCTGGTGACAGCTTTCTGTGCTGATGCGCAATGCTTTTAAGTCTAGATAAAGCTGTTTGGCACTGAAAGTAAAAGAACAATTTATTTTCTAGCCATTTGCGATATGATACTCTAGCTCAAATGCTGACTTTGGGAAATATCCGAGCTGGCAACAAAATGATTGTGATGGAAACTTGTGCAGGCTTGGTTCTGGGTGCCATAATGGAGCGAATGGGAGGTAAGTATTACAGTGGCTCTAGCAAAGAACAAAACTGAGGCTTGTTTGAAACTGAGGCAATATGTGATTCTTTTACAACACTTTAACTTCTTTTAAAACAATGCTTAATGTTTTGCATATACTTTCTGTGGTATTTAAAGGGACATAGTTGAATTGAAAATCACATTTCAATTGGAAAAGTTTGTACTTTAGGATACTGCAATTGAAAGAACATAGAAATATATTTTCTCTCCATTTTGTTTACTTTGTTCATGTCACAGCACTTTGTGTATAGTCTGTCTCAAAGTTGTGTTGATGGTCCATTTCGGTTCTGACTTATGCATCACTCTCAAAGATGGCTTTGGGAGCCATACAGACTCTACCTCTTGTAGGATCTGGGGAAAGTTACCAATAACCGCAGCAGTAAAGCTGCAATTTGAGAGGCAGCAATGGGCCCCCAAGTGTGTGGGAGGTGTTATTGGGCTTGCACACCCTGCCAGATTGAAAAAGACCTTATAAATATCAGCAGGAAGCAAGGGGGGAGAACCTCATATTTTATGCAATAACTAAATAGCATGTGCAGAATGTATTTTCTAAGGGAGTGCTGTCAAACTTGATTTTTATTTAAAAAATTCAGCTTCACCGTTTCTTATTAATAAGTGAAGTGTCAGTAAATGGGATGGGTAAGAAACACACAGCCCATTACATATTGTTTAATCAACTGATATGCCCACACCTCGTGTTTGTTGAGCCACAAGGTGCAGCATCATGGCTTAGCACTCAGAGTTCCTGTGTATTAGCTGACAAACGCACACCACATTATGGTAGTTTATTTTAATATTTTGACAGCCTGCTTTTCAATTCCCATAAGGCTGCAAATTTGTCATAGCATTTTTTAAATCAAAAATGACAGAGCAGTCCTGCTACATTTACCAGAAGTCATGGGTTGCTAAATTTACCGTGACTGCTCCCTGAATTTGGATTTAAAAAACTCTCGCGCTTTGGAGCGGGCACCGACCACATGTAGCAGCACTGCCCTCTGACCCCAGCTTGCCGACCCTAATCCCAGCCTGGTGGGGTGAAGGACCTGGAGAGAGCCTGCCCCGTGCTCATCCAGCAGTGGCAGCTCCTATGGCTCATGTCCCTCGGGGCTAGGCATTGAGACCTGGTGCACAGGGTTGCAGGGCAGCTCAGCTTTAGTCCTCCTCATCATGACGGGGTGTCTATCATGCCAAATCACCAGGGTGCTGCGACCCGACATGCCAAGTTGCAACATCTGAAGCAGGGACATGAGCCCAGCCCCACTGGACAGGCACTGCTACTGCCAGGTGAGTCCTGGCCACAGAGAAAGGTCACAGACAAACGGGAATCATGTTGTCCATGAATTTTCCCCCGCCATGACAAACTTGCAGCCCGAGCCAGTGACTTTGGGGCAGTAGGGATACTCTCTGAAGCAGAGGGAATGAGGTGGTAATTCCAAATTAATTATAAACATTTGATAAATGTTTGTCTGTGGTATAGTAACTTTGATGTTGAAGAGGCTATATATTTCACTTCAGTTTTGAATGTCCTTTAAATTAATCAGGTTACACCTTTCAACCAAACCATTTGATAGATGTAAGCAAAAAAAAGGAGCCAAAGGAATTTTTTTGGCTTCTTTTAATAGTTTCAAACATTTTTATAATGCCAGTGTTGTCAGAATGTGTTACTGCTGCTTACTGATCCCATACCATGGAGAATACAGTAAAACCTCCATTTAACGGACTAATTTGGGCGAGGGGGTGTCCGTTAAATCAAAAAGTCCGTTATTTAATAATAATTAAAAAATGAGCTGTCGGAGCAGCAGCCCGTCCGCCACAGGGTCGGGGCGGCAGCTCCGCAGCCTGCCGGGATCGGGGCACCGGCTGCCGGGAGCCGTCAGCCAGCCCGCCCGGGCACTGGCTGCTGGGAGCCGGGCGGCAGCCGGCAGCCAGCCCGCCAGAAATGGATCAGGAATGCATCAGACTTGCTCAGAAATTTTGTCCGTTGCATCCGAAGTCCGTTAAATCGAGATCCGTTAAATCGAGGGTTTACTGTACAGCTAACCTTAAATTACTCCCAAGGTCATTCTGCACCAAAAAATAAAAAATTCTGTGCACTATATTTTAAAATTCTGCAAATTTTGTCAAATAAATGTGGAGGCTCCACCATGGCATTGGGGAGCACTCTGCAGCCTCCCGCCTCCTCCCGGGCTCATTGAGTACAGAGAGGTGAGGGTCGCTGGGGGGGGGTCTGGATGCACAGGGGTTGGGTGGATGGGGGAGCAGCTCCTTATATATAGGGATCCCACCCTCTGCAGCTGAGGAGTGATGGGCACAGGAAGAGTGAGGAGGGAAGGAGTTTGCAGAGCTTCCTGCTGCTGGGAGAGAAATCTGGGGGTGGGTCTGACCTGGCCCCGGATGCCATGAAGGGGAAGCAGAAATCCCATCCTTTGCAGCCCAGCCAGGCCTGGCAGCTGAGCCTGGCACAAGGGTAGGAGCCACCAGTTGGGTCTTTCCCAGTCCTGCCTCCTGCCCCACAGTGATTTATCTCTGTCAGCGGCCCCGGGCACCCAAAACATACAGCTGGAGAGGGTAGCAAGATCACTCTTGTGGCTTTCCTTTTCTTCTGTGTCAGAAAGTAATTTTTCTGCTGGAATGCAAAGAATTCTGCAGAGGACATAAACTCTGCACATGCACAGTGGCCCAGGAGTGCATATGGTCTCAAAAGATACATTGTGCCTTCTGAATTGTAATCTACTATCCATTCAGCGGGGCACTCCCCATCTTTCCTGGCAGTCAAAAACTGCTTACACATTAAATTTTGCAAAAGTTACATTAATATTAGACATCTTATTTCCCTATTTCTAAATTTATATTTGAACCTAGACCTGCAGTGACAGTACTGTCAATAGCATTATGGTAGATCTGTTTAGACAGTGAGCTCCTTGAGGGCAATAGATTCTCTCACTGATTACTTATAAATTTGCTTTTATTTATTTTGTATTTAAAGGTTATGGATCTGTTGTTCAGATGTATCCAGGAGGGGGACCTGTTAGAGCAGCCACAAATTGTTTTGGATTTCCAGAATCTTTTTTCAACACTCTTTATGAATTCCCTCTCAGCAAAGTGGACAGTCTTATCTCTGGAACATTTTCTTCTGAGACTTTGCCTTCAGAGCCTGAATATAATGTTCCAGTTGAAGAAGAAAGCAATGGGTCACTCGATGAGAAGCAGACTTTGATACAGGAAACAGAAGAGGAATCCAGTACTGAAGTAGTTATGGAGAGCAATGAAACAGAAGAGCAAGAAACAATGGACCTTGCTGCTGAAGATACAGAATATAAAGAGAGCAAAGAAAAAGGAAATAAAGAAAATGTAAGTGTGTGTCTTTTACTAGCTTTTCCTGGAGTCACTGTGACTATAGACCAGCAAATTGTATCATAACTTGGAAAAGATTACCCAAAATGTTAATGAAACTTTTAATAGTCCTCAAAGTGCAGTTTTAAGCTATACAGTAACTGGGAGGGGGGAACAGGCAGGAGAAAAGTAGTTTTCAATAATATATCATGCTTTAAAATCTGTTGTCCCCTGAATCAAAACTACCAAAATACTCTTCTTATATCCCTCAAAATGGAGCTTTGGAGTGTTGTATTATTTTGTAAATTCAGAGCTGCATAAAGTAGAACAGTTAATACAAACAAAATCTATCTGATGTATCCTTGCCATTTAAAGTGCTATTTCTGTTCTTGTATGCAAAGATTCGGGAAAAACAAAGAAAACAACAAGAAAGGAGGAGAAAACTGGTGGAAACTGCTGCTTTGTTGGAAGAGAGAAATGCTGATGGGTGAGTTTTTATTGCAGACCCATATTTTATTCTTAATATAAATATTTTGAAGGACATAACTTTTTGCTCTGGAATAAAAGTGAAAACTATGCTGCTTGAAAACATGCATCAGTTTATATGGAATAGCAGTTATTCAGTGTGTGGTATCCTATTCATCTTATCCCTCTGTCTTCACTTTATTCAATAAGGACAACTGCTTCTTAATACTGAAGTATTTGCTAGGAAAATAGTTTCCCAGAAATGTGTTATGATTATAGGTGGGGAAGACAATGGGCCACAAAGCAGTGTATTAAGATGTGGTCTACACTATGTAAAGGTTTCAGGCTCTCAGTTCTAGAGGTAATAATTCTCTCCAAATATCAGTATCCTTTCCAGGAAAGGAGCAGGTATATTTCAGATTTGAAGTTGGCAATTTCAGTTAAAATCGTGAGTTTCAGTTGGATAAATAACTCCTTAGATCATCAGTTTGCTAAGTTGTAGCCATACCATTCAGACAACATCATTTATCTTCTACATGTAAAACACTTCCCCCCCCCCCCCCCCTCCAATTTAATCCTCATTTGTTGGACCTGGTTGCACCAAACTGGTAATTATATAAAGACTTAGTATAAAAAGGTGATAGGAAACGTGATTTTAGAAACCCAAAACCAGTACAGTATACATGCTTCCTACAAAGGGCCACTTTTTCATGCTAACTTTTACAAATGTGAATCTTTAATTGACTCAGTTTGGCTTAGTTTAATTGTAACTTCACAACACTGATATTCAGTTTTTTCATGCTAAAAGCACTTGAAGATTGAAAAGTAAGACCGAATTCCAAAAATTATTTATTCTGCAGTTTATTTGTTTTCTTTATGCTACTCATACTTACAGAGATCGTACTGAAGATAACTGTCTGAAATACTTGCAGGTATTTAAAACATCATGATGGAGTAGAAGAAAGATTTAGACAAAATGGGAATTTAGGGCGCTCATTTTTTAATTTTTGGATTTGGGGGGAGAGGGGAATTTTTTTAGGAGAAGGGTTATTTTGCCTAGTATAGATGTTAGTTAGTAGAAATAATAGTTTTTCAAAGTTTGTTTGTATGGTGCATAGTGACTGGTTTGGTTTTATAAAGAGAAAAGACGTTTTCATCGTTTGCTGTATAATAAATATTCTAGTGTGTTTTTTCACTAGGTACCATTAGTTGGCTGCCATTGCAAAGCACTTGTATTTATTATGAAGAATCCGATATAGATTGTCGTATGTTTCCACTATTGTTTCTATTCTAAAATAATCAGAATGACAGAAGGGCAGTAAAAATAATTCCGTACTTATTTGCTGACCGTGTGATCTACAGTGTTCTGCTTATGGTGCTTTATTAAACAGCCTGAATAGAGTTTTTTACTACTGTCTACCTTGTGCACTTACGAATAAATGTATTTGACTATATATGAGGGTCTGGTGAGGATTAGAGTACCAATTTTTGCTATTGAATTTTTCCTGCAGTGAAGCGTACTTACTGTAAACCCTCTTCCATTGCTGAGCATCTTGAGGTATAAGGAGTCACAATTATGGTTACCATCTCTTGTTTCCTTTTGTACTCTTTCCAGACCATATTGGGTATTTTTAGGATTTTTACTTAAAAGGTCATTCAGAATAGTCAGTGAAGTGCATCTAACATTTCAATCATTTGGGTATTTTTTTTCTTCTTCCTCTGACACTTATGACAGTGGCTGGTAATAATGTGTTATATACTTTTCCTGGAATCTTGCATAGAGAAAATTCCAAATGGCTCTTCCAGGGACACCTCTCTTCCTTTAGCCTGTCCTGCCTCCACATCCCTTTACTTTCCCTCAGACTGAGAACAGTGAAGTGGATGGTGGCATACTTTCTGCCCCCAAGGTATCTGGCATATAATCCAGAGTGGCTCTAGTCAGCATGTTAGTGGAAGCAGACAGAGAGCTTGGAACTCTCTGCCATCAATGGGGCATAGTCTTGTGATAGGAAGCTAGGGAGGGCTAGAAAGATAGAAGTTCTCACTTTTGATCTAAAGAGGAAAGACTCGAGGCTTTTTGCTGGCGAAGAAGAAAGATGCAAATTGGGTAAACTCTGCACCCATCTTTGGATGAGTTTGCTCCTCTCGGGGGTTGTAATCATAAACTGTGTTCTGGATTTACTACTAGTGAATGGATTAATTTGCATTCAGTTTTTTTGCAATATATTTTTTTCTCTATTTTTTGCTTGTCTGTGATCATAATGCTATGTTTGTACTGGGGTCCATCCCTCTAATTGCATTCAGGAGATTTTAAGCCCCTTTCATAAGATGCAATGAAAGCTTTCTGAGGTATGTCTTTAAAAAAAGAAAGTGGTATACAGAAATATCATTGGGTCTACAAATGATATGAAAAATAGAAGTTGGTTGTAGCTCTCACACAATGTATTTCCAGAATTAGTCCACCACATTAATCTTGAGGCAGGCCAGATTGCCTGGTGGCACCAATATATGGCACCAGAGGAGAGAAGAAAACAAAATTTGATTATTGGACTCTCCCTCATCTGATGTTTATCATCTTGTTGTCTGTCACACTTCCTCATAGTATCTATGCAGTACTCCAAACTGTACTAGATAAGGCTTGAGAATCTTTTGTTTTTAAGTCATGCTTGGTTAATTCACGAAGTGATGGTTTTCAAAGTAAATTCAGCCAGTTTTTGCATTGAAAGAAGTCCTTGCTCTGTGTAGCCTCTCTCCAGAGCAGAAGGACTTATGGGCTGGAAAGTAGTAATGATCTCCCCCCATTTTGGCTTTGTTTTTAGTGACCTTGGCATGGACATCAAAATAACTGTCCCTTCCCCATGTTGGGTAAACTTGACTCTCTCCAGTGTTGCAGTCTCTACTGGAGAGCAAGTTAATGAGTTCGAACTTTAATGTAGTGTTTGGAAATTAGAAAAAGAGCTTGTATGGACATCTCCCTAAGCACAGTTACCAGAAGATGTTAAGAGTATCTTAAAGTATGGTTTAGCAGGTAACTTTTTTAATTTAAAACTTTGGAAACCAGTAAGTGTAAATTGGATCATGCTGTACAGTGGACTATTAATGAGGGTTAAAAGAGATACGGAATGTGAAGCTGTTAAATACACAATGACTTGATTTCTGTTTCCAACAGCTCGGGGAGAGGTGATCTTGAGTCACAAATGTGAATATAAGGATTATGTTGTAAACCTTTTTAGATAAACCATTACCTTTAAATAGAAATTGTCTGGTTTAAAGACTATTTGTTGAAAATACATTGAAGTAATAAGCCAGAGCCAATGATTAATGATAAAAATCTAACAAATGAATTTGGAACTAGATCTGTTTTATAAAATCATAATGAACGCAATTTGGAGAAAGTTGGATGTGGCAAAAAAATTCCTAGGAAAGACATTGACGAGCATAGAAACTTTTGCATATGATGAAAAAAAGGGATGTATTAACCAGAGCAAACTTTTGTCCATATTGCACAATCCTGATGAAGCAAGGAAAGGAAGCATTTTAATTTTGTAGATCATTGGGTCATTGTGAGTCTTAAAATTGTTGCACAGTGACACAGGCACTTTTGTGATGCCCTTTGTATGTTGTTTTATTTTATTCATGATTCCTTAAAATGTAGTGGATTAATTTAAATCAGCAAGCAGTAAACCCTGATTTAAATTAATTGATTTTAATCTTGTTTTGCTTTGTACATTGAACCTTTCTTTAGGAAAATAACTTTCTCATTGGTTGATAGAACCATTAAAACATGTTGATTTGCAGCCACACACAGCCTTTCAATTACATTTGGTACTTTTTGCTAACCAGAAGAATACACTATATCTTTACTTTATTATTTAAGCAGTTATATAGCTTAACATAGATTTATTCAGATTCTTAACTTTTTTTGAGAAAAAATGTTAGAGAATGGTGAATGAAATTTCTTATTTACTTAATGATGATTTTGTTTATGGATTTATGTCCGATTACATTTGGATCGAAACTTGAATTGAGTAAAAAATGTACAAAGACCTAGAATTTTAAAATAATTAGCTAAATGAAACTAACCAGCTGGTCAGCAAAGACTGTATTAAACTCAATGGCCTTAATGTTTATAAAATATTAATGAACTGGAAATATACTTTTGATTCTTCCTACAGAACTCCATTATAGTAATTGAAAGTGAATTTTATGTGATTAATGCACTTGGATGACTGACTGTTTTTAACAAGTCTCTTGTCCCTTTGGAAGCAGAAAACTAACCTGTAACATTTCTGTCACAGCTTAATTGTAGCCAGCAGATTCCATCCAACTCCTTTGTTACTTTCTTTACTGGAATTTGTTGCTCCATCCAGACCTTTTGTTGTCTATTGCCAGTATAAAGAGGTAAATCAAATAAATTATATATAATAGTTATTGTTGTATTTTAAGTTTGAGACAAGTTTAGTTAACTAATTTTTTTCTTCCAGCCATTATTAGAATGTTACACAAAGCTGAGAGAAAAAGGTGGTGTTATTAACCTCAAGCTCTCTGAAACCTGGCTACGAAATTATCAGGTAAGAGCTGCAGGGAGAGCTGGTGTGTCAGGGAAATGCAGTCTTGTAGAAAATATTGTCAAATATTCAACTTCTAATGAATTAATAGTTTTATACAAACTGTTATCTCCTTGTGCCTAATTCCTGCAGTGTTCGGAGGATAACATAAGTAGCAAGGGTCATAAAGGGCAATAAGAAGAGGATCTATAAGTACATTAGGAGTAAGAGACGGACAAAGGAAAATATAGGTCCACTACATAGCAGCAAAGGAGAGCCAAAAACAGATGACAGCAAGAAGGATGATGTGTTAGTGTCTGTTTTGCTTCTGCCTTCACACTAAAAAGGTTATTTGTGACCATAGGCTTAACATGATGAATACTAACAATGGGAAAGGAATGTGAGCCAGAATAGGATAAGAACAGCTTAAATAATTTAGGTATGTTAGATGTACTCAAATTGGCAGGACTTGATGAAATTGATTAAATTCACCTTCGGGGGTGCTTAAGGAGCTAGCTAAAGCAGTCTCAGAACCATTAGTGATTGCTTTAAGAACTTATGAAGGATGGGTGAGATCCCAGAGGACTGAAGAAAGGCAAACGTAGTGTATCTTTAAAAAGGAGAACAAAAAGGACCTAAGGAATTATAGACCAGTTTGCCTAACTTAGATAACTGGAAAGCTAGTCTAACAAATTATTGAACAATGAATTTGTGATCTCCTAGAGGATAATAATAAATAGCCAGCATGGATTTGTCAAGAACAAATCATGGCTAAATAACCTAATTGCCTTCTTTGACATGGTTACTGACTTAGTGCCTGGGGGGGAAGCTGTAGATTTTAATATGGCTTTTGACACAGTCATACACAATATTCCCATAAGCCAACTAGGATAAATGTGGTCTAGATGAAGTTACTGTAATGTGGGTACACAACTGGTTGCAAAACTGTACTCAAGGGGTTATCAATGGGGTTCACTGTCAAACTGGGAAAACCTATCTAGTGGGGCCCCACAGGGTCTGTCCTGGATTCTGTACTATCAATATTTGCACTGATGACTAGGATAAAGGATTGGAGAGGATGGTTAAAAAATTTCTGGATGACACCAAGCTAGGAGGGGTTTCAGTCACTTTGAGGGATAGGATTAGAATTCAAAGTAATCTTGTTAAACTGGAGAATTGATCTGAGATCAACAAGATGAAATTCAGTAACAAGTGCAAAGTACTATACTTAGGAAGGAAAAATCAAACGGACAACCAAAAAGTGGAGAATAACTGTCTAGGCAGTAATACTGCAGAAAAGAATCTTGGGATTAAAGTGGGTCACAAACTGAATATCAGCTAACAGTGTGATGCGCTTGCGAAAAAGGCAAGTATCGTTCTGGGATGTATTAGCAGGAGTGTTGTATTTAAGACACAGGAAGTAGTGGTCCCAATTTACTCAGCACTAGTGAGGCCTCATGTGGATAGGGTGCCAATTCTGGACACCACATTTTAAGAAAGATATGGACAAATTGGAGAGCCCAGAGAAGAGCAATAAAAGTAATAAAAGGTTTAGAAACCTGATCTATGAAGAAAGGTGGTGTAAAAAAAGAGAGCGAGAGAAAGTACATGTTTAGTCATAAGAAAAGAAGACTGAGGGGGGGACCTTATAAATCTTCAAATATGGTAAGGGCCATCGTAAAGAGGACGGTGATCTATTGTCCTGCCATCTGTGGAGATGGGGAACAAGAAATAATTGGCTTAATCTTCAGGAAGGTTTAGGCTAGATATTAGGGAAAATGTAACTAGAAGGATATTTAACTGAGACTAGGTTACCAAATGAGGTTGTGGAATCCAGGTCATTGGAGGTTTTTAAGAATAGGGTAGACAAATACCTGTCAGGGATGACTTAGGTATGCTTGGTCCTGCCTCAGCATGTAGGGATGGACTAGAATACTTCTTGAAATCCCTTTCAGCCCTACATATCTATGATAACATCTAAAGTCAGCGTTTTGGGTACCGTCATATATGGCACATCTTCCAAAATAAAACTAGCACCAAGACTCATGTCTGTACCTTACCGATGAAAATTGGTGCTAAGCAAGGAAAACATCTATCTGGCTTTTTATTTTTATTTTTTTCCTCTTAAGAAAAAGGGGAATGAGTACAAATCTGAGGTTCCTCTTGATCTTAAATCTGCAGAAATATCTTTTTGATTTATAAGTCCATCTGTTAAGGAGAATCCTGCATTTTATTGACTCTCTATCTGTAGATAGCTGCATTAAATGAGGAGTTTCTGTATGTTGGTTTGGGGAAATCTTGAGATGATTTTAAATGATCAAAGTGGAAATATGATAAATATCTGATAATGAAGATATTTTTAATACTGAAATTTTTTTATTTGGTAAAGATAGCATCTTTGTTAAAGCTTCGTACCACTCCGGTAATTCACTCATGATGGAGATGATAGAATTGAAAACTAGCAATGGACAGACATTGTTGGGTTTACTATTTAAGTAATATGAGCTGTTTGACCAGTGGGGCTTTTAGGTTTTTTTGGAAAGGTCCAGTGGCTGGGAACACAAATGCTGTGATGCTTTCAGTCATTTTTTTGCTTCACAGAATTTATAACTTCTATGGTAATTGCATGACAAAACTGTTTTTCCCCAGTGGTCACCATGGCAAATGTAAAGCCCTGTGTATTTCTATTGCTAGAGTCTGGAAGAATGAGCTTTGGTCCTCCAAAGGATTAAATATCATTGAATAATACGAATACACTTCTCAAACCTCCGTTTGGGTTTTAAGGCTAAAAGATTCTAGTCTCTCAAAGTTTTGTCTAAATTCCCATTTTTTCCCCTAAACATGCTCGCACAGAAAATGACTCCTCACAACAAATGTTTTTCTTCTTTGTGAAGGTCTTGCCAGATCGCAGCCATCCCAAACTGATGATGAGCGGAGGTGGGGGATACCTTCTGTCAGGTATCACTGTCAGCGTGGAGAAGGTCCAATCCAATGCCAGCAGTTTAGAAGCACAGAAAATTGAAGAGCCAACATCTAAAAAACGCAAACTTCAAGAGTTTCATTGTTAGCATCTGAAGAATTGATGTACTTTTAGTTCTCAGGAGTCTTTCAGTTAGTAATGTAACTAATGTACTTTCCGTGCCCTTGACAACAAAGAAAAATATACTTGTTACACACCTCCCAACAGAAGCAGAGTTGTACTGTAGAGAAGATTTTGTCTATTTCCTCTGGTAACAACATGACAGAAAAGAGGAGAGAAATTTTAGAGGCAACTTTGTGTCAGAACTTCTTTGTTGACATAATCAAGCAACAGACACATTAACAATTCAGTAAGTTCAGAAACATTTTCTGATGATCACATTGAGAGAAACTATTGGGTGAGATTCATGGATTAATCAAGCTATTTTATTTGGTTGTTGCAGAAATGAATGAGACTCTGAGGTCCATTACAGAGGTAGGGTTTGAATTAACATACCTAATTTAGCTTCTTGTTTTACAGCTACAGCAGATTAGAATATTTTGTACAGTAATCTGCTTCCCTTTTCAAATGCAGAACCTTGCCATTTTAAGTGATTTTTTTTAACCAAGCAGAAAGAATGCAGCAAAATCAAGCACTTTTATTTGTAATGGGAAAATTAAAAGAAAGACAAGGATATTGAACCAGTTGTCATATCCTAGGTCTCTTTTTCCGGAAAGGAAGAAATGCAAAACATCAGGTGTATGTTTGTAATTTAAAATACCAAATGTTTAAAATGTTTCTATTAGTATTGCATGTTTTCTTTTTTTGAAAACTGGAATTGTATTGGGTTTTATTCTTTTTAATGTGACAAATTTGAAAATTTCCCTATTTATTTTACTGTTTTGTCTGTCTAGCATTTGTTAATTTGCAAAACACTTCACATGTGCCATTTCAATTAAACTCTCAAGAATTTTCTTCTAAAAGGGGACACATTTTGTTTTATTTTCTTCTTTTGGGGGGAAAAGCTTTTGGATGGGGGCAAGGGAGGTTATGATACAAAACCCACCCAAATCCTGCATCAGGATCCAGTAGCATGGACTGCTAGACCCATGTGTCTCCTACTGGAATCAGCAGGCTTCTATTTATTCTAGGGCTCCAGATCCTAATGGAGAGTCAGAGCTCAGGGATGTATATTTCAGGTGTTTTTTTTTTTTTGTTTTTTTTTTTTTTAATTTAGATTACATTAAAATATAAAGTGTTGCACACCGTTAGACAAGGTTAACTAACACTTTTTGGCATACTACTAGCTAATAATGTAATCAAAATTCAAATGTGTGCATTGTAAAGAAGTTATGTATTAATCATGAGTAAAATAACTACAGTAGATTGAGCTTTTTTTGCCTCTGGCTCCCTTTGCTAATTTGTGCCTTTACAATCCAATATTCCTAGTTACTGAGTGAAAGATCCATAAAAACTGGAAGAAACTGACTATATTTGGGAAATGGCAAAATTGACTGCAGAAAGTGCTGGCATATGCACAAAGTGAACTGAATAAAAGAATGGTTTCCTCTGATCTTTCAGTAATTTTAAGTGTTACAAATAGAAAGTAAGCAGTAAAAAAAAAAATTCCAATATGTGACTTAATGTCCCTTTAGTTCATTCTCTGGCAAAGAGTCTTGCTGAATTTAATCTAATTTTTCTAGGACTTTTTTTGAAGTGGAAAGTGGGGTGAACTCCTTATCTCAGACAGAGGTTGGGATTTTCAAAGATGCTTAAAATGATTGTGTGTGTGTGTATGTATATGTAATACATGTATATGTATTAATTTATATATTTATTTTACTGGTAAGTGAGGCAGCCTCGCCCAGAGTGATGGATGTGGGGATGGCAGTTAAGGGCTCATTAGTTATCCTGACTCCACTGATTCCTGCATTGTGATGTTGGTTTAAATCTCCGTTGCTGTGTCTCAATTTCCCCACCTGTAAGACATTGCTGGTACCTACCTGCCACTTTCATTGAGTTCTTGAGATTCTTAATTAGTTGTTTTTCCAGTACTGTGAAGGTGTAACTCTCTGTATAAGTGATAAATGTTAAGGTACTGTTGATTGCCTAACCAAATCTTTGAAACTGGATTACCCCATTTGAAACAGAGAAACTGGATTTAATGCAGATGTGCTAATTCAAGAAAAAGTGCTGTCTGATACTTTGATTGTGACAAAAGAATTGGCTGTAGAAGAGACTGAGGGTGTAGCTACACTTTGAAATTTCAAAGCCCTGCCACGGGAACGCTCCCAGGGCTCCTGGTAATCCACCTCCACAAGGCGATTAGCTCCGAGCGCTGGGAGCCCGGCGCCTGTCCACACTACCGTTTTAAAGCGCTCAGACTTGCTGTGCTCAGCGGGGCTACTGCCAGTCATCATCTAGCCCCCAGTCACTGGGGCAGACTGCAGAACATAAGAATGGCCGTACTGGGTCAAACCAAAGGTCCATCCAGCCCAGTATCCTATCTTCCAACTGTGGCCAATGCCAGGTGCCCTGCAGTGAGTGAACCTAACAGGTAATGATCAAGTGATCTTTCTCCCATCCATCACCTTAAGCTTCCTGCTAGTGTATTTTGGGCTTTGCAATTTTACAAGTTACTGTGTAATTTTAAGGGAATTTTAGAGCAAATGTGAAGAATTAGATTACAGCACCTAAGGTTTGTGTGTATCTGATATGTATTGAAAATCAAGTTGATGACATGAGAAGAACTCCATTTCCATCCTTTTTTAAAAAAATAGGTCGGATACCTAGGTGTAGTACTGGTCACGTAGACCATAAACCTAAAGTTTGCATCACACAGTAAACTGATATGACTGGATTGTGACCAAATCATCAGTAGACAATAAAGGAAGGTGAGGAAGGGAAGATGGAAGTGAGAGATGTTATGGGAAAAAAACTGTCCATGTTATAAGAACAAGAGGAATGTGGGCTACAAGACCAATAAGTACTGCAAAGGCTGCTGCAATGAGAAAACCTGGTTCAGGTTGTTCTAGTCCTGTGGGTCTAGTAATTTCATGTTTGTCAAGATAAGCCTGAATGCCTTACTGAAATCTTTACTGGTGACCAGTTGTTGAGCTGCAAGAGCTCGTGTGCTGCGTTAGAACTTGAGTGCTGATAGATTTATAATTCAGGTTGCTAAAGAACTTGCATTCAGGTGTGCATAACTAAATGAAATAGTCCAGGCCTATTCCCTGTCACAGGGTGACCTTTTTGAAAGTTTGAGTAAAAATAGTTGTGCTGTTTTTGTTTTTTTTTAACAAGAGCGAAAAATACTTTTTTTAAAAAAAGTGTAATATTTTTTTAAACGGCTCTGCTGCCAAAACACCTGTGGCTAGAAAGTTGAATTTTGGCAGGGAAAAAATTCCCATGGAGCAGAACTGGCTTTGCGAAAATAGATTTTTTTTTGATTGGCAGAGTTTAGCTGGCTGCCAATTGCACTTGGCACATTCCAGATAGTAGATGTGGGCTTTATATTTCAGTTCGAAGGCACTGAGGATGGTGGTCTGATCTCTCTTGAAAGTGGGTTAGTTGGCATTTGGTTTTCCTGTCAACCTTATCCAGGATGAATCTCAATCAGCTCTCTCTCATTCAAGCTTCAGGTTTGTGTGGATACTGAAGTCAGTCAGCTGTTTACCCTGGGTCTGATTAAATGGTGGCACAGACCTGGGTGTTGAAGTATATATACTGACCAGGAGGTTGGAAGAATGGAGCTGGATAGAACCCTGTGAGAGGAGGAGACAAGCAACTTTTGAATCCTAACCTGTGCTACATCTTGAAAAAAGAAATGGAGCCACTCAAGCAATTCTGTTTTTGCTGGCTAGCATTCTCCGGCTTGTCAAAGAAATCACCAAGTCAGTAAATCAGAGGCAGTTGCTGCTAGAGCTAAAAGAAGAAGCAGGGACTGTGTTTGAGCATGTGAGGTTTTTTTACTAAATGCAATATTGCAACATCAAGTTGAAGCATCATTATTTTCCACAGCTAGGGTTTAAGTGGCAACTACAGAGGTACTGGCATTTCTTTGATTAACATCTCTTAAATGACCAAGAAATGGCAGGATGCAAATGATAAGTGGCTACTCTGGTATTGTGAGAATATAGCAAACCTCTTAAAAGCTTTCAGGAACTGAGAAGTTTGTAGTTGAAGCAGTTCTAAGTGTGATTTACAGTTGTGCATTGAAGGTTTCAGTGTTGCTAATGTGTGATTTTTGGAGTTGGGAGGGGAGTTCTTAATGCCTGAGTTGCTGGAATTAAGTTATTACCTGCTCATCTCAACTTTCATTTTAAAAAGTAAGATATCTAGCCCTCGGGGTTGCAGAATAAACTTGAAAATGTGAACCCTAAGTGCACATGCACTACAAGGCAAATGAGAGAACCAGAAACTTACTTTTAAAGTATCAATGTTTGTCAACCATGACTTTTGGGGCCTGACACATGATTTTTGAATACTTCGGGTTGATAACATTAGTTTATTTAGCATCAATTCACTGGAAAATAATTGACCAATTGTGTCTGGAGCCTCATCGGCTTTTTAAAGCATTCTTAACCTCCAAATTCCATAACCTACAGAAGTAGCTCAGCATGAATGGTCTGGACCCACCTATTTGAAGGTACTTATCACAAAAGCTTTAAATAAAATTGAAAATGAGTGAGGAATGTGTTTCGTCCCATCCCAATTCCTAACACTAAAATATTGCTGAAACACTTGAATCCAATTAAGTGATAACAAGAGATCAATAGTGAATACTGACATTTCTTTGTTCTACTCTCATCCATGTCATTTTTGTTTAGGATATCTATGTTTAATACTTTGAAAGCTAAATACTATTTCAACCCCATTTGGTCTTATTGAGCTGGAAGTGGGTTCCACATTTTGTATCCTTAATAGATGCTTTAAATTGTATCGTTCAACTCAAACAAATATCTGTTCTGTCTTAAAGAAAAAAAGCAAAAGAATATAAATGCTGTTCATGCAAAGAGAGAAATCAAACAAAAATGATCTCTCACCACCATCAAAAAATCATGGCTAGGCAATGCAAGTCTGTGGAATTGCTCAGATAAAACTAGAATGGGCACATACAGCCCTTCCTTGCTAGTTTATAAGCCTTGTGAAATGATGGAAGCAGAACACGACTTATAAATAGCAGAGCTACCACAAGTGTGTTTTGGAGGGAAGAGAGGTTTGAGCCCCATAAATAGTTTCTGCCAAAGAGGTCATTCAATTCTGCTGAAGTTTTCTACCCAGAACATTGCAGCAGACTTGAGCATTATCTGTATTAAAATGCAGACTGAATTCTTATGTTTTAGCTAAAATATCAAGTCACTGTTCCCTCTGAATTAGCACTGCAGATTTAGTTGAAAATTCCACAAAATTTAGACCAAAACAAGTCAAACAAGGAGAAGGATTTTGGTCCAAGATCAATGTTTTTATTATTTCAAACTCCAGACAAATATATTTCTGAAGAACACTAATACAATTATTTTCACAAGCATAGTAAAATATCTGCCTTAAATGTAAGTTTATGTACTAGAATTCATGCTAGTTGGATCTCAATAGCATACTTGCAAATTAAAGACATTTCCAGCTGTGTAAACCACTACACTTCAGTGGACAATAAACTGCATTTCCTGGCTTAGGGTAAACAACACTTCAGTGGCAGTGAATTACCAAGAAATATAGGCATTTTAAGTAAATAAAGCTACACCTAGCTTTGAAATGTACCACTCTTCACAGTCTTCATCCCCTCCTGTTATCGTTGAACTTCTCAGCTATTTTCTGCAGTTCCAAATCCATAGCAGCCAGATTTTCCAGCTCTTTTTCCTATGAAGCATTGAAACCACGATCATTTTAAGGCATGGAACAGCTAGGAGAAATGTTCTTTTGTATTACAAAAAATAGAGATAAGACATGTTTACTGAAAAACACCTCCATTCAATTATATATAGATTCACAGCTGATAAAGCCAGAAGGGACCACTGTGAATCATCTAGTCTGACCTCCTACATAACATGAACCATAGAACGCCCCTGAATTAATTCCTATTTGAAGTAAGTAAAGCCCAAGTCAGCATTGTTTACTCAGGCAAAACTCTCATTAACCTCAATGGTATTTTACCTGGGTGAACAGTGGTGGGTGAATTTTTTTTTCAACTGCAACTTCTTTAGTGGAAAAATACAGAGTTGGCAAACCCAAAATGTTTTTCAAATTTGTGTTGATTTCACCAATTAATTTCAAAAACATTTCTGACACTCCCTTCCTCCCTCCCCAATTTTTTTTTAAATCTGATTTATTCTGTCATTTTCAAAATTGAATGTTTTGCTTTTTCAGTTTGAAACGACTTTGCTTCAAAGCGAACATTAATCTTACATTTTTTTAAAAATGTGTAAATTATCAAAATGAAATTATTTTTGATATTGTCAAAACATTTTTTAGCCCATAATGAATTTTTTTTTCTCTGCTTTGTTGAAATTTTTTTTAAAAAAAAAAAACTGTTTTGACCAACAACTTCTTTTTCACTTTTCAAAATTGCCAATGGAAAAAAAAATGTTTGCCCAACTCTAGTAAGGAATTCTGAATAGGGTCACATACACGAATTGGATGCACTTGATGACCTAATGATGACTTAAAATTTCTGATTATTATGTAGTTGATGTTCCTTCTTCCTTGGAGACAGAGGATGTGTGTAATGTGCATTTAAAATTAGTTATGGAAGTGGTCATCAGCATAGCTCCATTGAATTAACTCAAGCCTCGCTGGTTTCTATCAGCTGAGGGCCTGGCTCCTAATGAAACTTCAATACACTTTTTGTGATGTTTCACTCTCAGATTCTACTGATATATTTTTTGTAGGTGGAGCTAAAGTCTGAGCTTGTTAAGTAATATGAATGTTACTTTTCTTTTCATAGAAACTCATAAACACGTACCTCCTCTTCTGTCAGAGGCCTCTGGCTGAGATTTCCCTTGTCACTCCTGATCAAGTGACGCTTTTTTAGATCTTCCCCAGAATTGTACAGTTCTGGAAATTCAACTGATTTCTTCCTGTAATTCAGAAGCTGGGCAAGTTGATCCATCCTGTCGTACTGTCTTTTCATATCAAGTTTGCGGAGCCTTCCGAGATTTCTCTTCTCACCGTGCCCGTGATTCAGACCATCCAGAAGTTGCTTTTTCTCCCACCAGTCATAGTCATATTCAGGGAAGATATTCTTCTCATTCAGGTTGGGTCTACTTCCCTGTTCACTCCCCAGAATCTGGTCTCCCATATTATCCTTTTTGTCCAAGTGCCTGCTTTTCCACTGTAAGCGGTGGTAGAAGGGACTGTACTGAATTGTGGCTCTTTTCTCATTCTCTGCAGGGACGTGACTCTTATACTCCTCCCCATACCTTCCTTTCTCCATACTATCTTCATTATCTTGGTTCTGATCCTCGCTGTCATGTCTCTTTTCTATTTCAGCGTCCATCTCGTCGTAGCCAGGATAGTGCCTTTTCTCCTCACTGTCCCTCTCCTCAGTGCTGTAGTGCCCGATCAACTGTCCTTTGCTCTCTCCACTGTGCAGCCTGTGTATCTCATCTTCCCTGTCATGGAAGTGGTGTCTGCTTTCACCATGATGTCTCTTCTCATCCCTGCTGCTGTGACCATGGTGCTTATCCAGCTCTTCCTCATTTTCTTCACTGTGGTGTTTCCTCCCCTCATAGTGATGTCTCACTGCTTCATGTGGTTCATCATGGTGCCTCTTTTTCTCATGTCGTTCTTCCTCGCTTTCCCTACTAAGGTAGTGCCTCTTCTCTTCTTCTTCACTGTTCTCCTTGTTCTGATGCTGCTCCTCCCTGTACTCCTCGCTCTGGCGGCCGGTATGCCTCTTCTCCTCCACATCTTCAGAGCTGTGTTTCCCATAATAATTCCTCTTCTCCTCACGATGATGCTCTGGCTCTTCATAATGGTGTTTTTGGTAGTGGCTCTTTTTATCCCAAAATCGGTTCTCTTCCTCACTGGATTCCTCAAGCGGGTTCCTTTTCTCACCCTCGTGATCTCGCCTCTCTTTGGAGGAGTCACCCACTCTGTGCTTTCTGTGACTATGTCTTGGTTTGTAGTGTCGTTTTTCTTCCTCAGCTTCTTCACTCTCCTCAGATTCTTCACGCCCTCTGTACTGGTAGGAACCATGTTCCTTAGACTCATGGTGATTCCTTTCGCTGCTTTCCTCCTCCTCTTCCTCCTCCTCCTCCTCCTCCTCCTCTTCCTCACTTTCATGGCTTCTCTTTTCATTGCTGTGAATCTTTTCCTCAGAGTGCCTATGACCCACAGAGTGTTTATCATCCCCAGGAGAGAACTCCGCCATGCTTTTAGCTACAGAGTGAGACCTTTTGTCCGGAAGCTCATGATCTGCCTCTCCTGACTCTTCAGCATGATGCTTCTTTTCTTTGCTTCCTTCTTCACTGTGGTTATTTCTCTTATAGCTGTTCTCATCATCATCCTCTTCATCCTCACCTCTTATGTCCAGATGATGCTTTTTTTCTCCTTTATGGACTCTATTCTCATGAGAATGACTATCCCCATTGTGTTTTTCCTCCTCTCCCCTGCTCTCATCTTCCTCATGATGGTGTTTCTCTTCATTTTCTTCCTTCTGACCTCTCTCTTCCTCTACACTCGCATGCTGATGTTTTTCATCCTCTGATGATTCTTTCAAATGCCTCACTTCAAGCTGCTCCTCCTCATTTTCATTTTTCTTCTCTGCTTTATGCCTGCTGCCTACAAAAACAAAAATTATGTTTAAAAATGTTAACCCAACTCTTCATTAACACATTCTTCATTCAGAATAAGTGGACTAGTTTTTGATGCTTCTAAATTGGTCAGATTGACTTTTTTATGCCAAAAATAAATAAATAAAAATGTATTTTTAAAGCTGGCCAAACCTTCTAAAAATTATTTTAAATGGCCAGACATTTTTCTTTAAATTTGCCGGTGTGTTTCAAGCAGCTCTAATACTAAGCACTTTTAGCTCATGTTACAGTCAATGGGAGATGTAGACCATCTTTCAAAGTCCGTCCTTCATTGTTCCAGTTCATGCACCCTAAGACCATTCCAAATTGCCCAATAAAGTGACTGATATATAGAATGAACATCGTACTCAAAGCAAATAGAAAAATCTTTCAAGGTTTTTGAATGCATAGTACCAAAGTGATACCAAGTTATGATCTTGTAGGTATTAGACTTAAATCTCTCTCTGTGGTGTTTTCAAAATGTTAAAGGAGAGCCTGATTCTGATATCAGTTGTAACAGTATTATATGTACACATGGTATGGTGTAACTCCATTGACTTCGGTGGAGATAGTCTCAATTTACATCTGTGTGAGTAAAATCAGAATCAAAATCTTAGATATGCAGATTCCAACATCACAGTTTAAAATATCTTACTTTGAATAGACCATTTGTGCTTCTTGGTGCTCTAGAAAGAGGTCTGTCTACATTTATGGCATCCTCTACCATCACAAAAATTGTTCTCCTTTAGCAGAAGATAGATAATACGTATGCCAGCAAGAAATTATATAACAGCTGTCAAGAATGGAATGCAAGGTGTCCAACCTGCTATCATTTTGGGTCTCTGATACAGCAGTAAGGAGAAGCACATTCAGTTTAAAGAGTTATAATACAGTAGCTCAAGGCCAAGATTTTCAAAGCGGAATAATGATTTGAATGCCTCTGTTTTTGGACTTCCAACTTGAGACCCCTTCAACGGGCTTGGCATTCAGCCCTTTATGAAAATCAGGCAGCTTTAGGGAGCTTCAAATTGGGCACCCAAAAATGGAGACATTCAAAATCACTCTTGATTTTTGAAAATCTCAGCCAGATTTGTGCCAGCTGTATTTCAAAAGCAGTGAAAATCACCGTGTTCTAATCCTTGTGCTAGGCTGCGGATTATCATTCTACTGAGAGAAGTATCAACTGTGGGCTTTTATTACTGCTTTTCTTGGTAGGTAAGCTCCAGTCTTTTTATTTTTTCTGTAATTAAACATTAGTTGGAAAGACCAAAAAAACCGAGTAGTGTAGTTTGCCACACTTAAGTTTAGCCACAGTTCACTATAGTATATTGATAAACTATGCAAGCAGGTTTACACCTGTCTCTTTGTAGTAAATTCCATGACACTGAGGAGAATTGCTACTAGCACAAGACCTGAGAGGATAATTTTCAGTTCCTTGGAGCATTACTCCAATGCTCTGGATTCTGGAAACAACATTGGCTGCCTAGGAGTTTTTGGATGGATATGAACCCCTGAATAGGCTGATACCTGCCTAATTGAAACACTGCTCCTCTCCAGTGTAACACTGATTCAGTTGTCATCAGCAAAAGGACTTGAGCTGGAGCCTTGTTGGTTTAAAAAGCAGCTGCTGGCAAACTCCCTCCATTTTGGAATGCGTTCTCTGTTTTGTCCAAAATAGCGCAAATTTGTTCATCTTCAGGACTTGCTGAAAAACTCATCCATTTTCTCGTGCATTGCAAGAGAAGTTAAGCATAGGAATTCAGGTATTTGTTTCATTGTCTTGTGTCTGGTCAAGTGATTAGTTTAGCCTGGGATTCAGAATCCATTGTTAGCCACCAGCTCAAGGCCAGGCTAGATTAACCCAGTCCTCTATCTATTGAAGGCAATGGTAGTTTTGATATTGAAATCAATGCCCTGCAATATTCAGATGTTTGTAATGCTGGGTAGAATGCACTCTGAACGTTATTTTGCTAGAATTATCAACAGGCTTAATCCTTTACTCTTCTGAGTATTCCTTACTTGCATATATTCCCACTTCAAGGGGATTGCTCACACAAAAAACCTTTAAGGATGACTCATCAGTAAGAACAGGGTCTTTACTGACCGTGGGGAAAAAACATGATTCTACTGTTCATGTTACAAATTTACATCCTTTCAGATTTGCATTTTGGGATAACAAACAAATGATGGCTTTTCATAACACTTGAAAAATATGGTTTGGATTCAGAGCTCAGAAAAAACAAAATTGATGATGATATTTTAAGTAGTACTATTAGCCTTGAAGACATTTTTCTTATATGTGCAATTAAAATGGCAAATGCATCTGCCCTATAAAGTGAGAACACATCATAAAAATGTCATTGTGTTTATAAAATTGTCACATCTACCAAATTCTCTTCATTAGCAATGACACTGGTTCAATGAGAATCTCAAATTCATTTAGTATTGCACTTACTCTTCTTAAGGATATCTTTGCACAGAGGATTTATTGGCGGAGCATTTGGTTTAGACAGAGCGGTAGAGAGAACTTCCACTATACATCGTGTTACCTAGAAAAAGCAGTAGTTGGAGAAAAGCACATTTCAACTGTAAGACTTTTAAAAATTCTGCATAGGTGCAGTCATGCATTATCAAAGAGATGTTTAGCTGTAACAACAGTGAACTGTGACTCAAGGTGGTCTGGGTTCATTTCTTATCTCTCCCAGAGACTTCCTATGTAATCTTGTGCAGATCACGTCATCTCTCTGCACCTCAGTTCCATGTTGATAAAATGGGGATGATAATGGTTCATTTCTCCCACCTTTTGTCTACTTAGATAAGACGCTTCGGGGGTGGGCCTTTTCTTATGGGTCTGTGCAGTGCCTAGCACAATGGGACTCTAATCTCCACTTCTATGCACTATTCGCATACAACTAATAAGCCATATCAGCAACATTCAGAATTTGTACTGGTAAAATGATTTTAAAAGAGAAGGGATGTACCCAGTGGTTTGAATAGAGGGCTGGTTTTAATACTCAGCTCTACTTCACAAATAACCTGTGACTCTCAATTAATTTGTAAATCACAGTGAGATCATAACAGTGTAGCTGGCCTAGAGTGACCAGATAGCAACTGTGGGGAAAAACAGGACGGGGTGGGGGATAATAGGCACCTATATAAGAAAAAGACCCCAAAAATGGGACTGTCCCTATAAAAATGGGACATTTGGTCACCCTAAGCTGGCCCATTAAAAGAAACTGAGCTCAGCTCTCCTGTTCCGGCCCATGTGCTCCCAGCTGAACCCATTAAGAGGGCAAGGCAGCAAATGGGAGGGTATGAAAGGTCAGTCCGGAGTCAAAGCAGACTGATCCAGTCAGGAAGAGCAGGAGCCGAGAGCTGCCAGAGAGAGAAGGTGGCTCCTGGGCTAACGGTGAGAGCTGAAGACAGGAGGACTAGTAGAGGGAGATATCTGCTCGCTCTGAGATGGAGTTAAAGGCCAGAGAAGGCAGAAGGAAGGAGGAGCAGCTGAGGGGCTTCCTTGCTGACTTCTCCTTGCTGTGGAGTTGGACCCTGCGGAACAATGAGAAGGCTGGGGTGCTAGGAGTGCGGAATGCCTCCCTGCCAACAATAGTCCCAGCAGAGAGTCTGGGGAGGGGTCCCCTTAGGAAGGCGGGGTTGCACCCCAGCAGGAAAAGCTGGGGTCGCTGTCCTGGCAGAGGGACAGAGGAGGACTGACAGAGTCAAGGTGTGCTGGAAGGTGCCAGAATGTTGTATGTGTTATGTCTGACCCAGAGGACATGCGAGTTTGAGAGTCTACTTGCGCTGGGGTGATATGGATTATTCTTAGGGGGTTTCAACTGATTTATTAATAAACTATGTGTGGACTAGAAGATAAGCTTCCATGGAGTAACTGGGAACTTTCAAGAGAAACTGAGGTGAGGGGCTACTGGCAGAGCTGCACTGGGACCACAAGGGAATGCCTGGGAGGTGTCCACTCATTTATAGAGTTCCTTACAGTAAATATTGCACAGAAGTGCAGAGTACGGTCATAAACAATACATGGTGTTAAAAAGGAGCCTTTAGAAAAATAACTTTAAAAAAACCAGAATATTGAAACCTATTTTTCTTGGCTATCACATTGCAGAGCATGCACAAGGCTGTGGTGTTGTATAAAGGCTTTATTGGCTCAGTTTGGGGTGACCAAATGGCTCAGGAGTGCCAATAAACCAGGTCACACCATTTATATATTCTGCATATGGCACGTTTTATAGTCCGCTATTTCAGAAATGTGATATAGAGTCTCTATCAGTACTGTTTTTCCCAAGTCTGTGCTATAATGCCTGACTCTTACCCTGTTTCCCCGAAAATAAGACATCCCCCGAAAATAAGACCTACTTCCAGTTTTGCCTTTCGCTGTAATATAAGGCATCCCCCGAAAATAAGACCTCCCCTTTTTTGTTCAACAATAAATGTGTACCGTATTCTTCTTCATGGAAAAATAAGACATCCCCTGAAAATAAGACCTAGCGCATCTTTGGGAGCAAAAATTAATATAAGACACTGTCTTATTTTCGGGGAAACACGGTAGTAGCAAGAGTTCAACTGTATAGTCCTCTGAAGGAAAGGAAAATTATTAACTACTAAAATGTAACTGGCATCAGAAGTAGGATGGGAACAGCATAGTGGCGAAGGTGCTGATGATGAGAGCACCAGATAAATAAAATGTATCACTTGAGCTCAGATCACCCTCAGATCTTTCTTGGGAAATAGCTGAGGATTTCCTCATAGAATCAGTAACCAGTCTTCTTTATCTCACCCTTATGTCAATACTACATTTTTATAAACATCTTCAAATTTGTGACCTCGCTCTTTATGATCCAACCAGGTTTTGGTTTTATTCAAATGAATATTTCAGATAATTTTTCAGGCAGACACAAAAGATAAAATTTTCTAAAGTGCCCAAGTCCCATTTTCAAAAGTGAGGCCCAGCTTTTTAAAAGTAGTTAGACATTGCTGAACTCAGTGTTGTAACACCTAACAGACTGAGAAGCCTAAACCTCATTTTCAGAATGGATTTAGGCATTTAGGAGCCTAAATCCCATTAGTTCTCAATAGGATTTTGGCTTTGAATTATCTGAAGGGATTTCAACACTTTTGTTAGGATCCTCAGTCAGGTGTTGCAAACAATTTCCTGAAGAGATTTATCACTTGGAAGCCAAAATCCTATTGACAAGGGGATTTAGGCTCTTCAGTCAGTTAGGCATTGCAACACTGAGTGCAGCAGTGCCTAAATATCTTAATACTCTGGGTTTAAGGAGCCTGTTGAAAGCCAAGGGGATTTAGGTGCCTATGTCACTTAAGTGCTTTTGAAAATGTTACCTCAAGTGTTAAAAATTCGCGGAGAGTATTTTGATTGAAACTTTCTAAATACAACACTTTATGGGATATGGCTACTCACCATTTCTTCAACATGGTCTTTTTCCATTGGCATGGGACTGACACCTGGAAGGGGAAAAGTTTACAACGTCATGGATTCATACAACACAAAAGCCAACATTAATTTCACTGACAAGCATCATTGGGTAAATTGACCTTGAATGGGCTGTTTGCTTGATGAGGGGGTTGCAGGTGCAGCCCAGAGTTATTTTATATTCTTCCTTTATTTATTCATACCTATTGAAAGTAACTGCTGGTCTGGGTTGTGGGCTGGCATTAGAGAACAGGAAACTGGAATCTAGACTCTTGGGTTCTATTCCCTTGTCTGCTCCTGAGTGATTATGTGACTCTGGATATGTGATTTAATTTCTGAGATGCCCATTTGTACCAGTGTAGAATAGCTTTCTCCCAGGGGTGTTGTGTGGATTTAATTAACATTTGAAGCTGAGGTCTACATTCTAGTACAGGGGTAGGCAACCTGTGGCAAAGGCGGCACATGAGCTGATGTTCAGTGGCACTCACACTGCCCAGGTCCTGCCCACTGGTCTGGGAGGGCTCTGGATTTTAATTGAAGCTTCTTAAACAGCTTAAAAACCTTCTTTACTTTACATACAATAGTTTAGTTATATATTATAGTCTTATAGAAAAAGACCTTCTAAAAACGTTAAGATGTATTACTGGCATGGGAAACCTTAAATTAGGGTGAATAAATGAAGACTCAGCACACCACTTTTGAAAGGTTGCCGACCCCTGTTCTAGTAGTTTGGCAACACATTTCAACCCACGTATTATTTCTGTGGCTGCTGTTGATATTTCTAGAATAAGAAGGAAACCAAAAAGCCATTGTCATTCTGATCATGCGAAGGCCATGTAAAGAGCTGCATAATGAGTTAGCTCATGTAGATTTGACCACTTTAAGGGCCCATATTAATTCTCAGCTTCTACTCCAACTTCTCGGTAGGGTGAAGGAGGTCTACTGGGGAGATGTTCTGAGTAGGGTCAGAAGCCCAAACTTGAGAATGGAAAGCAGACACCATGCCCCCTCCAACTGGGACCTGCAGAGGTCAAGTGAAGCTTGAACAGTTTGAGGCATTTGTTGGGAAAAAGCATGGCCAAGATGGCATGGAAATGGGCTGATCCATCAAAACTTCCTCGTAGCAGCCTCCCATGCAATGGCCTCCTGGAGGGGGAAGCTAACTCCCAAGGGAGGGAAGTTGCAGAATTACGCCCTCCCCAAAGAGTATCAAGACTAGGCTAGCACCAGGGACATGTAATTAACACTGCCATGCACCAGCGTTCGTGACTCTGTCCCAAGCTGTTTATATTTGGAAAGGAGCTGCTGAGTGTGAATAGATCATTTTTACTCTTTCATGTGTTAGTGCTACCAGTAGGCTCTTTTACTGCTTAACCAGCATTATTACTGTCCAATAATAAACCTTGTAGAATCACATGAATGGGACTCTCTATGGGTTTTTTCAGAAATGGAATTAGGTAAGATGGGCAGTCAGACATAATTATGCAGAAGCAAGGGGCTTTGAAGTGAAGATTCTCTGTGCCTTTGCCTCACCATATTGTGCATAGTAATGCAAATAAAGATCATGTTCAACTCGACTGTTGCCTTCTTTATGACCATATGACTGGTGGGATTTAGAAGATAGGCACAATAAAGCAGACTAGAGAGAACATTGAGCCAGTCTGCCCCTTTACTCAAAGAACCAGCAAAATTCTGGAAGACTCACCTCATCCACTCAATAGAGAGGAGTTTGTGGTATTGCATTGTCAGCTAGGAGCAAGACCTTCCAACCCATGGTATATGAGTCAGGAGCCTGTTTTATGCAAGACTGAATCTCTGTAGTGCCAATGGCCTACCTTCTACATCCAGCAGCGTGGCTATAGCTACCATTGGCTGGTTTTCCCCTATGACTGCAGAGTTGAAGTCCTACAGGGGACCCAGAGGTAGTTAATGCAGCTCCAAACTGTAATAAGTCCCTACCCAATTATTTCTAGCAGAACTCCAGTTGGTGTGCAGGTGAGGGTGCTGTTTAAAGCGAATCACCTCCTCCACTGTTAGCATTTGGGGCTGACTGAAGCAAGTTATTTATTTAAGTAACAGAAAGAAATAACATACCAAGTAACCACAGTACTGATGGTGCTGGAATCTAACCTACCTGCATCTTCAGTCTTACACTCAGTGTGACCTGTTGCAGAAACTATCCCTGAGAGAGAGAACATGAAATGTGGCACCATACAATGTCCTGCAGGATATGTGACAGCTTTCAAATTCCTGTTAAAACTTATCCCTTGAGAGCACATCACTTGCCCCCTTCCACACACACTAAGTACAGTAGAGGCTCCTGTGCTTCAGATCCCCCTGTGGGCTCATCCCTTGGATCCCAGTGTGGGGAGAAGAGTATAATGGAGAAATCCAGGAATACTTGTAGCACCTTAGAGACTAACTAGTTTATTTCAGCATAAGCTTCCGTGAGCTATAGCTCACTTCATCGGATGCATAGAATGAATAGTCCATTCTGTGCATCTGATGAAGTGAGCTATAGCTCACGAAAGCTAATGTTGAAATAAACTAGTTAGTCTCTAAGGTGCTACACGTATTCCTGGCTTTCTTTACGGATACAGACTAACACGGCTGCTATTCTTGAGTATAGTGGAGGTGGCGCTTCCCCTCTCATCAAGTGTAAGCTAAGAGAATGATCCAGCTCATAGTCTCTGATCTTGGTGAGCTGGTGTGATTTATTCCATCAGAAAACATAGGAGCACTTGCAAAGTTTGCTGCACAAATGTGAATAAACTGTTGCCCTACAGCTGTTTTGTGTCCTTTCTACTGATCTAGCCATCTGACTGACACTTGTTTAATTTGGTAAGACACAGAATAGAAAATTTCTTCATCCATTGATCACTTTAAAATATTAACAATCCTAACTCTCTGCAGTCTCTTGAATATTATGTTAATGGAAGGTAAGTGAATGTTAATATAGGGATCAAGACAGTGCTGTGCCATTCTGTCATTCCAAAACTCCAGTTTCTCCAAGAGTCAGACTTTTCACGGGCAGATAAATGTTCCACAAACAGAATTTGTCTGGTGAAAGATGACATTTCAAGGCCAATAAGAGGTGTGAGGCCATCATAACAATGTCAGGAGAAATAGAGAATATTGGACACATGTCATATTAGCTCTCCATGGGGGAACAAAATGAATATCAAATTCACGAGAGCTGAAAAAAAATACATGAGGCAAATTCTCTGCTGTGGCCAAGATCCACTCAAAGCAACAGAGGGGAAGCCATCAGACAGCCAATCCGCTCTGTTGTTCCCCGCTGTAGGTTGCTCAAACCTGTGTCAGCTGGCAAAAGTCCCAGTGGATTGGCTGCCAACCGGGGACAGCTGGAGTACGGCATGCGCTGGCTATATAGTCATCCTGCAATGGGTGCCTGTAGGAGCTTTCTACATGGATTCTGTAGCTGCTTGGGAGATGTAGATGTTTTCACTGCCTCAGCAGCACAAAAGATTGGAGCAGGGCAGTGAATCTGCCCCATGTGTCTTTTCTCTCACATATATAGCTCTAACTTGATAAAGTGGGAACAAAACCAGGAAGTGTACAGAAAAGCAAACCTTGTATTTTAAACACTGTCTTAACTTTATTTTTAATACCTACCTGGGAGATATCATATGCACATTTCTCCCTCCTGTATCAAATATGTTTAGTCCACAAAAACCAGAATGCCTGATTTTCAAAGGTGTTCCGTGATCACAAATACCACTAAAAGCATGAGAACTGAAGGCGCTCACCACATTCAAAAAAGTAAGCCATCAATCAGCATTAGTTTTCAATGTATGATTGTTATGGTGTAGCCATGTAGATTCTCCAATAGGTCAGTGTTTCAGATTTTCATCAGTGTTAACTCATGACAGACAGCACAACCCCTGACTGAAATGGAAATTTCAGCAAAAATTCTTTTTTAACAAAGATCATATAAGTCCAAGTTTGGTAGGAATGAAAATAAAATTTAGTCTTATAGAAAGGAGGCTGCAGGAATTAGTGATTTGGGGGGGGAAGGTTTGCCAACCCTATAGTTTACCTATCCCTGTGATTTTTGAAAGCTATATAGTCAAAATAAGAAATTGCATTTACATAGTGTTGGCTGTGATGTCACAACCAAATAAAAATACATAATAAAGGCCTGATCCAAAGCCCAGTGAAGCAATGGAACAACTCTGCTGGTCTTCAGTAAAATTTTTGGATTAGGCCCTATGTGTAAGCATTTCTCTCTTCCTTTTTCATTTCTGCTTTATTATAGCAACAAGACACTTGAGATAGTTCATTTTATTATTTTTGCACTTCTATAGGTGGGATTACTCTGTTTTCCACTTGATGGCTCTTAGTGTATCTAAACCTGAAATAATAATATCCCAGAAATGCAGTTAGCCTTTAAATTTCCCTAATGAAATTAGGTAGTGTGTATAAGAAAATATTCATTTTGGTTTCAGTTATAGAGCTCATGTAAATTGCTTGAGTTAAGTTTAATATAAAAACCGGTGAAATCAAAACAACATGAACAAAAATATCTATTCCCTAAAAATGCTAGCTTTGCTACTTTAAAATCAGTTCCCTATTATATTTTGCCAGTTGCTTCTAATTAACTTATTTTGCATAAAATTAGACTAAAAACCTTCAGACATCGGTGTAATTGTCATACTGGAGATAAAGTAAACAGATGGTTGATTAGCTTTAGAGTAGTGTAAGGAAAAGGTGTATTAAAAAAATTGATCCTTAGCACTAATTATACAGTTAACAGGCAAGGTAGGAAGATTACCAAGCACTACAGTGAACAGGTAGTATCTTACTCTGTGATGAGTCCCATTGAAATCAATGGGAATAGTGGAGGAATTGGGTACTACACAATGGAGTAGCAGAATGAGATCCCAAATGAATAGAAGCAGAATGCAGAATAAGAATATGGTTTATGAAAGACTAAATTGGCAAAGCCATTCAACAAGACATGTTTCTGCATCCTTACTTTTAGCATATTAAATCTTTTCTAAAATCGGGCATATGAATTCAATTAATTGGTAAATTTAACAGGAATTCCATCTAGCTGATATTACTGTTTAACCATCCATGAAGAGTATATCGATTTTTGGTAATGCTTTCCCTTTAAATTTCTAGAAAAACCTTGTATTTAGCCAACACCCATTACATAGAAACCGTTGCCTGTCGAAGCACCTCTCCATAGTCATACTATTCATTCCGAGCATCTTGTTAAATCGCCATGTCCAGCTTTTGCAGAGGACTTGCAAACTAACAGATCCTTTGACAGAAATAAACCACTCAATTATCGGGTTTTTTCCTCTTCCAGAATTCAGGTCTGTTTGACAGTTGCAGGAAATAAATCCATCCGTTGATTTCAAGTGATCCATTAGTTTCAATAAGGAGGCAAAATGCCACCATCCATGCTCAATCTAAATAATTAAAGTGGGGTGGATAAAAATGACGACAAAATCACAACAGATGGCGTAATCCTCCAGCACAAAACATTTCCCTTCTCAATGTAGGTAAAATTTCCCTCCAACAGCAAGAGGGGTTTTTTGGACATTTGGTTGGACATTGTTTTGTTATTTATTTATTTGCTAAGAGTATGGAGACAATCAACTAAAAACAAACACCAGTTTTTAAAAAATCTATAATTCACATACCGTGTTAAACTGATGTTTTTCCAGGACAAAATGACTTTTTTTAAAACATATAAATCTGTTAATCGGATGGGCGTTGGAGAAGAGACAAAGACACTTATTACCTGTTTGTATTCTCCTAAATCCAATACAGGGGATATTTCTTCTCTTTATTTTTAATTACTTTCAACTGTCCTAATTTCTGTCCCGTCTGTCTAGTAAAGTTAAAACAGTCATGGTTGTTTCTAGGATGAACCACAAATAATCAAATTTGCATGGTTGTATTTGCAAGTGTTCATACTATCTATCTATCCCCACCTATCCTCTTTATCTATTGCAAGTGTTCACACTATCTATCTATCCTCACCTATCCTCTTTATCTATCTATTGCAAGTGCTCACAATATCTACCTAATCTATCCATCCATCTAACACACACACATAGGTATAATATCAGTGGCTGTGTATCTAGGAAAGAAGCATACAGTATATAGTCTCTCTATAGGTATACACAACACATACTAGATACTCTGTGTACACATCAGAAGGTGGCTACAATTCATGGATGGCGGTACGAATAATACCCGCACAACAGAGGGGCGGGTGGTGCCATTCTCTCTCCAACTCTCGCCTAGACAGACCGGCCGGTGACAGACCCCCCAGCCCCGGGGCTCTTGCTCCGGGAGCCGGGGTCCCTGTCTGGCTGGGAGAGGAGTCCCGGAGCTGTCCGGTGCTGCGGGCCGGGGGCGGCCTGCTCTCCAGGGTGCTGAAGCCACTCACCTGCCAGCGCGGCGGCTCCCAGCAGGCTGAGCAGCGCCAGGGGCGGCATGGTGCGGGGCTGTGCGGGCGAGGTGCGGGGAGCTGGCGGGCGGCGGCGGCGGCGGCGGCTGCATCGGCTGCCCAGGCAGCGCGGCGCTATTTAAAGGGGGAGCGGGGGCGGCGGGACCGCGGGGGGGGGGGGGGGGGGAGAGTATCCGGCGCGATCCCGCCGGCAGCCTGCGTCACGGAGCCCCCGACGGGAGGGCGGGGCCCGATCCAGAGCCCCCGCCCCCGTCACACAGAGACCCCCAGTTCCCCACCCCCCCGCCACACACAGACCCCTCTCCCCGCCCCCACCCCCGTCACACAGAGACCCCCAGTTCCCCACCCCCCGCCACACACAGACCCCTCTCCCCGCCCCCACCCCCGTCACACAGAGACCCCCAGTTCCCCACCCCCCGCCACACACAGACCCCTCTCCCCGCCCCCACCCCCGTCACACAGAGACCCCCAGTCCCCCCCCGCCACACACAGACCCCTCTCCCCGCCCCCGCCCCCCGTCACACAGAGACCCCCAGTTCCCCCCCCGCCACACACAGACCCCTCTCCCCGCCCCCACCCCCGTCACACAGAGACCCCCAGTTCCCCCCCGCCACACGCAGACCCCTCTCCCCGCCCCCACCCCCGTCACACAGAGACCCCCAGTTCCCCCCCACCACACGCAGACCCCTCTCCCCGCCCCCACCCCCGTCACACAGAGACCCCCAGTTCCCCCCCCGCCACACGCAGACCCCTCTCCCCGCCCCCACCCCCGTCACACAGAAGACCCCCAGTTCCCCCCCGCCACACGCAGACCCCTCTCCCCGCCCCCACCCCCGTCACACAGAGACCCCCAGTTCCCCCCCGCCACACGCAGACCCCTCTCCCCGCCCCCACCCCCGTCACACAGAGACCCCCAATTCCCCACCCCCCCGCCACACACAGACCCCTCTCCCCGCCCCCACCCCCGTCACACAGAGACCCCCAGTCCCCCCCCGCCACACACAGACCCCTCTCCCCGCCCCCGCCCCCCGTCACACGCAGACCCCCAGTTCCCCCCGCCACACACAGACCCCTCTCCCCTCCTCCTCCCCCCGCCACACACAGACCCCCAGTCCCCCCCGCCACACACAGACCCCTCTCCCCGCCCCCACCCCCCGTCACACAGAGACCCCCAGTCCCCCCCGCCACACACAGACCCCTCTCCCCGCCCCCACCCCCGTCACACACAGACCCCTCTCCCCGCCCCCACCCTCGTCACACAGAGACCCCCAGTTCCCCCCCGCCACACACAGACCCCTCTCCCCGCCCCCACCCCCCGTCACACAGAGACCCCCAGTTCCCCCCCCGCCACACACAGACCCCTCTCCCCGCCCCCACCCCCCGTCACACAGAGACCCCCAGTTCCCCCCCGCCACACACAGACCCCTCTCCCCGCCCCCACCCCCGTCACACAGAGACCCCCAGTTCCCCACCCCCCGCCACACACAGACCCCTCTCCCCGCCCCCACCCCCCGTCACACAGAGACCCCCAGTCCCCCCCGCCACACACAGACCCCTCTCCCCGCCCCCACCCCAGTCACACAGAGACCCCCAGTTCCCCCCCACCACACACAGACCCCTCTCCCCGCCCCCACCCCCCGTCACACAGAGACCCCCAGTTCCCCACCCCCCGCCACACACAGACCCCTCTCCCCGCCCCCACCCCCCGTCACACAGAGACCCCCAGTTCCCCCCCCGCCACACACAGACCCCTCTCCCCGCCCCCGCCCCCCGTCACATGCAGACCCCCAGTTCCCCCCCGCCACACACAGACCCCTCTCCCCTCCTCCTCCCCCTGCCACACACAGACCCCCAGTCCCCCCCGCCACACACAGACCCCTCTCCCCGCCCCCACCCCCCGTCACACAGAGACCCCCAGTCCCCCCCGCCACACACAGACTCCTCTCCCCGCCCCCACCCCCGTCACACACAGACCCCTCTCCCCGCCCCCACCCTCATCACACAGAGACCCCCAGTTCCCCCCCGCCACACACAGACCCCTCTCCCCGCCCCCACCCCCCGTCACACAGAGACCCCCAGTTCCCCCCCCGCCACACACAGACCCCTCTCCCCGCCCCCACCCCCCGTCACACAGAGACCCCCAGTTCCCCCCCGCCACACACAGACCCCTCTCCCCTCCCCCACCTCCCATCACAAACAGACCCGCTTCCCCGCCCCCGCCACACACAGACCCCCAATTCCCCACCACCACACACAGACCCCTCTCCCCGCCCCCACCCCCGTCACACACAGACCCCTCTCCCCTCCTCCACTCCCCGTCACACACAGACCTGCTTCCCCGCCCCCGTCACACACAGACCCCCAGTTCCCCACCCCCCCACCACACACAGACCCGCTTCCCCGCCCCCACCCCCGTCACACAGAGACCCCCAGTTCCCCCCACCACCACCACACACAGACCCGCTTCCCCGCCCCCACCCCCGTCACACAGAGACCCCCAGTTCCCCACCCCCCCGCCACACACAGACTCCGCTCCCCACCCTCAAGGTAGCAAGAGGTAGAATCTCCTTCCCTTCCCCAGGGTGGACATAGAGTTCCCCTTCCCTCTTCTCCAGGCGAAAGGATGTGGAATCCTCTTCTTGACTCCCAGGTTCCTATTATCAGGGTAGGCTATACAGTTACTTCTATGCATACCTTTGCGGAGGGGTGGGTGGAATAGCTTTCAAAGGAACCCCCATCTCCACACATTTCTACTTCAGTTCTGATCAGAGGTTTTGGGATCCCGGCAATAACCTTTGGGGGGGAAAACCATGCCTTTGGGACAGATCATGCTTCCCTTTTGCAGTGCAGAATGAACTGCTAGTAAAGGAACCCTTTTTGCAGCAATCGGGTTTTGACATCTTTCCACATCATGCTACTTATTTCATCTGGGGAGTGAATGGCGCACATGGTTCCTCAAGAGGTGATACTAAACAAATCTCTTATGATCTATCTCCACATCAGCCTCTTCTTTACCCTTTTGTTGTTATGATCTAGAGAGACAAAACAAACCCACAGAGAAGAGATTTTAAATAATTTCTTAAACAGACCCTACCTTGTCTGATTATTCCTGCATGAAATGTAAAGTATAAAATCTCATAACAAACTCTGCAGAAAGAAATTCGGAATATAGCTACAAACACCCAAGGAAAACTATTGCTGACCCAGGCTTGGGGTTTGGTTTTTGTTTTGTTTTTTGTTTCCCCCTTCTATTAAATCTTAGAGGGATGGCTCCCATTTCTTTGTATTAGGCATTTGTTCTTTCCAAATCACGTTTGCAGGAACCTATGTTTGAGTGCCAATATTCCTGAAGATGGGTGAATTTATTCTCCCCAAACACCAGCTATTCTATACTTTCTTATTTAATATTTCGACTACAGTAGTGCCTAGATTGAGAACCCGGTCCCATTGTGCTAGGTACTGTAGAAACCTAGAGCAATAGACAGTCCCCTCTTCAAATTCCTACTGATGATGCTAGATTGATATATATACCGAAAGAGCATAAAGCAGGATACAGGGACACATAACACTGTATGAAATTTCACAGTGAATAGCCATCTATGCATAAAGAAAACCAGAAATTTATGCCCTATTTTAATACTGTGTCAGAAGGTAGCCTTAACTATAGAGTCAAGGTGAGGGCCTCCATAATGCCTTGTGTAATTTGTGTGAAGTGGTTTCCTTTGGACTCTGAATCCAACCTAATGCAGTTACTTAGCTGTTATTTAGAAGGAAATCTATGGTCATTTTCACACTGCAATCCAGTCTGGTTTGGGGCAGCATTTTCTCTGTCTTGCAGTTCCTGTATCAGTTAAGCATTGAAGGGCATGTCACTTGCCAGTACAAGATATATTTTTTAAAACTGTCAGGCCATTTTAATATGTGTTTGATATTCATACTGGGTGAAACTCACCCCAGAGCCCCACACAATGCACCTTCACCACTTTTGACCCATTGATGGGGGATTGCTGGTGGAGCAGCCACAGAGATGGCTTCATGCTGCAGAATGGGGTTGGGACAGGCCCACAATATCTACGTTTATGTAGGTTCCGTGAGCTAATCCCTCTGTTTTAGTGGCTGCTATTCCAGTCCATACACTGAAGTAGCTGTCAGAGGAAGCTGTGCTACAGCCCTGTATTCAGCCCTAGCCGTAGATTTATTTATATTTTATTTTTACTTACAGGATTTTGTAACATGCTCCTCCCCACAGAATCTGAACACGCCACAGACATTAAAGGATCCATCCGCACAGCACCCCTAGGAGGTAGGGAAGTTCTGAATCTTCAGTTTACAGATGGGGAACTAGAACCCCAAAAGGATAAATGTTTGCTCTCAATTATATCAATACATCCCCGGAATAACTCTGAGTTGCTACATAGATCAGAATCTGGCCTGATGCAATTCACATAGCTTTCCAAAGGACACACAGAAGTCTACAGCAGCACTAGGAACAGAGTCAAATGGGGTGGATTTCACTCCAGCTTGAATGGACGCAGACAGAACATCATCGTGACTTGGACAAACATGATGTGAAATACATTTAAGTTGATGCTGGAAAACCTGGGCAACAAGATATAATCCAAATATTTCTCTATAATGGATTATTCAAAATCATATTTTCCAAAAATATCACATCACCTAAACCTTCTCAGGCATGTATCCATTGGGTGGACTTTCCATTGAGTTGAGGTTACTATTTACAAGAAGATTCATTGCATTAAAGAATAAGGGTTGCAGCAAGCGGTGGCAATTTTTCACGCTGCCAGTGAAATGAATGGCGCATCCTGCCCATGCTTTTCAGATGTGTCAGAATTTTCATTTCACTGCAATGCACACCACATAACGCTGTGACAATCTGTCACTTTATGGATAAACAATATTCATCCTATCGGATTATCTCAAATATAAAAGCTCTGTTTTAAATAACCATTTGGCTTATCCTGAAAAGCTGAAATTTCAAAAGATGACTAGTGAAGTTTCATGTCTGCTTCTGAGTTGATCTTGTATTGAGAGATTTCAGCAGGCTGCTTTGTCGACCATGGGCATTGTTTTCCTTTAATTAGATGTGGAGGCAGGATTATATCTATGCCAGACTGTCAGTTATTTTTATGGGATGAAAATTCTGCAGCCCAACTCATGAGTAAAATCCCTTGCATTATGGAGGTGCTAAGGAGATGAACCAACGGTAAATACCAGTCAAATCTGGAAAGTAGAGTTCAAAAGGGATATCAGCTGCTCATGCCTACTAAGAGGGTGATACAATGGTCATATTTGCTTGGTTATTATTATTATTTATTATTTGTGTTACCATGATGCCTAGGGCACCATTTGGGGTAAGGCTGGCCCTGTGCTATGGGAATACAAGTAGGAAATGAAGAAGAAACAGGTAAACAAAGAAGGAAGGGATGCAACCCCAAACTCAGCTGATTCCCTGAGGTCAAGGTGGAGCCACTGGATTGTGCTAATGTCCCACCTCCTGCAGTCCCGATTTCCTGTCAGCTCAGTGCCAGTGGGTCACATTTTCAGACCATCTGGTGACACAGGAAGCCATAACCACATTGCAGTACTTTATAAAAGAAATGCCTTTGTGGCCTACTGAAGTGAGAATAATTTTTCCATATTGTATTCTCACCATGTTTGACAGTAAAAAATGCTGCCACTTCTCAAGTACTTCCCTGACAGCGACTCTGCAGTGTTTGTTTGCTTCAGGCACTAAATGGAACTTATCTCTTGTAATTATGCTTGTGCGTTATTCATGGAAAAGAGGACTTGGGCCTGAAACAAAATATAGATTCTCTGCGTCCCCCTCCCCCCCCGACACACACATAAGTAAAATTTAATTTGCCTAATAAGGGTATCACACAATTTATTATTTTTACCATACCACAATGGTGAATTAGATGAGCTGGCTTTTGAAGTCTCTTCCTTGCATCTGGGCTGTCACTTCTTGCATCTGTGTAGATTTTCCTTTCCCGGATGCAGTCTGAAAGTGGTGTACTGGATTTTCAATTTAGAAAGATGATGAAAAGCAGTCAGACTCTGCCATGTCAATTTAATTGATCATTAAGCTAAACAGCTGTAAATATCCCTTTGAATAGGTGGAATCACATATAAAGCCATAAATCTCTTCCCCAAGTGCCAAGCTGGAATAACTTGCTGGAGAATTCTGTATGAAGGAAGAGTGAAAAATCCCATCAGATCACAGCTCCTGGAATAGGGTAGAATTCTACATCTAATGGCTGGAGCTTCTCCTCATGGGACAAGGACAGCATATCTGCCTTGCCCACCCCCCACCACAAATTATCCCTGTGGCACCTGGAATTGCCCAACACTGAGAAAATGCATGCATAATGCCCCAAGGAGACACAATGGCTTCCAGCATTCTCAGAGAGTGGGAGGGGAGTGAGTGTTAAAGGGGTGAAGAAATTTACACATTTCACTCACCTGTGTATAATGAGTGTAGAATACTAGTGGTTTGCACTCCCTTTGCACTAATGACTGCACAAGGGACAGGGCAATGGAGAATCAGGCCCAACCATATCAGGAGCTTTCACTGGGGCAGTGTGTCTCCAGACTGCCACCCAAGGGCCAGAATTTCAAGCATTCACCACTCACAATCAGGGCCAGGTTTTGAAAAGAGCTCAGTCCGCAGCAGCGCTGATTATGATCCTCATGGCCAGATTTTCAAAAGAGACAGGTTGAGCACTTGTGACACTCTGGCCCCAGGCGGCCATTTTAGTCATATACCCAGAAAACCAAGGCCTAGATATGCCTCAAAGGTATTTAGGTGCCTGACTTCCATTGCTTTCACTTTAGTGGAAGTTAGGAGTAGAGTTGCCAGCCCTCCAGGATTGTCCAGGAGCCTCCAGGAATGAAAGATTAATGTTTAATGAAAGATTATGTCATGTGATGAAACCTCCAGGAATACATCCATCCAAAATTGGCAATGCTAGTTAGGAGCCTAAATACTTTGAGGAACATCTGGGCCTAAATGTGCAGCGTCCCACTCATTATGATAATTGGTGAAGAAAACTGATTTTTGTATAGAGTAGTCTGTACAGAGAAAGGAAATTGCTTCTGAAAAATAACCTAAGTGCTATTTACCATTAAACAGAACTTTACCAACTGCATTTATACTGCTAACCAATAAACCAATATACTTCTCTAGACAATAAAACAGCTCATTTACTGCACCTCACTGTGAACTCAAAGCCTTTTACCAGCTAATATTCATTCTGCTTAATGCTTACAATGACTGGGGCAATCTTGGCTTACCTAAAATTGTTTATTTAAATATTTATAGAGTTTCAACTTTCAACAAGGCTTCATTCAATAAGAATAATATTCCTCTGTGATTGCTAGTGACCTGAAAGCTGCACAGAGGCTAATTCCAATTCCCTAGGCACCATTTTACTGGGTAAATGTACTTTCTAAAAAATGATCTGAATAGGTAGTCACATATTCTGGGGGAGGGATAGCTCATTGGTTTAAGCATTGGCCTGCTAAATCCTGTGTGGTGAGTTCAATCCTTGAGGGGGCTATTTAGGTATCTGGAGCAAAAAAAAATATCTGTTAAGGGACAGTACTTGGTCCTCCTAGTATAGGCAGGGGACTTGACTCAATGACTTTTCAAGCTCCTTTCAGTTCTATGAGATAGGTATAGCTCCATATGATTGTGCACTTTAAGCATAGCTCTGAAAGATCTATTGCCTTATATCAGTACTCACACACTTCAGTGGAACAAATGATTTTCTTCCTATTGCTTTTTTACTGCCATAAAAGTAATAGAGACCCAGCTATAAAAACACTGTGTGAAGGGTTTGGGCTACACCCACAAATTCAAGGAAAGTCTTTGGGACACCCTATTTTTGCAAGAAAATCCTCTGTGCACCTTATGCTTTTTGAGTCTTTGAGTCTTTCTGAGATGGAATGAAGACATATAAGAGGGTTAGATTTAAAGGTAGAATTGGGTTCTGGAAATACCCAGCCAGATCCTCAACTGGCCTATCTCCACTGACTTCAAGGACACTGCCTTGGGGCTTGTCTTCACTTGAGCCGGCAGGGATCGATCTTTTGTTGATCGATTTATCGCGTCTCGTTAAGATGCGATAAATCGACCACCAGCAGCTCCCCCGTCGACTCTGGAAGTCCAGCTCGTGAAGAGGCGCAAGCTGGAGTCGATGGGGGACCGCGCCGCCGACCGCCACCACCGTGAGGATGGGAGGTAAGTTGGCTGTAGAGACGTCGATTTTGTAGCTGAAATTGCGTATCTACAGTCGATTTCCCCCCCTAGTGGAGACCAGCCCTTGGTTTATTCCAGCTGAGGATGCAGCCCACAAAATCTATTCAGGCCCTGTGATAGTTTCAATCTGGCCTTACCAACAATGTCCGAGTCCTCAGGTCTTTCCTCCTCTGTGGGTAGGAATATAACTTTCTCTAGACTTATTTGTGATGTAAGGTCTCCTTGCACTGGATTAAAGTGAATTACAACTATAATCACCCTGAAAAATATCACACTGACACCCACTCTAGGTCTGAAAGAGGAATTCACCTTTCCCAGCTTTGTGCGCAGGACTCCTGAGGCTCAGCCCTATGCTAAATTCACTAGACAACGGCCCTCTCCCATTACAGTAATTGTCTCTTAGCCGGCGTTGTAGGGCAAATTCATCCCTGCGGTACCTCCAGCAGCTTCAGTGGGCTTGTTCTATGTGAGAGGGTCTGGCTCTGACAGAGTTGTCTGCAGATTGAAAGGTTTAAGATTAGCAGTTTTGTTAGTCTGTATCCGTAAATCGTCTTATTTGCAGAATGAAAGCATTTGAGATGAGAGCCACATTTCCACCACAGATCTAGGTAACAGCTTGGAGTGTGATATTTCATCTGTTGTGTGAAAATATACCCACAGGCATTCTAGGTAGGAGAGCAACTCAGAAACTCACCCAGAAAAACAATTGTTGCCGTTCACATAGCCCCTAGGGGAAAGACAGCCGGAAGTCAGAGTCTGATAGAAAAGAGCCCACTCAGTTCACCAGACCAAATATCGCGAGAACTCTGGAAGTTAAGCAGTTTTAATGGTCTTCCCTTGTAAAAGGTCAGCTCCAAGTTCATTGTGTGTCTCCTGCTCCTGAAAGGCTAAAGTTTTCAAATCCAAACTATCTCAGCCAAGGGAAAGATAATGATCTCCAGCCAGACTAATCAGAAGCTTTGCAGAGGAGAAAAACAAAAACAAACAAAACAAACTGCAGCTGGAGCTCCAGTGCTGAAAATTTTTGGATTGAACAGAGCTTGCCTCAATTGTCAGCAAGGGACAAGCAAGATGATAGTACCAGGAATGAGCAGAGCTGGGGATAAAATGTCTCCTTGGGCACATTGATTGTGTGTTGTACCCCTTTCTGGGTCTGTCTTTCTAGAATACAAGCTGTTCAGGGTAGGGCCAGTTGTCCCAGGTGCTTGTTAAGCACCTTACACACTATTGGCATGTAAACACGAATTACACACTAAAAAACTACAATAAAAGAACATTACTGAGGTTGAAAGTCCAGCACTTGAAAGTTAGGAAATGCCATGTCTCAGGCTGGCTGGCCCTTTCAAGGGAGATGGGTCTCAACCCACCTATGACACAAAGAACTCTCCTCCCAGGTCTGGGAAGTGAAGATCATGTGGCTCAGTCAGGCTCCTGAGCTAGAGAAGGACTCAGATGATAGCTGCCTGGAGAGAAAAGGAGAAGAGGAGGTTCTGAGAAGAGCACTATGCAGATAGAGGCCCATGGAGGACTCCAGGTAGGCAAGCTGGGGAATGGAATGCTCAGGAAAGATCAGGGAATAAACCAGAGGATCCAAGGAGAGGCTGAAGGGAGAGATGGGAATATCCTGGGCAAGGTAAAAGCTGAGTCTAGACGGGGGGGCAGAACTGTTAGAGAAGATAGACGCCTTGGGAAGGAGGCACTGGGACCAGCTTGAGACAGGAACTAAGACACGGTGTGTTTTGGGTTTTGTGCTAAGGAACTTTGCTACCCTGCAAGGAGTGGACTTTTGTTTTTTTACAACTGATTTAGCTAGAGGGCCAAATGGTTGCAGCAGCTCAACTAGGTGGTGGAGTTTTACAGGAGCTAGGAGAAGGGGAAAACTGCAGAGCCAGCCCTGCCTGTGAGAAGATGCTCTGGAAGTGTTATATCCCCAGTGGGTGCCCGGATGAAGGTTGCTACTCCCCCATCCCCAAAGCCCGTTCACTTGTTCCAATTTTCCAAAAATACTTAGCTTGAAGCAAACTCCTGGTATGGAAAACTTCAGCTCAAATAGGTAATGTTTGGCACAATTATAAGCAACTGACAACACAATCTAATAACAGGAAATGTTGGGTAACTTTAACAATAGAAGTGCTACAGCCATCACTGTAATAATGGCCATCCCAAACCAGCCTCTGAGCTTGGTCTACATTAGGAAATTAGATCAGTATAAGTTACATTGCTCAGGGCTGTGAAAATCCCCCACTCCCCAGCAATGCCATTAAACCACCCTAGCCCCTGGTCTAGACAGCGCTAGGTTGATAGGAAAATTCTCCTAGTGGCCTCGCTACCACCTCTCCTGGAGGCGGGTTAGCTACGCTGACAGGAGAATCACTCCCATTGGTGTAGCTAGTGTCTTCCCTGAAGTGCTACAGTGATGCAGCTGTGCCACTGCAGCATTTTCAGTGTAGACAGAGTCTAGAGCAGTGGTTCTCAAACTAGGTCAGGACTCCAAAGTGGGTTGCAAACTAGTTTTAATGGGGTCTCCAGAGCTGATGTTAGACTGGTTGGGGCCCAAGACCAAAGCTGAAGCCCCACTGTTGGGGCCAGAAAGCCTGAGGGCATCAGCGCCGGGTGACAGGGCTCAGGGTACAGGCCCCTGCCTGTGGCTGAAGCCCTTAGAATTTGCACCCCCCCCCATCTGGGGTCACTGGTCTCGGGTGGGCTCATTCGGGACACCCCCCCCCCCCCAGTCCTGGGGTCGTTTAGTAATTTTTGTTGTCAAAAGTGGGTCACGGCGCAATGAAGTTTGAGAACCCATCATCTAGAGAATCTGCTAGCTATAGCTGCTCCCAGGAGCCTCCTTAAACAAGGTGACCCTAGTTTTATAATTAAGTGGGTCACTTCTGTGGTGCCACTTTAGGGTCATGCATACCCAGACAAAAGACCCAGGTACACATTTATATATTTAAATCTGTGTAGGTGTTGTTGCTGCTGTCTTCTGACTCAATAGTTACGTGGGCACATTTCTTAGCCTGGAGGACTTTCCATGGTAACTCACTGTCTCAATGAGGTTGTTCTGGAGCACCGAGTGAGGGCCATTAACACTGACTTGGGTCAAAATTACAGCTGGGGGAGAGTCTGCTCTCATTTGACTTTTCTCTCCCCCCACCCCCAACACCATTGCTAGCATTGACTGCTCGTTGCACTTTGTTCTATTCACTGTAGTCGTACATCTTGGACAAAACTAAAGAAATCAAATGCTTTGACTGATGAAATGGAAAAGCTGGGATCTTTTGGATACCCCAAAAAGTTCATTGAGGCATCACATAAAACCATTGGACTGTCTCTGTAACAGTAGGCTATATGACACCTTCTCTTTGGAGGACTAAACAATGTATTATAGCCTCTAGCTGTATCCTCTTCTAGGGGAATATGCAAATCCTCCATCAATCTGTTGCTCTCCCAGCACTCTTAACTTCCTGGAACCATGGTGAGACCTCACTGGCATCAGTGAAACCTGCCTCTAGTGCAAAGAGAGATTTAGTGACTTGCCCAAGGTCACATAGGGAATCTGTGGCAGAACTGGGCATAGCTGTAGGAAGTGTTGCCTAGTGGTTAGAAAACTGGACTCAGGCCCTGGAGATTTCAACTCTATTCCTGGCTGGGAGACCTTGGGCAGTTGCTATCCTGTACTGCAGTTTCCCCATCTGAAATGGGGATAATGATACTGATGATCTTTGCAACCCACTGATGAAAAGAGCTAGGTTTATTTATTTTATTAACCCAGTGCTCTAGTCTCAAGACCATCCTCCTTCTCTTCTTCCTTCACAGATCCCAGTAAATAAGTAGCGCATGACAAAGTCAATTGAAATATGATTTAACATTTCAGCCATGAGTTTTCTGGTTTTAGTTAGTCCCAGTTACTGTCTTAATCACATTTTGTCCTCTAATATTCTCCTGATATTGTCCATTAACTGATCTGGTTCTTGCCTTTAAGGAAAAATGCTGGCATCTGTTATCAGTTAATAAAAACGTTTTGGGGGACCAAGTGGGGTGGGAGGAAGCAGTTAGCGAATTAGGTACGCAAAGTGATATTTTTAAAAGGAACTTCTGTTGTTGGGAAAACATGTGCTCCCCTCAAACTTGCCTACACTCCATAATGAAATGGAATCATTTACATATGCCATATACTGCATGTTGTACACTGATTTTAGAAACCATATGTCGTGACGTACCCACGCACAACAAAACACTAAAATATATGGGGGCAGATCCTCGCTGGCAGAAACCCACCTGGCCCCATTCAAGGGAATGGAGCTACATCATTTATGCCAGTGGAGGGTCTGGCCTAGAGACAGTAAATTGAAATGTTTCAGCTCTCTCCTGGCAGAGTGCTGCTTTACTAATCAGTGGCAGGCAGGTCTTTGGCATGAATCATTTCGTCCCACTAGAGAAGGTGTGGGAGGGATAAGTTTTGTCAACCAGAACTTATCTGCCAGCTAGGCCATCGTGACAATATTGAGCTAATCATCTTAAAGGAGCTCAGGGGGAGGAAAGTGGGAATGGTGTGATGGGGTATATGAACCCCACCTTGGTCAGGAAAGGGATAACAGCTGCTAAGGGTTCAGTCAGCCTTTGCTTGAGACACCCGCAATAGGTGTCAGGCTTAGAGGGAGGGTTTAAAAGGGGATGCGTAATGTATACCCCTTGCTCAGGACTGTGCTTAAGGGAACACATGGTATAGCCCATCATTTCTCAGTGATCTCATTTCCGAGACCATTTCTTTTGGGTTCAGGTCAAACTTTGGTGTTTACTACTATGGCCTCTTGAAAAACTCCTCTTTCACTAGCTGAAACCGATGAAGCAGGTTGATGTTTTCAAGCACTACATAAGGGCTCATGTTATTAACTATCTTCTCCTTGAGGTGAATTGATATTTCCTGGCCAGATGTGGCCGTGGACGAAATTATGGAATCAGTCATGACAACAAAGGTCTTACCACAGAAGAGGAGAGATGGGCTGGCTGATAAGGCCTCAGCCCTCCCTAGAGTTCTAATGCAGAGGCTGAGAGGAGTAAAAGTTAAGTGAATTCCAAAAATGAGGCTATAAATCTGAAAAGGTTAGGGAGAGTACAAGTATCCATCCAGCCAAAAGATCCAAATTTAGCATAAATAGCTCAGGACAACAAAGAGGTCCCAATGGAAAAAATCTACCATACAGACCGAGGACCTAATCCAAAGGCCACTGAAGTCCATGGAAAAACTCCTCAGTGGGCTTTGGGTCAGGCTTTGAAAAATGATGAGCTATGAATGCGTGGGCTCATCCACTAAAACTGTTCCATGTGTGTCCGAGAGAGGAGCAGATCCCCATCTCTGGCTCACCACCCTTTTTAGTCCATTATTTCAAGCTTAACAATGGCCCCTAGACAGAATTTGGGTTCAAAATGAAATGAGCTTGTGATTGGATGTCTGTGGCCTCTAGCAATGGCGGGGGTGAATGGGGACAGCTGAGCACTGGACCTAATTGAAATTTAGGAACTAGCTGAATAATAGGATAAATCAGTCTGTGTAAGTAACAGATACAAGTAACAGAAAACTTGGTAGTGCATCAGGGGCTTCACTGTCTGGATCCAAATTTCAAGCATGGAATGTCTGGGAGCTGGTCTTGTTTTGGTCAATAAGAGGTAGGGATGAAGCAAAATTCAGATCTGGATTCTGAACTCTCCACCATATCAAAATTTAGGGGTGTTTGGCGCTGTGGTTTTGGTTTGTTCATGTCTTTAAATTACAGTGGAGGGCAATAGACTGTGTAAGGCCTTTGTCTCTAATGGCTATGCTACGTTAACAAACCTGAACCCATTCATACAACACATGCAACAGATGGAAACATTCAGGCCTCCCAAATTTTCCCTACAGCTTGAGTCCCTTCCTAGCAAAGTACAGCATCTTTTGAGTTTACTTGTGAAGGCTGCATTTCCCCCCCCCCCCCCATCCATTTTGGTTTGAAATCAGTGGCTCTATTTTCTGAGTTGGGGACCGAAAGGCTAAGAATACATTTAGCATTTCATATGAACCATGTAAATGGCTTCTATTGCATAGACAGTCCAGCTATAGGAGCTATTATGGGTAGTCTGCCAGATGCTGGGCTATCATCCAGCTAAACAAATGCTGTGCTGTCTGTTAGTTTCCCCGGGGAATCTGAGAACTATTTATTTCCACTGCAGATAATTTACTCTTCCACAAAACTTCTCTTCTTAATTACCCTCCATGCAAATCAGTATTTTCTTAAATGTCAGTGCCAGAGCCGAGGAGAACACAGCTGACCTGGATTATGACATTTCTGAGCCTGCCAGGTCTTTCAATAGGAGTGGGATCCAGTTGTGGTGTGTTTTTTGATAACACCTCTGAACCCCAATGCTTAATACACAGTTTGGGAGAAAGGATGCCCTTGCTGAAGAGTTGAACAGGCCTCCCTCCATTCAGTTATAGTCAGAGAGCCCAAAATACACCCCAGGCTGCTCCAAAAGGTCTTCCTGCAAAACCGCACTTGGCATTAAGCGAAAGAAACAAGCAACGCCTCCTCCGCCTCCCTCTCACTTATGCTTTGAAAAGAGCCTGTTGGGCTTTCATTATACTTCATTAAAACTGATAACCAAGTCGGCCGCCAAGTAAGGAGAGACTCTGAGGGTATCATCAGACCTCCCCTTTCTACATCCGGATGTAGGGTTGCAAATGATCATCATCCCAGTCACAGACAAAAATATTGACTAATATTGGGCCCAGGTCAGACACCTGTGGGACCCCACTTAATATGTCCTTCCCACTTTGACAGTGAACCATTGATATCTTCTCCTTGAGTACAGTTTTGCAACCAATTGTGTATGCGCCTTGTAGTAATTTCATCTAGGCCACATTTCCCCAGCTTGCTTATAAGCATGTCATGTTGGGCAGCACTTCAGGGCACAAGCAAAATGGGTTAGTTTTGCTCAGAGGGCAGGTTATCCCTGTGTGGATGAGATCTATGTCTAATATCTTTCTCCTGCAGGATCTAGCTAGGTCTATTGCAGGAGGCAGTGCTGGCCACCTGTTACAAAGGTTCAGTACCGAGGGATAACGTAGGTGTGTGTGTGTGTGTTGGTCCTCCCTATGAGATGGCATAATACATTTACCCACCATTGTTGCTAATGTCACCTGCTGTTTACTTGTGTGGACTGCTATGTATTGGGAAGCAAACGCTGCTCAGGCAGAATGCAAACCCCAGTGGCATATTTGACTATTATGCTGACAAACCTTTTTTCAATAGACTGCGAGAGCTGCACATTCCCACAGGGCATGCTTATATATTCCTTTGTGTAGCTCCAGCCGAGATTGCAGATCTGAGTCATGTGCTTGAAATCTCAGCTGCCTCCAGTGCATTAGATGTAAAGTTTAATAACTTCAGGCTATCATCTTCTGAGGCTCTACGTCCATGTTCTTTTGGATCTGCCCTGTCTCTGATTCATTGTTTTTAGTTGCATCTTGTCCCCAGAAGGCTTGAATGCATATGGAATCTCTTTACTCTTTCATCTGTTTAGAAATTTGCAGGTCAGTGATAGCTGGGTATGTTTAAGAGCATCTGAGATGTATATAAACTGGGAAGGCCAGCCTCTGTCTTCTACATTCTCATCTGACAAAGACAGAGCTACAAATATTTCCAGACATCAGTTTTCAAGTGGAATTAACGTATGCTCTATGGGGTAGTTGTCTGTAAAGGGGCAAGTATTAGAAATACTGAGCATTCAGTCCAAATGGTTCTACCAGAAAATGTCACAAGGGACGATGAATCAAGTCATCTACAAGATTCTCATGGATACTGGAACTTCTTCAGCTTTAAGGTGGGGAAAAATCTACTGCAGGGAGTGATAATCCTCTTTCACCTTTGGAAGATCTTAGCGGGATTCAGAAAGTGATCAAACAGCTCAGTGAACAATGAGAACATCCTGAGTTGTAACAGAAAGGATTAAAAATAACCAAGGGTTTGGCTCAGTGGTGGGCAAACTTTTTGACATGAGGGCCACATCGGGGCTCCGAAACTGTATTGAGGTCCAGGTAGAGAAGACTGTGCCTGGCCCCTGCCCCCTATCCACCACCTCCCACTTCCCACCCCCTGAATGCCCCACTCAGAACCCCTGACCCATCCAACCCCTCCATGCTCCTTGTCCCCTGACTGCCCCAACCCCTATCCACACCCCCATCCCTTGACTGGCCCCCCAGAACCTCTCCCCATTCCAACCAGCCATTACTCCCTGTCCCCTGACTGCCGCCCCAGGACTCCCTGCCCCTTATCCAACCTCTCTGCCCCCTTACTATGCTGCTCAAAGCAGAAGGACTGGCAGCCGTACTGCCCAGTTGGAGCTCGCCATGCTCCTGAGCAGGAGCTCGCAGCCCCGCTGCCCAGAGTGCCTGTGACATGTCGAGCTGAGGCTGCAGGGGAAGGGGGACAGTAGGGGAGAGGCCAGGGGCTGGCCTCCCCATCTGGGAGCTCAAGGACTGGGCAGGATGGTCTTGCGGGCCGGATATGGCCCATAGGCCATAGTTTGCCCACCTCGGGTTTGATGGTATGTAAATCCTCATGTTTTAGGGCATATACTAGCCTCAAACTGTCCAGTTGGGGGGGGGGAGGAACTTTTCCAGTGGATTATAGGTTACTGCACACCTACCTATTGTGTGGTGTCTTGCACCTACCTCTGAAGCAGCTGGCCACTGCCAGATACTAGAGTAGAGGGACCATGGTTCTGAGCCAGTGTGGGAATTCCTATTCACTAATATACTCATGTGTGGGAAGTACAATCTAATGGTTTGTACATGCGTCTGTGGCTGAAAAACTTCTCAGCTCCAGTTATACCTTTGCCAGTAGTTCTCAGTTTCCATTTCCACTATCCATATACTGGGGTAATAATTCTTACCTACCACGTGGAGAAGTGGGGTGATGTAAGATTAATTATGTTCATGTGTTTAAAGTGATAAGTACTATGCCATATAATATAATCTCTTATGATCTCTCTGTCCTTTTATGAATTGTGCATGTGTGGAAATTGGCTTACAGCACAGGTTTACAGCAATTTTCTGTATGGGGCACAAAATGTACTGAGTTAAATGGCTGTACAAGAGCTATGGCAAGTTAGTGCGATGCAACTTTAACTTTAAAGGAGCATATCAACAGCAGAAGTAAGTTATAAACTCAGCCCCTTGGAATATTTCATAGATAACATGCAAGAAACGCAAAACCAGAACATCAGTGTCTGTCAGGATTCAGGTGATAACTCCATGTCACCAAACAGTGATGTTGAATAGATGGGGCCAATGAATTCTGGGCAGAGGAGGTGGTGGTGGGATCTGAGTCTGGATTAGGGTTAGTGTAAGGTTTGGATTGGCAGTCAGTTAGGGTTTAGCTTCCATGGTGTGGAAATCTTGTAGACTCATCTCAGAAGTTGTAGGCCATTAATGACAGAACTCTCCCAAGAGTGACTGATCTTGACCAATTCCTGACATTTTTGGACTGCGCCTTCACAGCTGTTCTTGGAAGAGTTGGCCATGTACAAATCAGAATAGGGAAACAAGTTCATGGGCTTTTTGGTTCTAGGACCAATATGAAACACAGAGTGATTTGAATCTGACCCCAGAGCAAGATTTGAAAAGATTCAGACCCAAGGTCCTGGTTTTCTCTGATTCTCCTAGGTAGGAATTTATTTCCTTCAAAATGAAAATTAAATGGTTTGTTGAGAAATAACATTTAACTGCCTGAATCAGAGCAAGCACCAGAGGAAAGCCTTTGTATCTGAATCTTGCTGCGTACTGAATACCCTCCTGACGCAACTGCATCAACACTAGCATGAGTACATCTGTCTGTGAGCGGAGAGAGACTACCATTGTGTCATAAGGAGTTGACAGCTATTTCCCATAGAAGTGCTCCTGAACCACGTTACCCTGACGCAGGAGTGTGCACAATGGGGGGGCAAGAAGGGGCACGGCCCCCCCAATAGTTGGCAAGGGCACAGAACACCTCCAGCTCGGGGCCGTAGCAGGGAGAGCCTCCGGTCATGGGACCACGGCAGGGATACAGAACGTGCCTCTGCAAAAGCAGTGAATTGTTTATTTCGGTGTGCCCCTGCCCTGAGGTTAAAAACCTTAAGCCAGATCCTTAGCAGGTGTAAATCAGCATAGCCCACATGACTTCAATAGAGCAATGCCAATTTACACCAACTGATCATCTGGCCCATTAGCCTGACTCGTGTTTTAGTAGCTTCTCTGTTAGATTGTGACAGGCAACAGTGATACACTGTGACTAGAACAGATAATCAGCCATGCGGTGATGGTAGCAATCTGCCTTAAGATGGCTGCTTTTCTCCTGAAGGATCTCCAATGTACTTTACAAACCTGTTTGCCCACTAAAGAAACGCTACATCTGCCATGGAAACCAGGCATCTCTGGGGCGGCAGGCCGCAGAGCTGCTCCCATTGAAATCAATAGCAAAACTCGTCCTGACTTCCCCGGGGGCTGCTGCAGAGCCGAGCAATGCCACTGATTAGTTTAATATAGGAAGAGAGGAATAGTGTTCCCATGTGAAACTGCAGAGACAATTCAAAGTGGGCAGAAAGCAATTACCTAGCCTGGAATCTGGCCAGCATAGATCTGTAATAGAGACCAGATCATTCCAGCAAGGCACGGACAGTTTCAGAAATGGGTTTATACAAAGTGCACCAAAGCCCAGTGTAGATAGGCAGAGCTCCATTGAGCTATGCCCATTTACACCAGCTGAGAATCTGGCCGTAGAACTTTATGGGACTTTGGCCCCTGAATCCTTTTTCTTTCATTAGAGGACTGTGCCTCATTTATTGCTGCCTGTGGCGGGGTGTCCACCCGCCCCCTACTGGAAGGGGCTTAGAAAAGCCCCTAAAGGGGTTTAAAATAGCCTGGGAGGCTAGCCTGCAAACTCCCAGGTTGATTGGGAGTTGGGTTCAGCTGTGTGGCCATGCCCCAAACACTCCCAGCCAGGATATAAGGGCTGGGAGACAGAGAAGCAGGGGAAGTCTCCTCTGTAAGCAGAGGGAGACAGGCCTGCTGCAGGAAGCCTTGAGGAAGGCAGGGTGCAGGGTGCAGGGTGCAGGGTGCAGGGTGCAGGGTGCAGGGGCTGGGGCTGGGGCTGGGGCTGGGGCTGGGGCTGGGCGGTAGGAGCTGGGGAAAGCTCTAGCCTGAGAGCCCCAGGCTGCAAGTGCAGGCAAGGGCCTAAAGTCAGTCTTCTCTGTTAGTAGAGGGAGACAGGGCCTGGCTGCACGGAGCCTGTACCGGGGTACCCAGAGTGGGACAAGGCGAGGGCAAGGCAGCTGGGAGCCAGGGAGCCTAAGCTCTAGCGAGAAGGCCCCAGCTTGCTGAGCCTAGGGAAGGCCCGACTCACGGGGTACTGGGGGTTGCCAGGGGGTGGCCCAGGGCTGGTGATAGCTGTAGTAGGCCAACCCCTTCTTGCTGGTGATGAGTAGCCATGAGACTGCAGTCCGCCCCAGTGAGCGGGGGCAAGTAGTGACTGACAGTGGCACATTCTGAGGTGAGTTGGGGATAGTGGGTGGTGGGTTCCCTGGGGAGGGGAGACCCTAAAACCAGGGGGGTACTGCAGGGGTGCAGCACCCCCAAAAGGGGCTCCAGGGTCCGGGAAGGGCACGGGGCCAGAGTGTGGAGAAGTGGACGTCGGTCGGCAGAGGGCGCTCAGAGGTCAAAAGAGCTAATTCCCAGGACGACCAGACGGGGGCGCCGCAGGGGTGAGTGACTGACCCCGTTACACTGCCCATGGTTAGTCAAGGAACAGTAGTGAGGAACTCACAGCCCCAAACTGATTCTCCCCATTTGACTAGTGTCACTGGAGAAATCCACACTTAATGGACAGCAAACCAGTGGGCAGTAAAGGGTGCTAAGCCATGCCTTGTGGGCAAGGGGAACAGAGGAACCCTTCCACCTATGGGGAGAAAGGTGGTCTGGGAAGGGAAGATCTTACTTGTTGGTGTTTGGGTTTACAGACTGATTTCTGATGAGGCTGGGTTTCCACATTTTCCCCCAAGCTGGTCACCAGTGCCCATGTGCTGTCTTCCAGCCAGCTGGCAATGTGCTCACAGCAAGGCTCCTTTGAGACAGGCTGGAGTAGATCACTGAAGTACTTTCCTGGGAGAATAGCCCACAAATGAATTCCAAGCAGCATGCAGCGTTACTACTACAGGTCAGCAGCTTCTGGCAAACTTGACCCGGGTGCAGTGGGGTATAGAAAGTAGACCAGGCAAACTTTGTGGGATAGTAGTGGGGGGAGTATTAGATGGAGATTATGGTAATAGCCCCACAGTGGCACTGGCCTGGTGGAGACTGGTGTGATGTAGCATCAGTGTTCTGGCAGCTTCACACCTTTCAGACAGGATAGTCCCCGTTAGCTGCTTTTGGTCCCTTTAAAACTCTTTTGCATTGTTGGAGTGGCATAACGGGGCCATAGCACTAGAGAACTGGCCCTGTTTAGTAGTTACTTTATTAAGCATCCCATATCAATGGGACTGTTGGAGTTAAGGTGTCAGAATTCAGTCCTACGTAAAAACTCCCTGCTATTTTTTTCATAGTGTTTTTATTTACAACAACCACCCAGAACATTTTAATTTGGTGAATATGAAAGCTGCTTAGTGAGGCACTCACAGCCCCAAACTGTGTAACTCTTCCTATAGTTGCAAATTAGTTTGAATTCATAAATTAGACCTGATGTGCTATAGCTTGCAAGTGATATTTATTATTGCAATTTCTTTCTAGCAGCATAAAATGCAAGACAGTGCTTCATTTGTAATTAAAGAGGTTCTGGGGCTCAAGCAATTTTTTTTACATTCATAACTGATGCAGCAAGCCCAGAGATGTCGGGACTATGAACTGCTTAGCCTAGAGGTGCCCGGGCTCAATCCTGACACAAATTAAGCATTGATTCCATTTCCTTCAAGAGTTGAAAGCAGTCCATTTTTTGCTTAAACCTCTTGACAAAGGGGAGGGATTGTTTCCCAATTTCTTGAATAAGAAACAGCAGATAGATCATTATCAGGAAATGAGTAATGCAAACAATCTGGCTTTTTAGCAGAGGTGGAAGCATATAGAGTAGGTTCCAGAATAGGTTTGTAACAAATTAATTAGCAGGGAGTGAAGAAAGAATGATGTAGTGTTTGTTCACTGTGGAGATCTTGTTTCATTTAATAAAAATGACTGAACTAGAGAGAACTGATGTAAACACCTCTTAATAGCAAGTGTCTCTGCAGATACTGAATACTGCACCTTAAAGTGGGGACAGGCAGATATTGAAGGCTGAAAGAGCCTGATTTTCAACACTGGGATTTCCTAAAGAACTGAAAGCGGGGAATACTTGTAGCACCTTAGAGACTAACTACCGTATATACTCGAGTATAGGCCGACCCGAATATAAGCCGATGCACCTAATTTTAGCACAAAAACTGGTAAAAGTTATTGACTCGAGTATAAGCCGAGTCCCCCCTGCCGAGGTTCCCCCCTGCCGAGGGTCCCCCTTCCCCGCCGCGGGCGGGCTGCCGAGGTTCCCCCCTGCCGAGGGTCCCCCTTCCCCGCCGCGGGCGGGCTGCCGAGGTTCCCCCCTGCCGAGGTTCCCTCCTCCCTGCCGGACCAAAAAAAAAAATGTGCGCCCCGGTTCCTCCCCTCCCCGCCGGACAAAAAAAAAAAAAAAAAAAAAAGCCTCGCTCTCCCGTCCCCGCCGCGCAGGCGGGCTGCCGGGAGCGTCCCGGTTCCCCCCTCCCCGCCGCGGGCGGGCTCCCGGCAGGGACAGGACGGATCGCGCCCGCAATGGCCGGGGCTCCCCCCGTGACAGGCCGCGGCACGGAGCCGCCGGGCCCAACCGCCCCGGGATCCTCCCGAGCCAGCCCTGCTACCGCGCAGCGGGGGCCGTTCCCCCCCCCAGCCCGCCGCCCGGGCCGGGCCCTGCACTCACCCCTCCCCGGGGGGGGAATGGCCCCCGCTGCGCGGTAGCAGGGCTGGCTCGGGAGGATCCCGGGGCGGTTGGGCCCGGCGGCTCCGTGCCGCGGCCTGTCACGGGGGGAGCCCCGGCCATTGCGGGCGCGACCCGTCCTGTCCCTGCCGGGAGCCCGCCCGCGGCGGGGAGGGGGGAACCGGGACGCTCCCGGCAGCCCGCCCGCGCGGCGGGGACGGGAGAGCGAGGCTTTTTTTTTTTTTTTTTTTTTTTTTTTTTACCGGGTTGTCTCGAGTATAAGCCGAGGAGGCTTTTTTCAGCCCAAAAAGTGGGCTGAAAAACTCGGCTTATACTCGAGTATATACGGTAGTTTATTTCAGCATAAGCTTTCGTGAGCTATAGCTCACTTCATCAGATGCATAGAATGGAACAGAAGTAAAATGCATTTATACACACAAAGAAAAAGAAAAGAAAAAAATTGTACATTAGCATACCAATTCTAAGAGGGCTGTTAAATGTAGATGGTCCATTATCACTAGGAGGATGATACACCTTTTGAAATGGAGATCTGTTGTCAGTAACTCAGGAAATGCAATTAATTACTGTAATGAGAGAACCACTCATTACAGGGTTGTTTTGCAGTTTAAGTGGCATGATCCTCCAACTCTGGGAGGCTCAAGAAAGGACTGACCTTTCATGAGGCAGAGCCGTCCCTACTCAGAGCAGGCGCTAAGTCCCACAGGGTGCTCTCTACTAAGACCCAGCAAAACCCAATAAACAGCTTGTTCACCCATCCCTTAGCCCCATACACCAGCCCCTATGATTTCATCACATTCTGTTTTAAGAGAAATTGGAGGACATCATCTGACAGTCCTGGTGTTCGCTTTCCTTCTTCCAGCGCAACTTCTCCATTAGCTGGTGCTGAGAAACAAGCATTGCTGGAGTGGTTTGGAAAGACCTTACATCCATCTCTGTTCAAGACCATCTGGGCCATATGGAGACTGCACAAGGAATACTTTCTTCCTTCCTTGTTTGCCAGATCCTGGATTTTGAGAGAGAGCCATTCTGAAGCTGTATTGTATGTGGGATCCCCTCTGCTGGGCTGCTGCTGACAATATGTTTCATAGAAGCTATCTAGAGACTTTCTAATGCTGATGTCTTCTGTGCCCGCTTGCTCATATGTCCAAGAGGATGGAATCCCACTAGGTTCAGCAGGTTGGAATGGCTCTGCAGGTGGACAATGTCTAGGATTTGCTTCCTCACAGTGTCTATGCCAAACGCTCATGCTAGGTGCATGCTGAGTTTCTCCAGGATCTGGGCTACTAGCACCTGCAAGCAGAGAAACATTGAAACATGTTAGACATTTAGGGAACAGACACACTAGCCACAGGCTGCAGCTGATCAATAGAATTGTCCTTGTGGCCTCAAGGTTCAAAGCCTCTCTGATTCACTGCTGTCGAGTTAATGCTCTCAGAGCAAGGGCTCCCTAAGGCATGACCCTACAATGGAATAGGTGCATTCCTCCCTGGGGGGGAGGAAAGCTTTAAACACTGAATAGGTTCCTCAGGAGATGTGCTAAATTAGAACTCCCCAGGTGTCCTGGCCTCACCCCCTCTTCAGCTGGCCCAGACCACTTGACGGCCTGCACTGGCTGGATCTTGTCCCCTGATGCTCCTGGAAAGGTCAGAGGGTTGCAGGTAACGTGAGGACCTTTCTGCTGCCAATGGCCATAGCCAGGAGTGCCTCACAGGAAAGTGAGGGGAATCTCAGGATTGCTGCCCTAGGAACAGAGGTGCTGACGTTCTGATTTCCCGGGGGGGGGGGGGTTCTCTACCCCCCGCTCCAAGTCCATGCCTGCCCTTGCTCTGCCTCTTCCTGCCCCATTCTACCCCTAACCCCCAGCGCCTCCTGCCTGTCACTGAACAGCTGATTCTCCTTGGGAGGGCAGCACTGGTGGGAGAAGGGAGAGGAGCTCATCGGCGGGGAATAAAATGGTGGATCCTGTGGTTGCTTCAGGCCTGGAGCACCCACGGAGTCAGTGCCTAAGCCTGGGCATCTTCCTGACCTAATTTCCTCCACAGCTCGCTTTGATTTTACTTTCTGTTGTTAGCTTTGGAACCATGTTCCTCATCTTACCACTCCAGCTTTGAGTAAAGAGTCCTCTTTCCCCAGCCTTCTACCAGCACCTTATCAGAGAGTCTTACTATGGGATTAGGCTTTGTATAGGGTTAACATGATCCTCCTCCCAAGACCCATTTTTCCTGCTCACTCAAACTAAGTTCTCCCACACTGCCTTCATGTGGGACTTTTAATTTGCTTAAGCTCTTGGTTCAGTCTCGTCTAGCTCTTCTCCAACTTCCTTACTGATCAACATTCCTGACATCATTCAGTTACACGGATCCACTCCTCCTCCCACTGAAATCAATAGGCATGATCTGCAACCAGGCATCTATTTATTATTAATACAGTGTTGACAGCGTTACAGGCACTCTGCAGTTTGTGCGAAAACAGGAGAGTTTACAACTGGACAAATACATCTCACAGCCGAAATAGCCTTCACAGATCGATGTAGACAACAGGCTCCTGTACTGACATCTCTACCTGCATTCTCCCCTCCACCCCTTCCTAAGCTAACTGGCAGAACACCTAAGGCACTGAAAGGAAGGAAATTCTAAGAGCTGGCCCAGATCAGCTGCCTGGAGCACTGGGGCTGAAGAACTGCTGTGAAGATGTTTGGGCTCGGGCTGCAGCCTGAGCTCTGGGACCCCGTGAACCTGAAAGTTTACACAACTATTTTTTTTAGCCCTGCAAGCCCAAGCCCTAGCACAGGCCCGTCGCGGGTCTTTTATCCCTCTGTAGATATTAGTCTAGGCTCCTTTCTGTTCTTCACTCAGAAGTGGTGCCAGTGGCTTCAGATCACATGAGCAGTGTGCAGAATGTCAGCAAATAGCTGGGTCTTTTATAATTCATTGGCATGTGAAGTGACACACAACCCTTCATTTAAATAGCAATCTTGTTCAAAGGGAACCTCAGCTCTAACCATGAAGGGCTTTAATATGGGGACACAGAGCGTCATATCCCCGGTTTGTGTTCTGAGATGCATTAAAATTAAGGTGGCAGGGTAGCTATACTGTTGCTTCAAGAGTGCTTCACCTTTTGATCTTTCCTTTCAAATTGACTTCACCTTCAATTCTGAGATGAGATAACTTAGCCTTGTCCTGCACAAAGGCATTTCTAATACAGTACAAAGAGAAGCTTATGTGGTTCCTTTTTACATCAATATATGCCATCACGATAGCATATCAAAGCTAATCAAAGACAGCCGGTCCATTTCCCCTTAATAATCCATCAGCCCCGCTGCGGGGGTTAGGTCTGCTTTGAAGAATCAGGCATCTCCAGTAATTCAGTCAGATGTCACTTGAACTCAGACTCCTGTGGCAGCCTGCAACTCCCCATGCTGCCATCTCATTGCTATCTATTACAGGTGGCCTGCAGTTAAACTTTGTGAAAAAGCAGCAGTTGCCACTACCTGCAAATATAGAAACTCTGCATGACCCTGTCGGTAAGAGCAAAGTCCCATTAGCTTCGCATGATCAGAAAGACTGCTGCTGTTATTCCTTTCTCCTATTTCTAAACAAGCGTGATCATATTTGCTGCTGCTTCTTTTTACTTACAACCCAGTGGAGAAGTGACCAGCAAATATTTAAGAGATTTTGTTGTTCTTGACTAAGGCAGAAAATACTCCATGTAGCGTTATAGGGTGTGACTATACTTTCAGTAGGAGGCCTCTGTCCTCGCAATAGTAGTCACGGTTGGCCTGATCCAAAGCTCCCTACAGTCAGTGGGAATCACTTAGTTGGATTAAGTGGGAATGTTTTGATTGATTTCAATAGGCTTTAGATCTGACCTTAGCAGACCCCAGCTCAGCACTGGAGTTGCTGCTGACCATGAATGTAGAGAATTGCCAACCATGATGCTAGCACTGAGCTGATGGCCACTACCATGACCGTACCTACCATGCATGTGACATTAACAATTAAGTCTGGAAGTGACCTCTAAATAATTGTGATTACCTCATTCAAATCTCAGCTCCAGCCTAAAGCTGCTTTTTGCACAAAGAAAAACCTCTACTCACACATAAATTCCATCAAACTAACCTTTAGCATCTTCCCCCTTCTTTGGACCGTTTCACTGCAGGGAGGTGATCACACTTGGAGAGAGAACTCCAAGGGCCAAACCCAAATCTCAGTGAAGCTAACAAGAGATTTTTTTCCAAATGAAGATGCATCATTGCTCACTGTTCCACATTATCCCCTTAACTTTCTCTAGCGAGTCCCACCTCAAATTACAGCACACACAATTCCCATCCCTTAATGCACCAAATCATCCTGAGTGCTGTTGCTTTTAAGAATTCACACTGGGCAAGTGTCTGCCTGAGCTCCTGTGATGACTCCCAAGTACTCTCCCCGCACAGCCACGGCTTAGACAGTCTTTAACAATATGCCTGGGCCTCCCAAGTCTCCAAAACAAAATTCAATCTGACATCATGCCACACAAGCCCTCTGTGGGTTTAGATCCAGGTGGGCAAATGTTGCCCCCTTCCCTCCTGGAAAGCTCTAGTAAACTGGCTTCTTACAGGTGACTCGGCTGTACCACAGTGGCTCTATGGAGCCTAGGCCTCCCAGGCCTGCTCTTGGGGGCAAGGTTTCAGCCATCTAGAGTTTCTCAGGTTTCCATGGAGAAGCTCAATGACCATATGGCTGTTACAAGGCTTCAAGGCAGTGGTGGGCAACCTGCGGCCCATCAGGCTAACCTGCTGGCGGGCCGCCAGACAGTTTGTTTACATCTGCATGGCCACCCGCAGCTCTCATTGGCCACGGTTTGGTGTTCCCGGCCAATGACAGCTGTGGGAAGTGGCGCAGGTCACAGGGACGTGCTGGCCGCTGTTTCCTGCAGCTCCCATTGGCCGGGAATGGTGAACCGCGGCCCTTGGGAACTGTGGGTAACCGTGCAAATGTAAATAAACTATCTGGCGTCGTGCCAGTGGATTACCCTGGTGGACCACGTGTGGCCCGGGGGCCACAAGTTGCCCACCATTGCTTCAAGGGGTCTGACCCAAGGCCCACCAAAACCAATGGACAGATCAGTCAGGTTTCAGAAGATATAGGCGGCTTGTTTCGTGGCTGGTGTAAATCCCCGTACCTTCATTTGTCTTCAGCTGAGCTGCACAGACTTGCACCGCCTGAGAATCTTGCCCAAACTGTCTTTAAATATCTTCACACCTCTATTTATACCACAGACTGCATGTGAAAACCCATTCCATTACTCATTGTGCTTTCAACCTCGTGACAGATCATGAGTAAGAACGTATGTTACTTGATCTGCCTCCACAGTAACTGGAGATGGGTCTTTGCACAAGATATGGGGGCTGATAAGATATCCTGTATGTTTATAAACCCTACTGATAATTTTCAGTCTCCATAGTCTTACAACTTAGTCTCTGCATATAAAAACCTTGCTTTGGACCTGGGACTCCTTGCAGTGATCCAACAGCACTGCAGCTTGATTATTTTCACTTCCCCGAATCATTTTGTGCCACCGTCTGAAGAGTTTATAGCCAGGCTAATAGCTCTGTTGAGTAAATATAGTTGGGGTGTAAAATTAGATATTCATCACCAGGGAACAGCACAGGGAGAGAGCTCACTGCTCTGCTGAATTGCTGGAGAGAAAGCCTTCTCCATTATGGTTGCCTGTGCCTCTTGCGGTTGCTACTAAAATATCAGGGAATCTGTAGTCTATTGCTATAGTGTCCACGTCCGGTCTATGTAGGGGTTTGGCTGGCGGACCTATGTAGTTGCTGATGCTACCATGGTGCCATGTAGCTACCATGCCTTTTCTGCAGCTGAACCTCACCCATTACTCTCTTTAATGCTAGTGCAGATGGAACTCCCAGAGAACACAGCATGCATGGCATATAGTTCCCCTGAAAGAGTCTTCCATGTTCTGTCTCCTTCCCTATATGACAGAAATGTGCCAGTCCTACTGATGCAGGGCTTTCAATGGCCTGGGAAATGAGTCCCTTTGTTCTGAATGTATCCAAAGTTATATACTATAGCAAGGTTTTTGTAAATAGCTGAGCAGGGTGGATTTGATTTAAATCAAATTGATTTAAATCGCTAGACAGGAAGACTCGATTTAATCATGGTTTTCTACATAAAAGTGCATTCTTGTTAGTTTTTATAACCTTAATACATATTCATCACAACTCAGGGATAGATGTAGGTTTCATTTTTAGAAGGTACACACTATAACACTGTATTTTTAAACAGTGATTTATTTTGAAAACTTTTCAGATTAGTTTATATATATCAGAAACTGAATGATTGGCTATTTCATTTACCAAAGGTAATTGAAGCAGATAGTTCACTTCTCAGTGATTTCATAAATATCTCCAATTCAACAGGTTAATCATTAATATTTGGAGGATTTTCTTGATGTGCTATATTAGGAAGAGATCACCACCAGATGGATATTTAAATTGTTTTATTTAACTAAAACAACAACATTAAATATTCTGGATTTTTTTTCTTCAACAGCAAACATATAATATTTTAACAAAACAAGTATATGTCCCTCGCTTCTCACGTTTATCTCCAGACTTCTTCTCCTTGTCCAGATCTACTCTACCCCCAACAGTCTTCTATTCATTGAACTTTTGAAACTTTTCACTTTTGGAGAGAAGTAAGAGATTGACTCTGTGTACACAAATTTGCAGGAGGACAATAGGGTTGAGGTCTGTTATTTCTCACCTCTACATATTATTATTTAAAACCATTTTTGCTGTTAACAAGCATATTACCTCTGTAGACACAAATCCACAGTTTGAGAACTGCAAAACTAATAATCTCTGATGGCATCTTCTAGACTGAGCACTGAGTCCCATTGGGGAGATAGAAAGATTAACCTAAACAATATACACAAAAGCCCCTGGAACCCCATGAGCTTGGGTTCCTAATCCATGAACTATTGGAATTCATTTACAAAGCTTTTCTTAAACATTATATGAATATATTGTCTCATACTATAGAATTAGAATTTATAATGCCTATTCCATCATGAAATATCTTTAAGATACTCTCTCTTTGCCCATCACCCCCCAGCCAGGGTATGGGCCACCAACTGGTGTTGGTGTTTCAGTAGCAATTGGTTCCCTTACGGGGTGGAGTTGCTAGCCCCACACCCATGTTAAGCCTACAGCACCTGGTATTCCCAGGAGGTCTCCCCATCCAAGTACTAGCCAGGCCCGACCCTGCTTAGCTTCCGAGATCAGTCGGGATCGGTGTGTTCAGGGTGGTTTAGCCATATTCTTTAAGATACAATAGATCTTAATTAAAACTAACTTTAGATAGGTTTTTTCCTCAAAAAGCATTTAATCAAAAAAATCTGATTTAAATCTAATTTTGTTTTAAAAAAATCATTGATTTTTATCCACCCTGGAACTGAGTAACATTGTTATCATAAGAAGCATGTTATGCATTCTATGATAAGAATAACTAAATCTCATGCTTCAGAATATAAACTCGGAGTGCTGCGGCAATTAGAGAAACCAGCCTAGGAACAGCAGTTTAACAATGGCCAGGTGCATTATGGGCCTGTTCCAAAGTCCTTTGAACTTTGTGGGGATCTTTTCACTGACATCTATGATCAAGCTTAACTGGAGGTTTTAGATGCTTGTGTAGCGTCAGCTATTAGCAACTAGTGGAGGAAGGAATCAGGACATGATGGAGCAGGGGTCCTAGGTAATAGAGCAAATCTTATATTTCCAAACTAGATAACCCAGGGAACTGCAACACTACGTGTGAATTCCATGGCTAAATTTGGGTATAGCATCACTCAGCTCCATCTATGTTCGTTCCCTTTTTGAGGGGAAGGGAGAAGGGGCTGGCTAGATCCATCATCACAAGCTCAGGGCTAGCAAAGTGAACCCCCACTACATGTGTTATGGCAGTATTGCCCAGGAAGGATAGCTTTAAAATCCCACTAGGAACTTCACTGGCTGAGTGCTGAATCAAGGTGGCCTCATCTCCATCTCCCTTTGGGGCAGGATTGACTGGATCCAAGTGCCCTGACTCTGGGTTGAAGTGGGACTGTGGGGGAAGCTCAGTGACTTTTCCCCTAGGACTCCTGGTAGATATTACTATTGCCAAGTGCCGGCTGTAGTTAAAAACTAGTGCACAGGAAGTCACTTGCAGTGCACAACTAGTTTTATTGGTCCTACAAAACCCAGGAATTATGCTATCTAATAAGTGCCATCTACCAGCACTTTGTCTATGAACTGTTTACATTATCTGTGTATAGAGAGACAAACAGATCAACCCCAGGAATAACTTTAGGTCCTGTTTCTTAATAAATGTATAAAAGCAAAGTGGAATGTACCTGCAAAGAATGGTTTTCCAAGGCAGTGGGAGTTAGGTGCCCATGAAAATCTCCTCCTTGGTTATTCCCCTTATCCCAGTCTCTGTCTAATTGTCTGCCTGCCCTTCAGTAGTCAGCTCTTCAGAGCAGGGACTGTCACTGACGGAATGTTTGCAAAATGCACTGTGCATAATGTGTAAATAATCATTATGGGATTAAGATATGCTCAAAAAGACTTAAGTGCAAGATTATTGAGGCTAGGCCGTCCACGGAGGCAAGGTTTAACAGAGGGACTATGCGCAGTAATGCACAGTGTTGTATTTCACAAGCGATCTTGCACTTTTCTCAGTATAAACAGAGGACTGTGACATGGTTGGAAAGAGCCTACCGTGACTATCTTCCAGCAATTTTCCAAATAATTAGCCCTCCACCCAGGAAGTCTAGTCAAAACATTTTAAAAAAAAAAGACTCTGAACTTCTGCATCAAAGGGGAAATGGAAATTTATCTCTGAATGCAGCAAATCTTTCTTCTTGTTATTTGCCCTTAGTGTTTTGCTGCATTCCATTAGCTGTTAATTTCAAAGCTGGAACTACAGAAAACTGCAAATAGTCAATCTTTAGCACAGGGAGAAAGTCTTCCTGCTGCTGACCCATTGTCCATGAGAGTTGATCAGCATGGCAGGCGAGTGCAACAATGTTCCAGCTGTCAAAGCATCTGAAGAGGGAAGGTGTGCTGAAAATGTTATCCAGATCTATAGTTAAGATAGGGGCTAAGCTAGTTTCTTTGTACCACTCTTGCGGTCGCTGCCCCATTGTTCCTATGCAGCATATAGAAAGTGGTAACTGCTACCTCTGGTTAAAGGCACTAACTGGAGACAGACCCAGCATCCAAAGCAGAGGTATGAATTTTGGAGTAATTATTAAAAAATACCATGTACTAGACAGGGATTCTATTATCCAAACATAGACTTTGTCTGAAAGAAAAATAATAATAAAATGCAAACTGCCTGCTTCAAACATTCACTGTAGATTAAAGTTATTGTGGCCCGGTATCTTATTAGCCAGCAGATTAGGTAATTTAAAAAGCTCTATTAAAACTGTCTACAGTATATCTATTTCTTTCATATTTAGATATATAGTATAAATAACTGATCTCCGATCAGTTCCATCTACAAAATGCTGATGAAAGTAATAACTGTCCCAATAATTTACTCCCGATAAGACCGTTTCAGCTAATTATCTAGAGTGAGTGAAAACTGATGCTGTTATTAAGAGGTCAGGGAAATTTTCTCAGTGACAAGCAGGGGTAGTTCACAAAAATATGTGTTGGGCAAAGTTTTCTATAAAACCAAACTCCTATTAGCCACAACAGTGAATTCAATTTTTTTTAATTGCCATTTACTAAAATTCCACTTAATACACCCATCCCATGCAGATGGGAACACTGACATTTACGTTTATGAAGGGCCTTTCATCCAGAAGAATTACAGAGCACTTCATGAACTATTGGCTGAATCTTATTTTGCATCGAAGTCGATGGCAAAACTCCCATTGACTTCCATGGGACCAGAATTTGCCCAGATATATAGAGGAATAATTTCAACCACTGAAGAACCACCATCAAAACCAATTGAAATTGCAGGTGGGAATGCAGCTAGAAAGGTAAACTGCCAACCTCGGAAACCTTGGACCAAATTCCATCAGGTCTTAGAGGCAGTGGGATTGCCTGGGGTGTACAAAAAAGACAGAATCTGTGTCTTAGTAACTGGCTAGTGCATTGGGAATGGACATATGGCTCTGCTCCCTTCCTACCAACCCCTTGTTTTGGAGATGGGACACAGTAGCAGTCACACAGTGTCTGCTTACTCTCTTGTGCTCGGACCCTTGGTTCAGTGAGGCCCTACTGGGCTGTGTGAGAGAGTCTGGGGATTCACTCTGCCTTATACCCCTGTGTGGACATGTAGGAAAGTTGATGAACCAGCCTTATGACATCTTTTATATCTGCACACAGTCGTGATAGATGTCCCAGGAGCAGAACAAAATCCGTGAGAGGCACTCTTGTGTGCAAACAAACTCTAGCGGCTATTAAGAGGAGGAAGGATGGCCCAGTGGTTGGGGCTGAGATTCAGGAGACCTAAATTAAATTCCCTGCTCCACCACAAACTTCCTGCATGACCTTGAGCAAGTCACTTAGTCGGTCTGCCTGCCTCAATTTCCTACCTGTAAAATGGAGATAGCTGCACGTCAGTGTCTTACAGGGGTGTTGAGAGGATAAAAACGTGAGATTATGAGGTGTTCAGATACAGTGGTAATGGGCCTTTTGAAAGTTTGATCTTTCAATGCTTTAAACATTTAATGAACAGCTTGTCATCTTTTAATCTTTTTTTAAACTCTCCAAAGTCATGGGAGGGTAGGAATCACTTTTTTGGCTTGCTTTTTATCTGTGTGCCAAGAGAGAAAAATTATTTCCTTCTTGATCAACCACTGTGATTGAGAGGAAAGAATGACATGACCAACCATATACAAGAATTGGAGACCTTCTATATATAACTGAGATCGCTATCTGCCTTTGTTCCCGCCAGTGAAGGGAACACCTTGTTACTGAGGAAAGTGAAGGTTTAAATATTATTAAACAGTTGTCAAGGAAACTTCGGAAAAACAGGGAGAAAATGCATCTTCCATGTAGGACAATGAAAAGCCAGCTAGATATAAAAGTTCATTATCTCGGGGATGTTTGTCACTTTGTAGACTTGTCATTTTTGGTTTGCTTATGTCAATGCATTTTAAACAACCATTTAGTTCCAATAAGCTTTGGTGCAGTATTTTACATTAAGGTAAGTAATGAATAGAAAAATTATTGGAGCAGAGTGATGGACAAATTTACAGATCATAGTCATACTCTGGAGACTTGTTTTTCTTATTTTTACTCATGTTTAGGACTGACTGAACATTTTCCACAGATACTTTTTAAATGTAAAATTGGATGCCCACTTAAGTGAAATGAAATCCTTCATGAAAACTGTCTGCTTTCTGCAGAAAATTCTGACTTTTCACTGAAAAAACAAATAACCCCAAACCAACTAGGTTTTATTTGGAAATACAGCTACAGTGCCTCACTGAAGTTGTAGTTTGGGGTCTTCAGCCCCTGTTCTTCTATATGGGCTCATCTCCTGAGGGGCACTATATCTCCCATGATGCACTTTGGCCATGGGACTCCATGATACACTACCGTGTCTCCTCAAGAGGGTAAAATATGAGGCATGCTAACAGTGGTTCTGACATGGGCAGCAGCAATGCCTCACCTTTGACCTGAAGGGACCACTTCTTAGGAAAGAGGAGAGTTTAGTCTCCTTGCCCATTCAGGCCTTGGTCTCTGAGCTAGGTGCCAATACATACGACAGCTGTCGGGGTGGTTTGTCTAATGTAGACACTTGCACAGTATGAATTGAACTGAGATCCAACTTACTTCACCAAGCACAAACAGTAACAGCTTTTGGTCCCTACTAGTCTGGTATGCCAGGGTGTTACAGATTGCATCTTGTTACTGATGTCCTTAGCCCTGCATTTTTAAATAGAATCAGTCATGAGCAGAATCAGATGCACTAACCATAGCAAACAACTTACAGGAAGAATTCTCTGTTTGACTATCCATAAAGATGACCTTGGGTGAAATTCTGATCCCACTGAAGTAAACGGGACTTTTGTCAGTGACTTCAGTGGAGCCAGGATTTCACTTTAATTATTTTTTTAAAATAAATCTGATTTATTGAGAAATTGTTTAGTGAGCATTCTGGCCCAGAGGTGTTACAGCAATGGTTTTAAAACTTCTTTTTTCATTTGCGGACCCCCCAAAAATTTTGAATGTGTGTGCGGACCCCTTCGGAAATTCAATCACTGGTCTGTGGAGGTCTTAGACTGAAAACTGACTGAACAGAATTCAAATAGAAATGTTACACATGCTCTGCCCACATTTGACGCAGTGCGAGAGTGCATTAAACTGTGGGCTTTTATGGTAACAACACTTCCTAATTTTGACAGTAGATGGGGATATTCACATACTTTTGATTGATCAGAAAAACAGAATACCTTTCTTGGGATCTGAAACTTTATTTTCATAGTTACCTTTCCTGGACCTAGAGTCTGTGGACTCTAGGTTGAAAACCTGTGCTATTCCAATTTACTCCAGCTGAGGATTTGACCCTTTATATGAATCTATTAACCTATGAGTTAATTGGACTATTTGCTTCAATTACCTCTGACATTCACTATTTGAGGTTTGTGATTGGTTACCTAAACCATATGGTAGTATATCTACTCCCTGATTGGATGACTTAAGCTTTTATAATCATGAGAAAGGAAATTGGACGTTTCAAGATGGTTGCATTAACACAGTTGGTGTGTATGCACAAGTATTCTTAAGACTTCTTTGAATATTCTTGTGAACAAAAACTTATTAGTACAAGAGTTCACAGAAAGCAACTAAAGAGGGTTGCAAATAACGTCTGAGCAAATGTGTGGTTTTTATGTTCATGTAAGAATGTATTACATTATTCAACCAGCTCTGGAGATGAGAATTTGGACTTGCATAATTGAAAATAGCAACTGTAATTCTAAAATATTGCATCAGTAATAATTAGAGGGGAAAATATGTTGTGTTTTCAATGTCCATGAGACAGTTCATTTGATCACTTACCAAATGCCCTAAAGATTTCAGTGTATGGAGTCAGGGACAGAAATACAGTATCTGATTTTATTCCCAGCATCTATTTGATATTTGCATGACATCTAAGCACAGGCAGAATGTATGAATAGTAAGACACCAAGGCCTAATCATTTTTCAAGTGGATATATAGGTACTTGCAGGACTTAACACAGCAGTGAGATGAATTATAATTTGTTTAGGACTGCTTGCTGATTAAGGACTGTTGGGGACTGTAATCAGCCATGAGGTAAAGTGTGAGCAAAGCCTCTAAGTTCGTTGATCACAGAGCAGGTTTTCAGACGTGTGCTCAGCTCCTATTTAAGCATCTACAGTGGGTAGATTTTGCTTAGCATCCAGCAACTCTCGTTATTCTCACTTGGTAACTAAATGGGAACGTGGCTCTTCTGAAATTTTGCCCCCTTCCCTCCCCCCCCACCCCCCAATTACCCCGGGAAATATAAGAAGAGAACTAAGACTTTTTCTACACTACCACTTTTGTCGGTAAAACTCTCCTGCCAGCAAAGAGCAGCTACACAGGAGACCTTACAACAGCACAGCTGTGGTGGTACAGCTGTGCTACTATAAGGCCCATACTGTAGACATATCCTAAGGAATGAAAGGCACAGTACAGACAAAAAGTAGAGGAAATATAACAAAGCTAAATAAGCATCTAGCACCCACAGAGGGAAACTTCTAGTCAAACAGGTGCTGTGCCTAGGAGAGTAGCCCCCTGTTTGGGACAGAGTAGTGGCCACAATGTAAATCCAAATGCATCAAAAAGAACTTTCTACAACCTTGTATTGAGTTGGAGGAATTTTGTTCTCTGCCAGCAACAGGCTGAGCTGCGTCTGGCCTGGCTAACCAAAGAGCCAAGGCTTTCTGCAGGAGGCATCCTGGATTGGCAGTGCCAATAGGGACTCTTTGAAAAGCTGAAGGAGGACAGCACTAGGTTTTTTTAAAGAGGCAGCAAGTTCCTTTTAATAGAATGCTATAGCTTACCGTTTCGTTCCTCTCTGCCCTTGCAACCCGTCAGATCTACTCCAGTATCTTGCTAGTTGAATGCATGCTTTTATGGACTAATTTGTTGATGGGGAAGATGGGGAAGAATATGTGGCTATTGCTCTGCTTACTTAAGAAGATGTGTTGGTGGAAGTAAGTAATGACCCGTGAAGAGATTTTTTTCAGAACTGCTGTAAGTTGAAATGGGAATGAAAAGCTCATTTAAATTAAACCATGAAGATGAAATTCAGTTACGTTTAGCACTCTGGGAGCCAATTAAGTAGACAAGACGAAAGGCAAAAGCTATTGTAATGTGGAAGGTCTGTCTCCCGGATATGGAGCTTCTGAACACCGCTTCATTAGTCACTGAAACGTGGAGCCTTATGGTTACATAAGGCTAGGAACTTGATTTAACTAACAAAATAGCTTCAAAACACGACACTCACCATTCCTAGGTAACATACCACGTCTGGCCTTAAGATGGGTGCACATGACTTTCAGTGAGAGGGGTGCCTGTATAGCCACCTGCTCAGCTTCACCATGTGTATTTATACGTAGAGGTGATGGGCCAGGTCCTCCACAGGTATAAATCTAAAGAGGTGGGAGGATTTTCACCAGTTGAGGATCTGGCCTGATATGTTCGTGGTTTTCTATGGTTATTGCTATGTGCAGTGCACAGAAGATTATATGTGGCAATAACTAGTGTGCAGAATGCTGGTGCTGCTCCTTCTCCAACATAAATGGCAGAAAGGCTTGTTCAGCTGCAGGTTGGGCGGCTGCTGCTGTTCCCTGCAGCTCCAGATCCCATTTCACGTCCTCCCCTGCTTTGTGAATAGGATTTTCAATCCTATTGTAACACCCTGTTAGCAGGTGGACTGATCTGCTCCCAACACAGCACGCCCCCATGGGCTAGGGTATAAATTTCCCCCTTCCCGGCGTTTCCTTCACTGGAACTCCGTGGGAGACTTCTCTGCAGGGGCTGCACTCATATCGATGCATTCCCCACCCCTCTCCTGTGCCATCACCACTCACTCACTTGGTCTGAGCAGGCCCACAACCTCTCCTTGCTGCCAGTGGTCTGTGCCTGGGTTTCCAATGGACGACTCTCAGGCTGAGTCTGGTCCCGTGACTGAACTGCCCAACGTCTGTATATTAGGCTCAGATTTTCAAAGGGTCCTCAGGGAGTTAGGCACCTGGACCACACTGGGAGCAGCCTAGGTAGTCTGTAACATCAGATGTTAATGTGTGTGTTAAATAACCACATCATCTACGTGATGCACTGAAGGAACCCCACCATAGGATTTTCAAGTGTCCAGGTGATTTAGGAGCACAGACCAGGCTTTTTAAAGGGCTACCGGGAGACAGGTACCTTTCCATGCATTTCACTGATATATGGATACCTAGTTCCCTTAGGTGCCTTTGAAAATCCCATCTCTACCTTATCGGTCACTATGAAGTGACCAATCCCTACATACATGAGGATGCTTGTCTTTTACCTTCTTCCACACAGCAAAATCCCAATTTACATCTGCCCCAGTTGACACAACATATATACGTGAGCATATTTCATACTTGTTTTGCAGCTTCATGACAGAATTTGCTGCAGTCTATTGCATTTACCTCCCTAGTTATTTTTATAATAGACAGCAAAGCACTCGACAATGTTTTTAAGTCCTCCCTATTCAACAAAACACTGAAGTTGACCGGATTTAAATGCATGCTTAGTTTTTAGCATGTGTTTTAGTGGTTTGGTGAAATCAGGGCCAATGGCAATTCTTTGTTTGCTTTAAAATCACTTATACAAAATTGTTGTTTTTTAAAGCGAAAAAAAGCAATTGTACTCTTCAACAAAAACAGCCCAAGGAACTGAAAGACGGTGATTGAAAAGAAAATTACATTCTAGATACAGGTAAATTATATTAGTGAGAGCATGTTGTCTAATAAGAACACTGTGGACTATGATACACATCAAACTAAATTAAATTCCCCTCAAAAGCAGAGCACCTGTAAATTTATCAAAAAAATAAAAATAGGAGTGTTGAGCTTTTAATTGTTTTTACTGCAGACACAAACCAAAACACTGATTAACTTAATGGGCAGAAGAGAGGCAATTATTCTGCAGCAGATGTACCTGAAAAAGCAATGCTGTGACAGTGCTCCAGATTTAATCTGCCTTCATTTTATGAAGACCGCTGCACATTAATTTTTTTTCCCCTCTGGGGTTTAGGTCTTGAGAACTGCTCAGGCCGCTCAACCTAATTAACCCCCTCCCCCGATATCAGTATTGTTTGCTGCCTGCTGTATAGTGTATGCCGCTAAGCCTAATCAAAGCTTCCTATCTGAAAACAAAGTTTAATTTCCTTTTTAAAAAGTTTTGTGAAAATATTAACGATTAGGAAAACTGAGATGAACGGATTACTGAGCAATATGAAGGGAATCATATCAAAGAGATGTTTACAAGGAGGGGAGCTAGATGTATTTGCATAAAATAATCTTTCACAGTTTTTGTGGTGGTTCAGTCATTTTCTCCAGGAAATTACTTACTGAGCTTCAGATATGGGCAGAAGATTGCTCTAAGATTGTGACTCCACAGGCTTTATAAAATACTTAACAGGAGAAGGCAACAGCTACACATCAACTTTCCATAGACGAGGGCACTGTCATCTACTGTAGTGCCTAGATGTCCCAACTGAGATTGGGGCCCCATTATGCGAGGGTTGGGGGCACATAGTCAGAGAGAGGCCCAGCTCCAAAGAGCTCACCGTCTAAATCAGGGGTGGGCAAACCATGGCTTGCGAACAGCAAGTAGCTCTTTGGCAGTTAAAGTGCAGCTCACTCAGCCTCCCATGACCCCACCCCCCTATTCTCCACCTACCAGATGGGGAGGGGGAGAAACTCAGGACCTCTGCCTTGGGTCCGGGAAAGGCTTAACAGTCTTGTCCCCCAGGGGGCCCGGGGCAGGGATAGGGGCTTCTGCCCTGCAGGATGCACTTGCCGGGACTCAGAACTTCAGCAGGAGTGAGGCTGAAGCCCTGAGCCTTGGCAGGTGCCTCCCACATGGCAGATGCTCCAAGTCCTGGTAGCTATACCCCGGCTCTCAAACTTCTGAATATTGTCGTATGCGGCTCGGAGAGTCGGTACGTTTGGCCGCCCGGATCTCAATGGAAGAGGAGGAAGGGAACTGGAGAGGAAGTGAGTTGGCAAAGATCACCCAGCCAGTCGGTGTCAGAACAGGAGCAGAATCCAGTTCTCTTGGGCCCCAGTCCATGTCCTCTGCACCATGCTTAAATGAGCTGCTTTTTTTTTTGGTGGTAGCTGGCGGTAGCAATGGTGGCTGGGACTGCCCCGAGTGCCCACGCCAGTCTGTATTTCAACCACTGGGTTGGCTAGAGTTGCTTGGATGCCAGTCTGATGAGAGTGGTTCAAACAGCTGAGTAGCCAGTGGCACTCCCATACTGGGCTGGTATCAGTGCAACACACATTGGAAGAAAAACGCCAGGCTTACTGGGGAGACCAGCAGCAACCTCAAAAGGAAGTGGGACAGTTCATTATTGTGGTAGTGATTTGAAGAAGTAAAGCACGAAGTGTTTTCTGCCCCCATCTGAACACGCACATGTTCATTCTCAACCCAATGGTGAATGATACAGCAACAGTTATTCATAGAATCACAGTATTACTGCCACAAAGGTCACTTACTCTGAACTCCCCTTGATCACAACCCACAAAGTTCCATCTGTTGATTCCTGTACTGAACCCGATAACCCATTGATACGGTCAATAGAGCTGCCATCCGGCCATTGATTTTAATGGGACTATTCACTGCTTACCCTGAATAAGGATGGCAAAATCTGACCCTAAGTGATCAAAGGTTGCTTCCACCCTCTACTTTGACTGCACGTGCTCTGCAGATTAAAAGCCGCCTACTGTTTCTTATATTTTCCCAAAGTGCTTTTGTTACAAGGATAATGCCACTGTACTAAGGATGGTTTATTGTACTGCTCACTTCTCTTGTTTAATTGCCTGTAACCAAGAGCGCTGAGGCAAATTTGTGGCACTGACATTTTTCAAAGCCTTCACTGAGCTTTTGGGAATATTCACACTGAACATTAAACAGAGCACTGACGTTCCTGCAGCCACTGCCCAAAGCCAGCAAAGCCCTTCTCCGGAAAAGTCTTATAAAAAGAATTTAAGGATGAAACCAACAGTGTTCTATAGATATCACTCCAAAAGACTATGAGAGAGAGAGAATGATATCCTTCTATAGGTTATTTAAGCCAATCCATAGAACAGCAGAGATGCAACTATTAAATTATACATGGTCCTACAGAACAGTTTTCATTTTCCATTACATTCTGCAGAGCTTTTTGTTAAGGATGCACCCTACATGCAATGACTTAATTCGTCATAGAGGCTGGTTCAAACTCTTGGTAACCTTCCCCTAATAAACAGGTGCTAATATGACCGCTGGAATGGAACAGGAGTCTAGAGGCCCAGAACTGTAACTCAGGCTTCATTGAGTAAACAGAGAGGTGAGGAACTCCTTAGTCTGCTGCCTCCTTTCTTTCTTTGTTGCTAATCCGACTATCAGTTTTACGACTGGATCATGGCCATGTCAATATTATGGGAAGGTGCACTTGAAGCACCACAGTGTGGATATATGTGTGGCCTGGCAGGCACATTCAACATTGAATGCTGGGACAACATTGTCCTTAAAGTAAAGATGGATCCCAACTAAAACACCAGATCTCAGCTACCCAGAACTTTCTAGCCTATAGTACTTATTTGGCCCCCATGACTTTAGTGTCTAAGCACCTGACAAGTCTTTAGTGTCTTTGTCCTCACAACGACCTTGTGAGGTAGGACAGTGCTGTTATCCCCATTTTACAGATGAGAAACTGAGTGATTTGCCCAAAGTCTGACCACTGGGCCATCCTTCCTTCCTTCTACTCTTGAGGGAGTTTAGAGCTGGTTCTGAATCTTGCTGCTGACCCCATCACTAAAATAGATTTAATCAAACTCTTGGAACTAACTAAACTTTGGGGACACAAAGATCCAGATCCAAGCATTGCAGCTCATGTTTCTCTCCATCTAAAAGTGACCAGATTCTGCCACGTCCACTAGCCACATCTGCTGTTGCTTCAGCTGCTGGTACACCAGCTCTCAGTGACACAGCTAGAACCGCAAAGAGAGCGAAGCGAAAGGATACATGTTGGTCCCACCAAAGCTAAACCGAGAAGCACCAGTTTTGGTGAACAGGAAACAAAATCTCATCAGAAAACTTCCCCAATCCAGCCTCCCACAGGGAAAAAAAACACCCCAGCATTAGCTTTTCCCTATTGCATGAGCAAGGTGGGAGGTCTGGAACAAGCTGGGTATCTGCTGGTGTAGCTGAGGAAAAAGTCAAAGGCCGGCCACGGGGAGAAAGATGGGAGGGTCAGTCAAATGCCTGGGAGAGCTTCAAAATGGTGTAAAGGTTCAGAATAAATTCCATAGTTTAGGAACCTTCTTCAATTTGCCTATCGTTAGGGTTACCATATGTCAAGTTCTCAAATAGAGGACAATGCTTGGGGGGGGGGGAGAGCTGGAGGGGGTATTTGAGTGGTAGGGGAGGGGTGTGTGTACTGGGACGGGTGCTTAAGGGAGTATTTGGGGGATGCTGGAGGAGTTTGTGTACTGGGACAGGATGTTTGGGGGATGCTGGAGGAGTTTGTGTACTGGGACAGGATGTTTGGGGGATGCTGGAGGAGTTTGTGTACTGGGACAGGATGTTTGGGGGATGCTGGATGGGCGTATGTGTTCTGGGACAGGGTATCTGGGGGAGCTGGAGAGATGAGCCTAGACTGGGATGGGGGTATTTGGGATTGTGCTGGGGACAGAATCACGCTCCCTGTCACGGCGGCAGCGTGGCTGGTGCAGGACTGAGACGCAGCACCTGCCAGTCAGTCAGCGCCTCCCTGCGGGTTGCTCCCTCTCTCCAGGGTGGGAAGCCAGGGCCTGACCCTGTCACCCCTCCTGGCTGGGCTTTGAGGCCCCGCCAAGGGATGGGTGGCCTGGCCGAGAGGCACTTGCCAGCTCTACTTACCTGACAGGCTGGGCTAGGCAGGATTTGGCAGCTGTGGATGCGGGGAAGGGACCAAGCAGGGCCCGGAGATGGTTTTCCTGGACATTACCTCTTATTTGAAAATTCCTCCCCGATGGAGGAGTGAAAAAGGGGTTACGTCTGGGAAATCCCGGATGCTAGGTAACCCTACCCATCCCGAGGGTCTGACACAGCATTTACTGAAGTCAATGCAAAGATTCCTATTGACTTCCAGGGGAGTTGGAGTCATGCTGAATTAATGTATTTCCAAGGGGCCAAATTCTCCCAGCTCCACCAGTGCAACTCCGTTCTATTTCATGGACTTCCAAACCCACTGACTTCACAGATGTTTCTGCAAGAAGAATTTGACTAGAAGTTTCATTATTGTGTACCAAGCTGATATTGCTGCTGGAGGACAAGTTCTGTTTTGATTGCATAGGAGAGTCCTACAGGAAATATCAACAATTTCTTCACGGTTTAAAATGAATTTGGTGCAAAGACTCAGAGCAGCTCATGTCAGAAAGAAAATTACCGTGGTCTCCGGAGAGTTTGCAAACACAAGAGGATCTGTCTGTTACATCAACTTCAAGTTTTAAACCAGATCCAATACAATTTTTTTGGAAACTAGCTACATATTTTCTAAATCATAATCAGGCATCTGTTAAAGGCCAGCAGTGGGCAGATCAGTGTGAAAGAGTGCTTTTGGGGGGCCACAGAAAACAGACTTTTACTTTAACAAAAAGCCACTGAAGCAGCATGATGCCCTCGATGCTGTTAGGCAAGTCACAAGTCTGGAGTGGTCGACACGACCCACATGCTTTTGCAGCTATAATGAGTTATGAACGGATGATGCATGAGTGAGAAAACATGCCATTTTATATTGCATAGTATTTTTCAGCTGCTTGATACGCCACAGATCTACTCAATTGTCCAATCCATAATATTAGGCCATGAGACATGTCTACAAGCAATTGCATTGCCAGGTTCTGTTTACAGGAACAAAAAGGGAGAGGGGGACACCACTACAAATATACATTTCTGAATGAACATTTGTTTGTTGGGCGGGGGTGGGGAGAGGGGAAGAAGTAGCTTTCCCTATGCAGGACCAAATCTCAGTTTTACTGAGAACTCAGGGCCAGATCCTTAGCTGGTCTCTCCATCCACAGCAATGAAGTGATGTAGTTTGACACCAGCCCATCATCTTCCCTGTGCTCAAATATCCCAGCTTTACACTTGAAACTGCTGGAGCTGAAGAGCAGATTGTGGCCAATTTAAATTTTCCCTGCTATTCCCTTCCACCCGGTTGTAACAGGAATGAAATCCATTAGCACCAGCTCAAAGGCAGTGCAGTTCCCCATTGAATTGAACTTTGTTTCTGGAATGCTGCCACTGATTCTGTATGACTCACACACATTATTAAACAAGCAGCAATACCAGATATCCTCCGACAAAGCACTGGTGCAGTACGAAATGGATGCGCTCGCACTGTTTATGCTTCACGTCTCATGTTATCTTTATTATCTTTAATTAACGCTGCGTCAGGAGAAAAATTAAACTACAGAGAACTCCATTTGGCAGGCCACAGAGGGTGCACAGCAGTCCTTTATTTTTGTGTGTTTAGTTTTATATTAATATTCATAGAGAGACATAACACACAAAAAGGTAAACAACATAGTTTGTATATGTCACCAAATACTCCACATTTCACATGATCAATGAAATTATGCACCATATTTTATATCTATTATTTATAGGTATAAAATCAGAAAATGACACAGACATCGCATGTTAGAGTGGAGGTAACAACAAAAAATGGGGGTGGAGAGAGACAGAGAATGGCATGCACAATTAAGAAAAAAGGGAAGGAAGGAACTGGAAAGGCGGAGAGTTTGGGTGTAATGGAAGACTAGCATTATTTGAGCTACCTAAGCCAGGGTTACAGTAAAAAATTAGATCAACCCAGCTATGTTGCCCAAAGTTGTCAAAAATCCACAGGACATTAAGCCAGCATAGTCCCCAATGTAGACAGAGTAATGCTGAGGGAAGAATTCTTCTACTTCTCAGGGAGGTGGTAATGGACACATAACTGACGGGGGCCTGGAGAGTTTATGAAGCATTTTTAAGGTTTCCAGTAGCTCTGGAGCCTCTGGCAGTCCTAGGGCATCTGGACCAAACCGATACATTAGCAAGTGTGTTAGTTGTAAGTATTGCCACTCCGCTAAGGGAGGCAAGTCACAGCACTAAAGTAGTGTTAGAAGGAGACAAAGTTCTCATCCTTGACTAATTGGAAAATCCATTTGATGCCCTTGCTCAGTTAGTTCTTACACATTATAATTCCTCCCACCTCAATTTGGTTACCCCAGACAGGAGCTTTTTCCATGACAGCAAGGATGAAATTGGTATCTCTTCTCTAGGCTACCCCAGACCCTTTGCGGAGAAGTATTGTAATATTGATTTCAGCAGGGATTACAGATTTGATAATCAGGTTTTGTTCCAATTTAGCACTTTAAAAGAAAGGAGTTTGAGGCTTCAAGAAATTATTGCTAAATTGCAAGGCAGCAGTGAACAAATCCCACTTGTTTCACACCTTAACAAACTAGAAAAAATATTTTAAATAAGCCAGTCATATGCCACAGAGGCTAAATGAAAAATTTCATCAGCAGTTTTCTATAAATTGCTATGAAATTGTTTCAAATACAGGTAGATCTTATGGTTAAACACTGGATTAGGACTCAGAAGATCTGGGGTCAATACCTAGGTCTATCACAAATCACATAATTTCTCTGTTCCTTAGTTTCTCACCTGTAAAATGGGAATAAATACTGCTTCCTTTCTGACAGAAAACATAAGAATTATCAGACTTGATCAGATCTGAGGTCCATCTAGTCCGGTGTTTTGTTTCTGACAGTGGGCAGAACCAGATATTTCAAAGAAAGCATAAGAATCCCACAGTAGGTAGATGTCAGGTAATCTACCCCACATAATGGGTCTCATCTTGATCTCTAATAGACAAAAACTGGCTTAAACCATGAAGCTTAATATCCCTTCCAAAACTTTTGTTGCCATTAACTAACTTTGCTAAATTTTATGCCTCAATAACTTCTTGTGGCTGGGAGTTCCACAGTCTAACTATACATTCTTTGGAAAAGTATTTCCCATTATTGGCTACTAAAATTTTCCACCTTTTAATTTGGATAGTTGTCCTCACATTTTTATGTTATGAGACAGAGAGAACAGTAGCTCCGGATATACCATCTTTAGACCATTCACCATTTTTGACACTTTTATCATGGCCTTTTTTCTTGATCTCCTTTCTAAAGGTAAACAATCCCACCCATTTCAGCCTCTCTTCATATGAGAGTATTTCCCTACTCCCAATCATGTTTTATCCCCCTTCTTGGAACTCCCTATAGTCCTGCAATACTTTTTTTGAGGTCGGGTACTAGTACTGCACAGATTCTATAAATCATTTCTACCCTTTGCCTGTCTTGTCTATTTAGACTGTAAACTCTTCTGGACAGGGACGACGTATATAGACAGTGTTGTCCAATGGGGCCCTGATTTTAACTGGGATCTCTAGGTGGTAAAATAATACATAATAGCAAAGAATTCCCTTCCCCCCCCCCCCCCGATTTCTGGGAGTGAGACTGTCAGGGGTTTGTCTTCAGGTGTGCCTCAGAGATTATCAGCACAGTAAGAAACACGGTCTCATAGATGTTATTTTTAAAAGAGACGACCGGTTTACGTATGGCCCGCATGGGAACAAAAGCCAATGTCCACCGCGCAAAGGAAAAGGACCAACCCCACTCAGCGAACATAAATAACAAAACCCAGCGAGAAATCCCTCAACGTGCTGAAAAGAACAACGCAGAGCGGAACGCACTGTCGTTTGCTTGCCAGTGCTTATTGCAGCAATAAATAACCAGCTGCCAGCTATCGTTAGTGGTAACCGTAGAGCGAAGGCTCAGTGTCAACACACCAGCACTGCTCACCCTGGCAGCGTTCCATCCATCTCTGGGGGAGATATATATATATATATATGTAGGTAACCAAGGGGCTCAGCTAGCAGAAAATCTAGAACATTTTACAAAGAAAAGGGTATTAACCCTTTCTTACCTGTGCACCACATGCCACATCTGCAGCCCTCAGACCTAGCCCAAGAGCTGGGCTTTCCCCTGTGAACAGCTTCCCCACCCAGCCCCAGGGACTGGCTGTCTAACTGCTGCATAGAACCTACTTCAAGCATTGAAGAGGGGCATCCATGCAGTCACAGACTCCACTGCCCTAATGCACTGTCATGCTAAGAATTCTTTCCTTAATGGATAATTTTAGGCTCAGTTGTAACTGTGGTGTTACTCGTATTATGGTTTCATCTAATGGCTGCTACTGAGATTGGGGCAAACAAAGGAAGTGTCACCCATTTCCACGCAGAGAACTAAAGCACAGAGAGATTAAACGACTTGCACATAAGAGGTCCGTAGAAGAGCCAGGCACGACACCCACATTTCCCACAGACCATTCTACTGCTTTAACCACAAGGCCACCCTTCCTTTCAAATGAGACTAGTTCCACAAGGATTAGCCACTCGAGGAAGGCTTTCACAATGGGCTACTGAGATATATGTTCAAGACACTTCTCATGAGAGGATCGCTCCATCATAAGGAAAAGCTTTTCTTGCTTGCTGTTTTATATGTTTCACGAAAATACCAGACATCTCAAATTCTTCCAAAGTTCCCATCCAGCCAAGATAGGTTAGAATGTTTGCACCTCATGTGAACCAAGCCAGATGTAAGGGACAAGTGTGAAAGGAACTGGATTCATTGTACCAAGCAAAGTGGCACTCTAACAAAAGTATTAACAGATGGACATGACTAATACCACAGTTGCTTTAGGACTTATGTACCGGTGCATATTTTTTAGATGTGTGTTTGAAATACCTCAATTTTTTGAGACCAGATATTTTATTTATTGTAATATTTACACACACATTTTCCGCGACTCATGATCTTTTAGGACCAGCCTATTATTATATATATTACACAAACTCTTTGGGGATTTTGTAATTCAAGTGACTCAAAAGGGCAAAGAACTCTCAAGCTAGATCTGGCTGAGCAGTGAAGTCTGATCATCCATCTACAACTACAATTTCTTGTTAAAGATTGTTCATGCAGGGAAAGAGGGGAGTGAAGAAATGAGGATATGAGTAGTTTCTTTAAATTGATAGCAGGAAGTCAACAAAGGGGGTTGGGAAGGTTCAAGGCAGTGGCTCTACAGAGAGAAAGTAATTTTGCTTTCCTTATTCTTACAGTTCTTTGTTCAATGTTAGAAAGCAACCCTTTCTGGGATTCTTTCCCAGCAGGACACAGGTAGGGTGACCAGAAAGCAAGTGTGAAAAATCAGGACCAGGCGGTGAGGGGTAATAGGAGCCTATATAAGAAAAAGACCCCAAAATCAGGACATCTGGTCACCCTAGACACAGGGCCCATATGGCTAAATGCTGTGCCACTTGCCAAACTGTTTCACCACTACGCACCTCCCCTGTAGCTGTAATTTGTATTTCATTTGTTTCTCTGCGGACCCCTTTGAATTCCGTTTCATTTCTCTGTGATTTTAATGCTACTTGTGGGGTTGGAGAGGGGAAGGGACTGGCCACAGAGATCAGTCGTTAGAGGAACAAATACAGTTAAAGGGGAAATGGTAAGGGGAGAAGATTTGTACAAGTCCAAGGATTTGTGCAAATCTCCATTGCCAAACACTGGTGCAATAAAGCAAGACTGGCCAGGGTTCACTCATGCCAGGACTCACTGCCCTTGTCAGGTTACAGGGCAATCAAAGGGGGTGAGAAAAGATGGTGCCCAGATAAACGTAGCTTCTAGTGGATATAACGGTGGAGCAGCTAACCGAGGAAGGAAAGGTATGAAATAATTGCATGTGGACAATACAACAAAATCCAATATCATCCCAGCCCAGAGAGAGCTCCCCTAGGAAATACATTTTAGCAACTTTAACAACAAAAGGAATCAAAAGTGAAAGTTGCTAGAGCACTGGTCTGACGCTTGGAATGCAAGAACTACAGGCCAGCCTTCCCTCATGGCGTCTGGCAGGTTGGACTGATGTCCCAGGCAAAGGCTTGTCTGGGACAATTACAAGAATTAGGAGAAAAGCCCTAGCTGAAAACTTTGAATCCAGAGTAACCCGCAAAACCAGAGCTTTTGGTTTGAGTCTGTTCCCCTGTGTGCGGCTAAATAGCTCCCCACATCTACCTGAAGCTATTCAGACAAAATACAGTGGCCTGCAAATACAGGGAGGCAGTATGATCTGGGAGTAGGGTACTATACTGGGACTAAGGAGACCTGGAGTCTAGTGCCTGCCTGCCAGGTGACCACTGTGTGTCTCAGTTTTCCCATCTGTAAAAGGGGAATAACAATACTGATTTCTTTGTAAAGCACACTAAGATCTACTGATGAAAAGTGCTATGTAAAAGTTGGTATTATTAATATCCATTAACTCAGTGAGAAGTACAGTGATTCCACATGCTAGGGCACCCAGGACTGCAGAGGCCTTCTGGGAGCAGCAAGACAGGGGTAGCTGTGGCCAGCTCCCCCATTACTTCCCCACACGAATTACATGTGCACTCCCCTGCAATGTCTGATCAGGCATAAGCTCTTCTCCTGTACAGGCATGACTGGCTTCCCCCTACATCCTCATCTCCACCACTGACGTAACAGAGTGCAACTTAGAGGCAGCTAACGAGTTACTCTTGCAGTAGTGTCGGACCCAGTGCGGTTACTCAATTGGGCTTGAAGGAGTCCTTCCCATTCATTTAGCAGCATCCAAGAAGTTCTGCCTATTAGAAGTTCAGTTCCAAGGAGCTCTGTAAAGAAGCTTCCTGAGAATCACTGCTTCTCATTCCACCAGCGTCAGGTTCCCTCTGCCAGTGTCAGGTTCACCCCACCCCACCCCCAATGGGGAATTCATTTTCCAGTGCTACCACGAAGCTACAAGTCCCAGAGAAACTCAGCAATCAAGCAATGTATCAGAAGACAGCCAGAGGCCAGGGGAGGATCTGAACAGAGGCTTCTCCTTTCCCCTCTGCTGAAAATATGTAATATTATGGCTGCTTCCTAATGCGGTCCTTCTGCTGCAACGTGTTATAGCTCTGTCTCATTGCACACAGACACTACCTGCAGTAACTCACAGAGAAAGGGCTGGAATTATAGAAAGAGGAACGGTTTGGGCTGCAGTGAAACACTTCCTTTAAGGAGGCTAAATGACCTGTTTCAGCACCCAAGACCCAAAACAAAGTGGACCTCACACAGATTTGTGCCTTTGAAAATCAGCCCCTAAGTGACTTGGGTAAGAGCCAAGAACAGAACAGACCCCTCTCCCAGCTCACTGTTATAATTATTAAGCAACATTCCCAACATTAAGCAGATTTTTTCCAAGCACCATATACACAGACTCGGAAAAACGAATGCAATATTTAAAAGACAACACAAACTGAACCTCATGGCTTAGGATATGCGGTTATTTTGAAATACCAAGTTTTTGCAGATATACTTGGTCCAGATATACACACGACATCTCAGGACTGTCTGCCCTGGCGTATGCTAGTTACATACGACATGCCCATAAATCTGTAATACGGAACGTCTTAGTTACATGAATAAGTAATCGGAATAACACTATCTGTCACATCAGCAGTAACTATACAGCATTACATAAGAGAACACGAAATAGAGTGGGAGGGAAAGACATGTACCTACACATGCTCCAATAGCATGGGGTTGATCAACATAAAATAATCTGTTCCTTGGATTATTCTAGAAGGCAAAACTCTTTTGTGTGGGTCTGCTGGATCAATTTCACATGGCATGTGATGCAGGATGGAGGCTAAAGGATGGGCACTTAGCCAGCGATGGGAAGAATAACTCTGAGACAATGAGAGAGGAAAGCTATTTGTGTGATGCAAATATGCATAGAAGGTAGATTATGGAAATAACAGCAGAGCCATATTTGCAGTTTTTAAAAGACTCAGGGACCCAGGCATCCAATCTAGGCATTTATGCTGTACCCGGCACTAGGGTATCAGATCCCTGCAGATGGAGGTCCGTGTGTATTTTTCTTCCTAAACTGCAAGCGTATTTGCCATGACTATATTTGCATCTAGGTGGTAAATCCATGTTCATCTGCTTATTTGCATGGGCAGGTACTTCAATTGCACATGCAATCGTAGTAATAGCATGCTTTACAAAATAAAATATGCTCGTAAACTTTAAGGCCAGAAGGGACTATCATAATCATCTGATCTCCTGCACATTGTAGGCCACGGAACCTTCTCCACCCACTCCTGTAATAGACCCCTAACCTCTGGCTGAGTTACTGAGTTGCAAAGAATACGCCTGTGGCCTGTGCCCCACACTGCAAAGGAAGGTGAATCTCCCCCCCCCCCCCCCCCCCAGGGTCTCTGCTAATCTCCAGTCATTGGGTACAAATCCTGAGTTTACAGATTCGTTAAAAATCCTTTCTAGTGGGCTTCAAATTTCATTTACCAGTTACTATAACATTCTTGGATGGAGATTAATGAGACCAAATTGTGGGGCCTGGCTAAACTGTTTGACTACTCAACGCAACCACCTGTGTACTGTAATAAGGTGCAACTAATCTTGCACTTAAGTACTTTTTCCATGGGGGAAAACCAATTAAACACACACAATGCTTAGGTTCAGATTAAAAAGGTTCTTCCATTTGACCACTCTCCATAACAGAGTTGCACAGCACCGTTCAATTTACACTGGTTGCAGTTACATATTTGGGACTAGGAATTCGATAGAGATGTGATCCAGTACCCCTGGCTATGTGAGTAGTCCTGCTGAATTCAGTAGCATTCTTTGTGCAAGTAAGAACTATTCAGAATAGTAATCAATACAGGATGGAACCCAAAATGTGCAATCAGTGCTTCGTGGTCTGAGCCACTCCCCATGGACTCCACTTGGCACTGACTATCGCCCTATGTCAGATTACATCACATGCCCTTATTCAGGAGTTCTCAACCTGGAGGGGGTCACAAACAGGTGTTGGGGCTCCCCCTTCCCGTGCCACTAAATGGCTGGAACAGGGTGTTCCCAGTATGGAAAGGAGAGGTCTTAAGCATGGTTGAGAGCCACTGGTCTTTTTCACTAGCCCCCCCTCCAGCAGCCATTCCTCACCTTCATAATATTGTGCCTTAAAAATTAGTTCCATTTCTAATAGGATTTTACAAGCCATTTTTCGATGCTCCAGCGGACACAATTTAAACACTGAAATAGTAATGCTAGTTTAAAAGCTGCAGGAAAAGGCAACATTCATTTTATCCAGCAAGGTTATCTTGGCAAGTTTAGGTTTTACAATTTGCAGGCTGCTCAGCATGGACATAACCCATTTGGGGTCGTTTCTGTAGAATCTCCATTGTCGCAAGACTGAGAGAAGAACATAATGCAAAGCTATAGGGGGCAGCTTTATTATACAAAAAGTATAAAACACATGACACCTTGGCAGCCTCGAACAATGTCATCTAACACACTAATGAGAGAATCCACAACACCATGCCAGGAATGAATGTCAATGTAATGGGAACATTCACACTCCTATGGTGTATTTCCTTCGGTTACTTGAATAACTCAGGGATTCAGGGTGTGTGTTTATTTTTTTCTTTTTAGAACAAAAAAAGCAAAAGAAAACTAGGATACTGGACTAGATGGGCCTTGAGTCTGATCTGGCAATTCCTGCGTTCCTGTCTAGGGTCATAAAATCCCCGTGGTCTACCATGAAAAAGAAAATACAAGGGGACAGAGCAGAGTGTAGTTCATGTGACAGCCTAAATCGCCCCATTTGTAAAATGGTGATAATGTTTACCCGCCTCACCAGAGTGAGTTGAGGGTACGGTCAGATTTGTGGAACATGCTGAAGAAGTGGTTCGTTTATGAGACATTCTGTAACTAGCACAAAAGTTCACCTTAGACCAACGCGAATGACTGGTCAAAAATTTCCCATCAAAACTGTTTTCCAGTGGAAAATGGGGTTTTGAGGAAACTTGTTCTATGGAAAGTTGATTTTTTTGGCAGGGGGAGTCAAAAACCCAAATGGCTAAAAACACAGCTATTCCAATTTGGATATATGCTCCTGCAACACCACAGGAGAGACAACTAAACGAGACCTCATGTCCCCATTCTCTACTGGCCAGGTTCCCCTGCCAGCCTTCATCTTCCATGATACACCAAGACCAGGGATACGCTGACTCTGATGCGCTGATACATGATACGCTGACTCTGTGATGGGGTGTAAACCCCACTCTGGTACTGAAAGAAGAGATGAAAAGTTTAATTAGGGACCTGGTTGCCCTGGGAGGGTGGGCCAGGCCCAAGTGAAGATGAGTCCCAGCTGTGGGAGGAGCTGAGGGTTGAGCATAAAGGGAGGAAGCCCAGATAAAAAGGAGGCTGCAGGGAGAGAGGGGAAGAACTCTGCAGGTGTAATTCACACTCCTCCTGGGTGTGGTGTTCTGTCCCATCTAGTGGCACTGAGAGAGTTAAAGGAGTCTGCTCTACAACCTTAGCTAAGAGCCAGCTGGCTTTTACCTCATGCGGTAGAGGCTCATGTGCCTAGCTCCAGTGGTCTGATCCCACCCACTGACAACCGGAGTCTGTCTGCGTTACACAGGAACTCTCTGGTGCAAGAGCGTGGAGGAAAGGCCTAGAGGGATGCAGATGCACAGTAAGCCCAAGAGAGAGCTGTGGGAGAGGCCTGCAGACAGGCTGAGGAAGGAAAAAGCCCAGGGAGGTAGCAGTGGGGTGGGAGACTTGGCAGACAAACCTTGTAAGCTCATTAGAGGTTCCCTCTGCTAGAACCCATAGGAGCGGGAAGGCCTGTGTTCCCCTGTCTGTTCCACTGGAAGAGATGGTGAGGAAACACCCTGAGAGGGGAGACAGGGAAAAGGACTATTGACTTGGGAGCTGGGCTTCCATAGACTGGGGGAAGAGACTGGAGAAGAGTAAACCGGGGTGAAGAGTAACGTTGATGTGACTTTAGTTTATTAGCCCCTTTGTCTCCCCCAGACAGTGTGGGACTAAATATGACCTGGCTGGAGGGAGTCACCACGAGAAGAAAGACCACAGTGGGAATGGAGCAGCTGTCGGCAGGGGGAGCTGGAGGAGAATCTGCTATGCTACGCCCAGCCAGAAGGGGTGCACCAGCGGTGAGTCCACTCTGACTGCCTCCCTCCAGCAGTTTTCAGTGGAAGGCTTTCTGTTTTTAAATTTTTGCACAAAACACATTAATTGATTAACGTTAATGGAAGATGTAGCAGGGCAGAAGGGTCATTTTCTCATTCACTGTACCTCCAATGGTTGTACACACACGGGTCTAAAGCAAGTTCTTAAACAACTGAATCACTTCATGGGTCAAATTCTGGTCTCATTTACACTGGCGTAAATCCAGAGTAACTCCAGTGATTGGAATGGCTGAGAGCAGAATTTGGTCCATTGTATTTTCTTTAGAACAAAGTTACCTTCTTCCATAGCCTCTGTTGATACGGGATTTACTGTAATTTGTACAGAGTGAGGTCACTTGTGCAAAGAAGAATTTGGCAGATTTGGAGGGCTGACATTTTAAAGCGATCGAGGGATTTAGACACATCTGCCACTGGAATTAATGGAAAATGCTTCTAAATCCCCTAGATGGCTTTGAAAAATCTCAGAGAACTTTTAGAGTAAGAGAAGTTCCTGGAGGTTCTTTGAACAAAGACCAAGCTACAAAAACAGAGCCTAGACGAGAAGAGGAGGAAATAAGCTGCTCGAACGAGAACTAAAACTATCTATCTGCCTTGACTACATTTTCCAAAGGGCCTTCTTCACTGGGTGAGAGAGAATACTTAAGATCAAAGCAGGCTCCTCTGTCTCGGCTGAACTTAACTAAGGACTGTCCCTTCCAAACTGCCAAAGGCAGACGTCAGCCTCAGATCTGCCTGAGATGGAAATGCTGCAATTCCAAGGGGAAAAAACCCCTTTCCATCTTAGCTGTATCTCATATTCTCACTCAGCCTCATTTCCTTCCTGGGTCTTATTAAATCTTCAGGAATTCATTCAAAAGCTCCTTGTAATGAAGTGTTTTTAGTTTCAAAACCAGTCAGTGCTATTACTAACAAATGCATTTTAACCTTCTGGGCTGTAGCAGTGTAACATGAAAATTCAGCCCAGTTTATACTGGGACATCAGAAGGGGCCAGTATGCCAAGAATGTAGGGAGGTGACTCTTGCTGACTTTCCTGCCAAATGAGCAGTGGGAGGGGATGCTGGGGTGAGGCCTACAAATACTAGATCCACAGGGAAAGAAACTTTCCTCCCCGCCAGGAGCTTCCCTCCCTTTGGGTCACTGTCCCTTTTGTATGGCAGCATTACCTTATGTAAATGCCAGGCACACCAACACCACTGGCACTGTGGAAGTGGGCTCCCTCTGCCAGATCTCTGCTTGATTATTTCCAGAAGGGAAATAGATGAGGGGGAAAGCCACTTGTGTGGCATCATTTACCCCCAGTTTTTCTAATCTCACAAGCTTGGTGGGATGCTCCTTACAGCATCATCCCCCTTCTGATCCCACAATAAATCTGGGGGGAGGGGGGGGGGAAACACCATGCTGACTGCATCAGCGTGAACTTACTCTGGTTCCCTTCTGCACTGCAGAATACTTCAAGGAGCTGGGGACAGACTTCCAGCTCCAGGAGCCAGAACTGTAGCCCCAAGCAGCATAGAACAGAACCTCTGTCCATCCCAGTACCTCTGCAAGTCTTGGAGATCCCCAAATAACTCAATGCCCTTGGGTGAGTCAGCAGCAACAGGGATTGAATCCTGGACTCTCTGGACCGAAAAGCAGTAGCCTGTACAGCCTGTGCTAAAAGACTCAGATCTAGGAGCCCAAAGGCTATAGCAGATTCACAAACCTCCTTGTGGTCCTGCCATAAGAGGGGGACAGAGCAAACCTTCTGCTACACCTGGGCACGGGAACCAAATTTTCTGATACCTCTGAACACCTTGCCGGCAGAAGGGTACAATGAAAATTCCATAGGCCCTGTCCCCTAGCTGGGAGTTGTGTGCACAGAGGACACTGTGGCCCTGTGTTTGTAAAACACTTTTAGATGCCTGCATGAAAGATGCATGAAAAATATTTACTAAGAGTCACACGTCGGTGTTGGAAAGCAATTACGTAAAAGGTTACGTAGGAAATTAGCACCTAAAATGTAACAGAGGAGAGGATATATTTCAGCTAAAGCAACCTATATCCTGCCTACGATGCTTGATCGAGATGGAACTTCTATCCGTGTTCAGTATACATGGAAAATATTTCCTATATCACTGTTTTTACTGATAACCAGGAAAAAAAGGAAATATTGAAAGAAGTAGACAGCACCTAAACAACACTGACAATTGTTCCTTACCAAGTTACTTGGTTTTGTAAATAATATCTAATTAGTTTAGATTTATTTTATTATTGAGGTTTTCTAACTTGTACAGTAGGAGATTGTACTAGAGATTTTAATTTCCTGCTTCCCTTCTCCGAATTCTGTGTTTCCATCCCATCTAGCTCCTTTATATTGATGCTTGAATGCCTTACCTCAAGCGACAGTATTGCTGAAGGATAAGGAGCCATGTTACCAATCAAATTTCTTAGAGAAGTCTCCCGGCAAGAACATTTTGTCCTTAGATTATAATCACATGAAGTAAATGGCTTTCTTGGTTCCCACTGATCAGCACTTGGATGAGGAGCTGCTGGCTGAAGCTGTACGCAGGCAAGATTGAGGTGACCTCGCTAGAGAGGACAAAACACTTAAAAGGATTTGCCTCCTTTACAAAATCCACCACAATTTGGGAGCATCTGCCCACTTGTTCACTTGGTCCTCAGCCTCAGGGTCCTTGAGGCCTCCTCGTTGTTATCAGGTGCCAAGTAGTTCTGGCAGCAAAAATACACTTATTTCCACCTAGGACCAGCCACAATATGGCACCTTATCTTGCCAGATACACCAGGCTATGGGGGATCCCTGCACTCGAGGCTTCCAAGCCTGGTCGTTGTGACTAGGAAGAAAGCCACACCTCCTGGAAGAGTCTCCAAATGGTTCAAAACACCAGTAGCAATCTGGACTGCCTTTGGATAAAACTTATTAGGGTCATGCTCTAGATAAAACATAGAATCAACTACGTTTACTAATCCAAATCATTGCCTTAAGTTATTATTTATTCACAGATCAACCAATTAGAGGTATAGGCCTTGCCCTGAGGAGTTTATACTCCAATTAAAATGATTTTAAAACAAAAAAACAATGTGCAGACGAGGGTTCTGATGCTGCAAAGGGGATCCGTGTGGGTGGACCCTTCCATCTTAGAGAGTGCCATTGAGTTCAGTTGACTCTCTGCTCCTTTTGTCCGAGGGAAGTTCCCTTCTGGGCTGTACCATACTGCAAAGGTCAGCCAGGCCGGGTCAGAAGAAGACATTTGCAACCCTTTATTTCAGATGATTAGAATCACAGGATGCTCTTGTAAAGCAATTCCACTGAGAATTCCTTACCCTTCAGCACAGACAAAAGATGACATGGGCGGGGTGGAAATGCAGTGCAAAGGGAAAAGGAACAGAACATTTAAGAGAGAGCCTAAAAAGCAGAACTACAGTAGAAACATCCTACTCTAAACCTGAAGTAAGAATTCTATTTACAAAATGGTGTAACCCAGGAAACAGTCTCTAATGCTCATCCCGGGCAGGGACTGCCTCTTTGGCCATTTCTGTACTGAGTTTGGGGAGGAGGTGTTGCATCAAAAGAGCTACAGCAATGCCCCCAGCATTTTACTATCATTAATTATTTGTGTTGCGATAATAAGTAGGCGTCCTTGTCATGGAGCAGTACTCTGTTGTGCAAGGGACCGAACAAACACAGAACAAAAGGATGGTCATATGTGCACTGCCCTGATACGAGACCAAACTCTGGGAGACACATACTAAATTATTGAGGCCTTCTTATGTTCTCCTTTGCCTTCTGCAACAGTGGGTCAAGGAGACATGACCGTACTGATCTGAGGGCTTTATGTATACTGCAAACTCACACATCAGTCTTCTGTAAACAAACATCTTTAACTGCTTTAATGTTCCTGCCATATTACTTTCCATCTCCACTAGTGCTCTGGAGGTGGGAGAGCAGCCAAAAAAACTGAAGAAGGTCATATTCTCTATCATTTATTCCTCCTTACACAGACAGCCAGTGCTCACTCACCAGTCTAGAGAGAGAAACTAATGTTGGCATATACTTGTACAAAATCTCCTCACAGCCACATTAAAAGCAATCACCATAATGGAATCACAGCAGTCTAAATTACATTAGGGTGCTGCGATTGTACTGTGTGGGACAAACACAGCTAGGTTCTAATGAGAGGTGCCGGAGTGACAGGTCAAATAAATATAAAGAAGAAATGGCCTGACGGGTCTGTTGCACCCATACCATGATGGAAAATAAGATTTAAAAGATCCAAAACATGCCCAATGGCAGACACAGTGCTGTATACCTATTACAGAGTAGAATGTCTACATATCTACTGTACCCCAGCTCCTGGCATTACATGCAGGTGTCCTCTGTGCTGTTAACCCCAAGCACTCAAAAAACTCATGAGTCAGATCCACTAAAAATCAGGAGATTTAGGGGGTTTAAATATAATAAATTGGAAGTCTTTGTGTTTGCCTTCTGTTTTTTGAGCCTTTAATGGTCACATTTTTCAGATTTTCTTTGCAATCTCAAGGGCTAGAAGTGTATGTATATATATACACACACATAACATTATATGTATATATAATATACATTATACATACATATTATCTATCTATCTATATATATATTGTGGCAGGGTGCTGGCCAGGAGTGCCTGAGCCAGCCCTGCTGGCCCTTTAAGAGGGAGCAGAAGCCTCTGCAAACCTCCCTGCAAGAGCAAGCCTAATCAGCCACCTGGGCTGCAGAGGGATCAGCCAGGATGGGTTGCACCTGGCAGCCTCTCCAGGGGGATAAAAGCCTGCCAGGCAGGAAGCCCAGTGTGGTGGTATGGTGGTGTGTAGAGCAGTGGTCGCCAACCAGTGGTCCGAGAAAATTTGGGTGGTCCGCGGAGCCGCAGCCGGAGGAGAGAGGCGGGGTCAGTAAGAGAGGCGAGCCGGGGAGGGGGAGAAGAGCGGGGCCGGAGACAGAGACGGGGCCGGGAGAGAAGAGGCGAGCGGGGTGGGGAGAAGAGCGGAGACGGAGCTGGGTCCGGGAGAGAAGAGGCGAGCGGGGTGGGGAGAAGAGCGGGGCCGGAGCCGGGGCTGGGAAAGAAGAGGCGAGCGGGGTGGGGAGAAGAGCGGGGCCGGAGACGGAGCCGGGGCCGGGAAAGAAGAGGCGAGTGGGGTAGGGAGAAGAGCGGGGCCGGAGCCGGGGCCGGGAGAGAAGAGGCGAGCGGGGGTGGGGAGAAGAGCAGGGCCGGAGCCGGGGCCGGGAAAGAAGAGGCGAGCGGGGTGGGGAGAAGAGCAGGGCCGGAGCCGGGGCCGGGAAAGAAGAGGCGAGCGGGGTGGGGAGAAGAGCAGGGCCGGAGCCGGGGCCAGAGCCGGGGCCGGGAGAGAAGAAGCGAGCGGGGTGGGGAGAAGAGCGGGGCCGGGGCCGGGAGAGAAGAGGCGAGCAGGGTGGGGAGAAGAGCGGAGACGGAGCCGGGGCCGGGAGAGAAGAGGCGAGGGGGTGGGGGGAAGAAGAGCGAGAGCGGAACTGGGAGAGGAGAGGAGGCAAGCCGGAGGGGGCGGGGGGAGGAGGTAAGTGGCGGGAGCCCCGCATACCTGCCGGGGAACAGGATGCTTTCCCACTTTGCAGGGAATAGCTACCATCATCTCTATTTTTAAATTAGCAAATTGCATTTTAAATAGTTTTCAGGGTATTTAAAAACTTTTTTCTGTAATAAATGAAAGAGTAGTGATATTTAGATGAGTTGTGTGCCAGGAAGAGAAAACCACCAAACAAGGACCTAAAGCGATTTTGAAAAGGGAATGGGGGGGGGGGGCAGAGGCGCAAGGTAAAAATTTTGCCAAGTTTGCTATTTTATAGCAGCTTCCCTCTCCTGCAAATCTGGGTCTGTGTCCATTGCTCCTTTTTGCTGCTTCTCTCTGGTCTGGTGCTAACCCCTGAGGGTTATGTCTGCTCTTAGTCAGCCCACTTGACAAGTTTGATTGTCCTTGATCTGTCTCTCCTTCCTCATTCACACCTCATTCATTCAACAGGGCACTTGATTATAAAGTGGGGGGGGGGGGGGAGAGATCTTATTCTACTTCTAGCAGAGACATTTTTATTTTACCTTAATTATACTACCTTGGGGGCTATAACAGATTACCAAAGTTCAATACAGAGTTTCTAAAACAAGGTTATATGAAAAGGTAGAACACAAAAGTCATTTAAAAGTTAAACAACCCCCCCCCCCCCGCTCTTGCCACCCCCCCCTCCTCCCCCAGGCCTTTTTAAAAAAATTCATGTTAGTGGTCCGCGGGATTCAAAATTGTGAGTTTAGTGGTCCCTGAGGTCCGAAAGGTTGGCAACCACTGGTGTAGAGGAGCTAAGCTGTAGAGCTGTGTATAGAGCTAAGCTGTAGAGCTGTGTATAGAGCTGTGTATAGTAGGTGGTGGGGTTGCATAAGCTGCACTCTGAATAAAGAGCACTGTTGGGAGCCACAGAAGAGAGTCTCCTGCCTGTTTGTGACCGGGGGGGGGGGGGGGGGCGAGAAGGCGATCTGTTACAATATATCATACATATATATAAAGTTTGGGGAGGAGGTGTTGCACCAGAAGAGCTACAGCAATGCAATCCCCCAGCATTTTACTATCATTATTTGTGTTGCAATAGCAACTAGGAGTCCTTGTCATGGACCAGTACTCTGTTGTGTGAGGAACTGAACAAACAGAACAAAAGGATGGTCATACATGCACTATTTATATATATAAAATAAATTAAAGCTACAATCCTCAGAATCACATAACTCCTGGAGCTGGGCTTTCCCCCCTACCAAACATTGCGAGTCTCGCAACAAAATCACGAGATTTGGCCATGCCACATCCTAAAAGCTTCTAGGAACGTTTGCACAGGATTTACTTTCTTTTGCAATGAACGCTAACTGCAGTTTTACATCCTGACACTTTATGGAGACAATTAATTCCCACTACGGGACACTTACTAAGCCTTTCGCTCCCTACTAATCGTGATCTCATAGATTTTCTTCTTTTTCCGCCTCGCTTTTATGGTCGCTTGACCTTTTTCCAGCATTAAAGGATTTTCTTCACATATTAACTCTGCCATTTCAGAATTCATAGCTTCTAGCTAAATATTCATAACCCAGAGCGACTTGCAATAGATCCACTTTTGAAAATATGACAAACAGCATATATCAAAGGCTAGAATTGAACTGAATACCAGTCACAAACTCAGATAGATACAACCCATGTTTTGTTGAAAATGCCTTTTTCGGTGCAGCAGGTCTTTAAAAGCAAAGACAATAAAACTGTGTTTTTTCCTTAAACAAAAAATAAATAATAGTTGGTAAGTTAGGAATCAGCTCAGAGATGCAGCACAAATACAAAATAGTTCAGTGCCAGAGACAAATTACATCTAGGATTTCCAGTGTATACTTTTTGGCAAACTATGTAAATAGATACATGATGTTTTGAGAGTCCTCTACTGGAAATTCCCACATTACCCAGAAACCATAACAGGAAGCTTGATGTGTTTGAAAAAAAATCAATGAAGTATGAACAAAAGGATAGAGTTGGAGACAAGACAGCGAAAACTGCAAAGGAAAGGAATTCTGAAGGGAAAGGGAAAGGATAGCAGCAAGAATGTCCCCCCGTAAAGGAAAACAGCAGACTTGGAATCCTGTCTGGATTGGTTGGTTTACTAAAGGACTGTTCCCCCTGTCAGTTACATCACTAGCAACCAATGGTGTTTGTATTAGTAGGAGATCTCCAAGAACATGGGTTTCTAAAGGCCTTAGAAATGCCTAATCCAAAGCCCAGCAAAGTCAATGAAAACACTTCTACCGTCTTCAACCATGGCCCAAAAGAGAAAATCAAACGTTGAGCTCATTGGGATATTCACAAGCTACTTTGACCCAAATCACAGATTCTGCTCAATGTTTCCAATTTTGGCATCAAAATCAGAAGGAAAATCAAGCGCCTTCATATTCTATGGTGCATGAATTATAGCTGGTGTAAACAAGCATTGCGCCATTGAAATCAAGTGTACAAGAACCTGTTAATCAATGGAGCTATGCTGACTCACGCTAACAGGGGATTTGGCTCACTAGTTGCAGATTACGAGTGTGGAATGTTTATCAGTGAAGCTCCCAGAAACAGAAGCGTGTGTAGATTGCTAAGCAAAATTAATTCAAAAACAGTTATCTAGAATAAAAGACTAGACTCACCAGTCTGCCTAAGGAAAATTCTTTGGAGCCGATAGGGAAAAATCACCATGCAACCTGGTGTGGAGATGATGCAGTGAAACCAAAAACTTTATCTAAAAATCTCTTAGCAATGGAAGTCCAAGATATGTTCTTATGATACGTGAGACCCTGGATTCTAGGACATACTGGAAATTGACACCTTCATTTAAATTTTAAAGTTCCTGTTTTACTGAATTCATTTTTGAAATGAATATTACATCCAATATAGAACCTCTGCCTCATATTATTTATTCGGGTGATAAATTCCATTTATTTCATGCTGTCCCCATGTTTTCAGCTGCCCATGTGTTGCAGAGTTTTGAACCGACAGTGCAGGACTCGCTGCTATTCACTGATTCTAGATACAACCAGAATCTGAACCAGGCTTTGTCACGTCCTTACTAACTAGTGTGAACACTATATTGTACTAGACCATGAGAGTTATGTTAGAGTATTTACTACTCCTATTCCCAACCCCACATCCTATGGTCTAGAGCAGACTGTTGGCCCAAAAATACGTATTTGAAAAAACCGAGCCATGAAAGGCCAAATGAAGCACTCTGCAGAGGCCCAGGGGCTGATTCCACATTCCTGTTGCATCCAAAACTCTTACTGGCTTCAGTGGGAGTTCGGAGTGTGCAAGGAATTAATTATGCAGCTATATCTAGCCCCTGTCCTCTTGTGCCATTAGAATATAAAGTCTGTGTTTAGTACTTGGAAACAGATACATTTTCCTGGAGTGGGAACTGCGGGGGTTTGAATGCAATGTGCAGTGAGGGCCCAGTCCTGGGAGGAGCTGAGCACTCACAACCCCCCCGGAAATTAAATGTGAACCGGGGGTGCTTCACAGCCTTCCTGGATTGGGCTCCATGGACCCAATCCAATGTCAAGAGTAAGTGTCATTAAGGAAAAAATCTTTGGAACATGCGCTTTCTAAATCTCATTCTCATTTTTAAAAACAATCCAGGGCTACTTTTCTTCCTTAGAATGCATGTAGAATAGTGTACCTGCTTCTCTTCCTCTGGCTTTATTTTTAGTTGATGGTTCTGTAGAACACATTCTTGAAAAATTAATTACAGTCGGCTACAGGGAAACGCAGCCCCTCATCTTGCCGGCGATCTCAGGTTTTCAGCATCACATTTACTTACATTTTTACTTACAAATTTACTTACATTAATTTTATATAAGCCATAATAATATAATAAAATATTATAATATATTAATATAATATAATATAATATATAAGCCATAATTTAGCTTTGCTAAATTTTTCCTTACAAATTACTTATATTAATTTTACATAAGCCATAATTTAGCTTTGCTGCTTCATTTAATATTTCATGCAATTGCACCACTTTGTTAACAGACTGACCAAACACAACTGGCCAGAGCTTCCATGGCTGGGAACCCATGTGGCTTCATTAATCTCATCATAACAATGCTAATTTACTCCATCTGAGGATCTGGTCCATTGTACCAATGTGCAACATTAAGATTTGAAATATTTCAATATGTCAACTAGCTTTGAAGAGATTTTTTTAAAATTGTACTTGGCTTTATTAAAACCCAGAATTTTTCAGAAGGGAATAAAACACCTCAGCAAACCCCGGTCACCAGACATTCTTCCTATTCAAAGGCTTGGCCAGTTCGAGGTAAGTGCAGTCATGTCTCCACTCAAACAACATAACCAAGCTCTACAGCAGTGTCTTTCAACCTTTTTTTATTTGAGGACCCCTAAAAATGTTGACTGGTGGTGGGGACACCTTTGGAAATCTTAGAGATACACTGTGGACCCCCAGGCGTCCATGGGCTGCAGGTTGAAAACCACGATTCTAAAGCATTGTTGTTCTCGCTGGATCCCCTGACATGGCTGTAATGTAAACACAGATTCAGAAACTATTCCAAAAACCACAAAAATACTTGGCTGGCATTTGACAGGAGCAACGTTATGTAGAAAACTACATATTATAAGCTAAGCAGTGAACAATCAAGTCTCCTTTAGCAACATTTCCAGATCAGGATCTTGATGGAGTAAACTGATGTCGCTCCACTGAAATCAGTGGAGCTCCACAGATTTGCAATAGTTGAGGATTTGAACCTTCTGGCAGAAATGTATAGATGCTAATTTTCCTCCACTGCCACCACCACCAGTACCTGAATTTTAATTATACCTCCACTTGATTCATTTCTAATATATCAGAAGTCAGTCAACTTGATCACTAGAGGGCAGCAGAAATCAAACTTTCATTAGTATTCTACATGCTAACATCCAATACTGGGTTATTTCAGTGGGACTTTTAGGGGTTCTCTTCTGAAAATAAAAGAGTACAAGTGTACATCTATAAATCCCTCCTGATCAAGCCAAACATCAGAATGTACGTGGCAGGCAGATATTTTGATGATTATTTTGTATTAATTTTTGCATGCACAAGTGTGCATCTACCTTTGCACAGTCACAATGATTGTACATAGGCATGGGCATTTAGGCATCAAAATTCCCATTGGCATATCCAGGCTCTGCATGGAACTGTGGCAACCATGCATGCAAGTGGGCCTCTTATTTTAGCTAAAATTTGGCTCTGCATGGATAACGACTGGAGAAAACCTGTTTTGGACTTGCAGGGTATGTAAAGACTAATGAGCTTTTATATAAAGCCTGTGGTCTTTGGCATTACACTTCCTCCTTAACAAATGCAGCGAGTTACAATATGTTCTAGAAGTTCCATTTCTCCTGTAGTTAGGTAAGTAAGCTGGGGTTGTCTTTAATGTGCAGGATAAAGAATGAATACATTGAATTTGATATTGCCATGAACTTCTGAGAGGCCTTTCAAGTGCCCAGGCAGACTCAAATGGCTAGATGGTATTAAAAGTACACCCTGTTCCTTTAATATTCAACATTCCACGACAGCACGCATGCATAACCCAAGTACAAGAAAAAGCTACAGCACGTAAAACCATTTCTACTCATCACATACATAACAGAGCTCTACTGGAAAAGATGGAAGAGGCTCTTAAAAGGCAGAGAGCAGTAAACAGAACAGTTGGGGACTGGTCAGAATAAATATGCATCAATACTGACTTCTCATTTCAGATACCAGTTGCAAAAATATCATAACCAGTGCAAACCAGAGGGGGGCGAGGCGGGTAACTGTAGAGCGCTGTCTACACAGCTATTTTTAGCATTAGCCCCATGATCCCGAGGCTGTGAACCTGGTCTTGGAGACTCACTGCTGCTGCAGGCTGAATAGACATACCCAGGGTGAGCAGCGGGTAGCCTGGGAGGGGTCTTGTTCCCAGAAACAGCTTTCAGATTCTCAGCCTCCTTACATCACGGGGCGCTCCTGGGCAGGGGGCCACAGCCTCAGCAGGTCTCCAGCTACACTGCTCCTTTGAAGCCAAATTTAAACCAGATGATGATCCAGTCTTCAGACTCTGACCTCTGCTCCGGTCACATCACCAACATCCCCCTTCTTGCTCCCCTTCCGAATTCCCTCCTCTCCTACTCCTTTGCTCCACTGACATCATCATCACCTTCCCTACAACGTACGCCTCCTTTCCTTTCCACCTGCTTCCCACCCCGCCCCTCCAAAGTCATCACTTGTAACAATTTTCATAACCCCTCCACAGAAGGAATTGGATATGGGGAAGGCTACAGGCACAGAATCCGTGACTTCCAAAGACCTCCGTGACTTCTGCCCTGGTGGCTGGGAGTTGCCGGGTCCTGCCGCCTCCCACAGCAGGGAGCTGCAAGGTACCCCCATTGCCTGAGGCAGCGGGCACCCAAGCTCTCAGTCGCCATGGGCAGTAGGGTACCCCGCAGCTCCCAGCCACTGCAGGCAGGAGGGGAACCCCGCAGCTCCCCAGCCGCCACCATGGGGTAGGGGGACACTGGCAGCTCCTGCCACCACTGCGGGGCCCGTTGACCCCCATCACTCCCCACTGCAGCAGGGGGACCCTTGCCGCTGTTCCCCACTGCCACGGGAGAGCAGGGGGACCCCTGCAGCTACCAGCCACCACGTGGGCAAGAGGAGCCCTGCAGCTCCCCACTGCAGTGTCAGATTCCCACAGCTCCCCGCCACTAAGAGGGAGACAGGGGGACCCTGCGGCTCCCCTCCGCCACTGGGGGCAGGGGGACTCTGGAGCTCTGAGGCCCCCATAGATAGTGGGGGCCCCAGAGCTCCCAGTCACCCTGCAGTGGCCCGGACCCTTCCCATTTTATCATAGATATTTTTAGTAAAAGTCACAGACAAGTCATGGGCTTCTGTGAATTTTTCCTTATTGCCTGTGGCCTGTCCAGGACTTTTACTAAAAATAGCCATGACAAAATCTTAGCTTTAGAGATGAGCCGACTTTCCCCACGATCCTTGGCTTGGATGCTGTATCCCCTTCCTCACACCCTTTATTTTTTAAGACTGCACGGCTCTTAAGGGCTAGATCCATGTCTTCCTCTGTGTCTGGACAGCACCTGGCACATGTTGGATGCTACCGTAATGCAAATAGCAGCAAATAAAGGAACAGAATATCAGTTTCATTGAAAAAAACTCAGCAACATCAAAATATGAACATAAATATTGTAAGATCTTTTTAAAAACTTGAAATGATAAAACAATTTGCCTGGATTTAAAACAGTCCCCAACAGAGCCAGTATCCCAAACCCTGCAAAGTTGTGCTAGGATGGGAGTAATGCAGCTTAGAAATGTTATAAACACAGTCAGTTAGTTTTATTTTCCGAGCTGAGTAGAAACATTAAAAAAAAGAAAGATGCAAAGTACAATTTTCATCAGTTTTACTATTCTAAGGTCCATTGCTGTATAAACAAGGAAATTTTGAGTGTGTGTGTATGTGTGTTTAAATATGTTCTTTTTGACCTACCAATGTCCCTTTAACTTCAGTTTGCTGCTGGATATGCTGTATCTTCGTTACAGCAGGAGAATGCTTACTGGGTAATGACTCATAAATCACTCGTTCGCATGTACATTTGGTGTTTATTAACATTTCCATGTGACTGGGAACACTGTTTTGCTGATTCAACAGTCTAATGAAGTTACCCAACTACTATGACGCAACATTTCCCTTCCAACAAAATGATATATCCTCCCTATGTTATACACACTTTTAATTGTTCCTAGGTTACACTAAGGCTACATAAATATTTATTCGGTTTGCCTGAAGGCTGAATGACATGCCTTCTGGTCAATATCCTCCAGTACAGGAGGAATGCCAGAAAAACATTATTTTGTCTCCATCTGTATCTCCACTAAGGAGGTTGTTATGTTCTGAGAGAGCTTGGCTCCTGCTGGCTGTACTTCTGTGCGCTGAAAAATTAACATTGGAGCAAGCGAGACCACTGTCCTTGTCAAACTACAAATGGCATTTAAAACAGAGTTACAAGAATTACCTGTCATTCCAACTGCCTAAACCATAGGAGCCGGGCTCCAAGTCAAAAGGCTTATAGTATAGGTTAGAGCAAATCGCTGCTCTTAACCTAAATCTTACAAGCTGGCATGCCATCACCACTTATCATGCTGATGAATATGGTCTCGTCATTTCCTTCCACTCGCCCATTTCTCTGACTGCGTCCATCTGTTGTCTCTCGTTTCAGACTTAGATTATAAGCTCCCCGGGGCAGGGCCCATCTTTTTGTTCTCTGTTTGTACAGCACCTAACACAGTGGGGTCATGGTCCATAACTGGGGCTCCCAGGTGTCATTGCAATACAAATAAATAACAATAAGAAGTCACTGGAACACTTTTCACTATTTCATGAGCGGAGGAAACAAGAACTAGGATTGTAACTCTAAGATTCTTTGGTATGATTTAATTCCCCAAGAAAGTTCCCCTTAGATGTAGGGTTTAGTTTTCACTGCAGTTATGTTTTCTGCAGCCAAGATGACTGAGGATACAACTACACTGCAAAAAAACCCAAACAAACCAACCTTGATTCAGGACTGAAAATAGCAGTGTAGACATTCCTGTTTGGGCTGGACCCCAGGCTATGAAACCCAGCGAGGGGGGGAACATTTGTACTGCTATTTTTAGCCCCGTTGTAGTGCAAACCTCATAGTGCTCAAGTCAGTTGACTCGGGCTCTGCGACTTGCTGTGCGGGTCGTTTTTTTGCAGTGTTGACTTACAAAGGATTTATGTAAGCTTGAACAACCTAGATTAGAAAGCAGATGTCTCCTTTTAAAATAAAATACGTTAATGATTTTATAGATGTGCTTAGGCAAACTTGCATATAGAACATTGATGCTATTCCATACAGCAGGCACTCAGATATTTGGAGCAGCATTGTTTTATATAGACACAACTGTATAGAAAACTACACTCAAATAAGAATTTGTTTAGATTGCAAATTCTTTGGATCGGGGCTGTCTAATTATGTGTAGTCAGTGTCCACCACAGTTTGGCTCTAATCACAGCTTCTAGGTGTAATTGAAATGTGAATAAAGAAGAATTTGGAGCCTGATCTTACATTCTCTGCGAAATCCAAAGTGCCCACTGAAGTCAGCATGTGTTGTACATGAACAAAGACGCAGGATCTGGCCTCTACTGCCTCAAAACACGACATGAAGTTTCACATTTGAGCAGTTTGTCTTTGTTTTTTCATAGGTCATGGCTGGCTGATTAGCTGTAAACTCCATGCGCCTCAAACCAATCTCGGGACCGCAGAGTAATCACATGTTCCTCCTACACCCCAACATTAATCACCAACACAATTAACTTAAATTGTACCAACCCTTGCTGGAGAAGAATACGATCTGAGTAAATAGCTCATGATACACACACCCATCACACAGATTGCCCACATTCATTGTTAGTTTAGTCTTTACCTAAGCATGCTGAAGAGGCAAAAGTATCCACAGAACTACACGGCTCGTCACTGGTCCCAGTGCTGTGTTCTGGCAGGAAGCTGTCTTTTATATCATAAGCAGAGGGAAGGTCCAGTATGCTGCTGTCCTCTGAGGGGTGGCTCGATGCTGTTTCCTCTCCCTCCATGGCCCCACTGCGGTGAAGACACAACTGTTACTGACAGCCAAATGCTAGCAGGAAAACCCAAAGGAAAGCAAACTCTGAAGCGCCCGTCTGGTTGTGCTCTTCATCATCACGCAACAGAATTTTGGTTTCAGCATTTAATCATTGATTAAACAAAGGGAGAGTGGGTCTAAGAAGAGGAAGGCGGCATGAAAGAAATAGATTTTGCTGTTCTTGGGGAGAGGGGATAACTTGGAAGTCTAAGCATCAAGTCTGACATACCTGGACACACATGGAGTCTAGAAGAATACTGAGGCACATGCTAAACACTGAGCACATGACCCGTGTTAGACTGCTCATGTCGTTAAAATTAACGACATTTCTGGAGTCCTTTTTCTGGATTGAGGCCTCTAGCAGCAGCTGGGTCAGCTCATCCCTTCATTCTCCTGACGTAGATTAAACTGAAGACATTGCAGCAGCTTACCAGGAGACAGGAGGGTGTCTGAAAAAATTAACGTCCTCTCTGCTCAGCGGAGACATTAATACGCCTACTCTACATGTCAAAACACTGGAACTAGGCCTAGGAATCCCTGGCCAAAATTCCATCTCTGGGCTGGGTGCCGTGCACCATGCTTCAGCTATCCTCCACCCTAGTCATCTTGGTTACAAGCAGAGCTTCCAGCAGTCTAGTTGCTGTACATAAAAGAATGCAGGTGCTTATGCTCTTCAGTGGGTTACTGAGGGAGGTGGTAGAATCTCCTTCCTTAGAGGTTTTTACGGTCAGGCTTGGCAAAGCCCTGGCTGAGATGATTTAGTTGGGGTTAGTCCTGCTTTGAGCAGGGGGTTGGACTAGATACCTCCTGAGGTCCCTTCCAACCCTGATATTCTATGAAGACAAAGCAAAAGGAGGGAGGGGAGGAGAGGGCAAAGGGGAAAAAACACACCAGCTAGGTGGCGATTGGCCATGTCTGTATAATGACATAATGGATTTCTAGATGCCATACAGCCAGCCTCCAGTTAACTTGCTCCCAGGCCTCTACTGGAGAGGCTCATCTCAGAGGAAAAGTGACGGTGTGACTGAACCCCTGAGTTCTCAGATGCGCAAGAGGGGGACACATCCTTTCATTTGCATTGTACCTGTGAATGGATCGCTGACGATTGAACAACCCTTTGGGCAGTGTCCAGAAGTAAACAGGTTGCCAGTGTTTGTGATCATCTGTCACGCAGCTTTCCCTTCTAGGAAGTCTGTCAGCTGAAGCCTTCTGGAATGAAAAACAGGTCGATTAGATTTCTTGCATCAGCTGATCATACTGCCAAAATAGTATGACCTTCAAAAAGCGTGTGCCGCTTGAAGTCAGCACATTCCCCACTGTTTGACAAGACGGACGCAGGAATGGATCTTCCTGGGGAAATAAAAATAGCACATTCATGAAATAATTTCCTTCAATCTTTTTACAGTAATGCCAGCCTCACTGAGAAGCTAACACCCTCCATACTTGTATCGGTGGGGCGATGCCACGTGACCTCGCATTTATTCAAAAACTTTGAGGCAGGGAACTAAAAATCAAACAGCCTCCTGGCTTAGCCTGGGCCCACCTGTGAAAGAACGGCTGTTTCCCCAGCCCGTCTACCCATAATGCTCTGTAGCTGCCATTCTGAAGCCAGCAAAGTCTGTGCTGTACCAAGGCTCTCCAGGAAGTATATTCTAAGAAGAACACATGATCTAGCGCTCAGAGGTGGGCACCAGGCTCGGGGACCTGGGTTCTATTTTCCACTCAGCCAATAAACTCACTGTGGGATTTTAGGCAAGTCACTGATAACCATGATTTCCAAGGACTGGCCACTTACTGGCAGCGTCTCAATTAGTCCTGAGCATCTGCAGCTCCCATTGACTCCAGTTGGAGATGTGGGTGCTCAGAACGTCTCAAAAATCAAGGCCAAGGTGTTTCGAGTCAGGAACCAAAGACTGAAACGTGCCAACACAGTACTGAAAATTGCAAACTTCGTGCTGCTGAAGCTCGGCTTCCCCATCTGTAAAAAGGTGATGCCAATGCACGCCCACCTTAGTAACACACTCCCGGATCCTATGATCCAAGGTGCTATATTAACCACAAATACCATTATTCCTATTTTTACCTGGAAGACCAACCACGTTGGAGATCAGACTTTTTGAATACAAGCACAGCCTGGCAATAATTGGTTAGAACAAGTTCTCAATCTATGGCAGAAAAATAATGACTAGTAAACAAACCAAAAACACAGACACCTCCCCACCCCCCAGCTTCTAGCTAACACCCTGCTGTAGCTGCTGGTCACTCACTAGCGCCCTCAGATCCCCCAACTTCTCAACCCCCCCCCCCCCGACGAAGCCAAGTGGAGAGGTATTAACGGACCACTCTACTTTGCATGGTCCCGTCCAATATGCCATCTGTGCAATGTGACCAGACAGCAAATGTGAAAAATCAGGACAGGGGGTGGAGGGTAAGAGGTGCCTATATAGGAAAACGACCCATAAAAATCACAACATCTGGTCACCGTAAATCTGTTCCACCTTGTGAGGCCAGGACGGAGTCCCTTGCCCAGCTGTCTTTGTAAGCTCAAAAGCGCATCTCTCTCACCAACAGAATCCAGTCCAAAAATATATATTAAACCCCCCACCTTGTTTCCCCAAAATCCCCACCCCCCTAAATCCACTGGCACCCCTATGCAGCACCCCTATGCCCAACCCCAGCAGACACCATTAAAGCAGCATGTAATCCCCAGACACCATCCCATGGAGACAGCCTGCAAGGGGAGAGGGCGCAGACCCTCATGAGCTGGGTGTTATACTCACACAGCTGAAGCAGAAAAAATTGGGAGCTGCAGCTCCTGAACTGGAAGTGCAAGAGCCATCTTTCTTGAGGGCACGAAAGCCGAACGGGAAGTAGTTGAGGCTCTTGTTTGCTGATGATAAATGTCTCCCCAGGGTGGCTGGAAACCATTTTTGTTGTGGGTAAAAGCAAACAGTTCTGATAGTGCAGAAGACCGAGAAACTGATCAAGAGACACAGCTAATAACAACCCTCCACCGGTGACAACAGGGGGGGGGGGGGACTTTTAAATGTAAAGAAACTTTTTTAACAATCCCAGGCTAAAGAAAATACAAATCCTAAAATCAAAAGCATGGTACCTGCAAAGGCTATACTTGCCAGCATCTTACATCCAGGAGACTGACACACACAAACCTTGTGTGGAGATTTTGTTCTGACTAGCATGGAGACATAGTTTATCATTAAAACAGTGAATGCACTGATCCTGTTAGTTCCCAGAATATTTTGGAAAACCCGGAGCAGTTTCCTGCATATAGAAGATTAGATTAGTGCATTTCAAAACAAAACCTTCAGACAGAAAGACAAAAAAAAAAAATTCTCCTGCATGCTGGAAGTCTAATTCTCTAGCATTATTTGCTGTAAAGTTTCTAGAAAACACATTTTTAAACTCACTATGATGCCTGCTGTTCTCGTCTTAGTTTTTTCTTGTGACTCTTACCCTCCCCTCTTCCCCCCATCTTTACTCCACTGATTTTCCTTTCCTTTCTTTGTTTTCTTGGACCCCAAACCCACATGGACAACTGTATAGGGGGAACACTGTTCCTTCATAGATCCCGCTGTTGTCCCAGAAATAAATCCCCAGCATTCCAGGGAAATGTATTTATGTTTTGTGTGTCTAAAATCTTTGTTTTGAAGTCTTCTGAATACAGGAAAATGCATGTTTCTTCCGAATATTGGGTGGGGGGGACTCAGATACCTACTGTTTTGATTCTTTTCTGATTTCAGTGAGGCTGAAAGTGGGCAAAGGGGCACACCTATGCAGGTCAATATGCAGGATTGGACCCTAATCCCTCTCCCCTTCCCCCCATCCTTACACCATATACATCTTCCTAACCCCATACTTCTTACATCTCTTCTTTCTCTTCAAAACACCCCTTTTTTCTGTTTCTGACTCTTTACTCTCAGCTGATGTTTTAAAAACCAAGTATCGTTTTTCGTGTGGATATGTACAGTTAAATTCACAGATGATGACACATGTTAAATACAAAGATAGATATGCAGATTTGAAGTGTGGATTATTATATATGTGGGGGAACATTGATATTTAGTGCAGTGTTGCTATACTCTAGCAAATTCACAGGTACTTGGTGCAGCATGGTGATACACATGTATATACAAACGTATTTGGTGCAATTATTTCATTCAGTGCTAGGTCTGCTAGCAGTTGGCGTAGACTTATTATGCATGAGTCAGTACCTGGGGCCTTTGTGCAGTATTGTTGTAGGTAGGCAGGTGATAGTGAATTAAGAGTGAAATCCCTCCCACCCTTCTACCTTACTCAGGCACAAAGCTAAAATGATTGAGCTTTGTGTGCATATCTCCATGGGCTCAGAGGGTTGGAATTCAGTGCCACAGCCCATGGGTATGCCCCAGGACTGCAATGTAGCCTCTCCGTGGAATGGAATAATTACTACTACATCTCCACAGAAATTCTTAGCCACAGGATTTATGTTAATTAAGGATTCTATTACCCAGTCTTCAAGTCCCCATTGCAGACTGGCTTATTCAGGGCTGGCAAGAGACCATGCCACACCCCTTAGCAGCACACAGGTGGAGAGATCCCCCTCTGCTACACAAATGCTCCATTTGCTGCCCTTGTGCACATCTGCACACTTAAATGATGAATAGAGCCTACCTCCGGTGAATATGTACATTATTCCATTGATAAACCACACCCCATGTGCAATATGAACACACAAACAAAACTTAGAGGCCAGATACTCCAGTGGTGAGAGCATTATGAGAACAGATAGGATAGATAGGATCCGATAATACATAGAATTTACAGCATAATCCAAGGTCAATATCAATTTTAACAATCTCTTGCACACCCATCCAACCCCCTAGAACTAATCACTTCCACCTCCTAAATTGCCTCGGCACACCTTGACCCATTCCCTTGTCAAAAGCCTAGGAGCACAAACACCCAGGGTTGTGTAACACCAAGAGGGTATATAAACTCCACAGTCAAGGGATCCCTCACTGAAATTGCCCGGCCAGCAGTCCTCACCCACTCACACGGGATAGGGGGCAACTCATCGGAGTCCCCTGAGGAGAGAGACAGTCTCTAAGGTAGGCCAGATACGCCATTTAAGGTTTTATATGTCTAATGCAAGCCTTGAGTTGCACCAGGAGACAAGACGGAAGCCAGAGCAGATCACAGCAAAGGCATGTAATGTGTTACATGAGAGAAGCTCCACTAGAAAGTAGAGCACTGCATTCTGCAGTAGCTGAAGTACTCTGAAATGGCAGCCCCACACCTGAGTACTCATAGGAATGCACTAGTGCTCACATGCCTAAAGCTGCTCATGTGCGTAAGTGTTTGCAGGATCAGGCCCACATTGTGCACCAATCCATTCCTGTGGTGACAATCAAAGAAAAAAGGTTGCTACCTTCTCTCCAGTCACAAGTGTAGGAGAAAAAAAACCACTGCACTGCTCTCTTACCTTAGTATCCAGAAGCAGCAGGGCTCTAACACCCCAAACTGTGAAAGGAAAGATGATAGGAAGGTGGCCTTAAAGTACATTATCAAATTAATTCCTGTTTTATTTTATTGTCAGATTGAAAATACGGTTATCAATTATGCTAATTGTAAAGACATTCAGAACAAGGCATGACCTGGAAATACAAAGATCTTCTTTAGATTTGCCTAGGGGTTTTCCCCTGTGCGCATTAATATAAAAGCTCTGCTTGCTCAGAAGTTAGAACTCAGTTCTACTCCTGGAGCAAGCAGTAGAGCCAGGTCCATGCCTTCCTTATGAGAAGTGGGTTTGGGGCTTAGGTAGGGAATCAGGACTGGATCCTCGGCTAGTGTAAATCAGGAGAAGGGGTAACTTGCACCCGCTGTGGATTATTATTTACCATTATTTAATACTTACATTGTAGTAGCACTTAGAAACCAACAAGGTCCAGGCTCCAGTGCACCAATATATACAAAGCCATCGTCCTTGCCCCAAAGACTGTAACAGCTCAAAGACATGTGGATAGGATTCATGTATGGAGGGTGGGCTGTAACGGTGTATGCAATTCTTAGCCAATCGGTTGTTGTGATTAAAAGTGGATCTGACCCTGAATCTCTTCCACAAGCCTCTTGGCACCGAAATCAGCGGGAACAGTGAATAGGGAATTGGGTTCACTGAGAAACATGGGGAGGGATGTCGCTGGAAGCGTAAGGAGGCTGTGCAATCTTATAGGCCACACAGCCTCAAGGGTGCTATTGCTTGTTAAACAAGGTCTTCTCAGGCCCCACTTCCTACCAATCATTGTAACCACATGAGGTGAAAGACCAAATGAGGGTCTCATTTTTCCCTTCATTGTCTGCTGAAAGTGAAACACACTCCTCTTGTGCTCTCAGTGAACTTTTCATATTCCCTGCCTTGTCAGCGTGAACTATGATCCTGTGACCTTTGTGTCTCGAGAACTGCACTGAAAATTATCAGCACAAGAGGAAAAAAGTTACATAGAACAGTTAGGTCAAGTGCTGCATTCTGTAGTTCGTATCGTGCCTCTTTGTCTTAATAATGTGCTAAAAATAACCCTCTGGTAAAATGATCCTACACGTTACATTCAAACTGGGCTAGAGGTTGATACGCACTTAAGACAGGAAATGCAAACTTAAGACTCAGACTTGAAGGCCACTATGGAGAAAGCATGATCATGTGACTCAAGTTTGGAGATTATGAAATAACTTTGGTTTCTCGTTATTGCTGGATTGTGTCATAATTAATATTACTGTTCTTCAGAATGTTGAAATCAGTTTAGCTCCACTGAGTTTGACTAAAGGAGCAAGAACCCCTAAACTAGTAATCCGGTAGGGCTGGTAAACCCCACAAGCCCAATAACTTCTATTCAAGGACCCTGTAAAAATCAACACAGAAATGGCAAATATGATCAGCAATTGCCTTCCCTCATCATCATTTTCTTTACTGTGACATAGTATCAAAAAAAAACAGTTGTTCCAAACATACTAACTTCCAGTTTAGAAAACCTGGGCATGTCCTATGCCCAAACCACTGGCCCTCAGAAAATGTGCTCTGTTAGAGCAGGAGATTTCTTTTTGATTGCCTAGTAACTTCCAGTTCTTCAAAAAAGAACTAGATAAGTTCATGGAGAATAGGTCCAACAACAGCTATTAGCCAGAATGGGCAGGGATGATGTCCCTAGCCTCTGTTTGCCAGAAGCTGGGAATGAGCGACGGGAAATGGATCACTTGATGATGACCTGTTCTGTTCATTCCCTCTGGGGCATAGATATTGGCCACTGTCGGTAGACAGGATACTGGGCTAGATGGACCTTTGGTCTGACCCAGTAGGGCCATTGTTATGTAACTTCTGAATCTCTGCCCTGTAAGTTCACCCTCTTTCTGGAACCTTTCCCATCACCGTAGCTCCATTTAGCTCCTTTGAATTTTGAAGACAAGCAGCTGAGGCTATTCTGCATCTGGCTACACTTTCTTAGTTCAAAGGGAAGGAGAATAACATTAGTCACTAGAATCCCAAGCAGCACTAAGCTTTCCAGAGAGCTTGTTGGAAAACAAACTGGTTCTCATTCAGCACATTTGGATGAAAACAAGGAGAAAATTTAAGTTTTGTTGAACTTTTCCACAGAAAAATTAGACTTTTTGGTGAAAAATCAAAACTCTTCAACCAAAACCTGAAATTTTTCAATTCAGAAATACTGCTGCAGTGCCTCATGTTCCCATTCTTCTGTATGAGCTAGGCTCCCCAGTTGGACTACGTCTTCCATGATGCACCATGGTCTGCCTTCCCGGTGAGGTGAGGTGGTTGCACCATTTCAGCCCCTGGCCATGTTGATGGTTGATGTAGTCCAGTGAGGGATTACCTTCCCATAGAGGAGAAAGGGGATATGAGGCTGTGGAACTACAACTCCTGTGAGGCACCATGGTAGGCTATTCAAGTTAAAAAATATATACAACCGTTCTTGGGCATGTGGGTTTTGGATTGAAAAATCAAACTTTTTGGCTACAAATTGACCCTTTTTGAGAAATTTTGTTTAGCTGAAAACCCAGTTCTCCAGAATCACGTCTAAAACTGTGGTCCATTTTACAACACGTCTACCAAGTGTGAATATTTGAAGCAGTTTTCTTTCTAAAGTGTTGATTCTCTTTGTAGAACTAAAATAAATATTCCTGGTTTTCCACCAGAGCATTAAATGGGCGGCTAGCGCAGTTCAGTCTGGATCACTCTGAAATCAAACCTGATTGGAGTTTGCTTGGAGTGATTATTGATGACTCAGACTCTTGGCTAATATTCTGAGGTCAATGTTTAATAACACTCAGCTCTATTTGAGTAGGTCTTTATTGCGTTAGCTAACACTTCAAATGCTGCCACTAATTGTCCCTTTGTTGATTGTATAAGAGTACTTCCTGTTAGTAAGCATAATTATACATTGCAAAAAGAGGGACAGTCAGCTGCTGGGAAAATCCATAGCCACTGAAAGCCACTCTGAGCTGGATTTATTTTCCCCAGCTGCAAAATATTTATTACTTCTCTTCTTTCTGCTTTAAATGCCGGGATGTTTACACTTGGCTGTTACTTTCATATGAAAGTGTCTTTTTTCATTTGAACAAACCAAAACATGATTTAATTTCCAGTGGGTCTTTTGGTGATGCCAGTTTATTAAAGGGTGGATTTTATTTCTGCAGTATCTGGTGTCATAGAGCCATCAGGTTAGCAGTAGCAGGAATGGAAGGATAACCAGTATGTTTATATTACCGTAGTGGCCAGAGGCCCTACCCAAGATCAGGGTCCCCTTGTGTGAGGTGTTGTATGTACACATAGTGTGAGACAGTGCAAGGCTTTTGATATCTTGTGTGTTTTCTCAATGCCCCCAGGTTCTGGAATCGTGTTTCAAGACCTCCTGGTTGTAAGGAAGAGCTTGAAAGTGGGAGCACTAAAGATTCTGGCACCAGAAGACAAATAAAAATAACCCTGCACTTGTTTTTTAAATCTCATGATTTTGAGGGACCTGGCTTATGTTTTTTGAACACTTGGGAGCAATATTAGAGGCTCCCTGCCCTAGGGAGCTCACTGTCTGAATAGAAAAGACAGACAACTCTGCTTTTCCTATTTAACTGAATTCCATGTCCTTGATCCCAGGCACCTTTGATTCACTCCTCCAGCTACTGCCCCATCTCCCTTCTGTGGGACATGCTATTGACAATCACTGGAGTGCCTCTCCTCCAATTCCATCCTAGAGCCTCTCCAGTCTGGCTTGCACATCATTGAAACAGCTCTCAGCAAAGTCTCTAATGGTTTCTTCCTCACCAAAGCTCAGATACAGTACTCCACCCTCCTCCTCCTTGACCCATCAGCAGCCTTTGACATGGTCAGCTATGTTCTTCTTGTCCTCTCTTGGCTTCCATGACTGTCCTCTCCTCGTTCTCCCCCTACCTCTCTCATTGCTCCTCCAGCTTGCTCTTCAGAGGATTCTCCTCACCATCCTCCCCTCCAGCTTTCTGTGGGAGTTCCACCAGGCTCTGTCCTTGGGCCCCTTCTCTTCTCCCTCTACACCTTATCTCTGGGTAACCTCATCTGCAAACACAAATTCAACTACCATCTCTGTATGCTGACTCACAGTTCTACCTCACTACTTCAGACCTGCCTCCTTCCATCCATGCTCTAAAATTTCCGCCAGTCTCCGCCATATCCTTGTCTATGTCTAGCCACCCTATCAAGCTCAACCTGACTAAAACAGAGTTCTTAATCTTCCTCCCCCACTGCCCAACCCAAGCCTTCCCCCTACCTCCTTTCTCCATCACTGGAGACAACACCACCTTCTTGACTGTCATCTGTGTCCAGGTTAAGGTCCCACATTTGACTCAGACTTCAGCCTGGATGTGAAGACCTAGCCAATGTCTAAGCCGCATGGATTCTTTCTGCATAACACCTGTAAAATGCGGCCTTCCTGCCCATCCACTCGGCTAAATCTCTCGTCCAGACTCTCATCATCTTGCATCTCAGTTACCGCAATATCCTTTTCTCTGGCCTTGACAAATGCACTCTTGCCTTGCTCCCATCCACTGATCATTTTCCTAGCCTGTCGCTTTGACCGTGTCACCTCTCTCTGTGCATCTTCCCCTTCTTTATCACATCAACCATAAGCTGATTGGCTTCACTTTCAAGGCCCTTCATCGCCAACCCCACCCAACCTTTCATCTCTCCTTCGCTAGTGATGTCGATATCAATAGGCCCATGGTGTCAACTCTCATTGCCACTCATTAACATTTTTTAAAAGCGCCCTTCTTGCTTTCCCCGCTGGCTGCCCCTCCTGCTTGGCAGGTGCTCTCCATAAACATCTACAGTAGTTACCTCCATCAGCCTCAAAATTCCCCTTTGTGTTGCCTATACAATTTGACAATGAATTAGGCCATTGGTGTGCTGAAGCCACTGCCTGTCATGTGGACTGGTGTTGTTTCCCCATTTGCTCAGTCTGTAGCCACCTGTCTTTTGTCTTTGGATCAGGGCCTGTCTTTGTTCTGTGTTTGTACAGCCCCTAGCACAATGGGGTCCAGATCCCCTCGGCCAGGAAGTCAGTGGCAGGGTTAGCAGTTCAGTACCTCATCTTCTTAAAGTATCCGGGATATTTTTGTCTGATGGCTTAAAAGCTCTTTGCTTACCTTTGAGACACATCTGTTCAGTAGGCCTGCTGCTGATCTCATTTGGCATTTCTAATTATCTTATCTCAGCAAATAATAAAAGGCCAAGTGGTCACAGCCTCACCCAGGGAGGACAAACAGAAGATTGCCCTTCCAGGTTCAGCTGACATCATCATCAGGCTGAGATATGAGCCTTGATAAGCGCAGTCCTGTTGCTATGTGTGGATGTGAAGGAGGAAGCAGAGGGGAAAAGAGCAGCGGCATTTGAAAGGCAGCATTGCCCAGTTGTTGGCTGTGTCAAGAACACCCAAAGACCAGTGAGCAGGGACAAAATCATCAGGCCAATGGAAGTGTGGGGGAGAAGGGATAGCAGCCTTCATCTACAACACATGCGCCTGCCATACACTAACAGCGTTTTCAAAGCACACTACAGACCTCTCTGTGCAGAGCGAGTTAGTACACTGCAGACTTTCCCCCAGAGTTAAGTCTCCATGGGGACCCTTGCACTCTCATGGGACCTATGCAGACAGTAGTAATGGGGAACGGTGGGAGAATAGAGCCTTACCTTTGTCAATAAAAGGCACCCAGAAAATCTGTGGGCCAGAATCCCAGCTAGGAATATAAGAATTGTCAAACGGGATCATACCCAAGGTTTGTCTAGCCCAGTACCGGGTCTCTGGCAGTGGCCAACACCAGCTACCTCCGAGGACAGTGTAAGAACCCTGCTGTACCAGAGGTGCAACACTCTGTCCCTGACATTAGGTTTCATCCTGATTTCTAATAGAGATTAGTATAAACTCTGAAGTATAAAATGTGTGTTGTCATTGTGACAGATCGCCTTCTCACCCCCCTCAGGAACACAGGCAGGAAACCCTTTTTTGCTCCAACAGTGCCCTTTAATTTACAGTGCAGGACCCCACCACCAATATATACAGGTTAAAACAGTTCATTAACATCCAGCTCTAAGTAGCTCATTAATATACAACTCATTAATATCCAGCTCTTAAACAGCTCATTAATACCCAGCTCTTAAATAGCTCCACAGGTTCTGGCTCTACAAACTCTATATAGTTCAGCCCCTAATACAATAATACAAACACAGCTCTTGATAGCTCACACAAACTCACACAGCTCTTGATAGCTCAGACACCACCACCACACTGGGCTTCATTCCTGGCAGCCTTATATCCCCCAGAGGAGGCTGCCAGGTGCAACCCATCCATGTTGATTGCCCTGCAAGCCAGGTGGCTGATTAGCCTTTCCTGCAAGGGAGGTTTGCAGGCTGGTGCTCCCTCTTAAAGAGCCCGCAGGGCTGGCTCAGGCACTCCTGGCCAGCACCCTGCCACATCATCAATCATGTCCAGAGTTATAATTAATCTCTATATAGATCAAATACAAGGTATTGTTCCACCCTAGGCATCAAGCGCAGAGGGGGGCGCCGGCATCCACAGTCCTAGTATCTGCCGAATTGCCGCCGACAGGCAGTCGACTTGTTGAGCTCCCGCCGAATTCTCAGCGGCAATACAGCGGCAGTTCAACACACCACATGCATTTCAGCGGGGATTCAGTGGACACTAGGATGCCTGACAGCCCCTTGAGCTGCTGCCGAATTGCCGCCAAGGGGGGCAAAAAGCTGCCCTCCAAATTCTGATGCCCTAGGCAACCGCCTTGGTCACCTAATGGGTAGTGCCAGCCCTGTGAATACCTGTTTGCCGCTTATGAAAGCCAGAGCTGCTGTGAGTAGGATTTAAAGCTGTGGGGGAAAATCCCATTGGATTTCAAGTCCAGTGCCTTAATCACTTAGCATCAGAGGCCCTGACAAGCTATGTATTGTACACACACATGTAATAAGAGACAGACTATGCCCCAAGAAATTAGTTTCAGTAGACTAGACTTGTATTATCCCCATTTCACAGATGGGGAGTGAGACATGGAGAGATTAAGTAACTTGCCCAGGGTCACACATGAAGTCTGTTGAAACGGTGGAAATTGAAACCGGGTCTCCTGAGTCCTAGTACAGTGCTGTAACCACAAGCATTCTTCTTCAAGGCTCTGCTCCAACACCCACTACCAGGGCTGGATTACCCAATAGGCAGACTAAGCACGTGTTTAGGGCATATATATATATATATATATATATATATATATATATATATATATATATATATATATATAAATTGATATTTGATATTTCAAAAAAAGCATTGAAGTAGTCTTAAAACATATTTGGGCAATGATCATGTGTTGAAATCTCTTTCTAATACTCGCTGGGAGGCACATGCAGTCGCAACAAATGCAATTCTGGAGTCCTACTTAAAGATTGTGGATGCATTAGAAAGCATAGCTGAAGACCAATCACAAAAGGGAGAATCTATACAAGAGGCAGAAAACATAATATGGAACTGGAAGGATCTTAGGTCCAGTCCCCTGCTTTCACTAGCAGGACCAAAGTACTGTCCCCCAACACATTGTTTTGCCCCAGAACCCTAAATGGCCCCCTTAAGGATTAAACTCACAATCCTATGTTTAGCAGACCAATGCTCAAACCACTGAGCCTTCCCTCCCCTCTAGTGCAAAGAAGATGCAAGAACTAGAGTTTGTATTCATGTTGACCAGGTGGAATGAAATTTTACAACACTTACCACACAAGTAAAGCTCTCCAAGAGAAAGAATTGGATTTGAAAACATGTGCAGACCTCTGTCAATCAGGAGCAGACCACTTACACACTTGGAGGAATGGTTTTGAAAGATTTGAAGACGTATCAAAAGATATCTTGTCTGATACTAACTACAAAGAAGCCCAGTCCCACAAGCAAATCAGGCAAAAACAAGCAAATGATAGCAGTGCAACAGAAACAGCATTGAATCCTACAGACAAATTTAGCATATACTACGCTATAATTGATATACTTGAAGCTCATATGAAGAGGAGAGTGAACTGTTCAAAGTAGTATCAAGTAGATTTTCTTTTCTAAACCATATGGACTTATCTGACAAACAATATTCACAAGGTTCCCAAAAGCTAGTTGACTCATACCTTGTTGACTTGAACATGAATCTCTATGGAAAAGTACAGCTGTTCCTCTGTTATATGTGCGCAAAGTTGAATGAAACAGGAAAAATGAAATTCAGTCACATTGATCTTCATGACACAATACTGAAAGACGGAATACAATGTGTATTTCCAAACGTAGAGATCACACTACCTATTTTTCTAACATTGATGATTACTAACTGCTCCGCAGACCACTCTTTTTTTCAGCTGAAAAAAATAAAAAACCCTCAGAGAACAATGTGTTCTCTTTCCCTATTGTGTATGAAAGCAGACATGCTTCATCGTGTCAGCTTTGATGAATTTATCCAAAATTTTGCAGTCAGAAAATCTGGAAAGAAGCTATTTTAATTTCAGCATACATGTAAATTTTGTGTCATTTCGAAAAAAATTATTTTACGGTATAGTATTGTTTTTATTTTGAATTACATATGGGGGGGGGGGTGTCATCATAATCTTTTCAGTGCTTAGGGCCTCTAATGGTCTTAATCTGGCCCTGCCCACTACCATCAATATGTTTTTCCATTAAATTCAATGAGTCTTAGCTCAGGTCCTGAATGAATTCAGATGAATACCTGATTCCCCCCACTCCCCACCCCAAATTATAATCTCTGAAATAAGAACATTCTCAGATCAATCAGCTAAACAAAGACTGATCCCTCTCCCTGCATTTTAATAGTTCTTCCTGCCAAAAGATACATTACCTCATTCAGGACAACCATGAATACTAATCTCTAGCATTCATGACTTTGTAATGCTGATTGTACCAGTTGAAGTGCAGTGAATTTCTACATCAGTGCTACAAGCAGCTATCTATACCTATCCCCTGTGTGGCTACATGATTCTAGATCTATCTGATTTTTTATTTTATTTTCTTGAAAATAATTTTTTGTGCTGTAGCGTCTTTTAAAATTACTAATGTGCTTCATCTTCATAGACTCAAGGGCTAGCAACCAATTACCTCCCCATAACTCATGCTGATTTTATAAAGATCTCCATTCTTTACTCAGATAGTTTCTAATGGCTAACACACTTCTAAGCAAAGAGGCTAAAACAAGCTAATATAAATTGCTTATACGTACTCCTATGTCTGAGTTGAATTAAACCCTTTTAAGTTTGAAAATGCTCTCACATCACAGAAGTTTCCTGCGGACTCATTATATAACACTTACATTAAGTGCTCATTCACTGCAGCTGGCATTCAGTATAAGGGGATCGTCCATGGTTGGTGTATTTTATTGCATTGTAGCTAACATTTTCAAAAATATTGAATTACATGTTTAGTAAAAAATAATGCAAGATAACAGGCCAGAGTACACAGCAGATAATGCAACTTCTCTATGCCCAAATTTAGTGTCATTCTGATTACTGTTGACTCTTCTTCAAGCTATTCCAAGGATCACAGAAGAAATGAAGACATTAACAATCAGTTACAATTTGGCTTAACCAGACACAAATGCACAGATCCAAGACACCATATAAGACAGTGGGACAAACACAGGGGCAGATTTATATAAGATGCAAACAAGGGTATGCAATATAGAGAGGCTGATTTCTTTAAATAGGCAATCAGACTTCAGGCTTTGGCATTTCTTCCTTACTCTAGCATAGCACAAAAGATCAAATTCCTTACCCATTATGACAACAGGCAACTTTAAGTTTGTTTATGTAGCCATGTCAGCAAGAAGAGAAATGAACCATTTTTTTCTCTACCTCTTCCCCATACTACCCAGGAATGCCCCAGAGGCATAAATATCACGACAAGTTCTTTTGCCTTTTTCCTGTCTACATTAGAGGGTCGTCACGAATCAGCACTGTTGCCCCTTCAGCAAATTCTCTAATTCTTGGGATGTGCCTGTACATCTCAGGCTTTGCTGGAGTCACTCTTCTGTGGATCTGTAGCCTTGGCTAAACATTTTTTGAGAAATCCTCCACCATTTCACCACAAGCCTCAGGGCAGATGGATGGTGGGAGCAGTGGCAGCTAGTGCCAATAGGACCTTGGCATTAGTTGAAGATTTTACCACGTTGTCCTCTAGACACGTGCTGAGTGGGTTAAGGAGGTACAAGTTCTTCTGCCGGTGGAGATGCAGCAGTGATGGTGAATGAATTCCTAGATACAGAAACATTGCAGGGGACAAACAGATGGTATCTACAATCATTATGGCTCCTGGACCTACTGTCACAGATGATTCCAGCTGGCAGAAGTTTCTGAGTTTCCATGGAATCCACAACAATTCCACCTGTCAAAGTCCACCAGCACATGAACACTCCAAGCACCCTCTATTGGCAAGTGTCAACAGGCGGGATCACATTTAAAGAAACATGCGGTGCCAAAGCTTCAGGGCTGGCACAGAGGATGGTGCATTCTTCAAAAGAGAGGCCACTTGGGGTAGTGTCCTGGCTGCCTGTTTGAATGCAGGGTCACTTGGCACCTTTGAACCGCAGTAGATTGTAACTAATATGTAAACAGGCAGAATGCCAGCATAACAGATGGACATATGTGGATGAATCCAGTAAACCATCTGCATTGGATCAGGTGCCTAAGGGCCTGATTCCCTGCCAACACTGTTTCAACAGCTGTCCAACCAATTCCTCTCCCTCTCTGATGGAGCAGAGGTGTTATTTCTAAATCTACTCTTACAATAATTACTTTCTTTAAAAAAAAATTTTATTTCTCTGATGCAGCCAAGAGGGAGCCTGGTCAGTTTGAATCAGATAGACTATTGAAGAGTGGAAAGAAGCAATGTAACATTCATCTCTTTGTCTCTAGCCACCCTGACTGTCTCTAAATAGGTCAGCAATAGTCACAGATGTATTTCATACCTTTCTGGGCATGCCAGGAGTGTACAGTATTGAGTGTTTCTATCTCCTAGGGCAGGGGTCTCCAAACTTTTCAGCCCGAGGGCCGCATTAACTATCAAATAGCAGTTCGGGGGCCGACAACACACTCGAGGTCCAAATAAAAAAGAATCAAAACATGGATGTTGTTTTTAATTATTTATTTAATATTATTTTATTCAGTTATTATTTAATAACACATTGATGCACTACACATGAACACCTGTTCACTACACATGAACACTACACATGAACACCTGTTCACTACACATGAACACCTGTTCACTACACATGAACACTACACATGAACACTACACATGAACACCTGTTCACTACACATGAACACTACACATGAACACTACACATGAACACCTGTTCACTACACATGAACACTACACATGAACACTACACATGAACACCTGTTCACTACACATGAACACTACACATGAACACCTGTTCACTACACATGAACACTACACATGAACACTTGTTCACTACACATGAACACTACACATCAACCCCCCAACTGACCCACCCAGCCAGGTCTCTCACCCCAAAACCTCCTTTCCTCCAACCCCCAACTGACCCACCCAGCCAGGTCTCTCCCCCCAAAACCTCCTTTCCTCCAACCCCCAACTGACCCACCCAGCCAGGTCTCTCCCCCCCAAACCTCCTTTCCTCCAACCCCCAACTGACCCACCCAGCTAGGTCTCTCCCCCCAAAACCTCCTTTCCTCCAACCCCCAACTGACCCACCCAGCCAGGTCTCTCCCCCCAAAACCTCCTTTCCTCCAACCCCCAACTGACCCACCCAGCCAGGTCTCTCCCCCCAAAACCTCCTTTCCTCCAACCCCCCCCCAAATGACCCACCCAGCCAGGTCTCTCCCCCCCAAACCTCCTTTCCTCCAACCCCCAACTGAACCACCCAGCCAGGTCTCTCCCCCCAAAACCTCCTTTCCTCCAACCCCCAACTGACCCACCCAGCCAGGTCTCTCCCCCCAAAACCTCCTTTCCTCCAACCCCCAACTGACCCACCCAGCCAGGTCTCTCCCCCCAAAACCTCCTTTCCTCCAACCCCCCCCCCCAACTGACCCGCTCAACCCGGTCTCTTCCCCCCCCCCAACTGACCCGCTCAACCCGGTCTCTCCCCACAGACCGTTTCGCCGCCTGGCAGTGGGTGGCGGTGCGGCGCGTCCCGGCCCCAGCTCTGAGCCGTCCCTGGCCGCCGGCGGCAGCGGAGTACGCGGCGCGTCCCGGCCGGCGGCGGCAGCGGAGCACGTGGTGCGTCCTGGCTGGCGGCGGCAGCGGAGCACGCGGCGCGTCCCGGCCCTGCGGCTGGCGGTGGCAGCGGAGCATGCGGCGCGTCTCGGCCGGCGGCGGCAGCGGAGCACGCGGCGCGTCCTGGCCCCGTGGCTGGTTCCCGACCCCTGCCGTAGACAAAAAGATCTCCACGGGCCGGATGAGAGGACCTCGCGGGCCGCATCCGGCCCGCGGGCCGTAGTTTGGAGACCCCTGTCCTAGGGTATGGTTAGACTATAGATTATAGCGCGTTTATTTGTAGTGCTTCCCAATGTAGCACAATAGGTATCGCGCTAAAGCCTGTGCAGATTGAAACCTTGTAGTGCTAAATAATGGCTACATTTGTAGCGCTTCTGGCGGCAGTAGCAGTTGCGGGATAGGGCAGGTATCCCAGCATTCAGCTGGGTGCAACGTGCTTTGCAAAGAAGGGGGGTGAGGGGGAACTGGGAAGTTGTTCGCAGGGAGACGAGATCTGGCTGTCAGTGAGTTTTCGTTAGCGAAAACTGACAGGCTGTCTATTTCAGACACACAGCTCCATCCGCAAGCATTTTCACTGGTTATTTGCTGTGTGAGTTGTTAGAGAGAAACTGCAAAGCTACTTCCGCTTTTATAAAACAACACCTCACGTCATTTGCCTTACATGGCAAGTTGATTGTCTTTAATGGCTTGCTGATGGCCTTAAATGGCTTGCTGATGGCTTTACATGGCTCGGAGGCATGCAAGAGATCCCATGGGTGTCCACATTCCCACCCTTGTGCTATAACGTTAGCGCAAAAAGGCTTATCCCTCTCGGAAATGAGGTTTAATACTTGCATTTAAACAGTGAGTCATTTCGCAAAATCTCCCTTTGAAGTGTGTATGCTACGAAAATTATTGCGCTACTGGAGGGTTTTTGCGCCGCAAAGCGCCAGTCTAACCATGCCCCTAGAGAGCAGCCGGAGGCTAGCTGATCTCCCCAGCCAGCTGTGAGCTCTCGGCTGAGTGCTTCAGGAGCAGTCCAGCTCCGTGGTTGCAGGAGGGGAATGCTTTGTGTCCCCCTCTATGCGGAGCCCAGGCTGTTTCTCTTTATTTGTGGTGCTCCTGATTAATTTCCCAGGTGGCAGAGGAATAGGGAAGGTTGTTTTTCAGACAGGGATTTCTTCGTAAGTACAACCTGAAAACCCATAATCTGTGTGGCAAAGTCATAGCGTTGGCAGGTCTGCCATGAGAGCAGGGATAAAGCCTCTTTAAGGGCCTGTCTAGGAAGTGATAATTGTTACATCCCAAGGGGGTTAGCACTTCATATCATGACACTTCATGATATGAAGGCTAAACCCCTTGGGATGTAACAATTAACCCTGCACTACAAGGCAGTAAAAACACATCATTTGCCAGCAGTACAGGTCTGCTGGTGGCTGAAGTGGGCAAAGTTGCCTGAGCGTCCAGAATGAGAAGTAGGCCCAGTGTGATTATTTGTAAAGTTAAAGTTAAGCACATGCATCAATCTTTGCAGGATTTGGGTCTGAATTCAACTGGGATGGTCTTTTGCCTTAAATTTAACTCTAATCTACTATTTCTGTTGTGCTTGAGAAAAGTCTTATTCACCTTTGAAATTGCTTCAGCTTCCTTTCTTATTTTGAAAAAAGAATGAGGAGTGCTTGTGGCACCTTAGAGACTAACAGATTTATTTGGGCAAAAGCTTTTGCCACTCTGAAAGCTGTCACCATGCAAGTTTCTTATTTTCAGTGTTTATTCTTCTCAGCTGGGCAGATAATTTAAGTACAGCAGCTCACATGGGAGGTCTTTGCACTCAGGGCTATCATTATATTACAGAAAATTCTGGGTACTGATGGGTCTGTGATTGGCTGATGTTAGCATTCCCTGTCTCCGTTTAAACAGCACTTTTAAGATAGGGCAGAGCTTTAATTAATGTTTTCATATGAATTCCTCGTTACCTCCTGTGTCCTGTTGGTTATTTAATTGAAATAGCTGCTAAGACAGCTGGTGAACAATGTAGCAATATTAGACTGCTTCCTCACAGTGCAGAACTGCTAGCAATTATCTGGGCTGGTGTGAATCAGCCATGCAGGTTGCTGCTTCTCAATTTTCAGCTGAGCTTTGGGCCTTGCTGAATTTGATTTCCCTTCAAAGAAACATGCTGGAAGCCAGAAACTCACTACCCATCATCCTTGAGATTCCTCCTGGGAAACAGTATGCCTAAATGGGCGGTGGGAGGAGGGGGGGAGGGGGAAGGGGGCAGAATCTCTAGTGTCATTCCTTGCTGCATAGTCTCTTCAACTGGCCCCTTTAAAAATCACCCTGCAGTTCTCCCCATCTGGCTTCCAGTCAAGTCGTCAGATTTTTCCAGCTAAGCTCTTCCAACACATCTGAGTAAACTAGTAAAGAAATCTTGCAGACTGGTCAGCCCCATAAGGTTCAGGATGTGGGTTTAGCTCAAAGTTTAGAGACTATTAGGGCTCCTACTTGAAATACCACCCTTCCGAGTTGGTAGTGACATACACCCATGTTGCTGTCAGTGGCTCACCATTACTCGTCTTTGTTTTTGTAAAGTGAATGTCTCTTGCACACAATATGGCCGTAGGAGACTGTGGCTGATACTCTTGGCCAGAGGAATAAAGTTTTGATCTTCCTGGTAAATAAAAGGGAAAAAATAATACCAGTGCTCAGACAGAACCTTTTCCCACAGTCACAGTACTCTGTCCATCTTGATAAATCCCAGCTGGAACTCCATTGAAGTGGACTGACAGTCCCCATTCCTTTCTTAAGGTCAACAAACAGGGCTGTCATGTATTCTTCACTTTGACAGGCTACCATGTGATCTCTGCTGAGACTTTCTAGGAGACAGACAGTCAGGACAGTCAAGTCCGTGTATAAAAATAGCTTTTTATTACAACAAATTGTGTCATGGGATAACAGGAACAATCCATCCTAATGAGTAGCTGTGTCACTCCTATCCGCTGACTTGGGGTGCCCATTATGCTACTTTGCTGCTGTAGCCTCCAGCCCGGACTGTTCACAAACAGTCTACAGCATTCAAGTCATTCCCAGCTATGTCTGTGTATGTGCTCCAGCCAGCCAGTCACACCTTGGCTCTTACCAGCCTTGGTTATATTGCAGGGAGAACAACACATCCCCAGTCTTAGAAATGTACGTCCTATACTGCCCAGCCCTCTCCGGCACAGTACAAGTGTATATAAAGTCTGTTATTTCTTGAATAGAGATAATAGGCATACAACTTGCCACCCAAGTGGAGTTTGCAGAACACTTCAATTAAAACACACTGGATTAGATAAACCAACAAAACAAGTGCATTAACTACAAAGAGAGAGATTTTAAGTGGGTACAAGTAATGAGGCATAAAAGTCAGAAATAATCTAAGAAAATAAAGTTAAAACACTTCTGGTGCCTAACAAGACACTATATAACATTCGAGCAAGATTTCTCAGCACATACTTTCAGCCGTTTTACTGAGCAAACCCTCTAGGTCAGGACCCCTTCTCCAAGAATCCAACGAATGCTTCCTTCGTTGCTTCATGTGCCATGAATGTGGTGGGCAAGGAGAAGGCAGGGGGTGTGCCAAGGGGGTGTTTGTCCCTCTTTTGATAGTTTCAGTCCCCCTCTTGAAAAAAATTTCCAGATGGTAGCGGGAGACAAAAAGTGGATGGGGAAGGATGTTCCCTGCTGCTTTTTTCCTCACCTCCTTTGTTTCCCTTCCTGATTGATGACTCTGTTTACTGCTTAAATGCAAATCAATCAGAGCACACATTCCTTTGTTTGAGATAAACCTGGCTGCCAACCTCTGTTTGGAACATGTGGTAATAACATCATACAGTGGACCCATAACTTCACATACAAGGTTGCCACATGTATTTTACCAGAACAATAATGACTAACAAATGATGAGTTTTCAAATGATAGCTCACAGCACATACTGTGTGCAAAGATCATTACAGTAGCAGGGTGTGGACATGGGTACATTTTGTCACAATGGGAAAATGTAGAAACCAAAACTGAGTTTTCAGTGCTGCTTCTAGGGTTTTAAACTGGGCATCCAAATCTCCAAGGCAGCATTGAAACTCTCAGCCCAAAGATTTCAAAAAACTAAAAATGACATTTTAGATCTTCACAACACCATAGTAGAAACTGTAAAATGTAAAATGCACACACAGCAGCAAAGCTACCAAGTATTCTTGTTGGGTAACTGTCACCCTTCCTTTCCACATCCCTCCCTTCTTACTTGAACCCTTGCTTACAGTAGATGTCTGATTTTTTTGTGGCACTGATCCCGTAAACACTTAAACAAGTATTCAATGAGATTACTCATGTGAGTAAAGTAGCACATGCTTATTGTTTGCAATTGTTTTGTTTCTCTGTAAAGCAGCCAGCATGCTTTGGGCACTTAAACAATAATTAGTAATCAAAGCAATATAAATATGCAGCAAGTTTGGCAGCATGTTTAGAGGGTGACTCTCGTTCCCATTGGAATCAGTGGGAGACAGAATGATTTAATTTGTGGTCCTGTTCATCCCAGACAACCTGATAATGTCTTCCCAAAATAGGGTCTCTTTTTTGAGCCCAGGATTTTTATCTACAGATGGGTGATGAGGTCATATGTTAAGGTGACAAAACCTTGTGTGTTGGGGTTTGGTTTTCCAAATTCTGAGATGGGATAGGATCTGGATTCTAAGGAAGTTCCAGTGGATTTGGATGAAGTTTCTTAGTTTAAATCCATCTTTACTACTAACCATCTCTTACTGGCCATCCAGAAAAATCTCTGATTTCCTGTGTGAGAGAGTTTCCACGCCTTGGATAATTTCAGGAACTCCATTAAGGAGTGGTTCAGCTTGCCAATGTCTGGCTAACTACTTCCCACCCCACCTGCTTTGTTAATAACTGCTATGCATGAGGCAAGCCTGGAAAGTTCAAAATCCCATGAGAATTTCTAGTACAAAGGACTATGGCCTAGATCCTGGACTGCAGTGTGCGGTGCCACTGGTGCAAATAACTCTAAACCCCGTGTAGCCCACACCCGTGGTCTCTGCGTGGGAGATTGTCTGGTGGGATGGAACCGAGTGTAGCATCTCCTGCATTACCCTGGGGCCAGTGTAGGGGATGTGGGTGAGATATCCTTATACCTTGCTGATCCCTGCATGCCATACAGGCCATGGCTATATTACTAGCCAGAGCAAGTTACAGCAGCCTTTATTTATTAAATAGAACATCACACCCCTTTCTCTGTTACACACCATCGGCATTCACATGGGGGAGAAACCTGTTGGATGGTGGGAACAGGGACAAGTGAGCCAGAGGATGTGGGGCAGGGACAAGCACGCATGGGCTGCTGAGGGGCACTAAGTGCTGGCAGGCGAAAGGGTGGTGATATGGGGCCTTACAACTGGAAGAAGAGAATGAAAGTAGCATGAAAACACAGAAGTCCCCAGGCATAGGGGATGCTGACATGCAGCTGGTGGAATAGAGGGATCACTTCTAGTTCAGCTTAAGCCCTTGGAGCCGTGCCTGGAGGGAGCTCTCTTTGCGTGGTTCTCCTCACCCTCAAATGGAAAAGGGGTCGGGTGAGCTGCCTTCCTGCAAGCATTCCTGTCCCCCTGCTAGATCCCGGAGAGAGCTCTCCTGCCTGGGATGTTTGTGTGAAGAGGTATAATATGCATAGAGTATGTGTGTATGGGGGGGAGCAATATGTATGATCCTTCTCTATGGCCAGCAGAAAACCCCTACCCCCTTTACTCTCGCAATTATAAGGAGTAATATTAATGAATCATTGAAACTATTTACCAAGGGTCATGGATTCTCCTCACTGACCATTTTTAAATCAAGACTACGTGTTTTTCTAAATATGAAGCCCAGGAATTATTTTTGGGGACGTTCTACAACCTGTGCTATACAGGAGGTCAGTCGTCGATCACAAGGGTGTTTTGGAATCCATGAATAGGGATGCTGGAGACAGCTGCTAACTGGAAAAGCTTTGGAAATGCAAGATGCTGGGAACATGGAGCCCCTCTGCATGACTGACCTGTGCCCCGGCAGATTCAGGGGTTGTTAATACCAGAGTTTTGCTTTCTTCAGTGGACTTTGGAGAAGGGGGAGAGAAATGTACCTTAACTTCTCCTCTAACAAACTCTGAGATTTTCCCCTCTGGGCATTTTCTGGTCCCTACCGAGGTCTTTTGCTTAGAGGCATGACTGGGCACAAGTGACTAACCAGAGCATGGTAGCTGGCTGACTGATGAAGAGAGATACGGATGCATGTTTGTTAAAAGGTGTCATCAATCATCTGATCCCTCTGGACTGCTAAATTCCCTAAGTTCTCACTTTCAGGTGACACTGTAAATAAGAGGTAGGAAGCATTATCTCCCATAAATGTAAACAAATTTGTTTATTTTAGCGATTGGCTGAACAAGAAGTAGGACTGAGTGGATTTCTAGGCTGTAACGTTTTGAATTGTTTTGTTTTTGACTGCTGTTATGTAACAAAAAAAATCTACATTTGTAAGTTACACTTTCATGATAGAGATTGCACTACAGTACTTGTATGAGGGGAATTGAAAAATATTATTTCTTTTGTTTATCATTTTTACAGTGCAAATATTTGTAATCAAAAATAACAATTGTACAAAAATAAGTATTAAAGGAATAGAAATAATCTTGATGTTTATGTGCCTTGTTTTTACACGTGACTAGTGAACACTCAAACCATCAGTGTGTGACAATCAATCCATAGGCTGAAATATGTGCTCCAGCTAGTTGTCTAAGACTTTTGCATAACAAATGGTTCTAAATTGCAGATGGTTTGCGGACAGAAAAGAGGGATGAATTCATCCCATGAATCATTTGCTATGAATACTTTGCCCAGCTCTAATTACAAGGTGTTATACTGCCTGTGTGTCTTGGTTATTAGCAATGGTCTGTAACAGGATGGCCTATCTCGCCAGGAGCCAGAGGCCTGGGGCCAGTCAGCCCTGTTCACTAATTAGCTGCGATTAAGATGGGGACAGGTGTTCCCTATACATAAAGAGCTGAGGAAAGGGACAGGCTGCTCCTGTAGTCATTCCTGGAGAAGCAAATATCAAATATCAATTAAAATATATATATATATATTTGGTGCCCCCTGCTTTGCTGGTGCCCTAAGTACATGCTTAGTTTGCCTCTTGGGTAATCCAGCCCTGCACTTAAATATATACTTTGTGTTTTTCCTAGCATTATTCCCACACTATGGCAGGGTCCGCTTAGACTGGACACAACCAGTGACACAACTGGGGTATACTCCAACCTATGCGTCATTCCATCTATCGTTGGAGGCATTTTATACCTACTGCCAGGTGTTAAGCCTACAGCACCTGGTATTCCCAGGAGGTCTCCTATCCAAGTACTAGCCAAGCCCAACCCTGCTTAGCTTCTAAGATCAGATGGGATCAGGCGTGTTCAGGGTGGTTTAGCCATATACTTAAGCATATACTTTAAGTACACAAATAGTCTCATTGACTTCAATGGGGCTACTTGTGCTTTGCTGGATTGAGATTCTGACCTCTGCCTGTTAGTTGAGCATGCTTCCTACACGTTCCCACCTTTGCCACCTCAGGAGTTGTAGGTACTCTGCTTAGGAGTCACCCCCAGATCTGACATGCAGCATTGTATAGCTTGCAAGGACACACCTCGCACTTGTCTTGGGAAAACTGGGGAATCCAACAGGGCAAAGTGAAAGAAAAATGATGTTGCATAAGAGGTAAGAAAGTCAGTCAAAAGGAATGTTCAAATTAATTATTGTTCCTCAAAAGAAAAGACTGACTGTGGAACATGTGTAAACCAAACAGAGAGACTTATCTGAGCCCTTCTTTCAACAGATCCAAATACAGACGCTGGTGGCATGTGGAGTGTACGACCCAAATGTTTCCAAAAACCTCCGCACACAGCGGGTTTGTGATGTATTATTGCATAACAAAAGGATAAGGTCAGCCCCTGTCTCACTGGGACATTTGTTCTTCACAAAACAATCTCCTCAGAGTGGAGCTTTGGTAATATTGCTGGATTGCTGTGATCCCCTGCTGTGTTTATCAAATGCAGAAGACCAGAATGGAGAGAAAACTCTTCATATTAGCCACTCATGTCCAGGAAATTCATCGTCTATCCAGAACCATGGCCCTATTGATGTGTAACTCATGCTTGCACTGCAGGATTTACTGGTATAAATAAGGAAAGAAACAGTGGGGAGGTTCACTGGGGTGGGGTGGAGGAGAGTAACTGTGTCAGAGTTGGACAGGGTGACTCCATTAGAAGGGCAAGAAACATCCAATATGGGGTGTAGCAGTCACTGCACATGCTCAGTAGCTGATTTGAAGCTATACAGGCAGATTTTAATTGTGGGTAAACTGCCTGGCCGAACCTACCCATAGCCCCACCTGAAGGCTGAGCCATCTGGAGCTCAGTGAGGCTATAAATAGGGGAAATCGGAGACTACCTGTGAGAACTCAGCAGCTGAACCCCACAGGATTAAGAGGTGTTGATGACAAGGTCTGTTTCTCCAAGATTGTGCCAATCATTTGGACCTAGATAGCCTGCTCCCTATCTCACTGAGAGCTACAGGAGACTAAGTTACTACTGGTTCTAAGAGTTAAGACTGCTGTTGCTGAAGAGGTGCAGGGGAGTTGGAAGGAGACTGTGGAATTGCTCTAGCTGTAAGAGGCTCAAGGGACATATATACTTTGAATTACATACATTGCAAGGAGGGCTCACCTCATGAGAAAGTTGGAGGGAACATGTGCGGGTCAAGGTACACATTTCCTCAACATCTTGTAATAGCAGCGAGTACAGAAGATGGTGAGCAAAACACCACAGGGGTTATCACATAATAGTTGTTTATGGGAAATATTGACAACCAAACCAGATATTGCATATAGATTATTTATACTTATTAAATGTCGGGGTGTTTTTTTAAAGAAATTGTATCAGTCTCTTTCTCTCAAAAGTATAATTGTTGTTTCAACACCATGGATAAATATAAAAAAGCAATAACATAACAGTGCAATTGCTTTGTCTAGGACTTCAAGGAGGGTATGAGTTTGCCATTTCAAGACTTGAAAGAAATTTTATAAAACAATTCCTTTAATTATAAAGAAAGCAATTTTTTTGTAAATGTCTGTCAGAAGGTGTAAGAAAAATCTGCTTTGTGCAAAGCTAACACAAATCTTATTGACTATTTACGTATTTATAAATTGAAGTCTCAGTTTGGAGTACAGTATGCTACAAACCACACTGGAGTAAACTTTGACAAACGGGAAATAGTAGAAAGGTTACCAATGGGATGTAGTCAGAAGTCTCCCAGTCTTGGCTTTCAATTCTAATCTTTTCCATTTTTGTATTTTTGATGGAGGATTTGGCACTTTAATTTCATACTTTCTCAGCTTTCCCGTGTGTGTTTTAATTGGAACGCTCCCCTCTATGAGGAAGATTTTAAAAAACAGGAAACAACATACTGTTATCTCAGTGCCACAGTAGGAAAGTTCCCAGCAAGAGGCAGGATGTTTACAAGGAAGATATCAGATCTGCGTTTGAAAATTAAGTGCTTTGCTCTGATTCTCTTGAACTTTTGTTACCCTGGCAGTTTCACTGGGTCCGATCCTTGCCCCTGTTCAGACACCTGTGCACTGACGGGGCAGTGGAACAAAGGGGCCAGAAACCCAGCATAGCCACTAAGCCGATCCTGGTGACACAGCCGGCATAGCCTGCAGGCGGCATGCTGGGGACACAGCTTTGGACACAGCTGGGCTGAGCTCTGGGGATCTGCCCGGCTGATTGGCTCTCCGCTCTGATTGGCTGCTCCTTGCTGCTCTCCTGATTGGCTGCCTCGCAGTCCCGCCTTCCCCTGCCGGCTCTTCCTGCTCCCCTCAGAAGCGCCGCCCCGCCCAGCTGTCTAGGAATCTTCTCCGCGCCCATTGGCCGGGCCTGTCACGTGGTCGCTGCCTGTCTGCCCCCGCGCCCGGTTCGGCCGGCCGGTTGGAACCGGTTTCGCCGGGCGGTTGGGGACGGGCCGAGCTCGGACTCCGCGTCCTGCCGCCGGGGCCGCCACTTCCTCAGACAGCGGCAGCCGGAGCAGCTCGCCGCGCGCAGCAGCCAGGTCAGCGCCGGCGGGCGGGGGGAGGCGGGGCAGGGACGGAGGGGGCAGGAGGGGCGAGCAGGGCTCCCGGGGGCGCGCATGGGGCAGGAAGGGTCCGAGGAGGGGGGCGCTGGGCTCCCGGGGGGGGAGTGAGGGGGAGGCGGGGCTCCCGGGGGGCAGGGCTCCCGGGGGGGGGAGGTGCGGGGGGGGGCAGGGCTCCCGGGGGGGGGGGGAGGTGCGGGGGGGGAGTGTAGGGGGGGCAGGGCTCCCGGGGGGGCGGAGGGGAGAAGTGGGGGATGGGGGGGCAGGACTCCCGGGGGGGGAGGTCCGGGGGCGGGGGGGAGTGTAGGGGGGGCAGGGCGGAGGGGGGACGGGGGGAGCAGTCGGGATCCGGGGGGGGGGGGAGCAGTCGGGATCCGGGGGGGGCCTGGCAGGGGTTGTGGGGGGGGCTGGGGCAGGATGCGGTGTCGTATTCGCCCGGCGGTGGAGGGTGATGCTGCCAGCGGGGGCCGGTGCTGTCCGCGCAGCTGTTTCCTGCGGGGGGGGGGGGGGCAGAGCCGGCGAGGAGCCCCGCAGAGGAAGGTTGTTTAACTCGCCTGTCACTTCACCTTGTGTGCCCCGCGCTCAGCCCGAGCACGGATCTCGGGTAGCTGCAGCCGGCAAGTGTCGGCACCGCGCTCCGGTTAGGCGGCACTGACAGCGCTATGTCTTCCCGTCTCCTCCGGAGCGCTGTCCGGAGACATGGGGGCACCATCCAGTGGCCTGCTTCAGAGCTGGAAAACAAGAACGAGTCTGGTTGCCTTCATTCATGTTTTGTTCCATATGTGTCTGTCTCTTCTTTGGACCCGAATAAAAGGCGAGGTGATGTGATGGGATTAGGATGGGGTGGCCAGATTTTGGGGTGCAAAACTGTATGGAGGGCTGGGTAGGGAAGGCTGTGCCTCCTCAGACTGCCCCCTGTCTGCCCCTCCCACTTTCCACCTCCTGACTGCTGCCTCAGACTCCCCACCCATCCAACCCCCTCGCTCCTTGTCTCGTGACTGCCCTCTCCCGGGACCCCCCACACCCTTACCTGCCCCCCCCCAGACCCCGTTCCCTATCCAGTCTCCCCTTCTCCCTGTCCCCTGACTGCTCTCCTGACAGCTATTCACACCCCTGCTCCCTGACAGGCCCCCTGGGACTCCTATCCAATCCGCCTCATCCGACTGCCCCCTGGGATCCTCTGCTCTTTATCCAAACCTCCCCACACCCCATGCAGCTCTGAGCAGCAGGAGCTTGCTGCCCCAAAGGAGCCAGCTGCACTGCCGGTGTGGCTGTAAGGGTGGGGAGGGGGAGAGACAGCAATGTTGGGGCTGGGATCTAGCCTCCCCAACCTGGAGTTCAAGGGCCAGACAGGATGGCCCCATGGGCCAGATGTTTACCCACCTCTGGATTAGGAGGACTTGTCAAATTTACAAAGATACTTTCATGGATAGTAACTTTTCAGTTCCTGAGGAATTTATTTGGCCATATTTAATTCAAGTGCTTTTTATGCCCATACATTAGACTACACAATGTAATTATTAAATGTTTTGTTTTAGTTGTACATATTTGATGTAAATGAACAAGAAAATCCAGATTTAAGTTTTCATTCCATCCTTACCTTGTCTCCTTCATGACTTTTGCAGGGTTTTTATGCTATTCCCCAGGTGCGTACTGGATGCAGAAGTTCATTAGGTATTAGCAGGGACGGCGCCAGGTATTTTGCCGTCCTAGGCGGCAAGCACAGGACGGTGCGCCGTCGTCTGCCGAATTGCTGCTGACACAGAGTTGTCTTTTTGGCGGCGGCAGTTCGGCAGGCACTGAGATGGCGAACAAGCCGTTGAACCGCCGCCGAATTGCAGCCGAGGTGGGCAAAAAGCCGCCCTCCAAATTCTGCTGCCCTGGGTGACTGCCTAGGTCACCTAATGGGTACTGCCAGCCCTAGATATTAGTTGAAGCTTAAATTGTAAATTATTGAACATGTCAGTTGATCGGACTCCTAATGTTACTTTAATATAGTTGAGGCTAACTTCTTTTAACAATCATGTTATAAAATGTTTTCATAATAGAAATATGTCACACCTGGTAAACCAGAACTAATCCATTGTGTCATTGTCACTTCTGAAATAAGTGTAGACTATGTTTAAAATCTTCCTGGGAAAATATTTACCTGGCTTGAATAATGACCACTTTACAAATAGTCAGCTGGCGTTGTCTCTCCCAAAACAACAGAATGTAGTCCTCCACATAAAGTGTTTTTAAAGTTATTTACCCTTTTTTAAAAAAGATGTGTTTTTAGTCCTAAGACTGTGGAGAGCATTCAAAACTTCTGATTAGTTGTACATTTCATTTTTATCACAAGTTGGTATGTAGGAGGGAGGTAGGGTTGCCAACTTTCTAATCGTACAAAACAGAACATCCCTGCCCTGCCGATTCTATGAGGCTCCCCATAAGCCCCGCCAATGCTTGCTCCATCTCCCCCGCCTCTGTCACTCGCTCTCCTCCACCCTCACTCACTTTTATTGGGCTGTAGAAGGGGGTTAGGATCAGGGCTCTAGGGTATGGCCCGAAATGAGGGTTTCAGGGTATGGAAGAGGGCTCTGGGCTGGGGCGAAGGGGTTTGGAGTACAGGTGGTGGTGTGGGCTCAGGGGTGGGTCTGGGGACAAGGGGTTTGGGGTATAAGAGGGAGCTGGGGCAGGGTGTTAGGATAACTGGGGGTGGTGCAGGCTCCTGGAAGGAATTTAGGTGTGGGAGGGAACTCTGGGCTTGGGCAGGGGTGTTGGGGTGCAGGAGAAGGTGTGGGGTCCCGGCAGTGCTTATTGTGGCTCCCGGGAAGTGGCTGCCAGGTCCCTGCAACTCCTGGACACTTGGGCAGCCTGGGGGACTCTGTGTGGTGCCCTTGCACCTATGGGTGCTACCGCTGCAGCTCCCTGGCCTTCCATGCTTCTAGCGACTACAGGGACTTGGTGGCTGCTTCCAGGAGCCACACAGAGCTAGGGTAGGCCAGGAGCCTGCCTTAGCTCCAGGCTCCCGCTGCACTACCAACCAGAGCTGCCAGGGTCCCTTTACAACTGAGCACTCTGGTCAAAATTCAGATGCCTGGTAACCCTAGAGAGAGGGGGTGGGGAGGGGGGATTTGCTCCTAGACTGAGACCCTTTTTTTGTCAAGTTTCAGCACTGAAATACTTCATCCCAAACTAATCTTTCTTAAAACACTAAACAAACAGTACCTACACAACTTGGTGCCATTACAAACATGCCCACATCTTTTCCGTTGCCATCTCTCAGGAACTCAGTCATCAGAATTGCTCTTAAATGACTGGGCTGGAAGAACAGAGTTGAGTTATTTCTTGTATTTGTCTCTTTTTAAGAGATGACAATGCAAACTAATGTCAGCTGCAAATTTGTTTTCTTATGTTAGCAAATAAAATATAACTGATTATTGAGAAGGTCAAAGTGGACTATTGTTGTAAGTACTCACCTTTTGGGGGCATATTTAACTTTCCAGATACCTTCAAATAAAACAATATCCTTAAAATTGTTAGTGTTGCTATTTTAAACCTCAGGCAGAGGGAAGAGAGAGAGGGTGGGGAGAATAAGAAAGGAACAGGAGTGAAAGGGGTAAAATAATGTGTGGGCCAGAAGAGGGACAGATGTGAGTGAGGAAGGGGCACAGACCCAAAGGGAAGAAGTGTGGAGGACACTGAAGGAAGAAACTCAGACATCAGAACTTGTTTTCTGTATATCTCTGACTTTCTGCTCTGGGCTCTGAAGAGCTACCTTTCTTCATTCTCCCAGGCTCCTGCTCACAATTGTGCAATCACTGGAGGACCGGGGCTTGCCCTCTAGTGTTGTAACTTGAATATTTTTTGTTCAGTAACACTGAAGCTCTCAACTCAAGCATGCTGCTGTCCGCATTGTATTACATAAACATTGCTTCTGTTTAGAACTGGATTTTTGAAATCTGGTATGAAGTGTTCAGAAACCAACTAGGTGGGAGCATGATACTAATTTTTTTTCCCTGTATATAGCCCTTTAAAAATCATTTGAATTATTTGGCATTCTGCTGGTAGTTCCTTTACATACAGTGCGTGCTATTTACATATAGAAACATTATGGCCCTCATTAACTCTGAAATAATTACTTTATAAGTAATGCAAAAAGAAATTATTTTAACTTATACATGTCAAATCCATAGTTATCTAGGGATCACCAGTATTGTCACTAGGAACGTTCTCTTATTCAGCTCTAAAATACTTTGCATATTTATGGCAGGGCAATAAGGCATAGTTAATATTTTAATAGTCATAGCAGTTCTGAGTAAATGTGATTTTATTTTTTACTAGTTATTAAAATAGAACTGTTTATAGTTCTGTAAACTATCATGTTTTCATTGCTGCCATGTTATTTTGAGGTAAATGCTCTTTCCAAGGAAGCTTGATTTTTTTTCTGAATATTTTCTTTAAAGTTGTGTATTCATAATTGTGTTTTGCTTGTCTGTATTATTTTTCATGAGTAGCTTTGAAAGTAAGAGTAGGGTTGTCAGCCTTCCAGGATTGGCCTGGAGGCTCCAGGAATTAATCTTTAATTAAAAAGATTAATCTTTATGCCATGTGATGAAATCTCCAGGAATACATCCAACCAAAATTGGCAACCCTAAGTAAAAGTATAGAATAGCTTAAGCCTTAGAGGCAACTCTTACCCATAGAAAAGCTATTGGCCATTGAAAGCTATAATTTCACTTTGTCTGCAATGATAAAGCTCCCACTAATTTCATTGAGAGCAGAGTTAGGTAAATGTTGAGTGCTTTAGAGAAATCCTCCTCTAAAAATATTGACTGAATGCTATTTGTAGTTACACATATAAATCTCACTATTTCTGTTTAACACTTGTTAATGTTGTAGATCTGACTTTCTCACTGGCTGGGACAATAGATTCTTGATCTGGTCAGTCCTTTGCTTTGGGTTGCTGTGGGGTGGTCCAGAGCTCACAAGTACTGCCATATGCTCAGACCAATACTTGGTCACTCCCTATAGATGATTGAAGTTCATACCCTAGCTTTTCGTAAGACCGCTACAGAGGAAGTATATTGTTACTGAAATACTTTTCCCCCCTCTCCTAATAGGAGACATCAGACTTCCTTAGTCGTTATCTGCAAGTATGACCCCATCTCAAGTTACCTTTGAAGTAAGAGGAACATCAGTACCAGGTACAAAAATCACACACATCGTATACTTTTTGTGCATGTTGTAAAATTAGAAGAAAATTTTCAAGTTCTACAGTAAAAATATTTTTTTAATTTTAGTTAGAGGGCAAAGAATCATAATTTTGATACCTGGGATAACAGAGTTCAGGTGAGTGGATCAGTAAAGAGGAGCTTTACAAAATAATTGTTCTTTAGCAGAGAGTTGGGGAATGAATTTTATCTCATTTATTACTTTTGTTTGAAAAATGTTAGCATCCTAGAGATTTTTATATACTCCCTGAAATAGTCTGAATACAATTCTAATTCTAAAAAGTATTTGTGATAACTTTCCTTTTATCCAGTGGAAATATTTTAGCATTAATCCTGGCCTCAGATAGCAGGCATACATTACTGTTTCTTGGAAAATCCTGTTTTGTGCATAGGTATTCCTGTTGAACCAAGTATAACGAGAATATTTTGAATGAGTTTGGAACACAAGTTGACACATTGGATCAGAACGGTGTGCCATCTTATCCAGTATCCTGAAACCTCAGATATTGGTTACATTTCCTTTCTGTGTCTAGCTGGGTTTGGGATGTTAGTTATGTATGTCTCTAGCCAGTGGGATCTTTGCCTATCTTTCACCTCCTTCTCTAATTCAGAGACAAACACATACAACTCCCCATCAGTGGTTTACTAAAACAACCAGAGTGCTTCCCATGTGAATTGTTATATGATTTGCCACGGGTGGATTTGATTTAAATCAATTTGATTTACATCATGACTTAAATCACTAGTCAGGAAGACTCAAGTTAATCATGGTTTTCTACATAAAAGTGCAATCTTGGTGGTTGTTAATACATATTCTTCTTCACGGCTCTGAGATAGATGTAGGTTTCATTTTTAGAAGGTACACACTACATTTTTAAACAGTGATTTATTTTTAAAACTCTTCAGATTAGTTTTACATCTATATAAAAAAAAATGAATGGTTATTTCATATACCAGAGGTGATAGAAGCAGATCTTTATGAAGTAATTGAGAGGTGAACAATCTCTAATGCAACAGGTTAATCGTTAATATTTGGAGGATACTTTTTACTGTACCTGATCATTCAATTCTTGCTTATTATGGATTATCATAGGGTTTCCAGTTTCAACTTAAAATAATGAATCTAGATACCATTATTTTTAAAAAAAATCAGATTTTTGGTAAAGAACCTTGGAAAAGTGCTGGTAGAAGGGGCAGGTAGAAGCCTGGGAGATAATGTTCTCTGTGGCATGAGATTTCAAAGGGGGCCATTTTGAACAAATTGCTTGGTAGGAGGAGGCAAGAAATGTAGCAGGCCAATATTACTACTGCTTATGGGGCAACTGAATAAAATGTTCAATATATCCCTCTGCTCTTTGATATGAATGTTATTTGGCTGTAATTAGTACAAAAAGTACAAACTGGAAATAAACAGGGAAACCATCTACCATACATGGCTTATTATTAGTGATATTGGCAAAATAATGAATATATAATAGATGCCTTTTCACTAGTCATCTATTAAAACTCCTTAGAGGACACACTGTCACATTTTAGTTCAAAATTAAAAGCACTAATTTTATCTTTTGTTTAATATTACACTAAGTTTATGATGGTGCAACAAGAGGAGAAGTAACAGACTATTAAAATAGAAATATATGCATTGAGACAGAAACCAATGCCAACGTGTTGATGATTTCTAATGTAAAATTTACCAAAGGTCACTAGCATTTGTTGATAATTCAAGTGCAAATGTTTACCAATAACCAATTATGGCTTATTACAAGAACTTCAATTTGCAGTAAGATTGAAACTCTCCATTCTTTTCTTTCATATAAAATAAATAAGTAGCTGTTGCTCAACAGAAGCAGCTGAACATGTAATTATGACTGTTGGCAAAGATCCTGTTAAGAGGCAAATGTTTGGTTGCATAAGTTTCCGTTGCATTTGAGAGAAATGTTTCTGCCTTGAGTATGAGGACAGAAAGGGCAAAGATATTTTTACCAGTATAAAAACCTTGTAATATTTTAAATTGTACAGGCCCAATGCCCAGGGCTTGGAACCTGAAACCCAATATGAATATACAGCCCTAGATAAGGAGCTGTCTTTGATTTTTGAATTTTTAAAATGACTCTCCATGCTTCCAGTTGTCACAATCTGTAAGAACTGGTCAATGACTCACAAAGTATTTGTTTAAAAATGATTCTATAAAAATTAGGACCTACAAGTAGAATTCTGAAAACGTGCAGAAATTAAAAATAACAAAAAAGCTACAACTCTTCAAAAAAGCTGCTGCTGTGCTGCTTACTTCCTTTCTCTATTTACAAGCTTATTTCTAAAGCAGCTAGTTGTGACATTGCTGTCCCTAGCAAAACAGACTTGAGTAAGATTTATCTCTCCCCCCCCCCCCCCCAATTTAGCAATAGCTGCAGCCAGAGAAAGGTGTATCCCAGCACTTCAGTGCTTAATTTGTAATGCAGGAGCTCAAGCAATTTTTTTAACTTTCATAACTGTTGTGGCAAGCCCAGAGGTGCCAGGGCTCAGCACTGGTAAGCCCTGGCACAAATTAAACATTACAGCATTTCCTTCCTTGACTGCAGCCTTGTAAACCGCCAGCAGAGGGTGCTTGGCATATCCCAGTGTTCCTTTTGGGGCTGCAGCCTTGCAAACCTGCTTTCAGAATCAGAAGGAAACTGACTTGGCATTACGCATCTGTGCTTTGGAATCTGCCTGTACCATTGTCTGCAGAAGAATTTGTGTGGCTGTCCCTGTTTAGCAGTGACTAGTAAAATATCCTTTGTGAAACAAAAACTTATTGATGAGAGCTGGATTGGTGTCTGTCTTATATCACAAGTTCTTAAATCTCTTCAACTACTGTGTAGAATGCCCTTTCTAATTATGATAATTATCTTCCTAGGAGAGGTTTTTGCAATATGTGGGAGTTGCAACTCTTTAGGAAACTGGAATCCTCAAAATGCAGTGGTCCTTCAGGTTGACGATGCGGATGGGTAAGTTTTCTTTAGTAATAAAAATACTGATCTAATACTTGCATTTTGGTGCTGAATTCAAAATTCTAAAAACTATACACACAATTCATAAAACATGTTTATCTAATCAGCATTGGAAAGCATTTTTAGAAAATTGTTTACTAATGTAATAGAATTTGTAACTTACATGTATGCTTTTCCAGTTATGAGTGATATAATGTACTGGAGTGGGGTGATAGCACTGCTCAGCAGTACACTTGCAAAAACTTCTTTACAGTGCTGTTAAGGACGATCTGCTCTAAAAATTTCTGTTGCTGTGACTAAACCTGTAATAAGAGTAACTTATTTTGTGTAGCTATGAATGGGGGAATATCAAACACAACACTTACGTTGCATAAATTTTAAATGGTTTAGTATGGGAATGAATACTGCAGGAAAAAGTCAACCATTTTCTTAATTACACTCTGTTGATTATTTTTCTCTGGTTTGGGGAATAGCATGCACTGAATCTGTTCCTAACTCCACCAGTGACTGGGTGTGACCGTAGTCATTTAGCTGTTCTTCATTTTCCCCCCATCTGTAAAATGAAGATAATTTTTTTGCCTTAATTTGTAAAGCATCTCAGAACTACAGATGAAATTCACAATAGAAGTGCTATGTATTTTATTATTTTTACTTGATGCATGCTTAACTAAGTCAACTAGAAGAGAACTTTTTTGCGCTTTTATATGTAGTTTATTTTACAAGGTGTATGAGACTATGCACTTAGGTCTGAGATCAGAATTAAGTTTAGAAGATTCTTACATTTATTGAAAAAGTTGACAGTGCTGCATGTTTCTATTACCACAACATTCCAGATGTGGCCTCTTTCTGAATTGGCTGAATCACTACTGCTGCATTGATAATAGATGGTTGTAGCAATAAAATCATAGTGCAACTTCATTATAGATGTTGTAAAATGCTTTCAGCCTCTCAAACCATTTTAGAGGGCTGTTGCATATATTGTATTGCTGTTCAGGTTTCAAGAATGCTAGTGTATTTGTGCATCTGTTCTTTGACTAACTTTTTTTTTTAATAATAGCCCCAGTGCTTTTTTAAAAGGTAGCAAGAAATGTACTTTGATAGTAAAATCATATTTTCCCAAAGCCATGTTTGTATACTTACCTGTTTTTATAAAACTTTTAGTTTTGGGCTAACAATAAGATTTTTAGAAAACCTTCATGTAACCAAATACTTTTTAAAACTATTTTTCTGCAGTATGTTATGGAAAACTACTGTTGAACTTATTAGAGGAGCTGATGTTGAGTATCGATATTTTAAAGGGTGCTTCTTGGAACCCAAGGTATGTATAATTTTTTAAGCTATATATTTTTAGTTTTTACAGTCATTTAACTTCATAAGGAGTATGTTATATGACTCCAGTAAAATATTAAAATAAACAAACTTAGTCTGTGTCAACTTATTGTTATATGAAGCTTGTTACTTAGTCATTCCTACCACCTTGCCCCACAATAGCTGGTTTTTATTCCTCCAATAAATATGCATGTGGATCATGCAGAGCTTTAATACATACAAAATCCCTTATAACAACAGATAAAGATGACCTACACTCACTAGAAACTAGAAGCCAACAACTTTATTAAACAGGGGAAGAGTGTTGCATCATAATAATGTAAATGTGTAATAGCAGAAGACAATTATTGGTATTTTAAGTAAACATGCTAAAATTGTGCTTTACTGGGCTATCCTTAATATTTACACTTTTTGATAAAACACATTAAATGTTAACTGCCTCTTGTGCAGTTGCCACATCTTAACCACTTTCATTTAAAAAAGCGAACAGAGAGAGCATTCCAGTATTATCCATAGTGCCTATGTAGGCATTTGCACAAGTTATACACCTGCAGTTTTTATGTGGATTCATACTGAAGATGCGTGTGAGTAGGAGTTAGAAGGCAGCATACTCATCAGTGGAAATCACATTGGGGCATGGAAAGTTCTTCATGGGATTAAGAATAGGAGAGCTCCAAGGAGGTGATATGATCATATAGTCATGTAGGGAAAAACAAACAGCTACTGTTTAGCTGCATTTTCCTAGAATCCACCAAGAGTGAAGAAAAGTGGTCCAGTAAATCCACCCAACTGTCCTTCGCACCTATTACATCTACAGATGTATTGTAGTTCTTCACCTGGGCCCAATTCATTATTAATTATATGTGACTTCTTCCATGTACTTACTATTGAAGGGCTGAAGAATCATGCATCCTCTTTGTATAGCTCAAACAAATCAAATTATTCCATGGCTAATAGGTCTAAAAATTGACTGTTCTTGATTTTCATCTTTTGGAGATTGGGGAAAATTCTTTCTTGAGCTGAAAATATATTTGTAAAAGACATTATTAAAATTCTCCATAATATTAGCTTATTTGAGACCTGCTCTTAAAAGATGGTGTTTATCAGTTCCATCATGTGACATCAACTAATCTTAAGATAAGACTTAAAATAGATATTTGTGAAATATTCTGGAGACATGAGGAGGGTACAATGATGGGTTTTTCAAGGTGAGAAATTTATAAAGTGGGACTCCTGTCAAGGTAGGTCAGTTTCAAGGCCTAGCAAATCTGATACCCCAACATTTAAAATGTAAGCAGTAACAAACTGGGGGGGGAGGGGGAGAAGCACACTTAGCTTAAAAGAAAATTGGCAAGAATTTTTTTGCTAGTAAAACACATTTTTTCCCTTCTAATATTTGCAAAAGTTCACAGTATATATTGGTGAGTGTGTTTCTTTAAGTAGGTGCTCTGTATCGTGCACGCTCTATGTACCGTGTGATGCAGAGGCTGCCAAGGTAAGTATGAATTTTATGGAATAGCAGAGTAAATAGCTACTGTATATAAAACCCATATAAATAGCCATAGTGAGTTAACTATCCACTCGCAAAGTTTAAATTGCACCTTGTTATAAACACTTCATTTTTTAATAAAAATAAATGTTGGTTTCTGTGTTTAGAAATGCTTTTCTAGTGGTTTTTTCCCTTTGTTAGTTCTTGAGTTGTTTATGGATACAGTAGAGATAAGTTGCATGGGTGGAGTGGACAAATTTAAGAACAAAATAAAAGATGCAACACAAATGAACCAGGTATACAGAGAACTAAGGAGATGAAACATGAATAATGTAATTAAGAGCTATGTTTTTAATATAATTTGAGATTCAAAACACTTTTTATTCACTGGACTGCATTATACATTTCCTGCTGTTTTATTTAGTACTCTTGGTTAACTGCTACATTTGAAAGACTTATTAGCTGTACAGTTGCACGAACATAAAATTTAGTAATGGTCTGAAAGATCAAAAGTTAAAGATATGAAGTACTTATCTATGAATAATCACTTGAATACCTGTATGCTAATCCATCATCTAATAAACAAATTAGGAAGTTAAGCATCCCTAATTGTGTTTTGAAAAAAGTCCTTTTGTACTATAGTCCCATAATGTTTTAGTTTGTAAATTTATGAACATGAATTAGGATAAAAAAATGCTAAAGACCAACCCAGTTTACATATGTAAAGTGGTTAGTAGTTCTGTTTCCAGTTTCTTCATGAACTGGGGTTGCTTCATATGCTTGAATCAGAACATCATATATAATGTCAATATTGGCAGAGCTAGAGGTCATAGACATAAGGGCTAATACAGGAAACTGATCACTTCCTCCTATCTAGAAACAAAATACTAATACAAATGAGAAGCTGAACATTTTAGCACAGCAAAAGATGCCTATAATCTGTATTCAAATTCAGGAAGAAATAAATTGAAAAATCCTTTGTTGTCATTTTGGGTAGCATCTCTGACTGGTCTTATTTCACTTAGAAATATAGTGTAAAATTAAAAGGACAGTTTATATTGAAGTAATTATGTGTACAACCAATATGAATATTTAATAGTAAATAGTAACCATCTTATTGGTTGTTTTAAGTTTTGCTGCCCATCTCGCCTCCCTTATTTATAAATATGTAAATTTGTGTACAATTAATGCATGTCTTGGGTGCATTACTGAAAGGTAGCACATCCATGCAGAAGGAAAGAGCTTTTAATGAATTCTAGATGCATAAAATCTATTGTGTATTTTTCTGAACAAAGTTACATACAGTTATTGAAGCAAGGTATCTAAATATTTCTGCTATTTTGTACACGCTGAGCTTTTGTTTCAAACATATGTCTTTGAAGATATACTCACTGTGCTTCAAAGTTCTTTCTATTTTTGTGAAGTTCTTTATTTGGGCAGGTTGCTTCTAGATACCTTTTAAAAAATAATAATAATAATCCTGTTGGATCATAAGTCATGCCTGTATATTATACATTGATAAATTAAATATATGATATTAAGTATACTTTAAAAAGCTCATTATGGTGAATACAGAATAAATAAAATACATAAACTCTTGGCCTTTAAAAAAAAAAAAATTAAAAAAAACCAAACATTTTTCACCTTACCCGAAATGTGCAAGCTTATTTACTGGATTTCCTTGAAGGAAACATGCAGTGACGAAGCCACCAGTGGATGTAGCAAAACTTTGAAAGCTTGGCATCACACTTCATTTACATTTGAATATTGGCAGAATACCATTTGATATATTCATGGTAATTTTAACAGAGCTTTGTATTTTCTTAAATTAATAAAAAAACTCCAAAGATTAATTTTGGGTTCCTACTCCATGTTTACTAGCAGAGCACCCTAGCAAAATCCTTTGGCTGTCAGTCAGTAGCAGGCTAGCAACTTCTAGTTTCTGCCTAACTGCTAGCAACGAGGGGGTTCTCCACTTTACTGTGCTACAGAAGCGAGTTGTGTTAAATCATTGTCTGTCTGAAACATTTTCAGGCAGTAACTGAAAACTCTAGTTAGCCTAGTGTTTTCTATGATAGGTAACTTAAATGTGTGTTCTAGTGTCTTTGTACCTTGTGAAGTCAGCTACCCTTTGAGATTTCAGATTCGGTGCTGGTTGATGTGCTCAAATATTGTCTGTGTGGTATAAAAAACTAGATAGGTGGACCTCATTGTCAAAAGTGAAATGTTAAGTCATGCTTTAGTTTTCTCAGGCATTCACTGCCTTTACTCTTACCTAGCTTTTATATGGCACATACGTTCCATTTTGAGAATCTTGGACTTATAGTTGTATGTGCACTCTGGGCACCTGGCATGACACTTGCATGAATTCCATTAGTGAATTCTTCAGGGCAGAGATGGACTTCCTTTGTATGTATCCTGCTATCCTTGTTTGTGTTTGCTTTTGGAGAGGTCACTAGCCTACTTGATGAGAGCAGCTGAGGGCACCTGTCTCCCTGCTGGCAGACAAAGTTTTCACTCTGGGAGTCCAGAGTGTGTGTCTCAGCCAAAAGCATGTGGGTCTGTTATAAGAAAATAGGAAAGAAACTTGACTTCACATTCTTTTCAACTTACTAATATTTTAGACAATTCTGTTTTCCATTTCCCTTTCTTTTATCCTTGCAGTTATGATCTCTGTACTATTAATTAGTATAACATTACCAAAAGAGAGATTAATATTATCTTGTTTTTATAACTAGATGTAGTCTACCTTTAAAGCATCAAGTGCTTAATAACTTTGGACATATATTTTGCATGAAGTGGCTTTGGGTGGGGTATATATATGCAGCTTTGACCTAAATTGAAACTTGTTTTTAGCAGTGATACAGAGATCACGCCTAAACTTACTGAATGCTTTTAAATCTTTGGCTTTTGGGGTCAGGTAATGCAAAAATCTTAATAGATTGTATATCTTTGACATAATATCAGGAAGTCCCAGCTGGTGCTAAAAAATTGATACTGAGCCATAAACATTCGCAATGTTCAGCTATTTTGATGATTACTACTAGATGTTAAGCTTGTCTGAATTGTCCATTTTTATCAGCAAATGAAGTTTCTGTTAATCTGAAACAAATTTAATGTTTTTGTCTTGAGACTAAATTGGTGTTGGAGCTTATGATGCTTTTTAAGAGAAGGGATAATGTAAGCTTGATGAAATCTAGCAGGATTTAGCCAAAAAGGCCAGGATGGTGAACCCTGGAGATAGCTAACAGCACTTTCTGTAGAAAATGGTAACCATGTTTTGATAGGGGAAATAGATAATTTAAGGGGGAAAAAGTCAGAAAAATAACTTAGTCCAGTTCAGTACAGATTATCCAGAGACTTGGGCCCAACCAAGTCTCAGTTCCTGCTTCTGCAGCCAGCCAAATGATTCACTATAAACTTTAACTTAGAAAGCATCTTTAAAGTTCTATTGATCCTTGCAACAGTGAAACAATCACTGTTCTCAATATCTAATTGGCTTTCTACCAGATTGACTAAAGACAAATATTGCCCACTACAGTTGGCAAAGTGGTGGTGTTGTGGGTTTTTTTTTTTTTTTTTTTCCCCTGGGGAGGGGGAACAGGACACAAATTTAATCTTGGTCCAACCCAAACTAACCACAAAGGACTTCACTGATAGCGTATTGTGTATAAAGTTACAAGCCTATTTTTGTAGTGGAATTTCTTAGTCCTCTGCCGTGGCATCTTAATCTCCATTCTGTGGATTCGTCTATGCACACATTCTCCTTTTCCCAGGAATAGTCTACATGTAAAATATTTAACATGGATATATCGTTCACCTAAAATGATGCACCTCTGTCTCCCTTTGAGTGTTGCGAACACTTTCTTCATGCTTTTGCTATGCCTTTTTAAGCAGTGTAAATTTTTTTTATATTCCTTTTTGTGGCAGTGAACCAAATTCATATTTTCTATTTGAATTTTAATGAGGTAATGCAGAAGAGCAGGACCTCTGCCAGTCAAAACACTTTTGTGTCAGCCTGAGTTCCTCACCAAATAAAATAGATATTTTCCTCAAACTTTCAACTGCCAAAAAAAAAAACCCAAAAAAAACCCGTGTAGGTGTTAGAACCCTACCAGAAGGAATAAATTAAAGAAATCTAGTTAATGTTAATTGTCTGAATAAATATTGCAGACCACAAATTAAAACAAAAACCTGAGTTCAGTGAGAATTATATTCTTGTTGGAAAGCATAACTTTCCAATAAAGTAGCTGTAACCTCTGAGGATTTAATAATTCCATCCAACTTCCCCGCTCGCAGTCTGAATTTGTCAGTTTGTCATAGTGTGACCTGACTCATCAAATCACATCAGCCATCTCAGTGGTAAGAAGCAAAGCTTATCTTTTCTTATTCTTTAGCATCTTTTCTTATTCTTTAGCATATAAATTAAGATCACAAGCACCCAAAGTGGCATTGTGGGTAGAATATCAGATATAACATAAGAGATTATTGCAGACATTTAACTTTTAAATTACAGACTATCGATGGTCCCTGCCAAGTCATAGTTCACAAGTGGGAGACTCATCTGCAACCACGATCAATAACCCCTTTAGGTATGGGCATCAATTGCATCTGTTTGAGGCATATGCATAAGATTACTAATATGCTGCACATTGGTTTAGTGGGATTGACAACAATTTATAGCTTCAAAATATTTAAGTTTTTAGTAATGTGTTGCAGGTAAAAATAATTCTTTACATCATGGACCTCATTCTCAAAACCTTAAAATTTTCAAATCTTAAATTGCTTTAGAAATGCAATGGATTTGAAGTTTCCTAAATTTTGTCTTTTGTGTATTTCTATTTAAATTGGAATTAACTTTTTGATGTTCATCACTCTGAGACTGAGGATTCATAGTTACATTTTTTAAAGTGTGGGGAAGGGGAGGATATGAACTTACCCATGTCCTTGTTCATATGAAGTTCCAGTAGTAAACTTTAAGAGGACATTAATATTTAATCCCAGTAACTGGGTGTCTTAAGTAGATATTACTAAAAACAATCGCAACATAATTCAAGGTGATTGAAGTGTTTTTCTAAGTGGTAAATACCAGAAATCCCTCTTTGTTATAGGGACATATGATACAAACTTGATTAAGTTCCTAAATTTTCTGAAATCCAAAATTTCTGTTTAAAAAGTGATTGAAGTAATCCATTGAGTGTAGTTCAGATTTCTTTATCAGTCATAGGATGGCACTTTTCTACATATATTTTTGTCTAGTATATCAGAAGGCCATTGTTTCCTAAACCTGTATTTAGTTCATTCCACATATATTAAATACCTTCGGGTTCCTGGAGAAGGTGTACCCTTTAGTTAGAATCTTCTATTTAAATATTTGGTAGGACTAAACATGTGTACCAAAAGGGATTACTGTTGCTTACGAGTTAGTTTGTGAATTAGAGCAGTTAAGGATTTCTGTTCCTGCATCAAATTGTTGTTTTTTTTTCTGTATATTGGTCAGCAATTAATATTCTGGTCTATATTCCACCCTCCATTGACCTTTGTCTCTAATACATTTGTTTACCTTACTCTGAACAGTTTTGAATTTTTAAGTAATATTCAACTTTATTCTTTTTAACTATGTAGTCATTGGGGAAAAAAAATACTGGTCCTGTGAGTTTTGGGGTGATTATTTAAAATGTACAATAGATTTCATAGGAAATCTAAAGTACTAATAACTTTTTTCTTTTTAATGTTAAATGAACTTTCCAGGAATCTATAAACAGAACCGCTATATTAAATAGTCTTTTTTTCTTTATTTAAAAAAAAAATTACTTGATCTAGTAAAATTTGGATATTGGAGATCTAGAACTGTGTGAAAACATCTGCTATCCTAGAAATCACTCTTTGCAAGTTCATAGAAAAATAAAATATGATTCTTGTCACAAAAATGTCAACCTGTTAATGCAAACAGAATACTTGTCATTACACCACAAAAAGTTGTTTAATGACTGTTCAAGACTGAGAACAGAATTGTAGTGCTTTTTACAAAAGGCTAATGACATTGTTGGCAAAATATTAAGTCAAATTTTGAGAAACAAAGGTTGATTATTTCTTTAGGTTTTTTTATAGCTCTCAATGGTTATTCTGGCGAGTTTGCATAGTTCCTGAGTTTCCTGCTTTTATAACCTTTTTGAATGGAGTAAAAGTGAAGAAACACTTTGAATATCTTGTTTCAGGGAAATGGGTCTGTCAGATGCACAGAATAAGCATTTTAATAGTGACTAACTTGATTTAGAAGCTTGTCATAGCAAAAAGCTTGTATGCTTTCAAGAAACATTTTTTTAAACGCTGTTAACCTATTTAATGCTAAACGGATCTTGAACGCTAGCAATGCCAAATACTAGCTATATAGTGCAATCGCCTTTTTTTAGTTCAGATCACTGTTCATTTGGAAGGACACAAGGCATCTTGTGAAACTTTCTGTGGAGATGGCACTTAGTTTCTTCAAGAAAACCAAACTTTTAGAAGGCATTTAATAGAATTTTGCAACAAATAGACTTATTCACTGTCAACTTTTTTCCTTCTAAATTTTAATTGTAGTAGTTTAATTTTGACATTTGACTCTGTAAGGTAAGAATGCTAACTAGTTTTCTTCCGTTTCCCCTCCCTTCAATTATAGAACATGACATCACTGTTGATGATGGACAGTTTGGAATCCATAGTAAGTAAAATGTGTATTAAAATACTTATCAGTATGTATGAATTTTAAGAAGTCAGGTGTTGGCAATTAAAAATATTGTGAAATTATACATGTTAGCTTAAACAAAACATTTGCCAGTGCCTGAGGACATGTTTCCGACTGGTGATGCCCTTTTTAAGGGGAAGAGCATCAGCCACATGTCAGGGAGATATCCCACTGACTGCAGGATGCTGTGGCATCATGTTTTGGGCATGATCTTCATCCTCCCCAGATTCTCCCCCCATATTGCAGTTGTCTCAGCTGTTAGGTTTAGTAATATCTTTTTAGGTCTTGTCTACACAACAGATTTATGTTGACTATTGAAAAAAACAACAACAAAACAAACAAAACACTGTAATACACGCTGTCACCAGAACGAGTCTACACTTGGGGCTCTAGCATTGACACCAAGAGAAGTGCATTGTGGGTAGCTAGCCCACAGTCCTACTCATTACCTTCTGCCACTAGCACTTGTAGGTTGACAGAGTGGATCGCAGCGCGTCATGGGTGCAGTTTGTGGCATTTATCAATGGCCCATGTTTACTGTGTGCCCACAATCTCTGTGTTAAAGGATCCTGCACTGCTCTCTACTGCTCTGTTAACTGTCAAAATTTGTAATGTTAAATTGAACATGCCCATTAAGCCCATTTTGGTAAAATTGCAAAACTTAAGAGCTGCTGAGTTCATTTCATACCTCATCTGATAGCCCCCTCCTTGCAGACCAACATGTAGCACTACTTTCCTCATGCTGAGGATTCTTCTCTACCACTTGGTCATCCACAAGGTTCCCAGTTCTCTCTTGAAATCCCTTTTGAAGATCCCCATTGCCTGTGTTGGTGTTACCTACAATGAATCAAGCTGACATGTAATTTTTTTAGTAAAAAGAGGAAAACTCTAGTTTACCAGTCCACATCACATCTGTCTACTTGTTTGCCCTTAAATTGTGAGCTCCCCAAGACGGGGATTGCTTTGTCAGTCTGGAAGGTGACTGGCATGTAGCTGGGGCTACTATAAACCATTATAATGGGTTTTCTCCTTCAGGCTCTTAACATGTGAAGCTGACTGGAGGGAAGCTTGCAGGGATTGTGTGTTCCTACTAGTTTCCCTTTGCAGGTGGCTCTGTGTAAGGAGAGTTATATTGACTGCTGCCCAAGATGTCTGAGTTGGAGAGGGACAAAGATATGGGTGGGTCCAGCAATATTTGCTAGGAACACCACTAAATAAGGCCTTTGGGGAAATGCTGGTGATACTGTATGTGGTTACAGGCTCTGTTCCCTCTATGCTTGCACAGTTGGGAGCTTTCACTGAGTGCCTTAAGGAGATAGTGCACAGCCTCTCTCAAATATTTTCCCTGCAGCCAGCATGCTTGTGCGCACACACACTTTATTCTTTCAATTTGTTGTTGCAGATTTTTAACTGGTCTATGCATTTTTATAATTTTTATTTCTCTTGCTCCTAAATTTAATTGGTTGAGTAGTGAGTTCTAAAATGCCTAACGAGTCCTGGCTGAAGTAATAATCCCTATTGGCAGCTTTTAAAAAATATATATTGTATCTAGGTTTTTTGTTTCTACTGGTGGCACACATTGCCGCGGTGCACATAAGAAAATGTATTCTGCACAGGGGTGGAAAAAATTAGAGGGAATATTGGCTACAGGTATGGTAGGCTGTGCCAAAGGAACTAGTTATATGAAATCACATTATTTCAAAGTTATACTGATATTCTGTTTTAATTATATTGATGTATGTTTCTTTTCTGAAAATCTCTTGAGCTGTATATAACTGTTATTACTTTTCATAATGTTTACGTTGCCAGATGGTGTTCAAACTCTGGATTCTGGGTGGCTGTCCTGTCAGACTGAAATAAGATTACGTCTACATTATTCTGAAAAACCACCTGTCTCAATATCCAAGAACAAATTTAAAAAATCTAGGTTTAGGTAAGATCATAGGTTGCTATTTTTGTAATGTTAAATTCCATCACAAGTTAAATACTATAGTATGCTGGCATGTCTTGCAAACCTCAGTTAACATTGCTTTACAACTAAAGTTATAAAGAATACTTACTATGCCCTTCCTAGATAATCACAAGCTTTGAACATCTGTTGATAACATTAACTCAGAGGTGCTTCTTTCCTCAGGCTTCTCCCATTGCGAACTTTATTGTTCAAAGAAAAATGTTGAGTCCATAATGTATGTTAGCATCCCATTTCTATAATGATTCCAAGCCTATTTTACGGTTATTTGGGGGTTGGGTGGCAGGAAATACTGTCAAAACATGAGCTATTTACATATCCTGACGTGGTGTCAAATGACACAAATAATTTGGTATTTTTAATGCTCCGTTCTGATGTTTTAGATCAGTTCTATACATGCAGTGCTCAAGTCTGCTTGTGTTAAGTGTAATTAGCTGTCAAGTATTTTATACAGTTTAGTAGTGTAGAGATTCCCCAGCCTTTAAAATGTCTGCCATTTTCCCTCCCATTCTCCAGCATAATGACCATCTGCCTTCCAAATTGCAATTGATTAGAGGATTGGGTTATACTGGTTTACATAGGTACAAATACACACATTTTAATATTTTTTTTCATCAGTGTGATTGATTTAGCTGTTGGAAGTCGGATACTGAGCCCAATGTGACCAGCTAGTTTTTCACATACCACCAGCAAGTGCTCTGCAGATCATATACCATAATTTGAGAGGCGTGTCCTAATGAGTGCCTGCCTAAGATGATAGGGACCCTCTTTCCCCTGCCATGCTGCTCAACCTTGTCATGAGACTGGAGAGGTAATTGCCTTACTAAGCACAATTGCACCCAATATGTCCTTGCTCTGTCCCAATACGGTAGCACCTTACAGTATTTTCTGGGGCACATCGTTGGCAGGGCATGCGAGAGAGAGAAGATGATGATTCTTGAAATTTGGTCCTAGTCTTCCTGAAAATCAGTGCACTGCCCTTTTGCTGCTTACTTCAAGGACCACCTTGCTGGCTAGTTACTAGCAATTCAGGAGCGCAGGGAGAGACTTTGAACCTCTTTCCCTGTGGTACATTGGCTCTTCTGCTATGTAGGACCATTCATGTCCCCAAATTCCTGATGTGCATGGCAGATTGAATAGACATGACTCCTCCCTCCTTCCCTCTCCTCCTCCCCAAAGATTGGGATTAGTAAGAACTTTAATAAAAATTTTAGAACAGGAGAGAAACATAGAATCTCACAGTTGGAAGGGACCTCAGGAGATCATCTAGTCCAACGTTTCTCAAACTGGGGGTCGCCGGCTGCCTCCTGAGGGGTCGCGAGCCCCTTGCGCCGCCAAAAAGCCACTGCCACAATCACTTCCGCATTCGGTGGCTTTTCAGCAGACATACCGAGCTCTTTTGGGAGCACTCGGCATGTCTGCCGAAAATAGCCCTGGAATGCGGAACTAATTAATTCGGCGGCTTTTTGACGGAGATACAAGGGTCCGCCGCGCTGAAGGGGGTCGCACTTCTCAATAGTTTGAGAACTGCTGATCTAGTCCAACCCCCTGCTCAAAGCAGGACCAATCCTATATTTGCCCCATATCCCTAAATGGCCCCCTCAGGATTGGACTCTCAATCCTGGGTTTAGCAGGCCAATGCTCAAACCACTGAGCTATCCCTCCCCCTAAGATATCTCACTTGATATCCCTACCAAAACTGGGAATTCTGGGCAATACCAGGTCAGACAAAGGAAGTAAGTCTGCATGTAATAGTTGAATCGTTTTTGGAAAAGCTTGGTCTCATGACTCATACCTAGACTGACTTTTCTCAGGGGGCATCCTCACTGGACGGTAAGGTGCCAGGGAAAAATCAAATTTCCAGTATTTTTGCATACAGCCATAGTAGATGTCCTCAGAGTTTTCTGCGCCTGATAAGTCTGGCAGTAATCTTCAGATAGATCTAGATAGTTAAATTCTGTTTTTAGTGACCTTTCATAGGAAGGTTCTACACTCAAAAACTTTCTTTTTAGAACCAGCAATTGCAAATGTTAAGTGATTTAAATATCAGATCAGGTGTATAATGCACCAAGGACCTGCAGAGTTCTGGTACATGGAAGGACAGTTGGATAGTCAAAACAGTACAATTAAGTTGATTGTGGCTGCCATTTCCACTGTCCTGGGTCCCGTAATGGAGGGTCAGTTTCTGTCACTGGACTGCTTGAGATTTTTCTTTCTGTGGTATTGAGGATACATATTTGATTTAGAGCAGTGGTCCCCAACCTTTTTGTCACCGCGGACCGGTCAACGCGTGACAATTTTACTGCGGCCCGGGGTGGGGTGTTTGACTGCTGCCGCCGCCTCACCGCTCCCCCCGCTGCCCTCCCCCCGCTGCCCCGCGGACCGGTACCAATTGATCCCGGGGGTTGGGGACCACTGATTTAGAGGCTCTATCTGGCAGCATTTTATCAGTGGGCTCCATCTGCTACTTTTAGTGTTTGTAATCATTGAGAAAAAAATCTCCTACACATCTCCTTCCCCTCTGTCGGAGTGGCCTGACAAGAAGGAACTGAGGTAGGGGAGCGTGTGGCGCCACCTCAGGGGTATGAGTGGGTGGGGGCGCTCCCATTACGGGTACTGCTAAGGGAAAAAATTTCTGGCACTGGTGCACATGGCGAGCACGCACACCTACTGTGGAATAGACATGAGCAACACATCTTGAAGAACACCAGTTACGAAAGGTAACTTTTTTGTGTTCATTTAAAAATAATCTGAGGTTTACTCTTCCTTTGCATTTATCTTTGGCTTATCAATAGCACAGGATATACCTACTTTGACTTCAGGAATATTGAGGGACTTGTGTGCATATTCATACATCGGTTGTAATATGTTCAAGGCTGAGGGGCTGATGGTGACAATTACCCTAGTGTTCATTTGCTTCGGGTGACCCTTTAGGTGTTGGTAATGATCTCCTGAAGAAGGCCATCCATTCACTCTGGCACACGTATAATTAGTAATGATTGCTATCTTTTAGAGAATGGGAACATATTTTTTCAAAATTAACTTGTGCATTTATAAGCCAAAATTAATTATTTTTGAAAATGGAATGTAGTCACTAGAGCCTAAGTTTATTTGAAAGTCTATGCAACTCTGGCTGCAAGTGAGGGGTGTGATTCCAAGCTTGCTTGCTCTAGCTCTCATCTGAACTAGCATGCTAAAAATAGCAGCATAGTTACAGTAGCTTTGGGCAGAGATGGGTACAGTGTATCTATCCCAGATACAAATCTGCCAGATTCCCCATGGTTGTGTGTGATGGGATCCCCAGGTACAACCTGAAACTGTGGGACTGTGGTGCCCCTTTAGCTCTCCAGCCTGGGTTTTCTATCACAATGCAATGCCGGCCAGTGACAAGCAGCAAACTCTTCCAGGTCCTGTGATTGCTCCGTCACCAGCATATGGAGACCCACACACTGCTAAATTGCATGAAGACTTTCCCAATCACTCATTAATTTACAGAGAGAGGCACCAACAAATCACCCCAGTCCTCAGCCTTGCAATCCTGAAATATACTGTCTTACACTGCTCAAAATTCCCTTGGATAGTGCAAGCTCATTAAGTAGTTTGCCATTCCATCAAGGGTAGTAGACATACAGCTGTCCTTGTTAGCCTGAGCTGAGATTCTCTAAGCATTTCAACCTAAAACACAAAACAGGTTTATTAACTACAGAAAGACAGATTAAGTGATTATAAGTAGCCGGCATTGAGATCAATGTTGGCTACATAAGAAATAAAAATAAACTCGCAGTCTAAATTTTACAGACTTAGGTTTGAATGAAACAGCTTTTCTCACCCTAATAGATGTTAGCTTACAGTTCTGATACATGGGCTGGATTTCCTTCCCAGCCTGGAACCAATCTCCCCAGTTCGAGGTCTTTGTCTTCCAGAGAGTCTTCGAGGTGTTGAAATGGAGGAGAGAGGCCAAGTGATGTCACTGTCCCTTCTTTATGCTTTCTTCCAATTGCTAGAAAGATCCTTGCTATGATTGAGGTGGGAGTGAGGCAGCCTCAATTGTGTATGTGTCCTCTCTGAGGAGTCTCTGGGAGAGTGAATTCTTCTTAATGGGTCATCAACAAGTGTCTGGCTGGTCCTGATATAAAGCTAGGTGGCTGTGGGCATCTCCCAATTTCACAACATATTTCAGTAACACGACATAGCAATACTTCATAACCAGAGTTACACGATCCAACAGGGTAGTAATGTACAACAGATCATGACTTCTCAAATGATACCTCGCAAGGCATACTTTGTGACATGATTGATGTTATGTACAGTGGTGATTATGGGGGTTCCAAGGTGCTAGTTCAGATACAGAATGTTACAATATGTACTCAGCAGCTAACCTGTGCTGCCAGTGGGGAGGCTGCTGCAGCTATGCTGTTTTTAGCATGCTAGCTTAGATGAAAGAGGGATGGATAGGTGTGTGAGCTGCAGACTACACCCCTACTTTGTAGCATAGACATACCCTTAGGGATTGTCTACATGCTGAATTGGCATGCAGCAAGCCAGGGTGTGAGTCTACAGCATGCTATTTGCAGTATGCTTGCTTGCCATGCACACCCTGCTAAAACTTCTATAGTGCGCTTTGACATCCTCTTCTTTGGGACTGCAAAACTTTTAGTGCATGGTGGTAGGTCCATTTGGTGTATTAGTATGGCAGACTGGCGCACACTAGAGCAGGGCTCCCAGCGGGCCCTCCCCCTCACAGAGTTACTTCTTTCTCTGGCGGCATAGCAGTTTCCGGGAGGTAGGGGCCAGGAGTGGTAAGCCTCCCACAGAGGGGGAGAAGAGTCGGGGATTTGGGAAAGGGGTTGAACTAGGGACGGGGAGGGGGAACTTTGGGGAAGAGGTTTGAAGAGCAGGAGTGGAGTGAGGGTGCAGCCCAGTGCAGGGATGAGCTTTAACAGAAGTAAAGAAGTTGTTAAAGTTAATAAATTTAATAGAATACTATATTACTCTTCATTTTAGAGTAATGAATGAGTCTGTAATGCAGAGTCTCAGATTCATTAGGTGATGGAGTAGTTCACCTAAGGCAGGGGTCTCCGTGACCCATGGGATTATTTTCTGTGGCCTGCCAAGCTCCCCAAGCCCCTTCTCTCCCCCCACTTTATTTCCTGCAGCTGCCAAGCTCCACATGCTCCCCTGCTCCCTCCCTGCCTACCTCCAGGTGTTTCCCACTGCCAAACAGGCGCTGGCGTGCTTAGCACTTTCCAGGGGGGAGGAGCGGGGAGCTGCACACTCAGAGGAGGAGTGGGCAGGGCCAGGGGTGGAGTGGGGGCACGGGCAGCGAGGGGGGCATGTCAGTGATGCAGCCCTTGGGCCAATGCACTAGTCCTCATGCGACCCTCATGGTCATTTGAGTTTGAGCCCCCTGCTATAGAGTCACACTGGCTTGCATGCTAACTCATGTAGACAACTTCAATTCTCTTAAGTCACATAGGCATTTTTGAAAATCTTACCCAGTGTCTTATGCTCTTGCACATCACAAAAGCTAAGCTGTGAGGTTAAAATTTAAATCTCGAGAGGTAGTTCGGAAAGTATAACTAGAGAGTAATGGCTCCAGGATGAGAGGAGTAGGGAAGTAGTATCCCACTAATGTTGCCTTGAGATCTGGGTCGTCATGATGTTTAGGGAAATATAGCTAGTACAATGGCATATAAAGTATTTTGTGGGGCAGAATCCTACTAGATCGCCTGACATAGGCTTTTGAGTTATTGCTGTAACTGAAGATGCTTCACTTATTTTCTAGCATCTGATTTGTTTTTCTTTTTGGTGCTTAGGGTGAAGCTGACTCTAGAAGGCTTGGAGGAAGATGAAGATGATGATGACAACCAAGATAAGGCATCCCTTACTGTTACTCAGAAGATGCCAAACACTCTGGAGATCTCCTTAATAAGTGATACTGAATACAAATCTCGGCACTCTCAACCAGAGTGTGGGTATGGTTTGCAGCCTGATCGATGGACAGAATACAGTATACAGACAATGGAACCAGATAACTTGGAATTAAGCTTTGACTTCTTTGAAGTGAGTACTTGTCTGGCATGTATATTCGGAAGTGATGAGTCTGGTTCAGGAACGGGTCATTTTAAATTGCTGAACACCTAGCAACTTTATTTTAAAAATTTACTAAAAATATTTAGTCCAGAAAAGTGGTTCTCAACCCAGGGGTATTTGTACCCCTAGGGATACACAGAGTTGAACTAGGGGGTACATCAACTCGTCTAGATATTTGCCTAGTTTTACAACAGGCTACAGAAAAACTCAGTACAAACTAAAATTTCACACAGTGACTTGTTTATACTGCTCTATGTATTCTACAGTAGACTCTCGATTATCAAGGATCAGGTTAACCAGGTTGTGGATTAACCAGGATGTCAAAAAATACGTGTAACTCTCAGGGCAGGCTCTGGCTTTGTTGCCGCCCCAAGCGTGCACAAAAAAAAAACCCACCCGGGCACAGGGCAGTCAGTGAACCAACGCCCCGTCCTCATGACACAGGGTGGCTGGTGAACCAGCCCCTCTCCCCATATTTTCTGTGGATGGTGATTATCCTGGATTTTATTAACCAGAATTACTTCCCCCTCCCCCCCATCATCCCAGATAATTGAGTCTACTGTACATTGAAATGGAAGTACAATATTTATAGTCCATTGGATTTATTTTATAATTATGTGGTAAAAATAAGCAAGCAATTTTTCAGTAATAAAGTGCTGTGACATTTTTGTCTGTGTATTAAAGTGAGTTGAAACTTGGAGGTACTCAAGTCAACTTGGACTCCTGAAAGGGATACAGTCGTTTGAAAAGGTTGAGAGCCACTAGTCCAGAAAAGAAAGAAATAGTAGGCTGTTCTTCCTAATCGTTTCACTTACTGCCAACTCAGGGGTATGAATCGCACTATTTAATCAGAGGAGTTCTTTGCATACCTTAGGGGTCCCGGTGATTAAGACCAAGCAAAATAATCACTGTTGTTAACCAGGGCTATTTTATTATTAAAAAGAAAACATTTAGACAAAATGCAAGTGATAAACTGGTTACTTCCATTACAGTCTCTTCCATATCAACAATATATTCCCACTTTAAAATAAGTAGCTGTGATTAATCGTACTGTTAAACAAATGGTATTATCTTAATGTTTAAATATTTATGGATGTTGGGAAGGAGTGTGTGTTCAGTGCCCTATTTCCCCCCCCCCCCCTTCCCCCCAAGCAGCACTTATCACCTGAATACTTGTTCAGACAGCAACAGCCCTTAGCAGCTCCCACTCCTGACCCAGAAGCATCTGTACAGCCAAGCTCCCTGTACCTCCACCCCAGCTCAGCTGAGATTGGGTACACAGACAGGAGAAATGGGGATCCCGTGACAACAGCCCGCCCCACTATGCACAACAGACAGGAGACAGGCTCTTGGTCTGGAGCAGCTTGGCTGGTGCAACTGTATGAGTGTGGGAAAGGGGCAGGAGTAGCAGTGGATCAGGGCAGCAGCAGGAGGGGCATTCCTCTCCCAGAGGCATGCAGTGGCATCCCCCTGAGCTCAGTGCCTTGATGTGCAATTAACGCTTTTAAAAAAAACAAATACACATGAATTTGTTTTGAGTTAATCCGATTGACAGTCCTATTTACAACCTACCACTTTACAATTTGTAATTCCACTCTGATCAAATATTCTATACAAAGCAATAACAATTTTATACACCTTTCAAACGTAGCGCAAAAGAAAACAGCATGGAATATTACCGTGAAATGGAAGCTATAAAGCTGTATTTCAGAGTCTGGGTAAACACTTTTGGAGGTCTAAACTCTTAGAAAAGATTAACATGACTTTATCTCTAACACTTGCTTTTTTCTTGGGAGATAAAGTAGAAGTTTCCTGGGATTCCTTTGGTTGTAGGCATGTTGAGGTACCTTTTTCTAGAAGTATCTGTATGAAAATTATAAATATATTGTAAGCTTCAGTAAAGGCACAAGCAAGTTTCATGACCTAATATTAAAATTACAATTTGTTATTAATTTTGCATCAGTATTAAGATCCCTCCCCCCACAGTCTGCTTCAAGAATAAAAGGGTTCGGTGTCAGTGAAGGTTTTATTACAGGCACACAGCACAGTAGTGTTGTTTGATGTGTTTGACCCTGTAGGCTTTCTAGGGCCGTCTTCATGGAAATTAGTCTTCTGTGGATGGAAATTGACTTCATGGGTAGAGTAGCTTTGCAAAGTATACATCATAAAATAGGTATTTTAAGATGTGTTTTTTTTTAAAAATGCATAGTGAGTCAGAGAGAATCCTGCTTTGGTGGACCCAGGATTCTTTCAGAATTAAATGCAACAGAAACAATTTCACAAATGGTAAAGTTTTCCATGGTCCTTGTAGGCTGCTCTTGATATGTTTATGTTCCAGTTTACTGTGTATTCAGTTTATGCAGGTACACTATATACAAGGAGCTGTCCTGTGCCAATTATTAGCTAAGGCCACTTGTGGGATTTACGAGGATCTGTTAGTTCATTCATCCTCATTTCTTTCCACATAATGGCCTGGACATGAAGTACTCGTCTAGAACATATGTAATGAAGCAATACTGTTCAGTGACATTCTTGCCACCTTCCAGATAATCTGTTAAAGACCTGGATTAAATCCAGAATTCTCTCGATGTAGGTAGTATCAGAAGCATTTTCCTCTTTTGGAAAGGAAATATGTGGACCCTGGCTCCTCTCTCCTCCAACAGTTTAGTTGAATATTTTGTAAATGGAATCACCTGAGCCCAGAAAATTCTGGCTGTGCATGAGGTAATTCTAGAGTTGATTCTCTGCATCCAGTCATGACTTGAAGTAAAGATTAGTCTCCTTGAAGTAAAATTTTGCAGTGTTTCCTTGTGCATAACTATAAAAGGGAATACTTCTCTGCAGGGATTCTCTTTTTGCACTCTGACTAATATAAATGTTTATTCCCTGGAATGGAGTACTGTATGCTGATTCAGTAACACTTTCAATTCCTGTTTGCTTGGAAACAGTGCACAGACTAAGATCTTGGTGTGCTGTCATATTGCACTGCAGTTAGGTAGACTGATTGGTTCTTCTAATTCTAACTTGCATCAGTTGCATCTAAAAAAAAAAAAGGTATCTATAGTTTGACTTGCATGTCTTTTTTTTCAGTAAGATTCATGTGACCTGATGAGGTTGTACCTTTAAAATGTTAAGATAACTATTACAATCATCAAAGTCTTTAACTTACTTAGAGAGGTAGTAAAGCAAACACTAATTTTATCTGCATCTGTTCTCTATGCCTGTTTGTTGGCTTTGTATGTCATAAATCCAAAATAAACTATGCAAACCAAAAGAGTGGCTGAAATTCTGTAAGGGTCTCTTAAATAACAATAACATTTTTTCCCTACAATTCTATCAAATTCAGATTTCATAATTCTGATAACTTACAGAAACAATCAGATCAAGTTTGTGTGTAACATAAGTACATTTGAGTTTAAAAGGAGAGAGATCATAATGAAGCACACTGGCGCTTTGTTTCATATTATATCAGTGCTTGTCTATATGTTCCTGATGAGCAAAGTTTCCATGACTATGGAGAGTTATATTGTCATTCATACATATAGCTGTAATGTTTTGTTCTCTTTTTTAAAAAAAAAAAAAAAAGAAAAGAAAACCTAATACTTGTCATTCTTAGGAAGATCTAAGCGAAAGAGTGTTACAAGGAGATGAACATCCAGGCCATGTGGGTTTTGCATGCCTCTTATCCTCCACGATTGCAGAACTGGGAAAGAGTTGTGGGATTCTCACACTTCCTATTCTGAGCAGAAGTTCAAGAAAAACTATTGGAAAAGTAAGAGGTATGGTCGATACAAAACAAGAACTTCAACATAAACTACCTTTAAAATTAGACTGACAATTTTGTTTAAAGTTCTGTGTGTCCATTTAATCCAATGACTTCAGAATGCATCGTCTAATGTGTTAAAAATTAAATAAGTTAATGACATTTTTCACTTTAAGACTATCTGGTGGTATTAAAATATAATTTCCTAGCATGTGTGCATAGTTACTGTACATCAGGGAATTCTGCAGACTTACAGTAAATTCTAAAGTGCAATGGCTCTGAATCCGCTCCGGAGATGTAGCCAAACTGCTTTACTTAAAACCGTCACCTTTTTATGACATTCAAAACAATGTGTTCTCTTTATAGTGGACTACATAATTATTAAGCCGATATCCGGATACAGTTGTGATATGAAAAATTCATATGCTAAATACTGGAGACCAAGAACAACACTAGATGTTGGACATAGGGGCGCAGGAAACTCTACAACAACTACCAAGTAAGTTCATGTATACCTGAATTGTGATATTTTGTCTAGTCTCTCATACTTCATTTTTGTAGGCATCCAGTTGTGTAAATAGGTTTGCCAGGTCAATTTTTATGAAACTCTTATCAGATTTTAAGTGATTTTATTCTAAATGTGAGTGTTCCTTTAAAATTAAAATTGCTGATAGGTACACGTGTGTGTGCTGTCTTACTTCTAACATTTTTTTCTTCTGTTCCTATTTCAGACTTGCTAAAGTTCAGGAGAACACGATTGCTTCTCTGCGGAATGCTGCTAGCCATGTATGTGTGGGTGTGGATGGAAACAAGCTATTTGTAAAATTACATCTGATATGTTGCGTTGAGGATCTAGTGATTTCAGTAATTCAGTTGGGAAAATATTAAGTGAAAAGAATTGTCAAATAGCCAGAATGTGGAGCTTTGGTAACAACCATGCCTATAGAGTTGCTACTCACTTTTTTATCAGCTCACTTTAAACTTCCATCCTTAAACTCACCTTTTCACCTTAAAATTTGCAGATGTTGCTTTTAACACATGGAGAACTTTGTAGGATTGGGGTTAGCTCTCTAAAGACTCACATGTAATGAGTAACTTTAAGCTTGTGAGTAGCCCACTGAAGGCAATAGGCAAGATTCTGGCTCTGAAGTCAATTGATAAACTCACACTGACTCCAATAGGGCCAGGATTTCATCCAGTGGGGACTGGTCAGGTATATGAAGTTGAATTGCATAAGTCTTCACAGGATTGTTGCCTTGGAGGTTAACTGGAAAAGACATTTGGGAGATGACTTGGAAAAATTAATCTTTCTTTTTTTCAAAATGTTTGATATTGAAATCTAATGTTTACTTGTCTTCAGTGAGAACTATTACCTCTGACCTTTTAAAGGTTGGATGGTTAATTGGGGAATATTCACTTAGAATTCACAGTGCAGATATTTTGCCATGTAGTCTGAGGTTGCATTTAGACTTACCTCTCCTATGATCAGGATCTTTGGACAGGAATGTCTACACTGCCCACGTTATAGCACTGCCATGCTGTGATGTGCAGTGTAGACACACTTTGACCCCAAGGGGGAGATCTCCTGGCAATAAAACCACCAACAACTAATGTTTTAGTGCTGAAAGTGGCAGTGTAGGCACAGCCTAAGATGAAGGAAGTGTTAATGGACTCATGGACTGAAAGGAAGGTGGTAAGCAGGTTGAGATGGCTTGTCCAGCTCCCTTTTTCACACTGAGAATGAGGTGAGGCTCTTGAGGAGATGCGGCTGCGAGATAGATTCTTGGCATTATGCATCCTCGAAAGTCTGCTAGGAGAAGAACTTTCTTGATTTTTCTGATGGTTCCTTGTCAGAGGACTGTAGTTGAAAGGCAATTTCTGTGCATTACTTTCTGCTGTGGCATAGTTAACTTGCTGTCTGAATGCCATGTCCATGCATATAGTATGAGGTAGAACAGGTTTCATTGCCTACTTTTGGGGGTGTTGTAGTCCAGATATCCTGCAGCTTCATGTTAAGGACTTTTAAGGAAAGTCAGTCGGATTTATTTCTTCCTTGGGTAGTGTCCCTATGGGTGCTCCACTGTAGGTTTGTCTGTCTCTGCACTGCTGATTTGGAGAACTTTGATAGCAGTGTTCATTTGACCTGTGTGTGCCCTGTCTCCCCCGTGCATACTCTGTCCCCCGCTCTGCTATGAGGCTAACCAGAAGTGTGTGGGTAGACTCTCCTCAGATCCTTCTCCGCCACCTGGGCTAGCAAGGGGGTTTGTGCTCTCCATTAACTGATCTTAACTTTTTTAGAATTGTTAATTTTAGCTACCTTTTTGGAGCTTCCCTTTTCTCATTTATTTTTTTTATTTTATTTTTATTTACCACCCCACTCCCCCAAAAACCTCTGCTTTATTTAGACTTAGTTTTTCTTCAGGCCACTATCTGGACAGAGTATGCCCAGTTCAGCGGGCTTCAAGGAGTGTCTCAGTTGTAAGGAATCTATCCTGATGACTGACAGACCCTTTCAGTGATTCTGCTGTCTGGTGGAGGACCACATTCCCCAGAAGTGTGGTTTATGTCAAGAACTGAATCCCAGATTTAGAAAGGATAGAGAACTGAGACTCAAGCTTCTTCTAATGGAGGTGGATCTTCAACCAGCCTCCGTGCTGTGCCAAGACCCCAGAAAGTGGAAATCTTCATCACAGCCCTCTACATCTAAGAGTAGTGGGTCCAAGAAGGCAACCATGAGCCACTCGCACACTGCCTTTCAGAAAAGAGCAGGGAGTCCCCACAGCGAGCCCCACCCAAGCTGAAAACAATCTCTGGCTCACTGTCTGTACTGATAATACTGAGCACCAAAGCTATCTGTCTGGTACCCAAACCTCGCACAGTACCAACCTGACAGAGCATGTTGGGCTGCATAAAGACCATATGGGCACAGGCAAGGAATCATTGGTATGAACGGGGCACAAGAAATCTAGAAAATCTGCCATGGGGAAGGCTTCAATACAGACACCTACGTCCGTATGGTCTTTGGCACACTAGACACTGATGGACTACACTATTGGGTCCACATCTTAGCATTGTCAACTACCAGCAGTACTGAAGTCAATAGTTCTTTACGATGCTGTATTGAACTAACTTTTATCTGCTACTGTATTTGTTGACATGCTATATATAAAATTTATAAACTTTTATAAATTTGAAAACTCTTCTGAGCACTCTCTAGTTCTTGTATATATGCAGTTCATTTTTTCTTTGCAGGGAGCAGCATTTGTGGAATTCGATGTACATCTTTCTAAGGATCATGTGCCTATTGTATATCACGATCTCACTTGTTGTATGGCTATGAAAAAGGTATATATGAATGTGCTGGCCATGTTTCTGTTGTTAGTGTGACAATTACTGGAACTCAAATTATTTTACTGAAATGCTAAGGTTTTGTAAAAATAATTCAATTACTCAGAAAAAGTTTGGAATGGAAACAAACAATGTGATCTTAATATATTGGAAATGATGGTTATCAACTCATCATATTCAACTTGCAATATCGTCACCTGACACATGACACACTTTGACCTTGAACTGTGGTTGGCATGAAATGTGCACTCTGTGATTAAATGGGTGTACAAAACACCTTAAATCAGTATAGCAATGCTTGAACAAAATCTTTATAGTTGGAAGGGGGGAACATTTGAAACGAAAAATGGGGACCGATGTCTTGAAAGAAGTTCTTGGAGAACACTAAGACATCATATGAAAACCAGGACCTGCTCTCTTTTTATCAATGTGTTTTGAGAAGTTCAAAACAAATCTGGAAGGGTTGTCAAATGAAGGATTTGGGTTTTTAGAATTTTTATTGTACACTTTCCAGCTTGTGAACTTTAAGCTGAATGCAGAGTAACATCAATAAATTAATCTTCTATTTTTTTTTTTTTTTTTTTGCCCAATGGCTGCATCAAGGTTACAAAATTTGTATGGAGGGTTGACCCCAACCCCTATCCGACCCCGTCCCCCTCAGAACCGTCAACCCATCCAACCTCCCCTGCTCCTTGTCCCCTGACTGCCCCCTCTGACACCCTCTGTCCCTAACCACCCCCAGGGACCCCACCCCTATCCAACTCCCTGCTTCCTGTCCCATGACCATCCCCCCTCAAGCCCCTCCTACCATAACCACCCCCCGGGACCACACACCCCATCTAACCCCCTCTTCCCCCCCCCCCCCCCCGACTGCTCCAACCCCTTTCCACACCCCTACCCCCTGACAGACTCCCGGGACTCCCTGCCCCTTATCCAAGGCCCTGGCCTGGCTCAGGCCCCCTTACCATGCTGCTCCGAATTGCAGGCGCTCAGGCCCCTCCAGAGCCAGCCATGCTGCTGCACCATTGCCCAGGAGCAGCAGGTCAGAGTGCTGGCAGTGTGGCGTGCTGAGGCTGCGGGGAACAGCAAGAGAAGGGCTGGGAGCTAGTCTCACCAGCCGGGAGCTCATAGGATGGGCCTGTGGGCTGTACTTTGCCCACCCCTGGCCTAGTGCATAGGTGACTATTTGAAAATTAAGTTCTGAATTGTGCTGGCAAATCTTACTTTTGCCTTAACTAAGCGCACTAAGACAATTACTATTTTGCACATTCAAGTGCCCATGCTGCCACTTTTGAAAACTGGTCTTCTCCTCCACAAACTGATAAAGTGGTAAACAGCATATTTGTCAGTGTGCTTGGCTAAATGCTTTAGTGATGTCTGTCTTCAAATAAAAATATATGGTTTTTCATACTTTCTACTGAAATTTTCAACATATATATATATATTTTTTTTTCCCCCAAGAAATTTGATGCTGAGCCATTGGAATTGTTTGAGATCCCAGTAAAAGAACTTTCATATGACCAACTGCAATTATTAAAGGTAATGTCATTGGTAATACCAAACTAGCCTATTTTTTGACATGTTGCTGCACAGTAAATGTTCATATTAAAACTGGATATCAGATCTTCATTTTGAAATGGTTCTAGTCTGAGAGAACTCATGCTGCTGCTCTGAATGTACTGTACGAATACAATAAGTAATTTTTTTTTCTTCTCCAAATTTAGCAAAGAGCTTTCCTTATGGAAGACTAGCTGTATATCAAGATGGGAGTTTAAATATTAAGTCATATGAATTACTGAGCACAAAAAATTACCTCTTAGTGGATCTCCTTTACTTCCCCAAAAACTTAATAGAGAGGGATACTCTTGGAGGAAGATTAAAGGGATTGGGAGTAGGGGGTTCAAAATACAATGGCCATATCTGTAGTATTACTGTCATGATATTTCAAATAAACCAAAGATGAGATTAAAGACCTAACTTTTCAGAAATGCTAAGTACTGTATTCACATCTTGCATAGAATTAATGGAAGCTGAGAATATGCAGTAACTCTAAAAATCTGGCACTAGGTTGTTTTTTTTTTTCCCACGTTAACAGGATTTTTAAAGGTATTTTTACTGTTGTGATCAGTTGAATAGCTTTTCAGATAAATATCTTCTCTTCTGATCAAATGCTACTTTTGTTATGTTTTCAACTTGACCTCTCCTTATGACTCTTTTACACTGGGTAGAAAGGTGGGACAACATACTAAACAGACCCAGATGATGCTCAATTAACACTGAGTATTGCAACAATGAGGGTTTAAAACAAAAAACAAAAAAAACCTAACCTGAAGATGGTGGTGTTAGAAGGCATTTAAAGCCAATTGTTCAGAATCTTTGCCAAAGAAGGGATATAAAAAGTATATTTGATATTTTGCTGGTTTGCCTGCATTAGGAAAAGACATGGAGGGGTAGATCAGATAATTCTGGTTTAATCTAGACAGACTCTTGCAGTTGAGGGCAGAGGTTCGGAATGAATCCATTCAATCTAATCAGGTCAGGCAGAATTGGAGAGTAGGATATTGGCCTGTCACTATGGATACCATGGAGGCATTGACTTGCTGGAAAAATAGAGACCAGGAAATGAGTTTTTGGGAAGCATGACAGTTGAAAACAGGGGTGAAACTTCTTATTTCAGAGTCAAGGAAAGATGTGGCTGAAACAATTTTAGGTACTGTTGTTTTCTTAATTTACCTAATTTTCTCCTATGTCTCAGCCTAAGCCACACCATATTTTAAATCAAATACATGGCCCCATCCCATAAACAGTGGTCAACCCTCTGCTTGTAGTAAGGCCAAAAGTACAGAAAGTATAGAGACAGATTAGATGAGTTTTCAAGAATGCAGGTTATGGCCATTTGCAAACTGAGTACAAAAGGAGAAGGTACAATGTTCATAATGTGCATTACAAACCTTAACTTTTTAAAATTATATCCTTATCTCCCTGACCCCTTGTAAGTTTGTGTTTTTTATTTATTTTGTGTGTGTGTATATATAATATAGATAATTATTTTTCTTTCTAACTAAAATTTTAAAATAGGCAAGTTCCAAAGAAAATAGATATGTATTAAAATATTTTGTCGGTCTTCTTACCAGAACTACTGCATATTTTACAGGCTTTTAAACTTTTAAAGACAAATGTAAGGGAATTTGGAAGGAAAAGTCAAATTGTTCTTTATCAAAATAGTAAGGTCTCCACAGATAAAAGTATACTTGTTAATTTAATATATTCTTTCTGTGATCTTTAGCTGGCTCACGTAACTGCCTTGAAATTAAAAGATCACAATGGTATGTAATACAGATATTTTTTTTTTATCTGTTGCTTCAAATAATTTATATGGTCATTGAAATGTTTATTTTCCAATCAATTTTGTTTATTCCTGGAAACTTAAAGTTGAGATTTTCATGTACTTGAGTGCTATTCATCACATATGATTTTTTCATGTATAAAAGCATCACTGGTAGCATAGTAAACTTGAGCTGTTAAAATATGGAACACTATCTCTGCTGCAGAATTTCATAGTACTGTTCGCTGTAGAATTAAATATTGGAGCTAACTAAATTTTGTTGATTACAGAGAAATATGTAATTTTGCTGCATTGCAAAATCTTTTAGTGCACTATAATTTTAAATTTGAAAACCAAGTTGAATTTCTTTGCCATTTGTGTTGCCATTGTGCAGCTGATGTAATGAAGTGGGTACCACCATCAATTTATTGGGGCTAGCTCAAAGCATGGGTACGTTACTGAAACAAGGCCCTGGGGCAATAAGAATAACTAGTGGAATCTCTCAAAGCAGGAGTTGCTTATCAGATGTCAGAATTCTGTGTTCTCAGCCATTTTCACTGGATCATTTCATAATAAGCTTCATAAGAAAAATGTGAGGGATTTATTTATTTATTTATGGTCTCTTAATCCTTTCTTAAGATCATTCCATTGAACTTTTAGTTTGTATGTTTTGCATGTATTAGACAATTATCCTGCTCAGACTTGGTAACATATTTTCATTAAAAAGACGTACCTTTTCAAAATCCATTATGCAACTTGTAGTTGAATCTTAACTTCCTTACTAATTAGCATGCCCCAGAAGGTACATTGCAAATTACTGGATTTTGAGGACTGGCATACAAATACAGAAGAAAGTTGTCCCTAGTATTATGCATCACAGACTGTACTATAACAAATTGAAGTACTAGTGGTGAAATATATTAAGATTTCATCATGGACTAGTACGTGTACTGTAATTTATTTTTTTTAAGTTTTAAAATTACCACTTAGCTGAAGATGCCAATTAAAGTATTGTGCAGCAAAACTTTTGAGTGCCACTTTCATATATTGAATGCATTGACTAGCTTAATTTTGATAAATAGTATTATTTTGTATCTAGTTTTTATTGGATACATGTGTTCCAGCAGAAGGTGTTCGAAATTCGTAGTGTTGTCAACTCAAATGCATTGGAAATAACCATGATTTTGGCCACCTATATAGGCAGTGTTGTAATGATGATGTGAAAAGCTCCCTTTGTTATATAATTTGGAGAAAGCAAAATAAGAGTGAGCTCCCCACATACTACACTGTAGCCTTGAGGAAGGTGCACCGAACTGCAAGCCCAAGAGACCATGAGTTTTAGTTTCAGCTCTAGAATATTTCTGTGTCCTTCAAAATTTTGAGCCAAGGTCTCACTGTTGCATTGGAGGAGGGGTTAAGTATCATTCATCCATTTCACAGGATAATGGAGAACGTGTATAAAGTCATTTTAGGCAGAGCTGGGAATCAAATCTAGGTGTCTAATAGAACAAAGCCAAATCTTACTCACTTTGACACAGTTTGCCAGAAGGAACATGGCAGATTAGGTGCTTCTGTAACCCATGCTAACATAGTGTGGCTGTATTACTCTTTAGCAACCAGATCACGCATAGCAGCTTACAACTCTTCGTTACGGTTTCCATGTTAAAAGATCTGGTAAAGGCTTGTTCTTTTACATCCAGAGGTCTGACTCCTTCCCGAAAGAGAACATGTAGGGGTATTGTTATATTTAGGTATGTTGAGCCAGCTGTGGGTGTTTTTATTGTAGTGTAGATATACTATGTATGTCTCAGGGAATTGCTAATGAGCTGTAGAGCCTTCAACCATGCTTCACCGGTATGAAGTCCAGCTCAGCGGGGTTTAAAAGGTGTTACCATTTAAAGGAAGTCTGGTAGCCTCTGAGTTCAAATTGCAGCTCCTCGGTCACAAACTTTGCACTAAATAGTCATGCCCTGAGGAGCTTACATTCTCCTGATATGTTTGTACAGATCTTAGTGCAATGCGGGACCCATCTCTGAGTACTCTAGGAAGAGCTCATGCAGCATAGGCCAAAATCATTTTACTCACTATACATTTGAGTTGCCAACACTAAGTCACACACACACACCTTGAAGGTAGGATGGAAAGAGTTCAATAATCAGAAGACAAACTTTAAAAAAATATATTAAAATCTCATGATTTTTGAAGGCTGTCTCCTAATTTGGGGGTTTGGCAATACTGCTATTCACTTTTTTTTTTTAATTAATTTTATTTTAATTTCAGCATCTTTTAAAGGGGAGGAAAGCCCTGTTTCTGAGAACCAGCCATTTCCGTCTCTCCAGACGGTAAGCAACAGTCCGTATAGGACTAGGCAATATAATGCTAGGCAAATTTGAAAATATTTATAAATAAGTTTGGGTTCTTGCATGCATAATGAAGAATCGGAGTCTAGAAAACAAACTTACAAAGATTTTTGTCACAGGATGGGGAAAGGGTTCAAAATGGAGCTTCTTTTTGACTGTCTACATGCACATGAGTTTGGGACACTGAAATGCTGTGATTGTCTTTAGTAAATAACCAGTGTAGGTTATATAGCTACTGTAAATGTACCAGCCACCTTCAAAAACCCCTTCAGTTTCCAACATGAATTATAAATGGGACTTCTTCAATTTTGAGGAAAAGCCAAAAAAGATGATCTGGAAGAGTTTTTTCCATTTCTTTCCAGTTCCTGAATCATTCTGATTTTTCTGAAATAGGAGCTTATGGGTGGCTAATGAAATATTTCTTCCCAGCAGTTGACAAAAGCTTTTTACCAGCAGCAGTTCATTAGAGCCAAGGAAAATGGGTGTAGTGGCAGTAAAAAGAGGCTATGGGCCAGCACTTTCAAAAATGGCCAGTACTTGTTTATGGCTCAGTTTTTAGGTGCCCAGGTTTGCACCTAGGGCCTGCTTTTCAGAAATCCTGTTCATCTGCTACTCTAGAAGCTTTGGGACCCACAGGTGTTTAACATCTCTGAAAATCATACCTCGGGAGGGCAGTGGGGTGTCCAACTGGTGGCCACTTTTCAAAACTATCCTTAGAATTGCATTCATTCACCACTTAGCTTCTGCTGCTTAGCACAGCCACGTTTAGCACTGAGTTAGTACGTTTCCAGTATATTCCTTTAATAACTAATCCTTTGCCAAAATTGTCTTTCTGAGTTTGACTTTTTCTTCAGAAACTGTTTACCAGACTTAGTCTGTGATAATGCTTGAAACTTTTTTTCCTTGAACTGTGCTTCTGTTTGCCTCTTACAGCAATTGCTGGGTACTATTCTCCCAAATCCAAATGAAAGTATTACATCTTTATCTTTTGTCTGAGAGGTAAACAGAATAAATGGATAATGAACTGGCCTAGACAAATCTTGGGAGTCTTGTCTCCTGCACCAAATGGCTGTTGGCTGTTAACCAGGGAAATTTGTGATGTTTTTCATGTATCATCATATATGTTTTTGTTTTATATCTAAAACAATTGCTCTAAGTAGCCAAACTGAAAATGTATGCTCTGAGTTTCTGTAAATTGTAAATAACTGTACATCTCAGTGTTGGTACATGAGAAATTAGTTGTAGATAATGCTGTAGCTAATTCCTGAAGGTTTTCCTTCCACTGACTCACTTTGGACCAGAGTAGAAAAAGGGATAATGTGCCTTTAAGTGTTAAAGAACCATCTGTATGCTGTGTGTTTGGTCTTGATGGGTGGTGGTTCAGCATTTTTATTTTTTTTTTGGTCCTCTGTTTATTCTTACCAATAGTACTTAATGGGCAGCAGGTGATTTGGTATCTTTTTATAATACTATTGTATCCAGGTTCTGGAATCCCTTCCTGAAGATGTTGGGTTTAACATAGAAATAAAGTGGATCTGCCAACAAAGAGTAAGCAATTTATAATGTTCCTTGTTTTGATACCTTGTTTACTTTGCAGACTACCATGCATATCTTGATATGTCAGTTTGCATATGATGCACACCTAAACTACTATTTTGCCATTATTTTAATTTAATCAAAGTTAATATACTTGCCTAACCTTTTTTTTTTTTGAACAGTAAAAGGCAGTTTTGTTTCACTGGTAGTATATCCTACTAGCTTTAGAACTAGAAAATCAAAGGCACTGAACCTCCAAATAAACACACGTACTTCTCTTTAAGCACATGCATAAGTGTTTATATTGGGATCATAATGCAGTATTGAACATTTTTTGGTAAACAATCATCTTCTAAAGATGAAAAGATTCCTGAGTTATTTACATAATTAAATATTGCTGCAATATTTATATACTCTTAGATAGTTGTACAAAAATCTAGCAATTAGTTGCCCTTTACTTCATACTTCATTCATTTATACTACATTTGGCTTTTCAATATATTTTTGTTTTGTTTTTTAATATAACCCATATCTAAATGATTTTATTATGCAAATGATCTTTTAATTTTAATAGATTTCATGAATAGTTGATATTCCTAGGAATAAAATGAGTTCTAATTAATCTTGAAAGTCCATTTGAAGTTACATAACTTATAACACTGATTTAAAAGCTGCATATTTACAAACAATTTTGTTGGAAGCCAGCTCTGTAGTGTTGCAAACGGGGATTAGTAGACTGGAGAAGAGTGCAATTTTTTTATTTGTATTGATGAGCTGGATTCTCTTTTCACTCAACTTAAATAGGCTCCTGTGATTTGAAATAATTATAGTAGTCATTGATTTAGTTCAGCTATTTGTCCTTGTTTTTATAGGATGGAAAATGGGATGGCAACCTGTCAGCCTATTTTGATATGAACCTCTTCTTGGATATCATTCTAAAAACCATTCTAGAAAATGCTGGAAGAAGGAGAATTATATTTTCTTCATTTGATGCAGACATTTGCACAATGTAAGTTACAATTCAGTGTAACCATTTTGGACTCAATAGATTCACTTAGGTGTTAATACACAATGGAAAATGCATTAAGAAGTTATTTTTGTGATTTGAATGCCAACACACTTAAGTCTAATTCCATAATAAGGAACTAAACTTTTCATCCATCTGACCCGTGCCCAAAAATACAATCGGAAAACAAAGCCAGCAACATATTACGAGAAAAGGTATGGGGGGGAGGGGGGGAGAGCAAATGTACTGTTTGCTAAAGTGTCTCAATTGTCTTAAGAAAATAATTTTTTACTCAAACAGTAGGGAAAAGAGCAGAATTTATACTCTGGTTTCACTTTCCCTCTGGCTTCGATTTCCTGAGGCCATTCCAGCACGTCTTGAACTTATCTTTCCTCTCGGCTGGAGGATAGAATATTTAGTGTCTCAGAACAAGAAGATATCTGTTGGAAATGCTAGGTTTCATAGTACTGCATAAGGAAAGTCAGGGCCAGATAACAGCTCTAATGTCTCTTTAGTTACAGGACAGTTTTGGGGAATGTCCGGATCCATATGCTGCTATGCAAACAAATGCCAAGACAGTACACTTATCTGGTAACAGCCAATTCTTGTCACAATAGGTGACAATCTTAGAATGGGACATAATGCCTTTATTTGGCAGTTATTTAGCATGCAAGTTAAATATACATATATAATTATGGAATTCTCTATTGAAACTTTTCAACAAATTTGATTTTTATTTTTTTTAAAAAATACCCCTGAAAATGCTTAAACTACATACATGCAGTTATTGGATATTAGTTTTCTAGAAAATCTAATTGGCTTTCTGTTGTGGCACATCTTATGTTCATTTGCTGGGTGCTGAACAAAGAAGACCAAGACCCTGAATTAGGGAGCTTAGTCTAGGACAGACATGGAGTAATTGGTACACCACACCAGTCTTTGTATGGAAATATTCCAGAATTCCTTATTGAAAGACTGTGTAGAATAAATATTTAAAGTAGAGATTTGAAAGAAGATGGTCACTGGACAATCCAAGGACTTCGAAACATAAGGGACAGCCTGGGAAAAAGACTGGAAGAAGGATGCAAAGGGGCTGGTTAGGAGGGGGCAGTGAAGGATGAAGAGTAAGTGAAGGTGAAGTCAAAGTTGATGAATCAACATACTGGGAATACTACTGCCTCCTATTGTTGTTTCATAGTTGTGCTGGTGAACCAACTCTACAGTGGTAAAGGTGGCTTGAGAATGTGTTAAGCTTGCTATTGTGTGTTTTGTAAAAGGAAAAAATAACAGGCAACCCACTTCTAGAATTTTCTATGTGGAAAATGGGGAGGGGAAACATACTCTAGTTTACTTTAAATAGTTGAAATGTGTGAAATATGTAAATCTCTAAAGTGGTGAAAGGGACAATGGTATGTTGTACAAATTTGAGGCGAGACCACTGTATCTACCTGTTGCATCTGCAAAGGATTAAAGGAATATCCAGTAAGTAAAAGTATTCCCTTCTAACCACGAGACACACCTTGTCATTTGTAGTGAATGTGTTCAGACATGTAAATGTGCATCTTACTATGCAGGAAATGGAGACATCACTATGCTAAACTGTCTTTCTGGAATTAAAATACAGGGCAGGCATATCCCTTTTTTGCTTAGGAAGAAGGGGGGGAAATCAGTCTTGTGAAAAAGTCTCCATTTTTCTCATAACATTTGCCTTGTCTTTCTGTGGAATATAGTAACGGTTCCTGCATTATGCTAATTTTTTAGTCATATCCAACTGACTAGACAGACTGGTGTCTGTCCACAAAACTGCTTAATCCTTGATTAATACTTTTTGCATATTAGCTGTCAGTACAGATAGGGAATGGTGATGGTGCTTTTATATTCTGATCCATGACAGAAATACTACCAAAAAGTTTCCCTTTGCAATTGTATATTGTATTTTTATACTCTTTTTTTTTTTTTTTTTTTACAGGGTTCGGCAAAAGCAAAATAAGTATCCTGTGTTGTTTCTGACTCAAGGAAAATCTGCTATTTATCCAGAACTTATGGATCTCCGGTCTCGTACAACTCCTATTGCAATGAGCTTTGCCCAGTTTGAAAACTTGCTGGTAAGTTATCATGCCCTTGTTACACTGTGAAATGAAACTCCTTTATTGCTTCATTCCATAATTGCAGATAAACTGACTTTTTTAAAATACAGAAGCAGAATAAGGTGACAAGCAAACTGTTCGAAGAATACATCACATTTAGTAAACCTGTTAAAATAATGTATTCTCATTGCTTCATATACTAAGAATGCACTTCATCCCTCTTGAATATTGAAGGAAGTCTTTAAAAATGCATTTAATTCCTGGAATTGATAGGATTTTTTTTCTTTTAGTTGTCTGAAAATTGTGAAACACTTAGCTTTTCTAGCTTCTGATCACTTATTTTAAGAGTATTTAGTCTCGAGTATATTTGCAATTTCTTAAGTGGTTTTTTTTTTTTTTTTAAATAACTTTACAGGGAATTAATGTGCATACTGAAGACCTGCTTAGGAACCCATCTTATATCGAAGAGGCCAAATCTAAAGGTTTAGTTATTTTCTGTTGGGGTGATGATACAAATGACCCAGAGAACAGAAAGAAGTTGAGAGAATATGGCATTAATGGGCTAATTTATGACAGGTATTTTTCTTTAGAATTACAATACCTCGTGTTTGTTCTGATCCTGCATTGATTTCACTTTGATTTTTGCCTGATTTGAGTGGGTGTTAGAATAACTTTCTTCTCTTTTTATAATAATAATAAAAAAAATGTGTAAAACGATTATACAAATTCTAAACTTGAGGCCTTAATTGCTTACGTGTTCATGTAAATTAGCAGTGCCTTTCTGTAAAATTAAAGTTAGTGTTTTATTAGCTGAACTAATGTCTTTAACTAACTACTTTTGTTTAATAAAAGACAGATATTGTAAATATGCAGATATAGTATCTGCATGTAATTCTACTAACAAGATTTTTACTGTATAATTCCTGTTTGGCGCCTAAATAGCATAATGACATAAATATTAGATATAGATATTTTTGCTAAAAAGACTTTCTGCCTATCGTACTGGTTTCTTCACTTTTAATCCATTTAATACTATATTTAGTTTGTGTGTAAACTTACATATTTTATTTTTTCCCCCTCTCACTGTCCCTTCATATGTTACTTGCCTTGGACTGTAAGAGGTTTCTTTTTGTGTTGTGGGGTTTTTTTTGTTGGTTGGTTGGTTGGTTGGTTTTTTTGAGGACATGGGCATAGTCTAACATGAGTCTTGCCTCCAGGTGTCCCAATCGGGATTTAACTGAAATACAAATATTTAAAGAAATCAGTCTTTAAATGATTGTTGAGCTCTGAAATAAATTTACTGTGCTATGTTGCTAGATGCTTCCTTGGTTACAAGCTTTTTGCTTATGCATTCTAAATGGTACTCTCAAAAAGACCAGTTTGAAACGATTGGAGTATTTTGGACCTGAACGTCTATTTTACAAGAGAAATTTTCCAGTTGACAATACTATTGTAGATGAATTAATAGTGTTCAGTAAAGCAGGTGGAAATGTTTAATGGAATGGAAAGTCAAACTTACTCTCTTATTCATTAACACTAGGTTCTTGAAACGATGTGTACTTCACCAGTATTAAAACACACATCTAAAACTAGATGTGAATCAAGGAAATTTCACCTTCTAAGGCTGATACTGGGCCTGTAAGTTAGAGACTGCATGAGCTTCAGTATCTAGTTGCAGCAGAACATCACATTGATCACAGAACCACTCTGAATGCCTTTGTGTTAGTTTTTGTTTGATGTTGTTGGAACTTGAACCAGTTAAGAATACAAAGCTTTAAGTGGACTTTTAAAGTACAACATTTTATACTTAAAAGTTCATTTAGGCATTCGTTAAGATAATTTTTGGGGTTAAATAAGTGAATTGAAAAGCAAAGATGAAAGTTGGGAGTTACTGAGTGAAGAATGGAATGAACTGCTGAGTTCCTGAGAGACTGGAAAGGATGCAAGTCCATTGAGGGCATTAGAGTTTCATCCTGTTAGGAGCCATTCAAGGGATAGTGGAGAAGAACAGAGACCACTCTCTTCTACCACACTGCTGCCAGTGAGTTGTCTTAAAAATTGGACCAATATAAAATGCATTGGCAGTTTCTATGGGGATTATTTAAACACAAGCAGTGCACCTTAAAAAAACCTTTATAATTTAAAACAGCAAACGTGCATTTGGACTATTTGGATATATGTCGGCCTTCCGGGACTCCAGCCAGTTTAATGCCAGCCCTGCGTCATGGACATCCTTAAACTCGCTTGTAGCTCCCCATGGGGCTACAGACTCCAGGTTGAGAACTGCTGGTCAAAGGGACTGTCAAACAAGGGACAAGGGGATTCCTTTGAAAACTCTCTCCAGCTAAAGAGAAAAGAACAGGAAAATTGTTCAAATGAAAGCTTTTCTTACTACTTTTACATTTGAAATATTTTAACAATGTTTTTCCTCCTCTTTAAACCTTCTTTTATTAAATACTAGCAAAAATACCCGGCGTTGCTCTGGTCCGTCGGAGGTGGGGAGGAGGCAGAGAGCTGAGCAAGTGCGGGGTCCGTTGGAGGGGGGAGGGGGCAGAGAGCAAACCTGACACCCCCACCTCACCCCCTACCAACCCCAACACCCCCTGACCAACACCCCCACCTCACCCCCCCCCCGCAGACCAAACCTGACACTCACCTCACTTCCCCCCCCCCCTCGACCAACCCTTACCCCCCCACCAACCCCAACACCCCCTGACCAGCCCCAACACTCACCCCTCACCCACCCCCCCCAGACCAAGCCCAACACCCCCGTCTCACTTGCCCCCCTCCCCCCCCCGACCAAACCCAACACCCCTACCTCACTTACCCTCCGACCAAACCCAACTCGGGTCTGTCGGAGGTGGGGAGGGGGCAGAGAGCTGAGCGAGTGCGGGGTCTGTTGGAGGGGGGTATTATGACATCATAACTATGTCACAGAGAACAGCAGCTGCCCAGCTAATGTGATTGGCCTTTAATTTCACCCCTGGGGGGCGTCAGAGGTGAGATTTGAAAAATTTTCGACTCTTACCCTGATTAGGACCCTAAGGCCTATAACTGTACCAAATTTCAAGTCTCTAGCTCAATATATATATAGAGAGAGGGACTTTCAGTGGTGTTTGCAATGGTAAAAACCAGGCTGAAATCTCTGTATGCTAAACTCCGGACCTTGTTTAACACTGTTTGATGATCAATCGTGATTGGGTTATGTTAATATCGTTAGCTCATATATTCCATCTAAATTAATACAACACCTCCTGTAAAGTCATGTCTTCAGAAGAATAAGTGGATGTTGGTGGTTGTAGTTTGCTTTAACTATGGTTAGTGTTAACCATGCTGATAAAGGACTACCACTTTATATTGCAGGATATGATTTAGAGAGACATGTTAAATATGGATATACTAATTTATAGAGGTGCTCACTACTTAATCTCACTCTAAGCAGAGAAAATGGAAATTAAACAGTAGTTTTATGTAGCAATAGATCTGTAAAACATCACTTCTTACAGACTTTGTTCTCATTTATTCAGGATATACGACTGGATGCCTGAACAACCAAATATATTCCAGGTAGAGCAGCTGGAACGCCTAAGAAGAGAATTACCAGAGCTGAAAATCTGTGCATGTCCCACTGTTAGCCACTTTAGTACTGTATCTCTGTGTAAATGTCGTGAGAGCCTTACGGAAATGAATGGCATAGATAACTTACCAAATGCTTAAGTTTCCATAGGCTGACTCCAGGCAGGATGCTGCTTTGCGTATTTCATTTTCACCATTGGAGCAGTGCCATCTATGCCTTCACTTTTTTTTGAGCAATAACTATGTTCTTATTCCATGACAGTACTTACTAGAATTTTAAAATCCTGTTAAAATGTTAGGCCAGTTATAATTATTGTTCCAGTTTACATATACCGTTTTTTAAATCGTCACAATCAACAAGTTCAAAATCTTGAAATAGAAACCAAGTACTGTAACAGTGTGCGAACATGTCTTCTCAAATGAGCAATTTAAGGTGTGGTAGCTTCAAAGACAAAATTCTAGAGGTTACTGTGATATGATATTGAAACTGCTGATATACCATTTTGTCATTGATTGGATTCCAGTACTAATCTGAGATCAGATTAGGAGAGTGATTGTAATGTATACATAATTAGATCTGGCCTGAATAAATTAGTACCTCATAAGCATGTATTTGCACAGATGCATCCAATTGTACAAAAACTTTGTGCCATCTTAAAATACGTGTGTGTATACAGTATATATATTTTTAAGTGAACTGTAGTGCACGTGATTTTTCTTTAGATTGCTGCCATTTTTTTCTTTACCAGCCAAATGAATGGCATAAAGTCTGTATATGGGAGATAAGGGCAAACCACAAGTACAGCTTTGACTCAATCCTGCACAAACCTGCCAAACCTCAAAATGTTGCAAATAACTTTATACACAAAATATTGCAGATTTTTCATTAGTTAAGAACTTTATTCCACAATAATCTTAAAGGAGCAAATGGGTGTAATGCACAAATTCTACAAAATGCATGCTTCAGGTATTAAGCATGAAATTATAGGTGCTTGCAATGGTCTTTGCATCCTTGAGGTGTGTGGTGAGTGGAAGGATAGCAAGGATGAACTAAAACACTTAATCTTTGTTGCCTAGAACCATGAGCCTATATGTAGGTATATTCAAATAAGGTTTTTACCATCTGCAGTTCATCTTACTACATGTTACAGACCACTGACTTTTTTTGTATTCTGCAACAGTTGTGATTTTTGCTTTCAAAATTGATCTCCGATAATCCTTATCCTCTATTGGCTGATGTCTGTCCTCTGTAATTTATTCCAAAAGTATAGTTTAGAAAATCCTGTTGGATGTGTATGCATGTTCTTAAATATGTACCCTCTAAGATGCTGTCATGACAAAACAGCTATAACTTTTTACTGAGGTGTTCATGTAAAATAAAAAACCAAATATTTTTTTCCCTTGTTGTAAATTTGCAATGAAATTGATAGCTTGTATTATACTTTTTAAATACTGTCATTGCTGCATAGAATTGATTTACATAAGGAATTACAAATGTGTTTGGGCCTGTACCACTGAATAGTTTGAGGCAAAGGATTTCTTTCAGCTTGCCTTGCATATCTAGTATTTAAATTTCTTTTGTCCTCCACAAACAGCACCGTACTTTGGAATTGTCTTTATTTAAAAAAATAAATCTGAATTGAAAAAGTCTGTTAAATTTTCTTGAGCTACTTAAACTGGTTTGACGTGAACTGTTTTGTAGTAAATCATAGCAGTGTTATTTGGTACAGCAGTTACACAGGTCCAGATTCATAAATCTGTCAGGCTGCAGAATGTGATGAAATTTTAAAATGTTCTTAATTTCAGCTTGAAAGATGCCCAAGTGCTTGTTAGCCCATCAGACTGGCTCTCTTGCAGTCTGACTGATGAAAACCTAGTTTGCATGATTCAAAACCCCAGAGAATTTAAAGTGATAGCGTGTAGTGTTAACACAGTATGCACTTGTGACCCCAGAGTTCCAGTTAAAGTGATAGCGTGTAGTGTTAACACAGTATGCACTTGTGACCTCAGAGTTCCACCCACTGGTGTAAGGCTGTGGGGAATCAGGCCCATACAGCAAAGCTAGGGTCCTGCATCCATTCATAGAGACTGAGCTGCAGTAGCCTGGAGTGAGTTGTGGGCTGAGGAGAACAGTAAGAGGGGGTGAGCAAACATAGCCCACAGGACGTTGCATGAATAACAGCTTCCCCGCTGGGCAGAAAAGGGAAAGTACTATTTCCTCCTTCATTACAATGAGGCAAACATGGCACTTCACAGCCGTCAGCTTAAATAAACCTTCAGGGCTGAGGCTGATCTGAAGGGATGATAATCATTAATAAATGATATCCCCTTCTATATGATATAGATATGATATATAGATATAATCTTTTAGCCATGGAGCTCAAATTACAAATCAGGTCATGTGTTGGGGTGGCATAAATCAATGGAGTTCTTCCAGTTTTCACCAGCTGAGGGTCTGATCCATTTATTCTAACTCTGCTGCAAGTGAGTCCATTCTTATTTGTCTGCAGGGAGTATTTGTTTCCTTTATGTATTTCATGGGTATGACAGTGTTTCGCATATAGACCCTTTCTTGGCAGCCTAGTGTCTTCTTGTGGTTGTTAAACACTACACTACACACTATATTTGGCTTAGTTAACTCAATGCATTTAAAAATTTGGGCCATAGCCTCAGCTGGTATAAATCAGTGTAGGGTCTGATACAAAACCCAGTGAACTCTCCCATTGTCTTGAATCCGGCTTCTGGGTCTCTCTTGCTCTATAGCAATTCTCTTGTGAGCTAGCTCTCCTGTTGGCATAAACTGGCTTTAAGTTAGTGGGACTATGTTGAGTTACACCTACCGAAGATCTATGGCCTGTTGCCCTTATGTTGCCTTCTGTATGTTTTCCTTGGAATCTGTTATTTTCCCTGTGTGTTTGTGTGGTCACGCACACATGTATACACTTTTGGTGCAAATGTTATTTATTTCTCAAAACAAATATCCACGTAGACTGTTCAGGGGGAAAATATTGTGAATGCGAAGAAAAAGGCCTGGAATAAATTCCAACTTGTCTTAATTAAGCATAAAATGTATTGAGACTGCAACATCTGGGTTGAAATTAACGAATTAATTTCACAGCTTCATTTTGATTGGTACTTTGTCACTTTTCAGAGAGTTGGTGTGTGAGTGTTACCAATGACCGCCAAGAGAAGTTAGCCCAAGAGCAAAGCATGAAGAGCCCCTGCTGTGTGTGATACATTATTAAAATATTTGTCTCATCAGAGAGAAAAGAAATCAATCTCCAGGCAGCTGTGAGTCCTGGGAGAGATGACAGTGACAACCTGTTAATGTAGGATCAAGGCTGGCTGGTAACTGACTAGATCTCAGTGGGAGCTTTTTCTACCATGGGTCAGCATCTTTGTGGTACTGAGGTTCGTGCAAGGATCACTTCTGAGTCAGAGGGCCACCAGGACAAGGGATGAAGAGCCCTCCTGGGGCAAGGGGGCCAGGACTACAGAGCCCAGGCCTGGCATATAAGGAGATAAGACTCTCTCTTTTTGTGTGCTGAGCTCTCTACCCATAGGGAAGGGGGCGGGGGGACTACAAGTGACCTGGCTGGAGAGCTGGGTTGTGAGGAGGACTCAGCACGGCAGGCTGAGATGAGCTGGAGGGGAGGTGCGAGAGTTGGAGAGGCTGCTGCAGCATGCCCGGCTGGAACGGGGAGCAATGGGCCTGGCTAGGAGGAGGCGCACTGGCCAAGGAGTGACTCCTCCAGAGTGCTGTGCAGACACACGGTAAGAGGCAACCCCTGCTCCGAAGAGATTACAATCCAAATATGCAAGGGAGCCAGAGAACGGGAGCCAGGAAGTGTCATTACCTCCATTTTACAGATGGAGAATTTGAGGCAAAATAAGATTAGCCGTGCAAGGTCTCGCCAGCGTGGGCAGGGCACTGTGCTCTGCAAAATGGCATCCTCCGTGTGGTGCACTCGAAGGGCGTTCCGGCATGTTCTGGCTGGTCTGTCCCATTGCAGATTGGCTGACTAGCCCAGGACATCTTTGTCTGTGGCAGATTTCAGTTTCCTTCATCCTCCCCTTCTTTGGGCTGTCTTGTGTATTCAGACAGTCAGTTCTCCTGGCCGGACACCTCCTATGTGGTTGTACAGCACCCCTACCAGTGTGGGGCACTGATCTAAAGGAGTCTTTAGGCACTACTGATCTGTAAGACCAAGGATGATAATAATAAAGTGCTATAGAAATGCAAAGTCCCTTTACAAGTTATGACTGCAAGAGCAGGTTTTGTGCAACTAGATGGACTCTATTTTTAGCCTTAGATTTTTAAAGCAGCTGTTTCCCACTCAGTTTGAGCCCCATCAGTCACCGCTTTTAATAAGGTGGTCTCTGCGGAGCGATTGTAGTTCTGTAACAGAGTTGAAAAGAAGCTTTGTTTAGGAACTAATTGTTTGTACTTTGCACAGGGACATTTGTTCTCATGCTGATGAGAGAAGGGAATTGATTTCCCTTCCCCTCCGCAAACAATGCTGCTGTAATTCCAGTCAATAAAACCCTCCGTTCCCTATTGAAGAGACTCACTCGATCAGACGTTTGTATTAATATTAATATGATGGGGCATTGGCCATCCAAACAGCTTTGAAAATCGCAGCCTTAGGGCTGAACGTGAAAGCAAAACAAATTAGACATAACTGTTAGGTGGGGGGGAGGGGGAGTTATGCAGTGCTGAGGAATTCTACGCAAAGGGTTTGTCTTATGCTGGTAAACTTCCCCATGTAACTACACTGGTATAATTTTTTTTGTGGAGATACACCAGTATAAGCGTGAACCATCAGAACCGTAAGGGTATTGTTATGGCAATAAACATCTCTCTGTCGACAGGCCCTGATCTTGTAGGCTCTCTGTCAATGGGGCTTAACTCAGCCACTTAGACTTTATGGCTTTTTATGATGATGAAAGCTTGGGCCATCAGGCCATGCTTAAGCATGTGCCTAGCTTTAAGCGAGTGAGTAAACTCACAGATGTTGCTGGGATGACTGGTGTGCTCTAATTTAGGCATGTGCGTAAGAACCTGGAACACACGACTCTTACCACTATGGAACGCCTGAGACATGCATAGTGAGGAAGAGGAGTCGGGAACATAGTGACGTAGCTCTGCTTTTTCTGGTGCTGCCTCTGCCTCGATCACTAAAAAAACGGAGGCTGCAGATGAACATGTCTTCATGACACGGTTTGGTTTTAATCTCTAGCCTTCAGGAAGGAAATGTAATTGGACTGAGATCTGGGTGCTAGGCTGCAGTGAAATGCTCCAGCGTTCCTTCTGTTTGCATTTAAACAAGTGCTAGTTATGCCAGAACATCACTATGTGTGAGGGTGGGGAACAATGGACGTGAGACTGGCCATCTCTCCAGACCCTGCCACTGTTCTCACACTTGCTCCTCGAGCTGTGGCATCCTGAGACTGGCCTATGAGACCCTAGACCTTCCCCTTCCTGCTGCAGCAGCTTCCCTGATGCCTACTCCCCCCACTGCCCCACTCTCTGCATGGGTGCAGATATCAACCCAGCAGGTTGGGTCAACGAGTGCAGAAGAAATTCCTGCTGGAGACGCTCCAGTCCCAGGGGCATGAATCAGTTCCAAGGGCTACCCTACAGGTGTGCCTGGTGCGTGAGGGAAGGGCTGGGGAGCTTAGAGAGCTCTAGAGAAGGGATATGAGCAGTCAGGGTGAGTTGGGTGCTTTACTCCCTCAGGACCTGTGACAGAGCTGGAGTGACTCACCGCACTGGGGAGAAGGCTTGAAGGAAAGGCAAAGAAACTCAGGATCTCAAAGAGGTGAGATTTCTCCTGCCCCCACTTGCCCTGTGTCTAGGGAATAGCCGGGCATTTGGGGAAAGACATCATAACTCTTGGGTAAGGTGTTGTAAAGGAAGCATGCAGTGTTGAAGCTACAGGACAAGCGGGTGAGAGGACTGTTTACAAAGAGGAATCCAAGGCAAGGGAGCCCCTCCTGTGATAGGCCTGTTGGAAAATTCCAGACAAAAATGTTCATGATCAAAAAAGGCTCAGAAGACTAATTAGAAAAGAGAACAATCCGAAGAAAGGGAGGGGTGGGGTGGGGTGGGGGGGAGATACTATACTATACTATTCATGTGAAAAGAAGGGAAAGTAGAGAGAAGTTAGTCTGAGGGGAAACTTGGGAATGTCTCAAATATATGGAGGGTTTCTGCCTTCTAAGAAAAGTGATGGATAGGAAGGGAAAGAGGAGGGAGACATGGTATATTTTAAAATATTATAGAAATCGGCATCCTATGACATTTTGAATTTATGATTTACTGGTGGCTTGGTCCTTTTTGGTGGGAAGAAAGCCCATTCCTGGTTTTGGATGTTTGGGTTTGGGAGTAGCTGCTGCCTTCTCCTTCTCCCCTCCTTTTTGGAAGAGGGAGTTCCTTGGAAAGGTTGGTGTGTGTATTATTTGTAATGCAGTAGTGCCCCACCGAGATCTGGGTGGTGTACTCTCCTCTCGTAAGAGATGGTCTCTGCCCCGCAGAGCTTACAGTCTAAACAGAGGCAGCACACAATGGGGAGAGGAAACTGAGACACTGAGCAGTCACATGACTTGCCCAAGGACCTCAGCAGGATGTGATGGAGCTGGGAATGGGACCCATTCCCTGCACAGGCTCTTACTGGGGTGTCAGATGTCAGAACGTCATAGGAAGCCGATTTCTGTAATATTTTAAAATATCCCGCGTCTCCCTCGTCTTTCGACCGGGGTGGCTCTGCGACTGTAGAGGAGTATCCTCCTGGGAGGAAGGCTACGCACTGGTACTGTGTGTTAGTGACGTGGCTCCGTTACACCAAGGTCTGGATGCCTAGGTGGCCGCGTGGCCATTGGGTTAAGGACTGAACTTTGGGATGGAAAAGGACAATTCTCTAGTGCTTGAGCTGAGCCTGGAGCAGGCTCATCAGTCTCTCCATGATCCAGCCACCACTGGCGGAGGTGGGGGCAGAGTGGGTGTCAGAGAGAGAAGATTTAGGGGCTTCTTCCAATCACTTCGTCATGTTCCGATGAGCCTCGGTTTTGGAGCTCTAGATTTACCCTCGTGTGCCACGGAGAGCATCTGCCCTAACGTCCAGCCAGCCCATCTGGTGGCCCAAACGACTCCCACAAAGCTGCACAGAGCTTCTGGGCGCCCAGGACTCTGTGATCCCTGGTTTCCATCCAGGCCTTTCCCATTGATTTTTGCACAACCATTGTTTTTCTGAGTTGACTGTAGCTCACATTTTAATGCAGAACATTACTGCCCTCTAGTGCCTACTGCTGTCAGTAACAGCCCTGGGGTTTCTCACAGAAGGGGGGAACGGCTCTACCACCTGCCCTGGGAGTTCTGGTGGGGAACAGCCATGAGTGGTGGGTGAAACTTCCCCGGAGGGGCAGGGGTGAGCTCCTTGTCCTGCTTCTTCTGCCCACACTCTACCCCGCACTGCCCACTGACTTGCCACTCAGCTCTTCACCCCCCCCAATCTCCCCCTCTGCTCACCTCCTCATCTCTCCCCCCCCACCAGACCCTTTCCCCACACGCCACGAGACACACACGCCGCCACCACCACCTGTGCAGCTGGCTCACTCTCACCTCCTCACCCTGCTGCTGCCCCCTCCTCCCGGTGACACCCTCTCCCCTTAATAACACTCTCCAAGGGAACGGAACGGGCACCAGGCCTCGCTCAGTTGTCAGATAGCTCCCCCTCTGCATGGCAGGGAGTTCGGTGTGTGCTGTACAGGGAGAGGCACAGAGCCAGGCTGCCTGCACCACCCTGCAGCCTAATCCCGCCTTTTGAAAAAGGGCTGTTCAGTGACGGCCTGCAGTAGGGCCGTAGTTTAACCCCCTTCCTTACCCAGAATTCCCTGCCAGGCGCATTTGCTTAAACTGGGTTAGAATAAAATAACCAGATCAAGAAATAAACTCACGGGCTGGGTCAGCTCCTCCCTCAGTCAGGTCCGCAGTTACTTCGGCCGGGTGCAGCGAATAACTGAAGGCTTCTCATTTGGAAACTCTTGTTAACCCCCAAAACACATTTTTCTACAATAGAAAAGCCAGCTGAATGCGGCCGAAGGCTTCCCGGGCATCATTACCGCTTTAATGGCTCTTTAACAGTTTCAGGGGGCTCTGCTACTACTTCTCGGGAAGGCTTTTCCACTGTGTAAAGTTACTGCGGGATTCCAGCCGCTCGCCGCCTCACTGTATCCCCCCCCCCCCCGAGTCTGCCACTGACTCCCATACGCACACCCAGCCCGCCCCGCGGGGAGGTGGGGGGTGAGGAGAGAGAGAGCCAGCAGCTGCGGGGACCTCCGAGGGGGCAAGAGGATGGGATGGAGGAGAGGAGAGGAGGAAGACTCCAGCAGCAGGCCGTGGGAGCCTCAGGGAAGGGTCAGAGCAGGGACAGGAAGAGTCAGGGTGGGGGGCACCACGGCTGAAGTGTCAGGCAGCAGGGGCAGCTGTGCCTATTATAACCACCACCCATGGGCAGGTGAGCAGGAGGACTGTTGGTCTGACTTTAGGGAAAAAATCCAAAGTGGCCGGACATGAAGAGTGCAGCCAGATCCAATCAAAAGGCAAAAACACATTTACAACAGACAGCGCTGAGAGGACTGTCAAGTCTAGCACCCGATGACCTTGTCTGTGCCAAGCTGGATGGAGAAAAGGGATGGACAGGTCCAGCCGTTGTAAAGAAAAAAAGAATTCATTGCCCAAATCATGTGTGATCGAGACCGACAGGGGAGAGTTCAGCAGAAACGTTCAACATCTACAGTTTGTTCCAAAAAGAACAATTTACAAGCAAACTCTACAGATGGCAGGCGCAGAACAAAAAGAAGACTCAAAGATTCCAGACCAATTGGTTATTGCACCCAATGGACAGCCCTATCCCCAGTTGTTATGTGTTCAGGTCACGTAATTAGCAAGCCAGTATGATTCAGAGACACTTAACAGACTGATGCATACTGAACTTCAAAGATATCATGGTAGTGTAGAACTTCAGAGGTGAGATATAATGGAATGCCACAAGTATTCCTCGTTATATGGAATGCTAAACTGTATTATACACTTAAGCCATTAGGTGGCACTGTGTTTAACACTGTTTTAAGCAAACCTCAATCACACCTGGCAGAACATTAAAGGATCTTATTTTGAACACATCTGGTGTGTATTTCTCTGAGAAGGAAGCTATAAAGCCAGTTCATTGTCTGTACAAAAGCCTGATCTGCTAGTAGCAGTCCTGCAGCCTCCTGTGTACAAGAAATATATGACAGGGGGTTCACGTTTCATTGATGGTTCACTGTGACCCCTAAAATCCTTTTCAGAGTCACTTCTTCCCAGGATATAGGCCCTCATTCTGTTGGTATGACATCTATTCTCCGTGCTTAAATGTCTGAACTTGTATGTGGCTGTATTAAAAAGCATTTTATTTTAACTAATTTTCCAGCTATAGGACATAGCCAAATGAGCCCAGAGGAGTTCAAATATTCCATCCATCACAAGTCTTCAGCTTTTCTTTCACTTAATATACATTATTTTCAACTACTGTTGGCAAGTAGAATTGCTGAAGATCTCTCAAACTTGGCATGATTCCAATATTTTTCTGGTCATATTCTAAATCCAGGGTAGGCAACCTATGGCATAAGTACCAAAGGCGGCATGCAACCTGATTTTCAATGCCACTCACACTGCCCAGGCCCTGGCCACCGGTTTGTGGGGGGAAAGGGGAAGCTCTGTGTTTTTAATTTAATTTTAAATGAAGCTTCTTAAACATTTTTAAAACCTTATTTACTTTACATGGAACACTAGCTTAGTTCTATATTACAGACTTATAGAAAGAGACCTAAAAATGTTAAAATATATTACTGGCATGCAGAACCGTAAATTAGAGTGAATAAATGAAGACTCAGCACACCACTTCTGAAAGGTTGCCGACCCCTGATTTAAATAATCCTTCAGGGTTACATTGTTAAGGGTTTTCAGTGGAAGGTTTGCTGCACAGAAAGCCTCAGTAAGCTTAAAAAGCTCCATTCACCACTGAAGTTGCACATCTGTTGTCACTTAAAGCGTCTTCAACAGAGTTTTCTGCACTTTGTTCTCTTCCCTTTTCAGATTTCAAGGCCTCTGCTTTCTGCTTGTGGGATGCTGTCTCCATAAACGTGCCTTATTGTAATCTAAATACTGTACATTGCATGTTGAGCAATATAATAAACCTCCAGTTTCAAAGATATTGTGAATACTGCCCCCCCCTTGTGCATGATATTTTACTCATCATCCTAGCTGTAAAAACCTATGCCTGGTGATGTGGTCTTGCGGAGCTTGGGCTAAGGGGCTGTTTAACTGCGATGTGGATGTTTGAGCTCAGGCTGGCTCCTCGGTTCTAGGACCCTGAGAGATGGGTGGGTTCCAGAGCTAAGGCTGCAGTTAGGAACTTTACACTGCAGTTAAACAGCCCCTTAGCTTGAAGCCCTTGAGCCCAAGTCATCTGGAATGGGCCAACCACCGGGATCTAATTTCAGTTCAGGCATACCCTTAATGCAACAATGAAGGGTTAGGCCCCATGCTTGTATTGCTATGTACTTCCATCTGAACTGTCTTTCAGAATGATTTCCTTCATTAGAGGTGTATATTCAGACTTGCATTTAACATTATCATAAATTATGGAAAGTAAGCCTGTGAAAGCCCTCTTCCAAATGAGAAATTGCTTGTTTCCCGTGTGAAGATATTTGAAAATGGTTATGGAAAAATACAGTACAACCAGCTAATCCCAATTTATTTTTCTTGTGAAACCATGTTCTTCCATAGACGTGTCTCTCCATGCCTTTACTGTATAACTTTACTAAGTGTTGATTGCAGGTACTGGCAGGACAATAGGACATTCTTGGGTAAAAGCCTAAAACTAGACCTGTTGGGAAAATGGAATTTCTGTTCTGTGGGAAATTCTGACATTTTGAAACTTGTTTTTGTTCAAAATTTCCCAGAAAATGGAAATTCTAAAAAAATTTGATTTGGAAACCCTGAAAAGCTTTGTTTCAACACTGTCAAATTGTTTCACTTTGATAAGATAAAAACCCATTTCATTTTGATAGTGTCAAAACATTATAATAAATGTTAAATATCACACCCACAGTGACAGTGTCACACTGACACCATCTCTTACATGCACACACCGACACCATTGCCCTCACACATGCTCACAGTATCACACACAGCCATAATCACACACACACTGACAAAATCACACACTGACATTATGCATGCACACACACACACCATTATATATATACACACTATCATACAGGGACATAATCACACCTATTGCCACAATCACACACTGACACCATCCCACACAGACATGATGACACCCACACTGGCAGTATCACATATGGACATAATCACACACGCACCGAGACCACCACACACTGACATCATTATGCATGCACACACACACCCCATTATATATACACACACACTATCATACAGGGACATAATCACACCTATTGCCACAATCACACACTGACACCATCCCACACAGACATGATGACACCCACACTGGCAGTATCACATATGGACATAATCACACACACACGCACCGAGACCACCACACACGGACATCATTCTACACACACACACACACATACACACCACCATCACACATAGACCGTCACACATGCACGCAGTCATATACACACACGTTGTTACACGTGTGCGTACACTGTCACCATCACACACCGTCACATGCTCAACGGCAGTCTCTCTAGTCACACTACACACACACACACAACACACACACTACACACCATTCCCCCCCGCTCTTCCCCCGACTACATCTCCCGGCACCGCTCGGCTCGCCTCCCCCCGGCGTGCGGGGCGGAGCGGGGCGGGTGGCGGCGGGGCAGGGCCGGGCCCGCGCATCGCCTCAGAGCAGCCGCCGCCATGGACAGCAGCGGGAAGGAGCGCGAGGCCGTGCAGCTCCTGGCCGAGGCCGAGAAGCGGGTCAAGTCCTCGCACTCCTTCCTCAGGGGGCTCTTCGGGTGAGCGGGCCGCGGCCGGGCGGGGGCCTGAGGGGGCGGCTGGACGCGCGGGGACAGGGGTGAGCGCCGGGCTCGGGCGTTGTTCGTGCGCACACGGGAGAGGCGTGTAACCCGTGTGTGTGTGTGTGTGTGTGTGAGGTGTACGGTATTGACGTGCACACCCACACGCCTCAGTCACAATCGGCTGTATTGGTGCCCTGCCCTCCCGCAGCAGTCATCGTGTGCCCTGTTCCTGGGGGCACCCTGGCAATTCACAGTCGGTTGTATGGATGACACCCTAGAGGTGCCTGTCTAGTTGTGCCCAGTTCCTGTCTGTATCCTGCTAATTCACAGTCGGTTGTATGGATGACACCCTAGAGGTGCCTGTCTAGTTGTGCCCTGTTCCTATCTGTATCCTGGCAATTCACAGTCGGTTGTATGGATGACACCCTAGAGGTGCCTGTCTAATTGTGCCCAGTTCCTGTCTGTATCCTGCTAATTCACAGTCGGTTGTATGGATGACACCCTAGAGGTGCCTGTCTAGTTGTGCCCAGTTCCTGTCTGTATCCTGGCAATTCACAGTCGGTTGTATGGATGACACTCTAGAGGTGCCTGTCTAGTTGTGCCCAGTTCCTGTCTGTATCCTGCTAATTCACAGTCGGTTGTATGGATGCCACCCTAGAGGTGCCTGTCTAGTTGTGCCCAGTTCCTGTCTGTATCCTGCTAATTCACAGTCGGTTGTATGGATGACACCCTAGAGGTGCCTGTCTAGTTGTGCCCAGTTCCTATCTGTATCCTGCTAATTCACAGTCGGTTGTATGGATGACACCCTAGAGGTGCCTGTCTAATTGTGCCCAGTTCCTATCTGTATCCTGGCAATTCACAGTCGGTTGTATGGATGACACCCTAGAGGTGCCTGTCTAGTTGTGCCCAGTTCCTGTCTGTATCCTGGCAATTCACAGTCGTCTCTATTCCTGCCACCCTGCAGGTATTGATCTATAACATAAGGATGCCCATGGTGTCATTACATAGATGGTACGTAGGAAAATCCCTCTACTTCCCTACCAGGCCTGCCATCAGGAAAAAGCTTCCTTCTCTCTGCTGTGTCGCTACTGGGAGGGGGAGGAGAACAAAATGTTGCCTTTCGTTCCCTGTTCCCTGGCTGTATCTGTATAATTTTCCCCCGTCACCTATATGTTGTTATGTCTTGTACAGATGCAAAAGTTCCAGTGCTTTGTCAATGATCACAGTATGTGTCAAAGCCGGGAATGGGATCACTGAGCACGCTGCAGTGATTAAAGATTTTGATGGGTGCGATGGGGTTGTGGGGAAACATCCTGTATTCATCCCTCTTTCTCTTTCATAGTTGTTGCTTAACAGATCTCATTTATGGTAAAAAAAAAAAAAAAAAAAAAAAAAAAACTACCACAGTGATTAGTTGCTTCTGAAGGAAATAGCATTTTTAGCCCGTAATCCAGGTTTCTGTACAATGAGGAGACTCGCTTTTGGTAATCCTCTAGTGGCGCTGGCGGCGGCTGCTCTGCGTTATTGAAGCTTTACAATGGAGGATGATGATTTCTCCTCTTCTGCCCCTCTAATATCTTCATCTGATCTGCCACACAGCAGCTAATGCATTATTTCAATCATAATAATAACTCCTGACTTTTAGCCAGCACTTTATATTGCATGTGTGCCTGTCATTTTTCTAATCGCTCTCCTTTCTGGAGAGACATAATCTGATGCTGAAATTGTCATATTTCTAGAATAAAGGTTGGCAAGGTTTGTAAACAATATTGATCAGAAGATCAGTTAATTACCTAGCATGTATCTAATCCCATTAGGCTGTTAGTTCAAATGTATGATTCTGGTATCTCTCCAACGGAAGGCTAAGGAGATTGGAGCCACATTGCTGCTACTGCTGTGACAGAGGTTTCTTTAATGTTATGAAGTGAGTCTGGTATTTAGGAAACAAGGAATTGAAAGTTAAGATCTCTCTTTCATAGAGGAAAAATGTTCTCTGCTGAAAGCAGTGGGGAAGGCCTGCTAGTAGGATGGAACAAAAATAATGTTGCATTTTAGCATAGCCTTTTGAAAATGTTAATCCTCTAATTTAAATATATTTTCTTCTGCGCTGAGCATGATTTAACTCTTAATGTGTTTAATCTGAGATCATGGTACAAGGCAAGGCCTTTAATGAGTTTTTTGCCCGTTTGCTTTAATAAATTATTTTATGGGCCGCATTAGTCAAATACAGTAACCGCCTTTAAAATTAACATGTACATTGATTCCAACCGTTTGTGTCTTGTCTTTGTAAGGACTAGTTTATATGCAGAATTGCACTGGTGTGATTTCTATACTGATTTTTATTAACCTGATGAAAAAAGAGCTTATTTTGGTTTAGCTTCATTCCGTTGGGAACAGGTTGAAGCTAAACTGAAATAAGTAGCTCTTAAACCAAATTAAGAATGTCCAAACTGGGGTTTGTTCCATTTTACTAAATCAGCGTAACTACCGTATATACTCGAGTATAGGTCGACCCGAATATAAGCCGATGCACCTAATTTTACCACAAAAAGCTGGAAAAGTTATTGACTCGAGTATAAGCCTAGGGTGGGAAATGCAGCAGCTACCGGTAAATTTCAAAAATAAAAAATCCGGACAAAAAAAAAAAAAAAAAAGCGCCTCGCTCTCCCGTCCCCGCCGCGGGCGGGCTGCCGAGGTTCCCCCCTCCCCGCCGGACCAAAAAAAAAATGTGCGCCCCGGTTCCTCCCCTCCCCGCCGGACAAAAAAAAAAAAAAAAAAAAGCACCTCGCTCTCCCGTCCCCGCCGCGCGGGCGGGCTGCCGGGAGCGCTCCCGGCAGCCCGCCCGCGGCGGGGAGGGGGGAACTGGGACGCTCCCGGCAGCCCGCCCGCGGCGGGGAGGGGGGAACCGGGACGCTCCCAGCAGCCCGCCCGCGCGGCGGGGACGGGAGAGCGAGGCGCTTTTTTTTTTTTTTTTTTTGTCCGGCGGGGAGGGGAGGAACCGGGGCGCACATTTTTTTTTTGGTCCGGCGGGGAGGGGGGAACCTCGGCAGCCCGCCCGCGGCGGGGACGGGAGAGCGAGGCGCTTTTTTTTTTTTTTTTTTTTTTTGTCCGGCGGGGAGGGGAGGAACCGGGGCGCACATTTTTCACTGACTTGAGTATAAGCCGAGGCGGCTTTTTTCAGCCCAAAAAGTGGGCTGAAAAACTCGGCTTATACTCGAGTATATACGGTAACTGAAAGTTTGTATGTACACAAGGACTAAGTATTTGTTCATTTGGCCTCTCGATAAAACAAATTTCAAGTGAGGAATTTTACTCAAGGTTTGAAGTTTATTGTGTATGAAATTTATTGTGTAGTTATGTGCCAAATCAGCTGGGGGGAAGAATTTAGTCAGAAAAATGTGAATGATAATTGGGAATTGTTCAAGAACTCTTCACGAGATGCCCCAAAAGCTACAATTGAGGAACAAAGTTGTATTGGTTAAAAAACTGACCTAGTTTAGAGGGTAAATGAAGACCGCAGTATATAGCAAACGGAAGAAAGGGGAAGTTGATAATAATAAATATAAATCTGAACCTAGGAATAGCAGAAAATTGAAAAAGGAAGCAAAGGGATTCAAGAAGAAATCTATAGCATCAGATTTTTTTAAAAAATCTCTTCCTTATTGTCCTTAAGTCTGTTAGGAACAAAACAAATCCTAACAGTTGTATTACTAGTTCGAAATGGTAGAAATATGAATAATAAAGCAGAAATGGTAGAAGTGTTCAATAAATATTTCTGTTCTGTTTTGGGGAGTAATACAAATAATGAAGTCATGTCAGATGATGTTGATAACACTCTTTCCATTCCTCTGGTATCTCAGGAGGGTGTTAAACAGCAACTACTAAACTGACATTTTAAAATCAGCAGGGCCAGATAACTTGCATCCAAGAGTTTTAAAAGAGCTTGCTGGACCACTAATGTTGCTTTTCAGTATGTCCTGGAACACTAAAAGTTCTACAAGACTGAAAGAAAGCTAATATTGTGCTGATATTTAAAAAGGGTGAGTGGGATGACAGGTAATTATAGGCCTATTAGTCTGACACCGATGCTGGGGAAGATAATAGAGGGGCTGATATGAGATTCAACTAAGAAAAAATTAAATGAAGGTGATATAATTAATGCCAATAGACACTGATGTATGGAAAATAGATCCTGTCATGCTAACTTGATATATTTTTGATGACATTAAACATTTGGTTAATAAATGTAATAGTGTTGATGTAATGTACTTAGACTTCTGTAAGGTGTTTGACTTGATACCAAATGACATTTTGATTAAAAAATAAACTAGAATGATATAAAATTAACATGGTACACATTAAATGGATTAAAAGCTGGCTAGCTGATAAATTTCAAAATGTAATTCTAAGTGGGGAGTCACGGAATGGGTCAGTTTCTAGGAGGGTCCCGCAGGGATCGGTACTTGGCCTTATGCTATTTGATTTTTTTATCAATGACCTAGAAGAAAACGTATAATCACTGATAACATTTGCAGATGATACACAAATTGGGGGAGTGGTAAATAGTGATGGGGCCAGATCACTGATACAGAGCAATCTGAGTTACTTGCTAAACTGGGCGCAAGCAAACAATATGCATTTTAATACAATGACATGTAAATGTATATACATCCAGGAACAAAGACTGTAGGCCAGGGATGGGCAAACTATGGCCCAGAGGCCGAATGCGGCCCGCAGGCTAATTCTGTCCGGCCCCCCCAAGTTCCCGGCTGGGGAGGCTAGCTGTTTTCCCTCTCCCACCTCAATGTGCCGCGCGAGCAGCGCTCGGTGGGGGGGGCGGGGGGGGGGGGGCGAGGCTGCGTGCGACGGCTGGCTCCAGGCCAGAGCTCCCACTGTTCTTCCCCCCCCCACCCCCCAGCACGCCACACGAACAGCGGTCCGGGGGGGGGGGAGAGCGCGGGGCTGCATGACATCTGGCTCTAGGCCACAGCCCCCACTGTTCCTCCCTACTGTCCTGAATTACAGAGCACAGGCATCTCTATAGATTTTGGGGGTTCACGCCAAAATTCTTTTACCGGTATCTTGTTCTTTCTCCCTTGTTTTATCTTGGAAACTTCAGGCGTTTCCAGGGTGCCTGGCTTCCCCATGTGCAGCAGCTCCCTTCCTGTCCAAGGCCCCAAGATAGCAGAGAGCTCTAAAGGAAGGTTAAAGCCAGAAGATGCTTCCTCTGTTCAATTTCTCCCCAGTCCTGCTTAGAGAGAAAATTTTGCAGCTTCTGTTCCAAGGATAGTCTCTCTCCCCCCTGGACAAAGGCATCCACTTGGATACCTCAGCTCCTCTGGCAGGATTGTTCAGTACAGCTATAAACAGCACGGCTTTCCCTGTGTTCCTAACATAGCAGCTCCAGAGGGGAATAGGCAGAATACAGTTCCAGTGCAAGACTCCAGCAGGGCCCAGCTGCTGGTTCCAGCCTCCAGCCAGACCTTTACCACTGGTTCCAGCAACCCCTACAGCCTTGGTCACACACTCTGGCCCCAGGGTCATCTCTTCAGCCAGTCCCAGCACTGCGGCTTTTAATCGTTGTTGTTATTCCTTGTATAGCAGAACCTCAGAGTTACGACTTGATGGGTCAACCACACACCTCATTTGGAACCGGAAGTATGTAATCAGGCAGCAGCAGGCACCTCAAAAGCAAATACAGTACAGCGTTAAATGTAAACTATTAAAAAAAAAAGCATCATTTTTCTTCTGCGCAGTAAAATTTCAAAGTTGTATTAAGTCAGTGGTCAGGTGTGAACTTTTGAAAGAACCCCAGAATGTTGTGTTTAGAGTTACGAACATTTCACAGTTACAGTCAACCTCCTTTCCCGGGGTGTTCATAATTTTGAGGTTCTTCTGTATATTGTTGATAAACAAGAATAAACAAGATTAATAAACAGTAGTGACTCTGAGCGCATGCTGTTTTCTCTTTGGAGTGAAAACTTCCAGTATGTTGTTGTTGTTTACAACTAGGCCAGTGTTGAGGAAAAAAATCTGCAACCATTTGCTTGAATTGAAAGAGACTAAGGCACAGGAATGGGAGTTCGGTGCCTAAATACTTTCTGAGAACCTGGGCCTAGCTGTTTTGGACCTTTCTGGTACTGCTTCATGTTCCTCTGCCAGAATCATCCTAGTAATTCAGTTTCTATTCACACCAGTCCTTGAGGAAGGAAAAATGGGAAGCTCTTTCACTTTAGTGTTTGTGTTGGAAATGGTACATTTTATAGGGGTTGGAACTTTGCATGACACAACAGGGGAACAGGCTTCCCAAAACCCTAGCACAGTGACAATGGAATGAACAAAATAAGGATCTGACCAGAGTCTGTGTATAACCAATGGGATGAGCTGCCTATTTAGGTAACAAAGTTTAGAAGGACCGGGGCATCCGACGAAGTGGGTATTAGCCCATGAAAGCTTATGCTTCAAAACTTTATAGTTAGTCTTTAAGGTGCCACAGGACTTTGTTACCTCTGCTATTCCAGACTAACACGGCTACCTCTCTGACACAAAATAAACCAGAACACCAAATTCAAAACTCTGTTCTTGGGTTTTAGCCCACCTCCAGATAACTATATTTAATTGCAGTGCAAATAGTAATTGAGTGACTTGCACATTTTTTTATTTCTCTAGAGGAAATTCAAAGGTAGAAGAAGCCTGTGAAATGTACACCAGGGCTGCAAACTTGTTCAAGATTGCCAAAAACTGGAATGGTAAGTAGTTTGTTTCATTTATAAGGTTAATCGTAGGAAAGGCTTAAAGCTTGAGATTCATCTTGGAGATAAAGACCATACACCAACTATGCAAATACATTCCTAATTGTAAGAACAGTAGGACAATGAAACAGACAGCGTAGGGAGGTTTTCAAAAGGATGCTGGATAGCCATCTGTTTTGGATGATTTAGATCAGGGATAGGCAACCTAGGGCATGCGTGCCGAAGGCGGCACGCAAGCTGATTTTCAATGGCACTCTCACTGCCCGGGTCCTGGACACTGGTCCGGGGGGCTCTGCATTTTAATTTAATTTTAAATGAAGCTTCTTAAATATTTTAAAAACCTTATTTACAACAATAGTTTAGTTCTATATTACAGACTTAGAGAAAGAGACCCTCTAAAAACATTAAAATGTATGACTGGCATGCGAAACCTTAAATTAGAGTGAATAAATGAAGATTTGGCACACCGCTTCTGAAAGGTTGCCGACCCCTGATTTTAATGCTACAAATGCATCTTGACTGGGGATTAGACTACATGACCCCTTTGGTCCCTTCTAACGCTATGGTTCTATGATTCTACATGCAAGCAAACAAATTAAAGCCTTGATGGGGGGAAAAATCTTTGTACGAGGGAGGGCAAGGGGAAAACCTTTGTTTTTTACACCTCCACTCATGCTTTTTATCTTGCATATTTTGGGTGGGGAGGGGAAAATGTCATAGGTTACCCTGAGCCAGCAAAAGAAGGGAATTGTTTATACCTAGCTGAATGCTATAATTGGTAAAGAACATTTCTAACAGCTTAGTGACCTGGGAATGCTCAAGTGTCCTGTTGCAAATTATCAAAGTACAGTTCCATTTGGTAGTGTTCCCATGGGAATAGTGACTATGGCAATATAATTTTTGTACACCATCAAACCCCTGTAGTTTTCTCTGGAATGAATTAAATGTTGGGAGTGGGAAAAGGGAGGTGACCAAAATACTGACAACGTTGAGTTATCTAACCTGTGTCCAAGTTCACATTATGATTTTAAAATAATTAAAGCTAGTTGCCTTCAAAGAAGTTGCTCAAGAAGTGCTTCCTTGGGCTATTTGATTTGCTTTTAAGGCTTGTAGAACACAATCTTCCTGAGGCCAGAGAACTTGAACGTTATCTAATATTCTGGATGAGCTATAAATCAGAGGTACACAAGGAGAATAACTGTTCCCTGCTATGTTGTGGGGAAGTGGTAGCACTGTAAAAATGGAATAGTTATTCCTAGTTCTGTGTTTGAAATGTTGTGCCCTTTTTGGCGACTGAGGAAAATGTTGATGCAAATATAAATTTTCCAAGATAAATGTGAATGTCCTATGCATGGAGTAATCATGGGATTTGAGACACTGGAATCTCTTCAGACTTTCACAGAAAAGGAATGAAAACTCTGTTCACAAGGAGCAAAATATCACCAGTTTTTCTTTGCAAATGGGAGATGAGGAACTGAAGAAATTGTTTACTTCTTCCTGAACTTTCTAATCATGTGTGGATGTGCCATCAGCATATGGGTTAAGGGGGAGACTTTCAAAACAAAAATGTGGTGCTCAACTCCCAGTGAAAGTCAGTGTGCCTAGCTGTCCATTGTGTTTTTGACAATCTAAAAGCACATAGCACACTCTGAACTTGTGAATTAATCAGTATTAGGATAGGGTAGAAATAGTGACAGAAACATAGTCCTGGGGAAATTCTGTGCCACTGTGCATGTGAAGAATTTATGTCCCCGCAGATTTCTTTGCTCCTCACAGAAAAATGACTTTCTGACGGGGAAGCAGAGGGAAACCACAAGAGCAGTCCTGTGACCCCTCCCCAGCAATATGTTTTGGGTGCCCCGGGCAGCTGGCAGAGAGATAAATCACTGTGGAGAAGGGGGCGGAACTGGGGAAGACCCAGCTGGTGGCTACTACCCTGCGCTGGGCTCAGCTGCACGGCATCTGGGGTCAGGTCAGACACCCCAGGATTTCTCCTCCAGCTGGAAGAAGCTCTGTGAACTCCAAACCTCCCCTAGTCCCTTGCTGCTTCCTGCACCTATTGCTCCTCAGCTGCAGGGGGATGGATCATTGTACAGGGAGCTGCTTTCTGATCCACCCAACTTTCGTATATCCAGCCCCCGCCCGGAACCTCACCACTTCACACTCAGAACCCCCCCCCAATACGTTTTACTCACTCAGAACCCACCCCCCCAATACGTTTCACTCTCCCAGTATCTGGACCCTCCACTGAGCCCCCCAACTAGACCTCCTGCTGAGCTCTATCCCCCCCCACACCAAGACCCCTCTGCTGTGCCCTAACCACCTTCACCTGGACCCCACTACAGAGTGCCATTGCATCCAGATTCACGCAACAAGCCCCTGTGCATCCAGATCCCCCCTGCACCCGAATCCTCCACTGAGCCACCCGTACCCAGACTACCCCAAACAGAACCCTCTCGACCCACACTTGGATCCCCCCACACTGAGCCCTTCCACACTTCAATCCTGCCTTGCTGAGCCTGCCTGCCCACACCTGGTGCACCTGGCACGGAAGGGCAGAGCCCTGGGGTGTTTCTGGGGCAGGCCTAGTCCTTGCGCTGTGTCAGAGTTGGGTGCAGTCTCACCGCCGAGTCTGTGTCCCGAGGGGGGAGCTGCAGAGTGATCCCCACATCTATGAAGCCAGTGGCCTGTACTCCCCAGGACCCTCCACATATATTTGACAAATAAAATTTGTAGAATTTTGCAGAATTTTGAAATGTTGTGTGCAGAATTTTTATATTTTTGGTGCATCATTTTATTTAATTTTCTGGCACAGAATGCCTTCAGGAGTAAGACACAGTGATTTGATTGCTTCATTTGCTATCAAGTTGCAGGAACTAAATATTTCAAAAAGGGATAGGTCTCAGACTCCCTTTTCTCAGCTGCAGTTTCCATCTGCAGTTTGACAGCCACATAATTAATTTCAGTAGCAAGTCAAAGTTCATCTAAATGATCCACCTCTGATTACCTGATTGCACCTACAAATCTGGTAGAGGTGAAGTATTCAGAGTTGAATGCACCATCCAATTTTAGACATAAAAATGAGGGTACAGATTTTGCATATGCAAATTGCACCTGTAAAAGGAAAGCTTTCTCTTCGAAAATGTGACCTTACATTTTCAGTGGACCTCCTATGCTGTATGTTCATCATTCTGTGCATGGAAGGAAACATTTATGTGAGCAAATGGGGTAGTTTTATGAACCGATTTTTGCATACCAATTGATGCACAGTCAAAAAATTATAATTTTTAGGTCCATTGAAATTTGGCCACGTGTATTCTTATCAGTATGATTTTGCACACTTAATGATAGCAGTTCTCCACAAATCACAAGCATGTGTATCTGAGAGCATGATTTGGTCACTGGAATTCACGGGCCTTTTCTTCCACTTGCCTAGTTGCCATATCTATCACGTTTTTCAGATAGTGGAAAGCAGTACGTCCTCATCTTTTTGCTGTAGGCACGTCCATAAATTCATGCTTATTACATGAGACTGGAAATATTAATCTTTTTCGATGTATTTCTTTCTTAGCTGCCGGAAATGCGTTTTGTCAGGCAGCCAAGCTCCATATGCAGCTACAGAGTAAACACGATGCAGCCATCAGTTTTGTGGATGCTGGGAATGCTTACAAAAAGGCAGATCCGCAAGGTAAGGCAAGTGAAATACTGTATGAGAATATACAAATCCTGTTAGTTGTGTAGTAACCAGCAGATTGGCTTCCTTTTGTATGGCTGGTATTTGATTTAAGATCTTCCGTGTAGTGTTCTATAAAGTATGGTCTTGGAACGTGAGCATTTCATAGAGAGGCAAGAAATAGTTTGCATAAGACCTGTTTCCTCATTCAAGTTCTGCAACTAATGTTACATTTATCATGTCTGTACTGGGCTGAAGCAATCTGATTACATTTTTTCATGATCCTATTGAAATAAGATTGGCCATAATAGGTCTGGTTTTACCCATTGGTGTATTTTGGGATTTACAGGTCTAAAGACGTAGTTCTTTGTCTCTGTCGATATCAGTTGTGAACCAGATGGTGTTCTGTTTAAGCTGTATACATCTGGAGTGAATCTAGTAACTTCAACAGAATTACTCTGGATTTACCCTGGTGTAACTGAGAGCAGAATTTGTACCCTCGTCTGTTTCTTAGCCAGTGGGATTTAGAATTATGGTAGACAGCATAAAGGATACTTTGTATTAAGTAACAGTGACCCCTCTGACTTCCTATGGAAACATCATTGACAGATTCAAGTAAGAAAACTTGTTCAGCTTTCCAGATGGGATGTCTGGAGTTTTCAGGGGAGGGAGGGTGAATGAAAGGGGAAAGATAGCAAAACTCTCTTAGGGATAGAAAAGACACCTACTTATGGGTAAAGATATATTCAAACAACCTGTATGTCGTGTCCTTCATCTCTCGTACGGGGAAACCACATGGAAACAATTGGATTCCAAATAACTGTATTTATTAACTACCGTATTTTTCGCCCTATAAGACGCACTTTTTCTTCCCCAAAACGGGGGGGAAAAAGTTGGTGCGTCTTATAGGGCGAATGTGCGCCCCGGTTCCCCCCTCCCCGCCTCGGGCGGGCTGCCGGGAGTGTCCCGGTTCCCCCCTCCCCGCCGCGGGCGGGCTGCCGAGGTTCCCCCCTCCCCGCCGCGGGCGGGCTGCCGGGAGCGTCCCGGTTCCCCCCTCCCCGCCGCGGGCGGGCTGCCGGGAGCGCTCCCGGCAGCCCGCCCGCGGCGGGGAGGGGGGAACCAGGACGCTCCCGGCAGCCCGCCCGCGGCGGGGAGGGGGGAACCGGGACGCTCCCGGCAGCCCGCCTGCGGCGGGGAGGGGGGAACCAGGACGCTCCCGGCAGCCCGCCCGCGGCAGGGAGGGGGGAACCGGGACGCTCCCGGCAGCCCGCCCGCGGCAGGGAGGGGGGAACCGGGACGCTCCCGGCAGCCCGCCCGCGGCGGGGAGGGGGGAACCTCGGCAGCCCGCCCGCGCGGCGGGGACGGGAGAGCGAGGCGCTTTTTTTTTTTTTTTTTTGTCCGGCTTTTTTATTAAAAAATGAGGGGGCGTCTTATATGCCGGAGCGTCCTATAAGACGAAAAATACGGTATGTACAAATATACAAGACCTAGTACCTATGGACTCTGCTGCTCTACTGAAATAGAAGACATGGAGGTCCCCTTGAGGGCTCCTGACTTTTTAAAGGGATATTACTCAAGTACTACACCTGGCACTGGATATTTTAAGAACAGCTACTGATATGAGGACATCTATATATAAGGCTGAGTCCTGTGCAACAGTGTCTTATAAATTATTTCTTTAGAATTAGGTAGGACTCTGTAATGCCATAATATTGGAAATCAGCTTTAGTAAAGTGTTTCCTAGACTTTATTAACTTTATGTGTAAGTTGAGTCATTTTGGCTAAGCGGGGTGGGAAGGATTGTGAATTGAGATGTTTAAAGGAATAAAAATATTGTAAAGTCCCCACACACATTAGCAAATGTTGACTGTTGGCATTAATGTAACAAAAATATGGTGACTCCCACCATTTGTTTTTGGCTGGAGAAGAAGATGAGGGTTACTGGAAAGTTGACTTTCTCTTAATAGGGAATGATGCATTTTTAAATCCGTTGATGAAAATCAGTTTCATGCCTCAGACCAGGAAGCAATATTTCCATTACATGTGTCTGGTTTTATATGAGGCTATTAATGTAATAGGCATCATAGAAACTTGGTAGATTGATGATAATCTGGTGGTTCTCAAACTTGTCAGGTCTGTGACCCATTTTTGGTAAGTGCCTCCTCTTGTGCCCCGGGTATGTCTGCTGAAATGCTGATGAATTTAACTCTTCCGCTTTCGGCAGCATTTCGGCGGAAACGCAGAGTTTGTCTCTGTTTCTGCCGAAATGCCATATCAGGGCACAAAATATATAGGAATGATTGAAGTAGTATATGCTGGTTTGGGGAGTGGCATTATATGTGTAAGAGAGCACAGAGTGAAATACAGTAAAAAAAAATCTTAAATTAATCAAATAGTACCATAGAATCTCTATGGATAGAAATTCCATGCTTGAATAAGAGTATAGCAGAAAGAATATACTGCCAACCAGCTGACCAAAATGGTCACATTGATTGTGAAATGCTCAAGGAGATCAGAAAGGCTAGAAAAACAGAAAACTGGGATTAAAGTTGTTCAAAATATTCATAAATGATCTGGAAAAGAGGCCAAACAGTGAGGTGGCAAAGTGTGCAGATGATATGAAATTACTCAAGATAGTTAAGTCCAAAGGAGACTGTGAAGAGTTACAAAGGGATCTTGCAAAACTGAGTGTCTGAGCAACAAAACGGCAGATGAAATTCAGTGTTGATAAATGCAAAGTAATGCACATTGGAAAAAATAATCCCAACTATACCTACAAAATGATGGGATCTAAAATAGGTGTTACCGCTCAAGAAAGACCTTGGAGCCACTGTGGACAGTTCTCTGAAAACATCTGTTCGATGTGCATTTCTCCATGGAAGTATTATATATTTACTAGATTTGCCAATACATATGTACTTTTAGTTCACACATCTCAGAGGTTTTTGTATGTGTAACACTCGGGACATTAAACTGTATGTCTGCAGTTTCAGCGCCTGGGTAGCTGGTTGTTTGAGGAGCTGGCTAGGTTTCTGGTCAGAACAGACACTCAGTTTAAATACTGCCATGCCTTGGTGAATGCCGAACTATTGAACAATGTCTGGATGTCTCCGCTGATTTTATTTTTCATTGTTTTTCCTGAATGCTTACGCTACAGAGGCTATGAACTGCTTAAATGCAGCCATCGATATTTACACAGACCTGGTAAGAAATTGTATTGCCTCGAGGAGTTGGGGTTGGTATCCCAGTGTGTGGCAACTTAGATTGAGGCCTCTTTATTTAAAACTAGTTTGATTCATTAGTTTGATTAATTTGTCCATCCTAGGGCCGATTTACTATCGCTGCCAAGCACCACATCACCATTGCGGAGATTTATGAGACTGAGCTGGTCGATATTGAAAAGGTAAGCTGATTAAACTGGGAGAACTTTTCAGTGAAGTGTACATTTGAATGTGCTGTTAGAACCGGGTATGATTATGAAACTTCACTCTGCTGGCCTAGGGAGCTTCAGGAATCAGGCTCTTCCAGGAACTTAAAGTCTCTAGGCTTCTTTCCGATCTTGCTGATGTGGGTATATGCCAGGAGTAACTTGTTTGAAGTTAGTGTAGTGAGTGATACCAGGATTAAGCCTCAGTGGTGAGTTGTTTGATCTTTGCCTTTGATGTGCCTCTTTTCCCCCTCTCTTCCATGTTTTTAAGTTACCTCTTCCTTTCCTTATGATCATCAGTGCAAGCTTGACTCTCATATGGAGGCCTGAAGCAGATGGACTGAGCAAGTCACTTTAGATTTACACGTGTGCCCTTGAAATACCCCAGATACCATTTCAGACCTGGTGAGGATGATGTAGTCGGTCAGTTTAAAAATGTTTGTGAAAGACTGACAGGAAAGTGTGGATTGCACGGAAGTTGTTATAGGGTACAGCTCTTTTTTGGGCAGGGGGGATACAATCAAGCTACACATATTTAATACGGTTTGACAGAAGTGTGGTAGCATGTTTGCAGTGCCTGCAGCCTTGGATGCTAAGCACGTCCGTGCTAACAGACTTGGATGAGACTCTTTCCCTTTACCCTAGGAGGAAAGTCCGGTTTGCCATGGGAAGTGATATTTTTAGTGAGTCCAGTCGATATCTCTCTTTTCTCTAAGACAAGGATGGGCAAACTATGGCCTGTGGGCCACATCTGGCCTGCGGGCCTGTCCTGCCCAGCCCGGGAGGCTCCCACCAGCCTGGGACACTTCCCCCCGGCCCCTCCCCTGCTGTCCCCCCTCCCCTGCTGTTCCCTCGCCCCCGCAGTCTCAGCACACTGCGTCGCCAGTGCTCTAGCCTGCTGCTCTTGGGCAGCGCTGCAGCACGTGGCTGGCTCCAGTGGGGCCTGAGCTCCTGCCGGGCTGCGTGTCTCGCTCCGACGGGCCTGAGTGGCGTGTTCAGGAGGGTCGGGTCCTTGGATAAGGGGCAGGGAGTCCCAGGAGTCTGTCAGGGGGCAGGGGTGCGGATAGGGGTCGGGGAAGTCAGGGGTAAGGGAGCAGGGGAGTTTGGTAGGGGGCGGAGTCCTGGTGGGACAGTTAGGGTGTGGGGGGTGTCTCGGGGGTGCAGCCAGGGGACAAGGAGCAGGGGGCTTAGATGGGGGTGTGTGGTCCCGGGGGGTTGTTAGGGGTGGGGGGTCCTGGAAGGGGCACTCAGGAGACAAGGAGCAGGGGAAGTTGGATGGGTTGAGGGTTCTGATAGGGGCCAGAAGTGGGAGGGGGTCGGACAGGGGGTGGGACCAGGTTTCCCTACCCTAGGCAGCCCTCCATACAATTTTGCAACCTCAGTGTGGCCCTTGGGTCAAAACGTTTGCCCACCCCTGCTCTAAGGCCATGTGTGCTCTGCAAACTTTGGTCGACCCAAGTTATGTTGGCATTAAGGTGCCATAGTTAGAGTATTGCTTGTGCGTGTGCATGCTTGGCTCCGTGTGTCGGCAATGCACGAGTGTTTTTATCACTGCACAGTGTTGTGCACCATGGGTAGGAGTCCCAGTGTGCAACCTGCCGCTGTCCAGCGCACTGTCTTTTGGGAAGTTTTGGCAAGGCGTGATGAGGCCTAAACGAGTCGCGCAGGTCTGACTGGGAGGAGCAAGGTCAACCTCCCAGCATGCGATTGTCTCCATCCCGTAATGTCATTTATAGCCCATACTTTTTGCTCCTTTTTTCAAAATCCCACAAATCTATATAGCTCTCCTTGTTATCCACCATCTCTGACTGAAGCATGGAAGCCTGCACAGCTCTGCACTGTTGTAAGCATTGCAAGCACGGGACACACAATCCAGAGCTGCAAGAATAACCAAATCAATGGGGAACATGACGATTCCTTGGAGGACAGACTGCTGTGGAACATAGCAAGCACCAATTCAAAGTTGCCGGCATTCACGGAGCAGCTGGAGATGGTGGCGCGCGGCTTCTGGACACGAGTACTTACCGGTGGGATTGCATTGTAATGCAGGCTTGGAATGACGAACAGCGGCTGCAGAACTTTTGGATGCGCAAGGCCACGTTCCCAGATCTGTGGGCCAAACTCGCCCCAGACCTCCGGTGCAGGGACACCCAAACGAGAGCTGCACTGACAAGGGGGAAGTGAGTCATCGCACTGTGGCAACTTGCAATGCTAGATTGATACCGGTCAGTGGGAAATCAGTTTGGAGCGGGAAGATCCACTGCAGGGGTCATTGTGATGCAGGTGATTGTAATGCAAGCCTCCGTGCAGGGCCATTAATCTCCCCCTGCACAGGACTGTGACTCCTGGCAATGTGCAGGACATAGTGGATGGATTTGCAACTGTGGGGTTCCCGAACTGTGGTGGAGCAATAAACGGCACTCATATCCCTATTTTGGCACCAGACCACCTTGCCATAGAGCACATCAACAAAGGGCTACTTTTGTGTGGTTATGCAGACGTTGGTGGATCACTGGGGACACTTCACTGATATGAGTGTGAGCGGGCCAGGGAAGGGGCATGACACTCACATCTTTAAGAACACAGAGCTTTTTAGAAAGCTCTCAGGAGGGACTTTTTTTCCTGACCAGCGGATAACCATTGGCCATGTTGAAATGCCAGTAGTGATCCTGGGGCACCTAGCCTACCCCTTGCTCAGATGGCTCCTGAATAAGGCTACGATTATGTCACGAAGGTCATGGAAGTCACAGAATCCAGGACTTCCAGAGAACTCTGTGACATTTTGTGCCCCAGGGCTGGACCCCTGAGCTCCCAGCCCCTGCGGGCGGTGGGGATTCCCTGGAGCTCATGCATGCTGCAGGAGCCCCCCGCCATGGTAGGCAGTGGAGGGAGTCCAGAGCTCCCAGCCATGGCAGGGGGACAAGGGGACCCCAAAGCCCCCAGCCGCTGTGCATGATGGACCCTCCTCTCTCACCATTTTGTTAGGGATATTTTTAGTAAAAATCATGGACAAGTCACAGGATTTATTGACGGGACGCTGGCGTTGTTTACTCACAAGACTGGATCTCAGTAAGAAAAATATCCCAGCCCGCTGTGACCTACAACATATCTGTGAAGCAAAGGGGGGAAGGTTGCTGCTGAGGGCAGAGGTGGAGAGGCTGTCTGCTGAGTTCAAGCAGCCAGACACAAGGGCTATCAGAAGAGCTTATCACAGCTGTATAACTCCAGGAGGCTTGGAAGAAGCACTTTTACAGTGAGCCGCAGTAGTGCATTGTGGTGTACTGTGCTCTATATATGACTCTGCTGTTTTGTGGCCTATTAGGAATGGTGTGGTGCTGGGGGGATATGTCTGACTGTAACATTGTCAGTGCACCTATTAATTTTGCAGCGCTTGCTGTACGTTTATCATGATTAGACCTGGGAGTTGTCTCACTGTGCAGTAACAAGGAAGTAGGTGATTTCAGAACTGCCAGGAGCTCCGCAGCATATGCTGTGAACTACTAAAGATTAATTATTTTCAAATCATAGAATTTTATTCAGTAACAAAATGAGTGAAAAGAAAAATCTGTGCAATTTAAAAGCAAAGACATTATTTTCCTGAATTAATAGAACAGACTTTTCAAGAGGAAAGAACATTCATGTCCATTTTAGCTACACTGACCTGTGAGAGCCAGAGTAGCTGTATGTGAAACTGTGGTTTTCCGTAATGTCTCCTGGGGTGGAGTGGTAGAGGGGTAGGACAGCGGCCACAGGGGATGTTGAGGGTGGATGCTGCAATGGAGTTCTGCAAAGGGAGGGGAGCCCGAGATTGTTGAACTTGTAGGTCCACAAGAGGCTGCAGCATCCGTGTTTGTTGTGGAGAAGCCCCATTCCGTCATGGGGCGTCTCCCTTTCCTTTTCCTGCAGGGACTCCTGAGCCTTTCTCCTCTCCAGGCTGTCGGCAAAGCTTGACATTTGATTTCAGTGAGATTACATACAGTAGTACGAGCTATAGTCAGTAGTCCAGTTTTGCAGGATTGAGCTCTTAATTGGAGCTCTTAATTGGGACGGGCTGCAGTGTTTCAGTGTTGGTATAATCCTGTAGGACCATAACAGTGGGATGTCGTGTTACCCCTTTAAAACCACCTGAGGAATTTTGAAAAATTCTGATCTTTGTAAATACAGTCTTCCCCCAAAATCTCATCTCTAAAGTAACATGTTGAGAGAAAACTCTTTGTGTCTGTGTTTTAGGCAATTGCACATTATGAACAAGCTGCAGATTACTACAAAGGAGAAGAATCCAACAGGCAAGTCTTCTTCATAGAATAGTTATTTTAAACAAGGAAGATTTACAGTCTGGATTTAGTCTTCTTTTTTCCTTTCTGTAATAAGATGTGCAAGTATTACATGCCTGTCCTAATTGGTGAATTCTTCAATCAGATGTCCAAATCCCGCATTAAGAGGCTGAGATTGTCATTTAGGTACATGCAATTGGCATTCACTTACCTACCTGTCAGTCTGATATTCAAATTGAGGTCTTTGGAGACCTAGTAAGGTGTTTGCATGTGAAAACTGATTTCTGCTTTGTTTAGATTTTAATGTTTGACTTCCATAAACTGTGGAATGTTTAATGCACATGCTTTTTGGTCTCTTTGGAGCAGACTCTCATACCATAGGTCACCAGGAAGAGAATGTTCTGTAGATTTGCAGAATTTTTTCAGATTCAACATATGATCTTAGAAAAATTAGTATATTAAAAGTACCAAAATTATTAAAACACTAACAGGTAACTCCAGGGCAGTGTTTTCACGTACGTTAAGTAGTGGATGTATTAGAGAAGTAGGAAAATTGACATATTTACCTCTAAGTACTGTACCATCACTTATTTTAACCAAAGTCCTTCATTCTAGTTCAGCTAACAGGTGTCTGCTGAAGGTGGCTGCGTATGCTGCTCAGTTAGAGCAGTACCAAAAGGCAATTGCAATCTACGAGCAGGTTAGTGTATATATACTCTTTTTATAAAGTGGACAGTATAGTTGAAGTCACATAACTGCCATATTATATGCTGCTCCTGATCTCTGGATCACTAACACTAGAACCTTATGGGCTTGTCTACACTGCTCTACACTCTGCAGTGGATCATTTTAATAGAGATTTTGCTGCCACCATATTAACCTTTGTGTTCAGAATTTCTAGACACAAGGGTTGGTAGGTAGCTAGAGGATGACCATTGGCGTGTGGTCAGCTAAGGTTGTTTGTGGAACCTAAATCTGTGACCTTCCTGGCTTTCAATTATTTATTTATTTTTGTAATATCTTCACCTTTTCTAAGAAGATCCTGTTTTGTTTTCGTTGATACTATTTGCAAACTTAGCTGTTGTGCCGTAATGAAGATTTTTGGCTGGGAGTATTTTAAATCAGCTCTTTGCTTTTGAACCCTTTAGAGACCTAATACTTGTACAGGATATCACAGAATCAAGTCACTGGTCCCTAGTCTGCATCAAATGGCGGAGAGAGGCTGTACTTGTGAAGCAGTGCACAATAAATAGAGCTCTGTGGGTATCTGATCTGGAATTAGTGAGCATCCTCTGCTCCTGCTGACTTCCCTAGGAGTTGAGGGCTCCCTGCACCTTGCTGAGTCAGGCCTAAGACATTATGATGCAGGGAAGCAAACTACTGTAGCGGAGGGGTAGCTGGTGTCTTATGCTTGCACCAGGGAGGAGCAGACGTAATGCCTCCATTACTGCATCTGCTCTGCGGTTTTGCTCTCCCTAGTACTCTGCAGCCGAGAGCTAGCGCACAGGGGACATGAAGCCACAGCCACGCTCTTCCCATTCCATACATCGCCCTTTTGGGGTTTGGAATATTACTGACAGCATTGAACCTCCTGCATTCTGGGACTGCAGCCATCCAAATGATGAGTGTGCAGTGGTGGGAAACCAATTCCTTTTGCTCCCCTTCCTCTTCTGTTGATCCTGTGCAGGGCAGCCATGATTTGGCCTTGATGTGTCTGTGTAGTGCTATGTCACGTGCTCCAGAACATCCGTTTGTAATGCCAGACGAACCTGGTGGAGGGGCTCGAGTGGATTCCCTGGGCCTGCAGCATTCTGCTTTATAAGAAGTGCTAGGTTTCAATTCCTTGCCTGAAAAGCTTAGCCGGAGTGCACCCCCGACGACCGGGGCAGTGTACAAAACACCACTTCATTAGAGGGAGAGTGCATGGTTTCCCCCAGGATCAGCCCTCTTTTAAAATCCTACCCGTGCACACATACGGGCAGGTCTTACTCCTCTTCCAGTCCACCAGGAATCCCATTGGCTTTAGAGGGACCGGTTGTGCTTGAAGCTGAGCACTTGCGTAGGTGCTTTGCTGGATCAGGGAGAGAGTTCTCAGCAACGTGCAGGATTGAGCCCTGCAGGAACAGAGAGACCCACCTTTCTGTTGTGGGGTGGTGGTTCTTCTAAATATTGACAGGGGCTGGATAAACCCTTCGAGGGGTAGCTGGGGCGTGTGTGTGTGTGTGTGTGTGCCCACGTACGTCTTTACAACCACAATAGGTGGGAACCCTAATGCCTACATCACTTTATTGTTTTATATAGAAAAATCTGTGTGACTGATTTGTTTCACTTTGGAATACTGTTGTACTAGAGGAAACCCGTTGAGCTGTTACTTTTTCTTAGGATCTGGTCTTTGTTGCATGTTTTTAATCCAGTCCGTTAAACATGTGTGACCTCGTACATGTCATTTAATCACCTTGGGGGGTTTAGTTCTTGTCTGACAAAGAAAAGATCCTAAATCACCTGATTGTCACTATAACTTCTTATATCTAGGTTGGAACGAGTACCATGGATAATCCTTTGCTCAAGTATAGTGCGAAAGAGTATTTCTTTAAAGCTGCTCTCTGCCACTTCACTGTGGATGAGTTGAATGCTAAGGTTAGTGACCTAGGATGTACAGTATCACGTCCATGGAATTTGGCAACATTAAGTTATGTTAATGTGACTGAACTATCTCCCATTTGTACAGCATGGGGCTGAAATATACATTCTCTCTTGATATGCAGTGATGACTATTATACCTTCCCCGTACTGAGCTGCGGAAGTGCGTTCCTATTCAAAAAGAACAATTGACTTACTTTTGTATGGGAATCATTGCAGAGGCGTGGCCAGGTTTCCTTTTTATGCTTGCCAACAATAGGAGGCACCCTCAGTTTTGGGTGAAGACAAAGGCATGTAGAGATATAACTACCACAAGTCAAGCAGAGGCATAGATGACCACATTCATATCCACAAAATAGTGCCGGCAAGTATTTGCAAAAGAAAGGGAAGCTGGTATTAAAATCGGTCCCATAAACTCTCTGTCTAGCACCATACTGTTCAAAACAAAACAATCTCCATAAAAAGGGCATGATTTAAGCTTCTCTAAAAGGAAGCCTGTTTCTGTTACTCGTCTTGATCAGGATTTAAAATATACAGCAGTCCTTTCGGGCTGTCTTCCATCCTGCCTGGAATTGAGTTGCTTTTTTTGTTTTGTAGGCACCTAAGTACTTCCCCTGACTTGCAGGCTCAGTCAGGTAATTAACATTCTGGTGCAGCACCTGCTGAAGTCAGCCGGGATAGTTCTGTTGATTCCAGTGTGTGTTGGATCAGGCCAGGGATGTATGACTTGACTTGCACCTGCCTGGCCTGATCCAACACACATTGAAATCAACAGGGCCCTTTAAAGTCACAGCTCAAGCTGAACAAATAACAGATCACAGCATGCCTGGCTTCTGCTTTAGAGGCAGCATGTGCGTCCTCCTGTAGACTCCCTTAGCTTTGTGGTCTCCTTTGTGTCTGGTTTCTACTGAAATCTGCAGGGAAGAAAGGGAAATGACCTCTTTTCTGGAGTTCTCTCAAGGTTAGATTCAAATTCTCCTTCCTGCATCCTCCCTCAAACAGCGACATTCTCTCTTCCCCAGTAGAAATGTAAATTAGTTTAGGTGGAAAGGGAATAGCCCATTTACAGGCTGTGTGACTAGCTGGGACAGGAGCATCAGCTGTCGCAATGACAGGGTTTGAAACTTAAATAATCCTCCTAGCACATTAGTTTGCCTCCATTTACACCACCTTAGACAAATTCCCAGTTAGGCAAAGACCAAATCTGGATCTTAAATCTGAATTTCCATGTGTTCTTGGGATTTTATTGGACTCTGTTATGTCAGGCTGTTCATTGCAGTGTATTAGGGTTAGGTTACATAAAGATGAGAATAACTCTTGTATTTAGATGAAACCTAATGCTTACTTTTTCTAGTAATTTTAACTGAAAGGCTAGCTTCTCTGTTTCAGCTTGCTCTTGAGAAGTATGAGGAAATGTTCCCAGCATTCACAGATTCGAGAGAGTGCAAGCTAGTGAAAGTAAGTAGAACCGATGATAAATACAGTTGCCCTGAAAATTGAGTTATTGGTCAGAAAATATTAAAAAATGCACTTGTTCTATCTTTCCCTTACCATATACTATGTTGATCTGTTCATATTCTTTGTGTATATTAGAGGACACCTGCGTGAACTATACAGAACTTACTTGTGTAGCTGGGAAGACAATTAAAACAGAGACAGATTATAATCTTAATGAAAGTAGATATTTATGTGTAAGCAACTATTATAACAATAGATCCAAAGGGCCTGTGGGATCGGATCAGACACTGTCTGTATATTGCTGGATTAAACAGGTTCCAGGGTTCATCATTCTCCGTGAAGCGCAAGCATTGGGTATTTATTCTCTTTTGGTTTCTTATTGGAGAAGAACATTCGATACAATCTGTAGACCACCGGGTAACAGAATACCCAGACAGTGTGTGCTCAGTCTGCTGTAAAGTGAAGTGCTACATTTTCAGTACTGATGTATAACCCTTGACTGTCATTCTGTTTAGAAACTGCTGGAAGCTCATGAGGACCAAAACTGTGAAGCGTACACTGAAGCAGTAAGTAGTCAAGCTGTACACGGATACATTTGTGGCGGACTATTCTGGGACCAAAGTTCAAAAGAGCCCCCCTCTACGTTCTCCTTTCTGCATGCTCAGTGACTTCCACAAGCGTTATTCTCTGAGCACTGACAGCATCCTCTGCTGTACGAAACACACAGGCAAAGGGCCTGATTGCCGCAGACACTCAAGCCACTTCACACTGCTTTGGAAGGGTAAACAGAGCAGTGGGAAGAGGCCATAGTGTCAATGAAAATTCAGGCTAAAGTCTCTGGCCTGAGGAACTGATGGAACGAGTTTACAGTCTGTTCTAAGGGCCTGATTCACGACTGTGTTACTCCAGTTTTACAGTGTCACGCCCGCTGCAATAGCAGGCCAGGTCCCAAAAGTTTTCAAACTTCTCTAGGCCATATTCACCCGTGGGTGTGGGCTGCCTTGGGCTATTGCAGCCGTACAAAGCAGCTGAAAAGGGTCCCTATTCAGGAAACCGTCCCTCATCAGAAAAGCACTGAAGCACACGCTTAAGTCCCATTGAAGTATAATAATAGATTAAATAACTTGGGTGAGGTTCTGTTAAAATGACCAGTACTCCCCTACTGGTCATCGCTGCATTTTGAGGACTCTTTCCTCTCCACTCTATTCCTTCCTTTTCCCACAATCCTGACATCTTTGTGCTTGATAGCTGAAATTCCCACTGACTATAATGAGCTTTGGATCAGCCCTTTACTACATGTCTCAGTGATTTAAGGAATATTTAACTATCGGAAATTTAAATAAATGAATAGCAAATGTGGCACAAATGTACTGCTAGGAGTAGTAATAGCAATATTCCCCTTTGCCCTCTGCTCAACTGTGTTAAACTTTCTTCCAATTAGGTTAAAGAATTTGATTCCATATCTCGCTTGGATCAGTGGCTTACGACCATGTTGCTTCGCATCAAAAAGTCACTTCAAGGAGATGGTGATGGAGACCTAAAGTGAATTATGTATGGTAGATGTGGCATGTTGCCTAACTTTAAATAATCTGTTTTTGTGTGATGGCCATGGACCATTATGGGATACTTGACACTACACCTAGCTTAATCATGTTGCTTATGAACCAAATCACCTGTATTGTTAGTATCCTGGTGTCTTTTTGATGACATGGATGGATAAGAAATGATACTCCTAGGTGTGGCTGACAGATCTTCCGTATGTGAGAGCAATAGAGGGATTCACAAGACTTTAGAGATCAGGGAAAGAAATGCTTGTGGCAAAAATCTTTATTTTTGGTAGCTGATGAGTCAAAAGTCTTTCATTTTTTTTGCTGCCTTTTCTCTACTAGTTCATCATCTTCAACACTTTTGATCCATGCTTGTAAATATCTGTCCATGACATACAGCACACACATTTTCTGATCTAATGCTAACGTATTCCTAAAGTTCTGTGTTTTTAATGGACCCATCAGACATGTCGATTTTTGTTTTTAAAATGATCGCTGTTTTAATGATGCTAGTGAAATGCTTGTGATTTTTATAAACAATATGCATGTGTGTATGTGTATATACTATGCAGATACATGTGTGCATGAATAAATACATAATGACCTGGGTCAAAAACATTAATCTTCATAGGTGAGGGGTCTGTGTATAATATATTATCAATTACCTGCTCCCCAAAACATTTATTAAATAGGACCTAGTTTATCATGTATTTTCTAGTTAAGAACTATATATGAAATGTACGTTTCTTCTATTTTTTTCTTGGATATATTTTTCCACTTATGTTATTTTTTGGTGCATACCACCTCTCCTGCCCTAAGATGACTTTAACAGGTAATATATTTTTCTAACTTTTCATTTACCTAAGTTGCTGCTATTGTCTTTGCTGCAGGTTTTTTGTATGTGCCAGAACACTATTTCCTTCCCTGTGTGCTGTTGGCAGAGCTGTGTCAATGGTATGTTGCTGCATAGTTATTAAATTAGGCTTGATCGTAGCTAAGATACCCTCCTTCAGCACTGTTGGACAACAGCTTGCCCAAGCTTGTTTTAAAACTATGTAGAAATTAAAAATGATCTTGAAGAATGTGTGTGAATCCCAGTTTGTTTGTGTGTGCAGATCCTCGTTTCCATGGAGATAAGTAGACAGGTTACCTATATTAAATATATGTATGATAGTGAGATAGACTCATGACCATATGCAGTTTCAGTGTTATGGCTTAATTCAGTGCAGTTCCAGTAAGCTGTAAAAATTTTTATTCTTATATCATCAGTGCTTACACAATGAAAGGCTACTAGCTTTATTTTGCATAAATGCTGCTTGTCATTTGACCTTTTAACTATTGGCTACTCTAAGTAGGAGAACACTAGTATCCCATAGCTGGTATCTGAACTGCTATGGCCTGTTGGGCTTTGTTCTCTGTTGGAGGAAAAACCTGCCACAAATCTCCATGGACCTACCCACATTCCAAACGAGGTACGAGCGGGCTTTTGTTTTTGTCACCCTTAAGAATAGTTTTTTGTTTGTGCTTCTAGCTTTCCTTAATAAAATGGGATTGAAGGACTATTGCCCAACTTATAGTAAAACTCTGGGTGTATAGTAACCCTAGCAAGCCAGCACAACATATAGCATTTGTTTACAGAAAATGTGAGATAGGAGACCAAATGATATAATAAAGTCCCAGAATGAAGATGTTTTTTATTGACTTATCTCAACCATCAATTTAAACTTTCTTTTATGTGATTGTTTTCTAAACATGTATTTATCACTTAAACTAGGAAGGGCTTTGTGTTATGGCGTGAGTGTGGCTTTTCTTGTAACTGGAATGAACACTAGTGAGGTATTGAAATTGTAAAACATTTTCTCCCTCCTCGGGAAGGGAAAAGCTTCTTAAGGCAAACGTGTTAGGTTTGTCAGATGGAGATGTGAGACCAAAAGGGGACAGAGGAAATTTAGGAAATGAGAGGAGCTGGCACTGATGAGCAACAGACTCAAGTATGTTGGGAAACGTGAAAAAGCTGCAACTTGTGCAATTAACACTCGCTTACAGTGGCTGGTCCCATTAGAAATAGCTGACTTGGGTCTCCAGCTAGGCCTAGGGAACCATGCCCGAACAAACCCGACTTTTCTTTAAACAGATACATGCCAACATAATCCTATAGTGTGGATGCAGCCTGCAGCTATGGAACAGGGTTTTTCTGGTCAGTGTAGAAAACCCATGGCCCTGAGCATTAGCATCTAAGCTGATAAAATCATTCTTCTGTTGATCAAACTGCATCTACACTGGGGTTCGGTCAGCAGCGCTGTTGCTTTGGGGGGGATTTTTCACACGATTGCTGCATCTGTGTTGCCTGGGTGTCAGCGATCTCTCTACACAGACAACCCCGAGAGGAAAATATATACATGCTACATTTAGAAAAACACAAGGCCAGTGTAGTCCTAAATATTTGAAAAAGCACCTATGTAAGAAATAAGATGTCAAGCTCTGTTTTGTAGAGGGGCATTAGCTTTTTCAAGTTTCATCCCTTTCCTTATTCAACAAGGAACACACACAGGTCCTGATTACCTATAGACTTGCCATAGTACATATAATTTGAGATCAGATAAAACACAGCTCAGCCAACTTTAGTGAAAATCCTACACCGGTATCGTCACACAATAGACACATTTTGTTAATGCAGAAGTTGTGGAAATGTTTCTTTTACAACTTGACACTGGTTACATTTTACTTTTTGTGGTTAATTTATTTTTCCAGGACCTAAAAACAGTATTTTGGCACCATTATGATAGTATGCATAAATTGCTAATGATGTACCAGAACTCTATGCACTAGTGTGCTCTGTTATGAATGCGCTCTACACTGTAGTTTTGTCTAAATGCAAACCTTGGTGCATGTCATCCGTAATGTAATTATTTGTTGTAAGCTGTGATATACCCGTTTCCAGTTCATGTAAATCATAGAGCAAATCTGTCAGGGTGTTATTTTTCCCTCTCCCCGGGTCAAGAATCTGTACTCTGAAAACTAATAATGAAATGGCCTTAGCAGGAACAGATTGTTTTGTGTGAATCGGTACAGTAATAAAATAAAAATTAAGTAATTGTGAGGAGCATTCTTTTCTGGTAAATGGCTAGTGCTATGCACTTAAACTCCCTGGTTTGACAGGAGGCGCTTTTTATAGATTTGGGATAGCAGTGACCACTAGCTGTCTTAGGTGTATTTTTTAACAGTAGAGCTCCTTTCCTTCAAATGCTCTGCAGCAAGTGGTTTCAGATTCTGCATATTTAGTGTGTAACTCTTCAGAATGCTGTGCATTGAATTTCACCTTGCACATAACAATTATACTAAATATGAACAGGCTGTACAACTGAACTTCTTGAGGGCTTACAATACGACTTTGTTCACTTGTGAAAATAAGTGATGAGTCCTTGTGTTTTCTGATGCACGTTCTAACATGAAAATTATTGTAGACATAATCACCACTATGGAAGTAAAAGAGAGCACCAAACGTGGAATGATTAGGCCTAAGTCACCTGGTGATCAGTAGCAACTTCTGTAGAATTACTGCAAAAGTACCTAGGGGCCTGTTACTGTAATCATCTAAAATCATAATCTCTCTGCAATATACAATGCATCGCTCTCAGGGAAGAGGAATGTCTGGTACTCCAAGGAAGCCACCTACAAAAAGGGCTAGTTCAGTATTTTAATAGGATTTAGTAGTTCGTACAGATTACTCGCTTCCATACATTCATGGAATACAAAATTTCCCCCCGTCTACAGGTACTAATACTCAGGATTTAAATATATCTACAAACACTGTACATTGGTCATTAGGAATCATTTGAACTTCAACACTCAAAAGGAACACAATAAATACGTCAAATATAACCTCCTGGAAAGCTATTTTTTTAAACCCTTTTCCTGGATTAAGCTAGGGTTCAAAGGTAACATCAGAAACTCCTTTAAGGTTCAAAAACCCCACAAAACTCTGATCCACAGTTTGGTTATTTTTATTGCTTTGCCTACCAGTAAGTCTTTTAGGAGAGGGCCATAAGGGTGGATTGTGCTTAACTTTCAGCAAGCTTTTCTCAAACTGGTTCTTAAAAACCCAAAAAAACACACACACTATATTAAGAAACCTTCACCAAAATATTGAATATCTGCAAAAATCAGAAGGGCAGGTAGTCAGCTGCTATAAACTGACCTAGCTGAAGATTTGGCCCGATTTGGAACAGTTAATCACTCTGTTAGTAGTAAGAGACTTTTTAATCAACTTGACCAATGCTCACAAAAGCACAAAATTGTACTGATCTAAAATGGTTTGTGCCGTTTCTAGCCCACTAGCTTGCCTCTCTGAGTTTTGAAAAAAGGCAAGTGGGATTAAGATGTTTAATTGTTGAAAGCTTCATCTTAAAATGCTCTTAACTATAGGGCTAATTAAAATCAGCAGGAACAGGCTCAGGCCTTCTTCACTGACCCAGTCAGCCTCTGCTCAATTAAACGCATGTAATTTGCTCACAAAATAAAGAAAAAACTGTAACTGATCGGTTAACTGAACATCAAGGTATACATTTTCTCTTACTAAGAATAAAACTAACTTGGAAAGTGAAACCCCTTGCAATGGAAAGAAGAGAAGGGGGTTTCCACAGAAAGGTCTGATCCTTCAATCTCTTACCATGTTAACATTCAACACCCATGAGAAGTGCCACTGACAATCAGATTATTCATGGGAGCATGGCTTGCAGAATTCAACCCATAAAGCCTGCTCCAAAAGCCCATTGAAGTCAATGGGAAGAATCCTATTGCCTTAATGGCTTTTGGAGCAAGCATTACTTTCCTTGACATTTAAAAAATGGGCATTGTCAATATCTTCCTGTTAAATTTCTCACCTCCCATACTAAATACCATTCTAATCAGGAAAACAAAAGCTTAAAAAATATAAACATCAGCATGAATGTCATTTCTTTTTGGCATTTGCCTCAGCTGGGCACTTCCAGGCACTAGCCCGAAGCTGCAGTGGTTTCATTTGCAACACTGGCTCTTCAAAAAGGCTTATTGAAATAACCACACATTTTTTTACAAAACTCACAAAGAAAAACACTTTTCACAAGTAAAATTTGGAGCCTGAAACTACTTGAATGACGTTAATGTAGCCCCCTTCTCACCTGTCCACCAAGGTCCTTATCCCACAAATGAATCCGCCAGGAGATACCCCTGTGCTCACATGGGACCACATTAGTCAATAGGGATTTGCATCAGTAGAGCCAGTTGTAAGATCAGAGCTTAAATGCGCAAATGTAGTGTAAAAGATGATCTATTTTACAACAGCGCAATCTGCTTCCAACACCCCAACACACCAGCTACAAGTCCCACATTTTTGCTATGGACAAATAAGAACTCTTGGAATGTAACTCCCTGCATTTCCCAAGCTTGCGCCCATTAACTTTTCCAAATACTAAAATGATTCTGCTTGAATCTCTGGCAAAGCCAAGATTAAAACACTTCCTGAAATGCAACTTAACAGAATTTTATTTTCTACATAGGAACTTTTGCTAGGAAAATGTATTTATTTCCATTAACTGTTAGGCCCAGAAACACCACAATATTTCTGTTTTGTTCAGGCATGTTGTGGAATCGAATTGGAAACAACAAAAACCCCACACCCTTCTTTCTAAGGGAGCTGCACTCAGCCAGCCAAACAAAAGGAAGAAGGGCTTACCACACCTTTGCAGGAAGGGTAGTGAAGAGGAGACTGCGTGGACAGATTTCCAGAGATCAAAACAATGGCAGGTCTTCATATGCTCTGCTTGAGGTTAACTGCTCTCTGAAGTGATTGTATTATTTCACACTTTCATAACAAAGGTTACAGAGAAATCAAGAAACGAATAAAGTAGAATAGCTATCAGCTGGGAATAGGAGCTACCATTAGACTATGCAAATTGAAGATTACTGGTGTTTTAAGGGCGAGGAGGAGATAAATGCCAGGAATGTCATCCATGACTAGTCCCTCTTCCTTTTGGGTCTATGCTTTCTCCTAATCACATCACTAGGTTACTGGCAAAGTAGAAGTTATTAGAGGTATGGCCTAGGCTGGGTTGGTGAACAATACCAAATTATTCCATGTTCACTAGAGCATGGAGCTGTGGCTGAATAGCATCTGTCTGTGTTTGTAGTACTGTAAGCTCACTTAAGGTGGTAGCTATGAGGGCTTCTTGGTGTCCCACAGTCCCAGCTGATTTGCAGTCTGTCACTATGCTAGAACTGTTGTCATGCAATGCAGTCACGCTCCCTGGGACAGCCGTCAAGTTTTGATAGTGGCCATTTTCAGAAAAAGACAGCAACTTCTCTGTTATTTTAGGTGACACGTGATATTCTTCATCAGGAAGCTCTGTCTTGTGACCATCGTCATTCTTCGACACTCCTTCAACAATAACCAGGAAAGACTTCCAGGGTGTATTCTTATCATGTATCTAAAACCAAACACAATAACAGTTTCAGCACTTGCTGTTAGAATGACACTTTGCCTTTCTACAGAACCAAGGATCTAAAAATCAGATCACAAATAGTGGGGCAGATTCTGTGCCTTGTCCCTCAGCTGTTATACTGCTCAGGCAGTGTCAAAAGGAGGGGGACTTGCTACATCGTCCTACATGGGGATTCTCAAGCAGGCACACAGTCAGCAAAGTGGACACCTATGGCCGCCCTCCGGAGACAGAGAGAAGAGGCCTGAGCTATTGTAAGTTGACGCAGAAAACAGCAGCCTCAGTGCTGCTCTAGCTTGTCCCAGGACCAGGTAGAGAATCTGGGAGCTCCAATCAGGTCCCTGATGGGCCTCTTTGCTCTGTTTCTTGGCAAAGTAAAGTATCTCTCCCAATGAACGAAGTCTCATACAGCCCCCGTGTTATCACTCCCTTTTTGCAGGCAGCCCCACGGTCATATGGGGGCCAGTGAAAGAGTGAGAAAAATAACTCTTCTTCCTGCTATGCGTGTTTGCCAGGCTGCCAGTACTGAGATTAATTTGTAACCCAGGAAAGCTGTCGGCCTCGCTGGAACAATGCATTTACTCAAGTATTCTAAAGCCAACGGGCCCATTTTACAAGGCACGTCTGAAATGGAGCTCAGGCCCACTGGCACCAGCAGTGGAGTCTGTAGCAAGACTTCGTCCTTACTGAAGTGTGCCGCCGCAAGGTCGATTTATCTGTGAACGTTCGCCCGCAGGCGTTGCACATGAATGGCTTCTCCCCCGTGTGTATTCGATGATGGCGCTGCAATGCGTTGAGCTGTGTGAACTGCTTACCACACTGATCACAACAATAGGGCCGTTCGCCTGAAATCAGAGCACAGGGTTAGCCTGACCTCTTAGCTGCACCCGGAGTGCTGCTCCTCTGGTAATCTCATTCATGCCCTTGGATCACATTGATTTGATTAGGCAAGTACAGGCCTGTTCAGAAAGCCTGCAGATACATTTGTGGGAATTTCAGATTTGCATAAAATTATACTGACACATCCAAGGTAAACAGACCATTTCTATAGCTCAGGGGGAGATCCTGCGCTTAGTGTAAACCGGTTTAGCTCTATTGACACCAACTGAGCTTCTGGCCTGAAACACACAAGTTTTCACATTCATCTATATCAGTATTTTACTAGCGCAGGAATTCTGGGGGTTATCACACTATCTGGTGTCTCTCTCTAAATCTATCCGAGCAGATGACAATACCATTCAGCAGCTACAATGCACTTTAGTCTAAAGCATCTTTCACCCATGATTTATTATTTAGCCCAGTAAAGCATTTTGTGATACAGCCACAGGGTTAAATAATAGCACAGGGAAAGAAAAGTAGGGGTTTCAGATGATTTGAAAATAGTCGCAAATGTGATGAGGCAGAGAGATACAAGGTAGGCATTGCAGATGGCAGGCAATCTAGGGGAGAAGGCTCTAGCATCCATGGTAGCATTGTGTGCAAGGACAGAGGAGACCAGAGCTAGGAAGCTGTGGGGAGGAAAGTGGAGAGTGTGTCTAGGAAGAATCTTATAACTATGGACAATATTAAGCTGGCTCTTGCAGTGGAGAGTAACTAGATGGTTATAGTGTAGGCTGCACTTTGTACATGAGCAAAGCTAGGCAGAAACATTTGCACCATGCTGCAGTGTTGAAAACTAAGGAGCACTCCAACAGACAAAAAAGGAGAGAAAGACATGGATGAAGATTTCCACAGGGGTAGAACTGAGGCTGATACAGATGACGTTATGGAGGAAGCCATATTAGTAGCTCAATTGTTATAAAAGATACGGCAAGGAGAGTGGAGCGTCAAAGACAATGTCAAGGACACAATCAGCAAAGGCAGTAGGTAGTGTTTGCTCAGAGACGCTGGCAGCAGCAACCTGACACTGACTAGAGTGGCAGGGCTCAGATGGAACCACTAGGAAAGCAAGGCTGTGTCTGAGCAGAAATGCAATTGCGTCCATGGCCATTTTGCTTCTAATGATGGAGAACGAGGTACAGGCAGAAGCAAAGCAGAGACAGAGAAACAAAAATGGGGAAGAGGAAGCAAGCAGGAAAGGTGGGTGGGAGGACAGGTCTGCGAAGACAAAATAGCTCTTTGCAGTATTTTGAATGGAGCTAAAATATGGCTCTTTATTTACTAATAAATGTATCTGGGTGTCTCATGGGGCATCAGCATCCGTAACGAGGTACGAGCACAGCTACACGAAGTACTCGAGAGTTAATTGCTGCTACATAACCAGCCGGGGAACACATTTTGGAGGATGGGGTAAGAGGAAAGAAATGGCTGAAACACCATCACTGGCTGAAAATAGTTTTAAGAGTTCCACAAAGGATTAGTACAAGTAATAAAAGTTCTTGGTTAAAGGAGTCCCTCAACATTAAACAGTTAATGTCCTAAAACTTAGACCTATAGGTCCTGACACTTTACTTTCCAAACAAATGTTTCCTACCAGTGTGAACTTTAATATGCTGGTAAAGCGAATTCCTCTGTGCAAATGTTCTGAAGCAAACTTCACATTTAAACGGTTTGGATCCGGTATGTATTCTATTATGGTGTTTCAAGTACTCCTTGGAGGCAAAGCTCTTCCCACATGTTTCACACATGAAAGGCCTTTCCCCTACAGCCAGGGTGAATTGAAGAAGGAAAAAAAAACAAAGGAGTGTTTAAAAATGTCATTAGGCATCACAAGCAAACACAGAGCTATTATATACAAACTAAACCCAGGTCAGTGTCAAAAGGGATTTCAATGGGCCTAGGTCCGGGGAATAAGAGCTGAGTTATCAGGTCCGGAAGATGCCTGTTTGAGAAAGCTGTACAAGGCACCACTCTCAGAAGACAACCTCCTGTCTCAGAGCACACCAAAATATCCCCAAATGGAGGCCTGAACAAAACCCCACTGAAGTCTTCAGTTAGTTGGAGTTGTTCCAGTAACTTAGTGGCCTTTGGCTCGGGCCCATACTGAACACAGTCCTGCTCACCTTTATTAGAAGGCCACTCCATTAAGTTGTTGGTTAAGGAAAGTTTCCCTTCGGGTTGTTGCTTAAGGCAAGTTTCCCTGTGTTAACTGTCCCTGGTTTTACATTTTCTGCCAGCTCATATTTGTTCAAGGCAGAAGAGTCCACGAGCAGGGGGAGGGAGAGATTTCTAACACGTTTGGGTAAGAAATGCAAAAGGAAAAGAAGACATTCCCCACACATGACTTAAGTCTGGTGGTACAATGTCAATCCAGCATGTGATTTAAATCACAAGTGTATGAATTAGGTAATTACAGGTTAAAATAGGCCACTTTTAAAATGATCTTTTAGGTTAATTGCTGAATGTTTGCCCAGAATGTGAGTTCATATTTAGCGTTAATAATTAGGCTAACGCCTTACTAACAATGGGACTGAATTTCCAAAGCAGTCTCCAGCAACCATGATCCAAAGTCCATTGAAGCCAATGGGAAACTTTCATTCCCTTTAATAGGCTTTGCCCACTTCTACCCCACTGCCCGCCCACAAAGGCCACTGATGTGGGTAAACCATGCAGGGAAATAAGGGAGCAAAATGCAGACTGTGTAAAGGTGTCTCACAAATGAGCCCTTCGTAAACAAAACCAAAAAAGACCTTTTTACTGACATTCAGGGTCAAATAGCTGGGTTTATCGGAGTTCCTTTTAAAACGATTTTGCAGAACAGTATTACTTCATTCAACTAAATGACATAAACCTGTGCTGAAGGAAAGGAGTGGGATTCTGCAATATTTTTGATAAGGGCATATTTAAAAACTTGTTTCCAGCAGTAAATTCTGAAAATGTTAAGGGTGAAGCTTTGAAGATTTTTTCCCTCATCGCTCTCAAAAATGCTCTAACTCCAATACAAAAAAGCAGAATATGCAACAAAAATATACTTGTGCTCCATCCTGGAGCTCCTGATCTAGTCAGTATCCAGATGGCTTCAATTATTTATACAGCTGGTGTTTTACTGAAGTCTTGTGTTGGCTTTTTCTTTAGGAAATGCTAATTAAAATTAACCCTTTTTTGTACATTTCCTTAAACCTAGCAACCTGGGTAGAGACAACTATTCACAAAATCATGATCTCTGCCCCTCCCTCACCCCGCCCCCAATATTACAAATGTCACGTGTCAGAAATAAACTGCAACAGCAGTTAGGTTCTAAATAAGTTTTTGACGTGGGGAGGGTGACAGAAGAAGTAACTTGCCTGTGTGACACCTTTTATGATATATAAGCATGTGATTCTGTGTGAATCTTGCACCACAATCATCACAGACAAATGGTTTTTCACCAGTATGGATTCTGAAATGAAAAAAAATACTATTAAGCTAAAAGTTCTCTCTCCTCTACAGTACATTATTAGGCACTTTTACTGTACAGTTATCCTCTGAAATGTGACTAAAAAAAAATTGACATTGTGGAGTTCAGTGCTAATTGTCTAAGATTTCCTAATCAAGCCAAGATTCTGAGCTGTGATCCAGACAAGCAGAGTGCTGTGCCTGATTATCATATTCCAGGATTTGGGATCAGGATCCAGAAATATTTGAGCCAAAGAAGTTTTTGGTAAGCTTAAATCTCTCTACTGAATTTTTACACACTTTCAAATACAAAAGTGAAGAGGGAAAGATATAGAGGGTTACCGAATTGTAATAAAAATATAAACTATTTTTTTTAATTCCACCTGGAATCTGAAAGCCAAGCAGTAATCTTTATGGCTCTGATATCATCAACAATACTTTCTGCCATTAGAACTTGACTAACAATTCTTTTTAAGTGATGACTGAGCCAAAACATAGTTTGGTTCACTGTTCCCTAGCTGTGCTGACTCTGCAGGGTTGTCAGGCCTACAAAGTAAAGTAAGTGGCTATGGCTCAGACTGAAGACACAAAGGGAGCAGAACAGGAAAATGCCATTTTTATATAAGCTCGTCTCGCTCACCAACAGAAGTTGGTTCAATAAAAGACATTACCTCACCCACCTTGTCTCTCTATATCCTGGGCCCAACACAGCTACAACTACCCTGCATTTTTATACAGTCATTTTGCTTATCATAGCTTCAGTCCTGCAACAAGATCTGCATGGGTGAAGTCCAGTGTCCATGCAGAGCAGCTTGCAGGATCAGGGTCTATAACTGCACTGTCACCTTTAACTTCCTGCCTACACATGAACTTCACACTTGATTTACTTGACTCCTTTGAATAGTTCTGCAGGGACAAAAATACCAGATGATCAGTTCTCATAGTTAAATATCAGCCGGGAAGATTATATGTAAAAATTAAAATGAAAAAAGGTCATTATCTGAAGTGGCTCCTTCCTCTGGGTCTCCCAAGCATCTTGTCTTTCTAGGTCTGTCTTCTAGAGCATAAGCTCTCGGGACAGGGACTGTCTTGATATGAATGACTTATACAATGCTGAACACCTCAATGCTCAACAAACAAAATAATCATAGATAGCATCTTCATTGCCCATTCATACTGGTACCAGGTAGGGGGGAATCTCATTCATTTTCCTGACTAGCGAATGATTTTCAGTATCAAGTGGTCACAACACTTTAAAGGGTGATGCTGAAAAAAATTGTGTGTGTGTGTTGCTAACAACATTTTAGGACCCAATCCTGCAAATGCTTACTATGGGGCAGTGTTTACTATCACATGAAATCTCACTGATTTCCATAAAAAGATCTTTTTGCGGATACAGACTAACACAGTTGCTACCCTAAAAACTGATTTCAGTGGAACTAGAATGACAGGAAGCATCCTGTCTGTATGTAGTACATTTAGATTAAGAAACTAAGATCAAATGAACTTCAAACCCCAGAGTAGAGAGTGGCCTAGTGATGTCAGAACATTCCAGAGTTCTAGTTCCAGCTCTTAAAGTGACCTTTTGGGGAATGCACTTATCTGTTTCAGTTTCCCCACCCTTTCCCTACCTCAGTGTGCACTCTGAGGGTTAGCGAGGGGTTGAGTCTGCAAGGCATTGGCCCCAATCCCACAAAACACTTACACGTGTACTTAACTTTAAGAACAAGCAGTTCCCTTTATTTTAAACACATGCTTAAGTGCTTTGCAGCATCAGGATCACAGTAGCTCATCACCTTGAAGTCTCAAGCCACAAATGAGCCAAATTTGCACTCACAGACAGCAACTCACATGGACTTCACGGGTCCCATGTGCAAAGGCACAATGTTCTCATTTTCTAAGTGCTACATAAATATTAAGTTTTATTACCCTATTACAATCCTCATCATCGCTGCTGTCTACTTTCTGCACTTAATTTGCGGGCAGTGACACCGGATTCGTCTGTTTCTAGTCAATTTCACATCTTGGGGTTTTCTGCAGCATCTTGGTGCTGTCTGATTTGGATTACACACAGCATTGGGGATTTTTACATTTTAAAAAAGATCTTCATTCCCACTGCATAACATTTTACTATTAATTTTAGTGTTTCTTAAATCAGTTAAAAACAAAACAAAACCTAAGGTCCCAAACCAGCAAACACTCTAGCATGTGTGTAGTTTTACTTATGGAAGCAGTTCCACTGATTTCAGCGGAACTACTCACATGAGTAAACTTATGTGCTTAAGTGTTTGCTGGATCGGGACCTAAACCTATATTTTGGGCTTAGGTTAAATGATAGTGCTCCCCAATTAGAAAGAAAACACTGAAACCCTCCAGTCAGTCTCCTTTTAAATCTTCATTCTACTTGAGGGTTCAGGATGTCTTTCAGTGGATTTTTCCTTTCCCACCAGAATCTAATAAGGCCAGTTAAATCTGTTCATACCTCATGTGTGTTTTAAGTGCAGAAGGCTGAGAAAATTTAGCCTCACACTCTGTGCACCCATAAGGCTTGTCGCCTGTATGCGTCCTTTCATGAAGCCTCAAGGCAGTTTTGGAGCTCAAACCCTTTCCACACTGTTGGCACTGATGACGCTCCCCACCACCCTCATGAACCTGAAGAATGTGCCTCTTGACGTCCTTCTTCCTCTTGAACTTCTTACCACAGAGCTCACAAGGGAAGTGGCGCTCACTGGTGTGGACATGGCGTTGGTGGCTTTTTAAATTGCACCGGTTGGCAAAGGTCTGACTGCAGGTTTCGCACCGGTAAATGATTTCAGCTGCAATGCCGTGATTGTGCTTTATGTGCTTGAGGAAACTCTTCTCGTACAGGAATTCCTTCTTGCAGGTGCTGCATTTGAAGTTGCTGCCTCGTTTCTTCTTATCCTCTTCTGATTTTTTAAAGTTGTCTTCTAATTCAAAGTTGCCATTGCACTCTTCGTTCTCAGGCTTCACGCTGTTCTCCACTTGCTCCTCTTCCTTCTCCACATCATGCATGATTTGGTCTTTCGGGAACTTGTTCTCTTCAGTAGCATCCTCTGCATTCTTCTGTTGCTCTCTCAACCGCCTTGTGTACTTCTTCTTGGGGATTTCTACAAATACTTTCCTCCCAGCCAGCCTCCCACTGGCCCTTCTGATTTTGGCATAGTGAGGCTTCATGGTTTCTTTTTTCTTGTCGACCTTCTCCTTTGATTTGGTAGTTGGCCTTTCAGGAGACACTCCATTGCGGGGTCTTTCCATGGGGAAATTGTGAGAGTCAGGACAGTCTGCACAGTCACCTTCTGCAACAACAGTTGTCTTCAATTCAAGTAAAGCATTTGATTGGATACCGTTGTCGTCCTCAGCATCCTGTGATTCAGAGAAATTTTGCAACTCCAACAACACTGATTCAAGCATCTGCTTCTTCAGCTGAAAACAGGTTTCAGACAGGTCCAAACACTTAAGCTTTTCAGCTATTTCCAGCATACGTTGCACTCGGTCTTCCTCCACTTCTACCTTGGCAGTATAGACAAACTCGAGAAATGAAGCAAAATCAGCTACCTGGACCTCATTCAAGAACACATTTGTCCTTGGGCTCTCCATGCTCTTCTCATTAAGAAATACCTCCTTGAAGAACTTGCTTGTTGCTGCCAGTACAGCTTTGTGAGCAACAAACTCTCCCCTGACACCTTGATACTCCACACTAACCGTCACATCACAAAGGTGACCCAGAAGACGCAGCTGATGCATTTCATTCAGAAGGTTTATCGGCGAGGACTTTGATTCAAGCAAAACTGCATTACTTTCCATCTTTCTTCTTTCTGCAAACAGCTGTTAACAACATCACATGTTAGTTGACTACCATGAAAAAGCCAACAAAACTTAAAAGGCCAACTCCCATTCCAGCACCTTAATAAAGTGGCCAGATTTTCAGAAAATATGAGTTCTCAAAACACAAAAGTCAAGGAGACTATAACACAGCAGGGCTAATTATTTATCTCCATAAATTGGGAAAACTGTTCTAAAATAGCAGTTTGGTCTGACCCAGTATGACAGCTCTTACGTTATGATTGGCCTGCCTCTTGCAAAGCCTATTGTAGATTGACATCTTTTACCAAGCATGAACGATGGAGCTTGGATGGCTAAACACAATTTCCACTTCTCTTTTTTAATCCCAAACACATTTTCTCTTCCCTCTCATCTCAGACTACATATTTTGGGGCTAATTAAGCAAAGATCCACTAACTGATAAAGGGTTCAATATTAGCACAGTTTGTAAGTTAATGTTTTTCAGTAGAGGTACAAGCCTTTAATTACTTTACATGTTACAATACTTCCTGGATCACTTTATAATTAGCCACTTGTTTACTGACTGAACAAACTACCCAAAGTTGAATAAGCTATTACTATAAACTGTCAGTGTACAGACACCAATGGTCATCAGCACAGTGAGCCCAGAGTCTCCAGCCTCTTTCACTTGCGCTAGGGAATGCCTTAAACTGCATACCTAAGCTATTAGTTTCCAAGAGTGAGCCGAGAGAGAGGAGAGAGAGAGAGAGAGAGAGAGAGAGAGAGAGAGAGAGAGAGAGAGAGAGAGACTATCAGTAGAATACTCTGGTTTAATGATTCAAACATTACAAAACATATAACCCAACCTGTGATAATAGAACTAAGAACTACCGGCAAGGTGCAGAATGCACTCATTTTTGTAAAACTGGCCTTCCACTCTACTGGAATTTGTTCAAACAGGAAACAATCCCTGAACATATTCAATAAGGTACATAGTGCAATGGCTTTCATGCCCAGTGGGTGACAAACTCTCATTCAAACTGCTAGCAGCATTCTCTGCTTCAAGCACATATCTGTGCCAATAGAAACATCCAAATATATTTCTCCTAAAAAAGATACTCTGTCACTGAAGCCTGCAAACTGTTGTGTGGGCACAGGGAGTCTGCCCACATGGAACAGCTTGTAGGACTGGGAACCATGTGCTCCTGTATGGTCAGCTGTTATCCAAGTCCCATGCCATTCTAAAGTGCCACTGTTTAAAGCAGTGGTTTTCAAACTTATTTGATCACACCCCTTCTTTGTGTCTGTAGTGGTTTATGTCTCACCCCCCCACACAAGTACATATACTAATATATGCAGTGCCGGTGCTTCACTTGAATCAGGTTCGGCTTCTGTTTTTTACTTGCCTTAGTTATTTTTTGAGCCAACAGTCCATTGTAATAAGAGCAAAAATGTGACTGTGGTCCATGTGTACAATTAAATGTGCACACTGTGTCGTAGCAAACAGATTAACATACAGATGGCAACATCTTTGTAGAATGCTATACAAGCTTAAGCAGAAATCCGACAAAAAGCACTGCGCCATGAGGACCTGATATGTCCGGAGGAATCTGTTTTGCTAGTTTTGCATTGCTGTAGGTAAAACATGCGCAACAAGTCTTTGCTCCTCCCCCCGCCTCCCCACAAAGCTTCTCATGCCCTCTCCCACTCCCCCAAATACATTCCACACTCTCCAGTTTGAGAATCTCTGCTCTAGACGCAGAACTGGCTGACAAAAGACAGATTATGCCAGTTTTGTCAGGCATAATCCATAATGACTGAAGTGGCAATTATAATCTGTGATGCACAGTAGAACGGCCACTAGAACGGAAGAGTGGCACCAAGTTTAGACAACAGATAAAGCGAGAATGTGAAGCCCAACTAACAGTGCTGGAGGGGATGGGGTCAGGAAAACACTGAAGTTATCAGGCTGACACTCATGGAAGTTTGGCCAATAGGCCAGACTCCTGCATGACAGGGTGATGGTGTGTTGCCACGTGCCTTGATCAAACTGGATCAAAACATCACAACAGACTTCACACCCTTAACTAGCTGGCTATTTATATTAATCTCACCCCATGCACCACACAACACCTAGAAATGCCCCTTACACTCCGCCTACAGCATCTGTGGTACAATAACCATGTTAAACACAGTGACACCAACAACCCCAAGAGATACTGGGCGGGAGGGGACGTGCAGGGCAATGTCCCAGTCACAACAGCTGGGGAGGTTCCACTCACCCCACATCAGGCCTCTCACAGAATCAGAGCGCCGGAGGGCGCCTCACCATCTCAGGGGGAGTTGTCCACGGGGGAACATCTCATCCCCACACCGCTAGGGAAGGAAACAGTTGGGGGGGCTCCCCTTGCGCTCAGGGGGTCTGTGGGGAAAGGCAGTGAGTGGGGCTCCCGCTGCGGTCAGGGGGGCGCGGATCTACAGGGGGAGTGGTTCCGTGGGGCTCCCCCTGCACCCAGGGGGCAGAAGGGATCTGTTGGGGGGAGAGGGTCTGTGGGCGCCCAGGGGGCTGCAGAGCTGTAGGAGGAAGGGGTGTAAGGGCCCCCCCTGAGTTCAGAGGGGCTGTGGGGGAGGGGCTCTGTGGGGACCCCTTGAGCCCACGGGGGGGGGGGGGGGTCTGTGGGCACCCAGGGGGCGGGGCGGCCGCTCCCACCCACACCCGGGGCACATGTGTGTCCCCCCCCCCCCCAGCCGGGCCCCGCTCACTCACCGGGCAGCCCCGGGCTCCGCGCGGCGGCCGGAAGCGCTGGGCGCTCACGAGCGCTCTCCCCACCCCGCCAGTTCCGGCAACTGCCACGGGCGGAGCCGCGCCATCGGCGTCACGAGACCAAGCGGCGACGCCGCCCTCCCGGCTCGAGCCACAGCGCGGTGGCGGCGCAGAGCCATGACGCAAACGGGCAGCTCGCTGGACGGAAATGACGTCAGACTCTCCGCGCTCGCGTCGCGGGGTTGCCTGGCAACGTCCCCCTCCCCCCCCCCGGCTGCGTCCCATCACTACTAGGCCTGTGCCCCCAAAAACTCGCCGTCTGTGCTCAGCCTGCAGCTCCTCCCAACGGTCTCCGTCCCCTGCCCAGATGGCCCTGTAATGTGACTCAATTTAACAAGGGGTGGGGGGAGAACTATACACACATCTGAGGAAGCTCATTCAAGGGAAATTAAAAGACACAGTCACAAGGGGGAAATGCCTGCGAGCCCCAGGGAAACACTGTAAAACTACCATCATAAAGGTGCAGCCTAAATGTATCACGGCCCCTTTCGCCCTCCACTAACACCCCTCCCCGAAATCACCCCAAAAGGATCAAGATGCCACTAGGCTAAACAACAGAGTAAAGGGGTTACAGACCAAAAGGCAATTTTTAAAACCTAGAAGAAAATAGAAAGGAGCATAAACTCTGGCAAGTCCCGTGCAAAGGTGTAACTAGGCAGGACAAAAACAAATGGGAAGAGCAACTAGCAATACACACAAAAAACAATTAAAAAAATAGTACATCTGAAGCAGGCCACCTGCCGAAAAAATCAGTAGGGTCACTGGACAATCAAGGTGTTAATGGAGCACTCAAGGAAGACAAGGCTGTTGCAGAGAAACAAGTCCCCTCACTTACCAGGTAGATGGCCCCGCTGAACATCAGGAGTTGAGAGGGCTGGGGACAGAAGGCAGAGAAGCAGGAATAGGACGGGTGCTGGAAGGCTCACATTTGAAGTCCTTTACTGGGTATTTTCTCACACCATTGATTACCTCTTGCACAGTATCTTCGGGGTGGGGGGGAGAACAATCAAAGGCGCATTGCTATTTTCATCTTCCCTGGAGCCTAAAAGTATTTCTATTTTATTTTTTTTTGGTCTTTTTTTATGTAGGCAACACAGATCTGTATTCTCAATAGCTTGCAAAACCTCTGAGTACTAACACAATTGCTTTGTCTCCTAATTTAAACTGCACAAAACACGCCACACAAACCACCCTGGTCTCACAAGTATGAGAGCTCCCCTCACTGACACTAGTTCTCTGCATTAAAAGCATGGAATTTTCCATGGAGCAAAGACTCACTCTAAACAGATTCAGATGCTGAGATTTTTTCCCCCATGTACGATGTTCTGAATAGTGTTCTCTACATTAAAGAGGCAAGATGCTTCTGCAAAGTTTCCTAACCTATCGTTGTCATTGGTGATCTCTCGAGGTCGAGGATGATCTCTTCCACAGATTTTATTTTGTATGGTTCTTTGGTGACTGAGGAGTCCAATCCTGGAGCCGCAGGCTTGTTGGCAGATCTGGCAAGTGGTGTTGGAAGTCAGGGTTGGGACACACGGCTGCATGACTGTTATTTTTCCTTTCTTTTCTGGCATTTTTCTGCGACCAGGGCAAGGCGATGTTCCTCAAATGTGGATGTTCCTCCTCTGACAAGTCTTCACCAGTTATCCCTAGCCTGGGCTGCTGTCTCCCAGTTAGTGGTGTCAATGCCACATCTCTTGATGTTTATCTTGAGGTGTCTTTCAAGCATTTCTTTTGGCCTCCCTATCCTTTAGTGAGTTGGGCATACAGCAATTGTTTTGGTACGCATACATCAGACATGCGCACACAGTACCCGCTTCACCTCAGCTGGTGCTGGATAATCACTGAAGATGTTGGCCTCTGTGAGGACACTGACTCTGATGTTCCTAAGCTATGGCCCCAGAGGGTATGATGCCCAAGCCCCTTAAGGCACTAGCTATTGACATTAATGAGACCTAAGTTTGTGCATAAGTGCTTTGCTGAATCAGGGCTGTCAGTCATTATTTACCCAGTTTGACCAATCAAGTTGCTTCTATCCCAAAATGAAGAAAATTCAATGATCCCTCCCCCCCAACTACACAAACATTTTCTAAAAAATCATATTAATGCAACATGAGATTTTAGAACAGATGACCAATTTAATTGCTGGTGCAATTCCATTAGTTTTGGAATTTCATCAACAATGAATCTGGCTCATAATCAGGCAATTCAAAAGTATTGTTTCCAGCACAACCTTCAATCCCCCACACCAAACACATTGTGTAGTAAGACATGCATTTTACACCATTCTCAGTAATACAAAATACTAAATATGTGCAACAGTTCTCTGTGTTACAATTGGTCTCGGAAACAAAGCTCTGAAGGCCCCGACTTTGGTGCATTTAAGATCTCAATAATAATATTCTATTCAATTTTTTGAATAATAAGAGGATTGTAATCTTCAGAGGTGTTTAGAAACTATAACTCTTATGAAAGCCATTGGGGATTTGAATGCTCAAACTCTCCAGAAGTCAATAAAACTACATTCCATGCAAAAGAACATTTTTTATAATCTAATGTTGTGCAGTCAAACCTTTAAATTATAAAACTGAGGCTATAACTCACAGCTCCTTATTATTTATTATACACATATAAAGCTGAGAGGTGTCCCATCACTTTTTAAGAAATAATTTTTAAGTTTATTTTATAGTATACAAAGAAATTATATTTAGAAGTTAAAAGCAAATATCACAGTATCAAGACAAAATGAAACATTGAAAGCTGGGAAACAGCATATACCACTGTCTTGTATCAGTAAACAGCTACATTCTAGTTGGTTTATAACATTATACAGCAAATATTTGAACATTTTTGTATTGATCAAGAAAGTTAAAAATATTTTACAATATAATATGTACAAATAAATTATATACAGCATAGGTTATCATTTTTTGTTGATTGTTCTAAACATAATATCTTTATTATAAAGACAATCATTTACAAGAACACTTATGTATGTGCATGTATATATAGATACACACACTAAAACAAACATATATACTTTAATTAAATGAGTATTTTACTGTGTGATATATTCAAGATATTTTTAAAAAATAAAACTCCGTACATAGCTCTAACACCTAATTGGCATAAATCGTTTACCATAACAAGATAAAAGATTGCAATGTCACATCTCGTATCAATTGCAAAAAGATAAGAGTATCTCACGGAGTTTAAAAATGAAGCAGCTATATTGAAAAAAAGATTTGAAATGTTTTTGTTCATAGTGTATCAAGAGATTTTATAGATTTCTGGCTAGAGCAATAAGAGTTACAGGTATAAAAGGGAGTGATCAGCGTCTCGCATGTTAGATGGCCTCTGTTCTGCTTTTTTTACGCTAATGCTTTCTGGTTTATAAAGTTTACCTTGGTCAACTGACCAAATTTCAGGTGCTGAGTCCTCACCTATACAGACATCTGATAAAGTTTCTATTTTGGACCAATTATGGTCTTTTTTGGTAGTAAGATCTATCAAGAAACTTCTCCAGTGAGCATTCCGGTCATGGATCTAGAGGGGGGAAAAAACAAAGATTATAGAGGAAAGAAAAGTTTCTGAATAATAATTTAAAACACTGGAAGATTTTACTTTCATTAACCATGTCCAAAATGGAATAGGGTTGATTTTAACATTCCAGTGCTGCATTGGGATGGGCGAAGGAGTTAGCTGGGCTCTGAAATGTGAGAATGATCCTACATTACTAACTCTGACCTATTTACTGTTCCAGGTTCACTGCCATGACACAGTGTTGGCAGAAATGTGACTCTGAGTGCACAGGTGAATGCTAGACTTGGATGCTAGAGAAATTGGGAAAGTCCTGATTTTCCTCCCCAAAGAGGTCACTTCAAGGACACAAATGGCATCCTAGCAGTCTTGCTAGTAGTGCAGTTTATCACCTGGAGCGTGTGTCCTACCAAAACTCTGAGAATGCGTCTGAAGTTTCAAGAAATGGTAAGACACGGTACCTCGTATCTACAGTATGAGGAAGAAGCCACTTTCCACAGCATTAGTGATCAGAGCCCTGCAACCTGACCCAATCCCAACGGAACCTGATTACAAGGTCTGGGTCCGGATCAGGTGGGAAAACAACCGGAGTGTCTCTGGCTGGGGTGGGTTCTCCTTCTCCTGCCTGTGGCAGCTGCATGCTCTGCTCCTGCCAGCCACCACCACCTTGCTGCTCTGCGTGTGCTACAGTCATGGAGTGAGTGAGCCAAAGAGTGGCAGTGACACTCATTCTCTAGTGCACACAACACTAGGGGGGCAGCAGCCAGCACATGCAGGTGCCACCGTGCCAGCCCCACAGGCAGGTGATGGTGACACTGACTCAGGCTCGCAGGAAGGACTGGGGTCAGTTTGGGGCTCAGGCTCAGGTTTGGGGCCTTGGGTCTGATTCAGGTCCAGGTTGGGCCTAAAAATTAGGCCCGAGCAGACCTCTAATTGTGATTTAAAAAAACAACCCAGCTCCAGCAGCATTCACTTCATATTCGCTAGGTTCTTGTTTTTCCTCATGTTTCATTTCCTGTATGAGCAGATGTTGCTGTTTAAAAATAACTGGAGATAACTGAATTTGAAGTGACCCGTTTGGCTTTCAGGCCTGAGAAGCAGTATATCATCTGGGAGTTAGCGTTTCCTTTCCTCAATCTAACAGCTCAGAAATACATCTCTAGACTGCAAACTCTCTGGGGCAGGGACTTTGCACAGTACCTATCACAACAGGGCTCTCTGGTCCATGACTGGGGCACCTAGGTGCTACAACAGAATAAATAATAGGTCTGTCAATTAATCGCAGTTAACTCAAGCAATTAATGCAAATCATGTCCTCTGGAATGCTGGTCAAAGCATGAAGGGGCATATGAATGTTTAGCATATCTGGCATGTAAATACCTGCAGTGCCAGCTGCAACAGTGCCATGTAAACATCTGTTCTCACTTTCAGGTGCCATCGTAAATAAGAAGCGGGCAGCATTATCTCCCATAAATGTAAACAAACTGGTTTCTCTTAGTGATTGGCTGAACAAGAATTAGGACTGAGTGGACTTGTAGGCGCTAAAGCTTTACATTGTTTTGAGTGCAGTTACATAACAAAAAACATTTCTCTAGTTGTAAGTTATAAAATAAATACTATTTCTTTATCTTTTTTACAGTGCAAATATTTGTCATCAAAATAATAATATAAAGTGAGCACTATACACTTTGTATTCCATGTCATAGTTGAAATCAATATATTTAAAAATGTAGGACATCCAAAAGTATTTATAACACATTTAAATTGGTATTCAATTATTGTTTAACAATGTTATTAAAACACAGCTATTTTTTTAAATCTCGCAATTAATTGCAATTATTTTTTGAATCGTTTGACAACCCTAATAAATAATATTAAAAGCCTGATGTAATTGTAAGTTAGCACCCTAAGCCTCCCCCTCATCCTAACAGGTTTTATTTTTCATAAGGAATCAAAACTGAAGCATCAACTCTAATCCCTATTAAATTTTAAAAAGAAAATCAGCTGCAGAAATGTAGCTTCCCGCCCCTCTGTACCACAGTTTTATTGCTACAAAGGCAGCAGAGAGGCAACGTACCGATACGTGTCTCCGTAAGGTGGACATGTCTGTGAAGGTTCTCTCACAAGCCCTGCACTTGTATGGTTTTTCACCGGTGTGAATACGCTGGTGACGCCTGAGAGCTCCTTGCTGAGTAAATGTTTTTCCGCACTGTTCGCAGAAATACGGACGTGTCTCTGCAAATGAACAAAATCCACAACCGCTGAAGATCAGTCCTTTTGGGCCTGATCCTTCAGACGCATCGGTCCATGCGTAACTTTACTTAAGTGAGTAACTGGACTATTTACGTGCCAATGCTGGATCAAAGCACCCGCACAACAGCCCTGGCTCCCACAATCATCTGATGAGTATTTCTAGTCCCCTGGCTGTGAAGAAAAGCTTGAAAATGTGACCCAAGTGCAATCGACCCAGCAGGGTCTGCCTGAGTCTCCAAAGGGAGGTGCAACAGCCAACAGAACAGGGAGGTAGCTGGCCCCATCTTCCCTACCAAAGCAGATCAGGCCATTCTGGGGAATGCTACCCTGCTACTGGCTCCTGCCACCAGTCCACCCTCTGCTAGGGTGATGGCCACGGAGGATGGGCATTTGAGGTATGTCCAGGGCTCTGGATTGCTTTGCAAATAATTAAAGTTAAGAATGTGCATACGTGTTTGCAGGATAAAGGTCTTCGAGAAAGAATTTCCAAACAATGAGGCAATCTGCATTTGGCCCAATATCACTAACTACCGTACACTGTATCAAGGAGGCAATGCAGGGTATATTTGTTATTTTTTAAATACTGTATGAATTTTTGTTTCCTTTACAAAAAATAAGAGTAAGTATGAACTCTGGCTCCAAATCACTCCCCCTCTCACTATACTGATGTAGCCCATCAAAAAGATTGTTGAGTTAAAGGTTAACGCCCCTTTTGCAAACAATTTCACATCCAAACTTTCACATCCCACCGGTATCTACTCATCTATTGCCAAAACTAACATCTGTTTGCTTTGTTACCTGCATGAACATTACTGTGTTGGGCTAGCGAGGCTCTCAGTCCAAACGTTTTCCCACAAACATCACATTTATAGGGCTTGGCTCCCATGTGGCATCGCTTATGGCATTTTAAGTATTCATTGGTGGCAAAATGTTTTCCACACACGTCACATTTAAAGAGACGCTCTCCTGTAAAAAAACAAAAGACATTCTGAATTCTCTTACCAGTGACCTCCGTAACCTCTTCCTGGCCAAGTCTTAACGTTTTGTTGTTTTTTGTCCAGGCTTATCCGCCTGCTCCCTTTGACACACTTGCTCATTCCCTTCTCCTGGACTATCATTAACCTTTTGATGAACATGAGTCTGTGCTCTCTTGGTTTTCCCTCCACCACGCTTTGTTGGCATGTCTCAGGGCTCCGACTCCTTTTTCTCCTCTTCACCGTATCCCTATGTGACCTCATCAAGAAAATAAGAACGGACATACTGGGTCACACCAATGGTCCATCTAGCCCAGTATCCTGTCTTCCGACAGTGGACAATGCTAGATGCCCCAGAGGGTATGAACAGAACAGGCAATCATCAAGTGATCCACCTCCTGTCATCCATTTTCAGCTTCCTGCAAACAGAGGGCAAACATCCCTGCCCATTCTGTCTAATAGCCCTTGATGGACCACCTGTCTTCCGTGAATTTATCTAATTCTTTTTTGAACCCTGTTGTGATTTTGGCCTTCATAACATCCACAGGCAGAGTTCAACAGGTTGACTGAGAGTTATGTGAAGAAGTAATTCCTTTTGTTTGTTTTAAACCTTCTGCCTATTAATTTCATTTGGTGATCCCTTGTTCTTGTGTTATGCAAAGGAGAAAGTAACATTTCCTTATTCACTTTCTCCACACAGTCAAGATTTCATAGGCCTCTATCATATCCCCCTTAATTGTCTCTTTTCCAAGCTGAAAAATCCCAGTCTTTTAAATCACTCCTCATATGGAAGCTGTTCCATACCCGTAATCATTTTTGTTGTCCTTCTCTGTACCTTTTCTAATTCTAATATATCTTTTTTGAGATGGAGTGACCATATCTGCATGCAATATTCAAGATATGGGCATTCCATGAATTATATAGAGACAGCATATTTTCTGTCTTGTTATCTATCACTTTCCTAATGGTTTCTAACATTGTTAGCTTTTTTGACTGCCATTGCACATTGAGTGAATATTTTCAGAGAACTATCCACGAATGACTCCAAGATCTCTTTCTTTAGAGGTAACTTGGATCCCATCATTCTGCATGTACAGTAGAACCTCAGAGCTACGAACACCTCAGGAATGGAGTTTGTTCGTAAGTCTGAACAAAATATTCTGGTTCTTTCAAAAGTTTACAACTGAACATTGACTTACTGCAGCGTGGAGACTTTATTATGTGGAAGAAAAATGCTTTTAACCATCTTACTTTAAATGAAAAAAGCACAGAAACAGTTTCCTTGTCTTGCCAGATCTTATTTTTTAAAACTTTCCCTTTTTATTAGTAGTTTACATTTATCACAGTACTGTAGTGTATTTGCTTTTTTTCCTGTGTCTGCTGCTGCTGATTGTATACTTCTGGTTCCAAATGAGGGCTGTGGGTGACTGGTCAATTTGTAACTCTGGTGTTCGTAACTCTGAGGATCTACTGTATAGTTGGCATTATGTTTTCTAGTGTGCATTACTTGGCAGATGAAATCAATGCTAATAAATGCAATTTTGTTGCCCAGTCATCAAGTTTTGTGAGATCCCTTTGCAACTCTTCGCAGTGTGATTTGGACTTCACTATTTACTCACTTGGCCTCAGTTACCATTTCTAAGCAGATGACTCCCAAAATCCATCTCTCTATCCCAATCTCTTTCTTCAGACTTGCATCTCACACAGACAGGCTTTCTGACATCTACCTATCCAGGTACCCACATGGCCCTCATCATCTGAGTACCTCCATGAGTTAAAAATATAATGTACCCTTCTCTGCCCCCCACCTACTTCCTGCTGCCAAGAGGCTTAGAAATTTGGATGATTTCTGTTCTCCTGGGATGCCCTGCAGACAACTTATATTCAACCTGACCAAATAAGGAGGTGAGAATGGTACAGGGAGAGACACAGAGTGTTTAATTCCTACCTGTATGTGTCCTCTTATGACCATTTAGTTTGCCTTTGTCAGCAAAGCAAGCTCCGCAGTCTTCACAAATATACGGCTTTTCTCCTGTATGAGACCTACAGGCAGCGAAACACAGAGAGAGATTGAGAAAACACAGCTAGACAGGCAGTGCTTAGTTTGTAACGAAAGAGGTTTTTTGAGCAATTTCTCCCCCCCCCCCTTTTATAACTGAGGTGGTGAGCCTGGAGGTGTCAGGGATATGAACTGTGAAGCTTAAATTAAGCACTGTAGACAGGGTTTTTTTAAATAGCACTTCCTCTTGAAATGAGTTCCCTGTACTGTGGATGTACTGGAGAGTTTGCCTACATTTTCCATGTGGAAGTTGGCATAAATGGATTCAGCTCAGCAAGAAAACTGAAAGTTTGCATGCATATTACAGCAAAGGTGCATGCAGCCTCCAAGGTGTACTGCTGCAATGAATGACCCTATCTGATGCTTGGATTTTGCACGAATATTGGGGAGGAGGGAGTGAAGGGGGGAGCCTAGAAAATCCTTAGCAAAGACATTTATACTCCTCAGATTGAATAAATCGGTGTAGCTTCATTAATCTGAAGGAGCTCAGCTGACTGACACCAGCTCAGGATCACTCCCTTACCATGCCTTAAAGAGGAGCATGCAAGAGTTTCCTCTGGCTGTTCCTTTCTTTTTCTTTCTTGGTGCCTCAACAGCAGCATCAGCCCTAAAACCAGTGCCCTAACCACTGGGTAATCCTTCCTCTCTTGCCATTTTTCACATTCCCTGAGGATCTGGCTCAATCTTATTTGGAAGGAATCCCTATATGTTTGCCTATGTATGAGTCAAGAATCAGAGAGGTAGCCGTGTTAGTCTGGAATAGCAGAGGTAACAAAGTCCTGTGGCACCTTAAAGACTAACTATAAAGTTTTGAAGCATAAGCTTTCATGGGCTAATACCCACTTCGTCGGATGCAAGCAGTGGAACCTGGTTCTTGCCTACTTTTCTATATCTGCCTCTGGACACTTCCACTGCTTGCATCCGACGAAGTGGGTATTAGCCCATGAAAGCTTATGCTTCAAAACTTTATAGTTAGTCTTTAAGGTGCCACAGGACTTTGTTACCTATGTATGAGTGGTATTGCTATGTTTAAGTCTTTCCCAAGGGTGAGGTAATGACCCTGCAGTAGACAAAACAACTTTACATAAATAAAAGAACTAAACTTCGTTAATCATTGATATTACAGCCCAACATAAATCCAGCATTCCTCTATTACGTGGATACTGCAGAAAAATGGCACAGTGAGGCGTACAAGGGAAGGCGCGCCGAAGCAGGGTGCATGCAGAGTTCAGGAAGGGGAGAAGCAGTACTATAGGCTGACCTGGTGTGGATCTTAAGCTGTGACGGCTGTGCAAATTTTGAATGACAAATGCTACATTCGTAGGGTTTCTCCCCTGTATGTGTCCGCATGTGAAACACCAATGCCGTGCGAGAGCTCAGAATCTTCCCACAGACCGAACACAGTGGGCGCTTCACTCTCCCTTCATGCTTCCGCATATAATGTGTCCTCACGTCTCTCTTTCTTTTAAACGTAGCATTGCAGAGGGTGCAGGCAAACTGCCTTTCTTCAGTATGGACACATGCTCTGTGCTCTTTCCAGCTGTTGTAGCTAGCAAATGACTTGCTACAGATATCGCACTGATAGACTTTACCAGGCAAGGACTGATGGACATCTTTGCAGTGATCCACATATTTTTTCCGAGATACAAATTGCTCCTCACATTTATCGCATGTTATAACGTAGGCAGATTTCTTAGTTACCCGGGCCTTATTTACCTTCTTTATTTTAAGGTCTTCACCCGATTCATTTTCTTCATCATCTTTATCATTAAAGGAGTCATCATCATCATCCGTACTAACATCCTCGTTATCTTTACCACCATCTGCTTCAGAATAAACTGCATTGTAATCTCCCTCCTCTTCCCCCTTCACATTTGTTTCCTCTTCATCCTCATCCCCATCCCCATCTTCATTTTCATCTTCTCTGTTAGCTTCAGTTTCATCATATTGCCCCTTCCTTTCTTCATTGCTGCAATCCACTCGTGCATTAGATGAGCTCCCTGGTTCTTCCTCGTAGTCCATGGCTTCTTTGCTCCTGGTAGCTTTTCGCAGCCCAGTATCTGATGCCCCATCCCATCTTTCTTTGCTAATATCTGTTTCACAATACGTTGCATCTGGTCTATCTGCAGATGGAACTACCATCCAGTAGACTGGCATAAGCTTCCTGTCTTGCCCAGATTCATGTATTTTTCTATTAAAAACAGAACACAATGATAGTAGAGTTAAACACCTGGTTTTATCTGCATGCACTGAAGGAATCAGGTTTCTCATATTCATTTTAATGTTGCCTTTCACAAACTAGTAGAACATTGAGAACAAAAGAGCAAGGAAATATTGCAAAAAGGTGAGACCAGATAATCTATATATATAAAAGTCGAGTGGTGTATGTATGTATGTATGTACGTATGACTGCGAAGTCCTCCCGCACCGTTTGAGCCAGAGACTTGAAATTTGGTACAGTGAGGGGTCTTGGGGTCTAGATGCTGGTAAGGGTCGAAACATTTTCGGATCTCACCTCTGACGCCCCCCAGGGGTGAACGTCTTTCAGGGCCAATCACATCGGCTGGGCGGTTAGGTGGTGATGATGTCATAATACCCCCCTCCAACAGACACCTCACTCGCTCAGCTCACCCCTCCCTCCTCCAATGGAACCCCGGAGATCCCTCAGCTCACTGCCCCTCCCCCCTCCCAACGGAACCCCGGAGATCCCTCAGCTCACTGCCCCTCCCTCCTCCAACGGAACCCCGGAGATCCCTCAGCTCACTGCCCCTCCCCCCTCCAATGGAACCCCGGAGATCACTCAGCTCACTGCCCCTCCCCCCTCCAACGGAACCCCGGAGATCACTCAGCTCACTGCCCCTCCCTCCTCCAACGGAACCCCGGAGATCACTCAGCTCACTGCCCCTCCCTCCTCCAACGGAACCCCGGAGATCCCTCAGCTCACTGCCCCTCCCTCCTCCAACGGAACCCCGGAGATCACTCAGCTCACTGCCCCTCCCCCCTCCCAACAGAACCCCGGAGATCCCTCAGCTCACTGCCCCTCCCTCCTCCAACGGAACCCCGGAGATCACTCAGCTCACTGCCCCTCCCTCCTCCAACGGAACCCCGGAGATCACTCAGCTCACTGCCCCTCCCTCCTCCAACGGAACCCCGGAGATCCCTCAGCTCACTGCCCCTCCCTCCTCCAATGGAACCCCGGAGATCCCTCAGCTCACTGCCCCTCCCTCCTCCAACGGAACCCCGGAGATCACTCAGCTCACTGCCCCTCCCTCCTCCAACGGAACCCCGGAGATCCCTCAGCTCACTGCCCCTCCCTCCTCCAACGGAACCCCGGAGATCCCTCAGCTCACTGCCCCTCCCTCCTCCAACGGAACCCCGGAGATCCCTCAGCTCACTGCCCCTCCCTCCTCCAACGGAACCCCGGAGATCCCTCAGCTCACTGCCCCTCCCTCCTCCAACGGAACCCCGGAGATCATTCAGCTCACTGCCCCTCCCCCCTCCCAACGGAACCCCGGAGATCACTCAGCTCACTGCCCCTCCCTCCTCCAACGGAACCCCGGAGATCACTCAGCTCACTGCCCCTCCCTCCTCCAACGGAACCCCGGAGATCCCTCAGCTCACTGCCCCTCCCTCCTCCAACGGAACCCCGGAGATCCCTCAGCTCACTGCCCCTCCCTCCTCCAACGGAACCCCGGAGATCCCTCAGCTCACTGCCCCTCCCTCCTCCAACGGAACCCCGGAGATCCCTCAGCTCACTGCCCCTCCCTCCTCCAACGGAACCCCGGAGATCATTCAGCTCACTGCCCCTCCCCCCTCCCAACGGAACCCCGGAGATCACTCAGCTCACTGCCCCTCCCTCCTCCAACGGAACCCCGGAGATCACTCAGCTCACTGCCCCTCCCTCCTCCAACGGAACCCCGGAGATCACTCAGCTCACTGCCCCTCCCTCCTCCAACGGAACCCCGGAGATCACTCAGCTCACTGCCCCTCCCTCCTCCAACGGAACCCCGGAGATCCCTCAGCTCACTGCCCCTCCCTCCTCCAACGGAACCCCGGAGATCACTCAGCTCACTGCCCCTCCCCCCTCCCAACGGAACCCCGGAGATCCCTCAGTTCTCTGCCCCTCCCTCCTCCAATGGAACCCCGGAGATCACTCAGCTCACTGCCCCTCCCTCCTCCAACGGAACCCCGGAGATCACTCAGCTCACTGCCCCTCCCTCCTCCAACGGAACCCCGGAGATCCCTCAGTTCTCTGCCCCTCCCCCCTCCAAACGGAACCCCGGAGATCACTCAGCTCACTGCCCCTCCCTCCTCCAACGGAACCCCGGAGATCACTCAGCTCACTGCCCCTCCCCCCTCCCAACAGAACCCCGGAGATCCCTCAGTTCTCTGCCCCTCCCCCCTCCCAACGGAACCCCGGAGATCACTCAGCTCACTGCCCCTCCCCCCTCCCAACAGAACCCCGGAGATCCCTCAGTTCTCTGCCCCTTCCCCCTCCAAACGGAACCCCAGAATCCATCAGCTCTGTGCCACCCCCCACCTGCGAAGGTCCCCGGAATCCCTCGGCTCTGGGCCCCCTCCCCGCCTGCGACGGATCTGAGTTGGGTTTGGTGGGACGGTAAGTGAGGTGGGGGTGTCGGGTTTGGTCGGGGGGTGAGGTGGGGGTGTTGGGTTTGCTTGGGGGGGTGGGAAGGTGTCGGGGTGGGTGAGGGGTGAGGGGTGGGTGTTGGGGTTGGTCAGGGGGTGTCAGCTGTCTGCCACCTCCCCACCTCCGACTGACCCGAGCAGCGCCGGGCACTTATGCTAGTTAATAATAACTGAAGTGTCTTTGCAAATTATTCTGTAGAAGCATTACTTAAACTGTTGGGTGTCTTTGCTTTCACAGCTAGCAATGGATACAACACTGAGGGACTGGCAGAAGTTTAAAACCAGTAGGTCATCAGGAAAGGACTCTCTCTAAAGCGATCTTGTATGTTACCTGATTAGTAACATGAGAGGCCTGTAAATGCAGTCTACAAATGGGTTCTTACACATACAACGTAACATCCTCCTTGCTTTACTTTTAATTATATTAAGAGCAATAATACTAAATGGCATATTTTTAAATATCTGCTGCATTTAACTCTTAGTACCTCCTTAAAGAAGCACATTATATTTGCCACATTTGACCCTGAAACACTGTGTGTGTCATTCTCAAACAACAAAACCAATGTTTTGCTTTAATGGAAAGTTTAAGAATTTAATTGTAGGCCAAATGTGATTTTCCCACAATGCAAATGACCTAACATTTCTTTTCCATATTTAATAGTGCCAATATCTCAGGATCTCCCAAAACATGGACGGCATTTATTTGACTTGGCCTTTTCCACAGCTGGTGAAGCAGAAGACTCCAGAGGGAGCCAGAAAAGAGAAAAGAGGTATGAGGATGAGGATCAATAGTACTAATCTCTGAAAAAGTCTAAAGAGGGTCCTGGAATCAGTTCAGAACTCAGGAGGGCTGTAACAGCGGAAAGTCAGGAATTTTGTCCTGGGCCAATGGGAATTCAACATTTATGCTGTTATAAAAATCAAATTCTGTCTCTGTAGATCTGGAGACTCCTGTGAAATTTTACTGATTCGTTTCTATTCAGTCAGTGAGGAAAATGCCTGTGTGAATGCCTACACTACCTAGACCCAGCCCGCAGGGCATAGGATCAAATAAAAATAGATTTGTGATCACCTGGTTAGCCAGGTCTTGTTCATTTTTAACACATCATAGTTCTCCCGGGCTCATGTTTAAAACTCAAAGGCTGAGACATTCAAAGCCACTAAAGGGGATTTAGCTGTACAACTCCCAATAATTTCAATGCATTTAAATCCCTTGCATGGCCCTGAAAATGTCTGCCCAGTGCTGTTGCAAACTGATATCTTGACCCAAAGACCACTGTAGTCAATGGAAAGACTCCTATTGCCTTACAAGGGTCCAAAGAGCCTCGCTCTGAAGTGATCAGGATCTTGAAAATACCCCCCTCTCAATGCCCAGACTCTCATAAGCATGCACACAAAATGCTGTACCTTACATGGGTATTGTAAGCAGACCTCTGAGCAAAGCTGGCTGGGCAGCGTTCACATTTATAAGGTTTCTCTCCAGTGTGGGTTCGAATGTGAACCGTCAGGCCGCATTTGGAGCTGATAACCTTCTTGCAGTATGGACATGCCTGGGGATTCCTTTTCTTTTCATGCACCCTCCGGATATGGTCATTTATATCCTTCCGGCGCTTGAACCTCTTGTCACAAAACACGCAGGGGAAACGTCGCTCATCATTGTGAACTGTGAGGCGGTGCTGCCTGAGGTTCTGGCGATTCGAGAAGAGCTGGTCGCACATATTGCAGCTGTGTTTGAGGACTATATTGATGTCGTGTTTCAGCTCCATGTGCGACTGATAGTGTTTGATGAAATGGAACGACTGGTTACACTTCTCACACGTGTACATTTGTGGCAAGACTTTTGAGACGTTGCGAGGTGATTTCCTGCGTTCAGTTTTACTGGGGAGCTCAGAAATTAAACTATTTTCATCCTCCTCCTGGCCAGGAAGCACATTTTTAATCACTATGTCGGTTTCCTTTGAGTCTGACGGGTTTAGGGGACAATGGCTTGTCTTATTTTCCTCTGGGTTGACCATATCCATGCTAATCATCACACCTGTCCCTGTTTTGCTCTGTTTGTCTGACTTTGCCATGCTGGCTTTCGACTCTGGAAGATCTGTCCTGCCTTTGTTGGGATTTGCAGGTTGTCCATCAACAATCTCATAGTCTGGTAGCAATTTTCTGCATTTCTGGCTGTCCCAAAATTTTCTCTTCGTGGCTGTCGCCCCAATTTGGGAGGAATCATTCACTGCATTGTCTTCTGCTTGCTGGACACGAGCCCACTGGGATCCACCATTTTCACATATCTGACCTTTCAAATGGACACTCAAATCTAAGGCTTTTCTACCCTCTGCCTTCATTTCTTCACAAATGTCAAGCAAATCCTTGCACTCGAGTCTCTCGGCCACCTCCTTCATCCTATGCAACCTTTCTGCATCGATCTCTACTTCTGCAGTGTAGACGAATTCCAGAAAGGAGGTGAATTCTTCTGTGTAAATGTCCTGTAGAGTCACAGTGCAATTCTTAGCATCCATCTCACCGTGAAGAAAAAGCCCCTTAAAGTAATTGCTGGAAGCAGCCAAGACAGCCTTGTGAACCAGAAACTCCTCCTGGATCCCAAGGTGCTCAGTATGGACCGTCACATCACAGAGGTGGCCAAACTGATAGAGCGAATGAAGCGCACTCAACAGGTTTGAAGCAGCAACTTTGGATTTCATTAGAATTTTCTTCTTCTCCATCCTGCCAGAAAAAAAAGCAAGAGTCCATTAGAGCACATCTCATCCACCTGCACCAATCATCTTCGTAGTCATCTTAACAGCAAAGTAGATCATCACACTCACTCACACTAGTGATTGAGAGCCTCACTGTCGCTTGCTCTCTTTCCTTCTAATTCACAAAGTTTGACAAAGACGATAAGTCTATTGAAGCTACTGCTGCCAACAAATGTACTTGGTTAACATATCATGACAGGTTTAATTTTAATTATTTAGGATAATCCTTCATTGTAAATATTCTGTAGCATGTTTGGCAAAAATAATTAAGTATTAGTACTATGAGACCAAGAAACTAAATTATAAAACTCTTATACAGTGCTTTTCATCTGTAGATCCCAAAACACTTTACAAAGGAGGTTACGTACCATTACCCCCATTTTACAGAGGGACAAACTGAGGCACAGAGAGGGGAAGTAATTTGCCAGAGGTCACTTAGCAGGCCAGTGGCAGGTTAGGAATCCAGTGTTCTACCCAGTAGGCCACACTACCTGCATGACAGCAACAGGTGGTTAAATCTTTATTGAGCTGAGAGTCTAGCAGATTTTTAATGAGCATACCCAGGCTTGTGGATTAATGGTGTGAGTTGTGAGGTTCTAATGTTTGTGATACTTAAATTGTATGGATATTACTTACAGAAATATATAGAACATGCAAGGAAATAAAAAACACAGATCTGGTTTAAAATTTTGGAAATGACAATATTTTGGCAAAAAAAAAATATTGAGAACTTCTTGCTAGTTTTCATTCAGCCTAGAGGGGCTGAAATTTTGTGATTAAAAATTTCAATAGTTTTTCACAAAAAAAATCTGTATTTTTCCAACTCTCTCTAGACATGTCCTCTAAGTATTATGACAGTAAGATAGACGCTTGATGGCTCTGTGGCTTTTCTGCCTCTAGACACACAAGACCCTAACACTACGTCTTAAACTATAAACCCTGAGGGGCAAAGACAGTCTTTCTGTGTGTGTTTGTACAGATCCCAGCACAATGATGCCAACATACTGACTTGAGCCTTTGGAAGACACCATCAATGTTTACTAATACCATATAAATGCCTCAGTTATAATACGGGATATCATTATTACTCTGGAATAGCTTAATGATCTAATAGGTTATGTCAATTCTATTAGCCCCATAGGACCCAGTTAGCACTCGTCACCCTGAAGAGTTTTATTCATAGGAAGTTATAGACACCCATCTACTGGTGCCCCGTCTGACAGGTATAAGATGGGGCTCTCCCCTCTTTGAGGTGGATTTAGATATAAGTCCAGATGGCTCATGCCAAGTCATTTCAAAATTAAGTGATGAAAATGCTAAAACAGTCACGACATTACCTAGGACATTAGCAAGGGATACGTAGCTAGGAACGGATTTTGATCACTATGTTATCCATTTAGTATCTCCAAGGTATATCCCATAGCTTTGAACAACCCTGGTTCCACACAGTAATGTCCCAGTTCTGAGCAGTACCGTACTCCACTACTAGTGCCAAGCCAGTCGTTAGGATTATTCTTGGAGTAAGGAACTGTTCAGTGTAAGTAAGGGTTTCAGAATCTACCCCTTAATGGGCAAACCTTTGAATATGAGCCAAAATGTCTGTATAGTGGGTAGTTTCAAGAATAGCAGCCGTGTTAGTCTGTATCCATAAAGAAAGCGAGGAATACTTGTAGCACCTTAGAAACTAACCAGTTTATTTCAGCATAAGCTTTCGTGGGCTATAGCTCACTTCATCAGATGCATAGAATGGAACAGAAGTAAAATGCATTTATACACACAGAAAGAAAAAATAAAAAATAAAAAATTGTACATTAGCATACCAATTCTAAGAGGGCTGTTAATTGTAGATGGTCCATTATCACTAGGAGGAAGATACACATTTTGAAATGGAGATCTGTTGTCAGTAACTCAGGAAATGCAATTAATTCCCCATAAGCTTTAGCCTACTGTGGTATGCTGAGATTTAATACAAGTCATGGAGTAAATTAAACTACCTGTTCGTTTGGCATGTGTTACCTGTTCTACCGCTGTATGTTCTCTTAGAGTGCTAGGAAAACAATAGCTTTCGATTGGTGTCTCTTGTGACAGTATAGGTCTTCCCTTGCTACAAGTCCTATCAATACAGAGTAGGTACCAAATTCTTTACCCAGCTACCTTTTAATTAGCACAGGGGGTCTTAGTAGTATAATGTAGCATAGTGATGTTAAGTACCCTGATGGAGGGCCTGATCTGACCTATTGGCTGTACTTATGTGGCTTTAGAGTATATTTTTAGACCTCCTGGATGCAAAATTAACCTCCCAAATGCAAAATAATTACAAACCAATGATGTACTGCTGTCTTCCTGAGCCTGCAGACAGCCTGAAACGACGACTTGGAGGTGTGAACTCCTTTGCTCTAATTCATCTCATAGTGAGGTTAACTTGAGAGCATAACGGTGACATATGAAATAGTTAGTGGTATGTGATCACTGGTAATTTTATTGTATCACATGAGGGAGAGGGTGGAAGTGAAACCAATGGGAAGCACCTGGGCTTTGCTTAGGGAAGGATACGCAGAGAAAAGACAGGAGGAGACAAAACAAGAGGAAAAAGTTGAGAGAGACAGAAAGAAAGATTGAGAAGGAAAAGAAACAAGGCAGATAGAGTGGGTGTCCCAGGGCCAGCCCATAACGTTTTGGTACCTGAGGCGGGGGCTCAAACGACACCCCCATGCCCCCTCGCTTGAGCCAAAACTTTGAAAGGCCTCTCAGGCCCTCTTCCTGCAGCACAGCACTCCACCGTCTGTGCATCTAGAGCAGAGAGGACACATGCACCAGCAGCAGACACAATTGTCTACACTCTGGGTCCTAGTGGTGCCCCCTACCTCATGGTTGCCTCAGTTCACCTCATGGTAAGGCCAGCCCTGCCCGGTGTCCTGAGAGTAAGTTCATTTTCACATGGAGTGATTGATGAACGTGGCTTTAATAAGAACAATACATTAAAATTAATTACTAAATCAAGGCCTGATTGCACCCTTGATCTTTGTGGGGATCTTCCACTGACAGCACTGGGAGATTCACTGTAGACTGAGGGCAGGATGGAATCCTAAGTGAATGGCACAGTCATAACTAAAAAAGATATTTGGCCAACTCCACCAATGAGTGTGACACCCTGGTCTAGATTAAAAATTCTTACTATTTAATATGTGTTTACCTAACCCCTATAACTTATTTACAAATACATTTTAGAAGCTAGAAAGAAGCAGTCGGCCAAAGCAAATAGCTGAAGTGGCTCTCTCTTGCTTGTTGGCTCCATTTTACAGGATGCAAAAGCTAGGTGGGTGCAGTTACTTTAACCTTGATGTTGGAGTGTTTGCTTCTCAGCCCAGTAGTAACAATTGGCACTAAATTACATCGTTTTACTTTTGTTCCTTATGTGAATTAATATTTGACATGATATGAAGTACATTACTAGTGTATATAAAATGTGCAAATAAGAGGACAAACTTGCTTTCAACATACCATCCCATGATGTATAAACATCAATCAATATACACCATAATGAATGGGTTTGAATAACAAGCTTAAAATCTAACTTGTTGCAGTAGCAACATTCTCACAACTCATGCAATAAAAACAGCAATAGTTGAACACATTTTAATCTGCAAGGCATAATAATGAATGATTTGTGATTTATAAAATGTTAATGCACTGTGCCTATTTCTGGGCTGCCATGTATTTCAGGAATTCTTAGCTACTCGTGACCAACTATATTTTTCCAGAGAACACATTTTTAGGGATGGAATAGGATTTTATTATGGATTTCTGTTAGAAAGACAAATGATAAGAAGTAACCTGGAATACTTCCAAACACTCCAGGCCATTAATCTTGATTTAATTAAGGGCTCAATCCTGCTAACATATATGCATGAGTAACATTACTCATATGAACGGTCCCATCAAAATCAACGGAATTACAGATGTTGGGAAAGCTACAAGCTGTGAAAATTTGTAGGACTGGATCCTTATTCTGATTTGGAACAGAAAAAATATGCTCCTCCATACCAGTGAATTTTAAAAAAGGTTTTATTTAGAGAAGAGGGAAGCAAAATACCTTTTGTTAAAGGAAAGTATTTTTCAGAAGAGTAAAAAGATGTGTGTGTGTATTGGATACGTCACAGAAAGCAGAAATCGACCCATTACCGTATTTTTCGTCTTATAGGACGCTCCGTCCTATAAGACGCACCCTCATTTCTTAATACAAAATCCGGAAGAAAAAAAAAAAAAAAAAAAAAAAAAAAAAAGCGCCTCGCTTTCCCGTCCCCGCCGCGCGGGCGGGCTGCCGGGGTTCCCCCCTCCCCGCCACGGGCGGGCTGCCGGGGTTCCCCCCTCCCCACCGGACCAAAAAAAAAAAAAAAAAAGCGCCTCGCTCTCCCGTCCCCGCCGCGCGGGCGGGCTGCCGGGAGCGTCCCGGTTCCCCCCTCCCCGCCGCGGGCGGGCTGCTGGGAGCGCGCCCGCGGCGGGGAGGGGGGAACTGGGACGCTCCCGGCAGCCCGCCCGCGCGGCGGGGACGGGAGAGCGAGGCGCTTTTTTTTTTTTTTTTTTTTTTTTTTGCATTCGCCCTATAAGACGCACCAACTTTTTCCCCCCCGTTTTGGGGAAGAAAAAGTGCGTCTTATAGGGCGAAAAATACGGTAGATAGCTTAATCTTAGTCCTACCAGCACAAGATTGTTCACACATGGATTTCTAGAAATGTTCAGTAAACACAGCAAAGGCACATTTTTAATTCTTCAGAGCAGATAGTCTCTTCCTACGCATTTGTGCAGCAACCCAGTCCTTCCTGAGGTTTTGGGGTACTACTGTAATCCCAATAAATACTTACTACTTAACATTTATATTGCAGTAGCTCCTAGAGCTATACATGTGCCCCCATATAGCTCTTTGAGGAGGGGACATTCATTAGCAAAGAATAAACAGTTTCAAGATGCCTACAACTCCACCACTGAATTGGGCTTTGGGATGAAATTCTGCAATTATTTTCAGCCAATGAAAATGAGCTTTGGGTAAAACTAAAAAATGCCAGTGGCTTTCGTAGAAGTCTCAGCTTTGACAATCTATGAACACAACTTTATTTCCTGTTATTAAATTCACAAAAGGAAGGCAATTGTCAAGTAACTGATCTGGTCTGAAGGTATCGGCATTCGTGGGGGCAAAGAAGGGTTACAATTAAATTTGTGGCATTGCTTCTTTTTATGTCATCATATGATCTGGTGGCCCCTGCTAGCCTTAAACTCTGTGATACTGAGAAGTGGACTGTAAATTCACTATACCTTTGTTTGATAAAAAAGGTATCTTGGTCTTACCATGTCTGAGAGAATACACTCAGTTTTCCTTCATTATTGTTGTATATGGCTGCATCCCACATTATAGTTCCAACTCAACAGAGCATTTAAGAGCATGCTTATGTCCATTGAAGTCAGTGGGGACTTAAGCACATGCTTAGACGTTGCGCTGAATCTGGATCTCTAGACGAACAGCTCAACAGGAAATTCATCCCATATGATGCCGAATACAGCATGTCTACATCTCGTAAACAGGCACAAGCAACACATTTTCCTGTGATACTCCTATAATCTGTCGACCAGTTTTATAGACCAATGACAATAATTCGCTTCAGTTGTTTCACTGAGGAAATGAAAAGCATCCTGATTTTTAACCAAGACAATTAAACTTGCTTCCTGAACTGTTTATTGTATTCCATTGTCTTTCTTTACATTTACCATACAAAATACTTTTAATTACAGAGATTAAGATTTGCAGTGATAACTAGTTGTCCCAGGCATCTGGAAAGTATTTAAGCCCCACTGCAGTCCATTAAAAGAAAAACCCTGTCAGTATTATTCAGGCGTATGAGAATCTGTATGCTTACGATTAAGGGATGAACGACCAAGATAACAGTATTCCCTTTCAGATCACAAGCCAGATTCCCCTTGTTTAACATTTTCCACCATCACAACCTCTTCTATTCCCCTGCACAATGGAGCCCAGAATGATGTACCATATTACTAAAACAAGATTTTTTTAAAACAATGTTAAGGCACTTATAAAAGAAGTAGAGCTTGCAGAAAATGGACTCGTCCCCTCTAAGGCCCTGATCCTGCAATGAACTCTGCAGGTGTGATCCCTGTCCACATGTGAACCCCACTAACTTCAAAGGGGCTTCCTGTGGGCAGAGGGGTCTACTGAAGAGACCTCACTGCAGGACCCAGGCCTAAATTTGGGATTTTTAAAATGTCTGAATGGTCACAGGGACTGTCCAAAGCCTAATAAAGTAAACGGTGGTGGAGGAGAGGTGGCTTTCCACTCATTTCAATGGCTCTGGATTAGAGATGGTTGGAAATTTTTCCTTAGAATACCTTTTGACAAAAAAATGCTGTTTTTATCAAAATCAATGTTAAAAAAAATTAGATTTAAAAAAAATGTAATTTTGAAAAATCCCCAAACCTATGTTGACACTTTCAGAATGCAGCATTTCGATTTCTCATTTCGATAAGCTAGTGTTTGGATAAACAGAAGTGCTATTGTGGGCTGGATTCTGGCTGGGAAACAACAAGGGAGCGAGCCTGCGGGGCTCAAGCTAACAATAGCAGTGTGGACACTGTGGCTTGGGCTCTCAAACACACCTGACTCCCTGTGCTGGGCAGCCCAACCTCCAGCCTGAGCCACAACATCCACATTAGCTCAAGCCCTGCTAGTAGCTACCTGGCCTGGGAGGCTTGCTCCCAGCTGCTGCGCAGAAATACCCCATAGGTCTGGGAACAGCTGTGTGTGGAAGACTGAAGAGTCACTCTGAGATATTGCTTTACTTGATTGGCTGCTGCTCTTGCTGTTCCAGACTATGAGCCAATGAATGGTGATGCTGTATGCAACAACCTCTCCCCTGCACATCTTGCCTACCTTGTGTCTGTCCCAGTGCTCAGGCTGCCTTCCCGGGGCTATGCCTGACCACAGTCCCTCAGTGATGACTGCCCCATTGATCACTGGGAGGGACCATTTTTCAGCTGCGGGACTCCGAGATGGGAGTGGAGCGCTGACCAGAGGTGCTGCTGTAGATTCAACCACAATAGTTACACATGCTGCACTTTGAACTGGACACAATGTTGCAGCCATAGAACCACATTGTGAGTGGATACATTAATTCACCCTATAGCAGTGCAACGGATGCATTGCCGTAAATTATCTTAGCACTAAGAGGCTAATGCAGACAGCCCTGATTTAACCATTAAGCAAAATAATCACGTGCTTAGGACCTCAAGTAAAGAGGGGCCCCATAGTTTTTTTTCCAGTGCCGGATTTACAATGAAAAAACAAAATTCAGTCATGCTGAACTTTATAAAATAATTGTAGAAGACAATACTGAGTCGCCTTTCCAAATGTAGACATTTGCTTCCGTATATTTTTAACATTAATGGTCACAAATTGCACAGCTGAGCGTTCATTTTCTCGGTTGAAGTATATTAAAAATCCCAACAGAACAACTATGCGACAAGACAGGCTGGATGCCTTATCTCTGCTAAGTATTGAAGCAGATTTGTTACGTCAGATTAATTTTGAGGATATGATCAAAGACTTTGCAATTAAAAAATGCAGGAGAAAACTTTTTGTAGTATAAATAAAGTTATAAGTAAGCAACAGTAAACATTATTTTGCATCTTTGATTTGTGTAAGTTAAAATGTTATGTATCTTCAAGGCAAGAAAGCAATGGAATAATAGGTGTTTTGTTTCATACAAATAATGATATTTATTCATTAGAATATATATATTTTACGGTTTACTATTGTTTTTATTTTGAATTACATATACGATATATGGGGGTACCATCTTTTCAGTGCTTAGGACCTCTAAAGGTCTTAATCCGGCCCTGAATGCAGAAGTTATAATCAGATGATTAACTAACACAGGGGGACACACACTGGACTTGGATAACTAGGATTTTGGATGAAGGGAATTTGCATAAGTGAGAATGGTATAGTGCTATGCTGGAAGGAACCATTAAAGTACATCTAGAAGGCTTTGATCCTACAGACACTTAAGTAATTGATTAAGTGCATGTGCCTTAAGGGTCCCACTGAGTTCACATGTGTAAAATTGGGCACATGCGTAAGTGCATGCAAAACTGAGGCTCTGATTAGTAGGATACAACAAATGCATGATCTTTCACACAAACTTTTAAAAGAAAAAACCCACAACTAATGCACCTCCCTTCCATAATTATTGAGCCATCACAGTTGGACTGAAAAACTCGGACCATTTAAGAAAACTGTATTTTTTTGAAAAAAGGTTGGTTTGTCTGTGTCTTGCTAAAAGATTTTAAGAGCAAAAGTAGAGGCAGTAAAATTAAACTGCTTTAAAATTTATCCCACATGGGGGCGACTCCCTCCAAAAGCATGAAACGTGGCAGGTCAGCACATCTAACTGATGACAGCAGCATTACAAAGGGACACTGTCCTCTGGCAAAATAAATAAATCACAGTTCTAGCTGAAAGTTTTGTGCCCATTCTAGTTACAAGTCATGCCCTAAAATGACTAATCAAAAGAGATTAGAGAAAAAAGTTATTTGCCTCTTTTCTCAGTCTGCATACTTTGCACACCTCAGCAGTTTAGTTGGTCCATTTCATGGTTTTCCCTACAGTCAGTCAATTTCAGGCTTTAAAAAAGGAGATTTTGAAATACTCTTACTCTCCATTGATTGAAGGTGCTGTTGTAACAGACAGGAATTTTAAAAATTAGTTCCCAATCTTGTAAATTCTTAAGCATGTGCTTAATTTTAAGTACGTGACCAATGCCACTGAGGTCACTGATACAATAAGCATGTGCTTGCAGGATCGGGGAACAAGCCAGTACAGTGTGGGGAGTAAGATGCATGGCAGGGGCTGGGACAGCAACACTAACACTATTAAACACCATAGAGTGCTCAACCTCAAATTGCCACCTGTACCAGTTTTAACTGAGCAAAGACATGTGGCTTAGTTAGAGGGGGCCAAGGAGCCAACGGGAGTAGGGCAACTATTGTACAAACCCTTCAGCACACAATTCAGTTGAGGGAGGCAAGAAGGTAGCAGTCAGTGTTACCCAAGTCTTACCCTTCCGCACAGAGATCAGCTATAGGAGACAGGGTCCCTGAGCAAGCCCCCAGCCGTACTCATCAGCCCAGTGTCCGTCTATAGGAGGGGCAGGCAGAACATATAGCTATAGGGGCAGCCCCCGACCATAACCATTAGCACAGGTAAGGGGCAGGCCAGGTATAGCTACAAGGGCAGCCCTAGCCAAATTACCCATCAACACAGTGTCTGCCTATAGGGACCAGGCAGAATATATACCTATAGGAGCAGCTCCAGCCATACTATCCAATGGCACAGTGGCTGTCTATCAGGGCTGATCAGGATATAGCTATGGGGTTGGGCAGGATGTAGTTTATAGGAGCAGCCCCAGCCTTCTCCATCAGCACAGTGTCTACCTACAGGGAACGGGCAGGGTATAGCAATAGGGGCACCCAGGGGATAGCTATAGGGCAGCCTCCAGTCCGTACTCATCAGCAGTTTCTGCTTTCAGGAGTTGGGCAATGTATAGCTACAGAGAGCTGTAGAGTTATGGGATAGGCAGGATTTAACGATATAGCTACAGAGCTATAGGGGCAAGCAAGGGATAACTATAGGGGCTGCAGAGCTATGGGACAGGAAAAGCATAGCTATAGGGAGCTGTAGTGCTAAGGGGTGGACAGGGCATACATATAGAGGCTGTAGTGCTAACAGGGAAGGCAGGGAGTAGCTATAAAGGCTGCAGTACCATAGAGGTAGACAGGTAGTAGATATAGGGGCAGTAGTACCATAGAGGCAGACAGAGAGTAGCTATGGGTCTGTACTGCTACAGGGACAGGCAGGGTATAGCTATAGGGACTGTAGTGCTACAGGGCAGGCAGGATGTAGCTATAGGGGCTGTAGTGCTATAGGGGTGGGCAGGGTATAGCTATAGGGGCTGCAGTCCTATAAGGGCGTGGAGGGTGTAGCTATAGGGGCTGTAGTGCTATATGGGAGGGCAGGGTATAGCTATAGGGGCCGTAGTGCTATAAGGGCATGGAGGGTGTAGCTATAGGGGCCGTAGTGCTATAAGGGCATGGAGGGTGTAGCTATAGGGGCCGTATTGCTATATGGGAGGGCAGGGTATAGCGATAGGGGCCGTACTGCTATATGGGAGGGCAGGGTATAGCTATAGGGGCCATAGTGCTATATGGGAGGGCAGGGTGTAGCTATAGGGGCCGTAGTGCTATATGGGAGGGCAGGGTGTAGCTATAGGGGCCGTAGTGCTATATGGGAGGGCAGGGTGTAGCTATAGGGGCTGTACTGCTATATGGGAGGGCACGGTATAGCTATAGGGGCTGTAGGCTACAGGGGCATAGCTATGGGGCAGCCCAGCCTTACCCTGCCAGGCGGAGCGCGCTGCTCTCGCGCAGTCTCATGGGGCTCGGCTCCCGCCCGCGCTGCGCTCCGCACCGCCGGGCTCAGCAGCGCAGGTCCCTCCCCCTGTGTCCGCGCGATGGTACAGCCCAGGGGACCACGCACCGAGCGCTCCGCCTCCCGCCGCGGCCACCATAGCTGCGCCGCTTGGGCCGCTCCGCCGACGCTGGCCCTGCTGCCCAAATGAAAGATGGCCGCCAAGTACACACCAGAAGCGTCACCCCGCCCTCTCCGGCCATCTTGGGTGTGGGCGACAAAGCTCCCTCCCCCCCGCTATCCCCATCGGGAGCTGCCGGTGGCTGCTCGTCGGCCATCTTGGGTATGGGCAGCGAGACCGCTTTCCCTCAGAAGAATGCCAATGAGTCGGCCATCTTGGATGAGGGCACAGAACAGAAGCCTAGGCCTTGCAGCCTCCACTCAGGGCCAGGGCTATATATGGGGCTGCAGCCCGTGGGCATAGATGTGGGTCTGGCCGTAAACGAGCCACCACAGTGTGGTGGTGATCGCAGCCTGCCCACCCACCCCCGGTGACCCTAAAACAAACAGAATTACCCCTCCTCCCCATGCATGATCTGATTGACGGACAGCCCCATTCATCAGCAGCACCCTGCTCCCCCTCGCCTCCCCCGACTCCTGGGCCGGGAGGTGCCCAGCCAACAGCCTCCTAAACCCTCTCTCATGCAGGCTTGTGTTGCAATGCGGCATGGTGACCAGTGCTCTCCTAGGCCCTTTATAGTGGAATCCACAGGAATCCACAACCTTTTACGTAGAGACTGTCCGGTTTGGCCAATGTACACAGCAGAGTGGTGCACACGCAAAAGTGATGAACCCTGCTGGTATTAATAACGAGGAATGTGTATCACTAGCCCCTTGCATTATACAGAGGTTGACTGCAAAATGAGATGTTCCCTATGCATGGAAAGTAGGGATTTACCAGTGATTGTTTCTGTAAATCTAGATAAACTTGTGTATGTGTATATTTGACAGCTATGGAATACATTATAGCCTCAATACGCTTTTTAAAATCACTTCACGTAATAAATGACAGCTTACAATGTGAATGTCTAAATGACAGCTTTGCTCACTGGGACGGAAATGGTTACTTACCTTCATTCTCTCCCCATTCTTCCTCCTCCTCCCCTGCCCCGGGGTTAGTAACATTCACCTCTGCCTTGCTCAAGGATGGAGGCTGAGACAAGAGCTTGTAGATCAGCAGCTCTGCTCCTTACTTGGTTGGAGTGGAAGGGTCTGTGTGTTGAGCAATATGAAGCACTTCATTTTCCGTTAGGGACTCACAGTGCTGTCAGCTCCAGCTGAAAGCAAGAGGTAAACCCATGTGTCCTGAATAGGAATGCAAAGTATTAGGCCTCCAGACTAGTCCCAGAAAAGTCTGAGCAATGAGATATAAACCAGAGACAATTAACATCACGCAATCCCCCACCCTCCTCAACTGAACACAACTGATTCAAGATGTACAGGTTCAAGAGCAGCAGACCAGGTACTCAGCTAAAGTACCCTTGTATTCCAGTTGAACAATACAGACTTACACCAAATACATACATTTGGACCAGTGTTGCTCCACTGATGTCAGACTTGAGTGGAACCATGTTGATTAACAGCAGCTAGACAAAAATGGACCAGATCCTAGCTGCTGTAAATCAACATGGTTCCACATAAGTCTGACATCAGTGGAGCAACACTGGCCCAAATGTATATATTTAGGTTTATAGAGCTGCCATCTGAAGCTGTAGGTGTTTATCAAATTTCATCTAGAAATACCACATACATAATACTGTTTCAATGCAGAGACCATGAAGAGTCTATAAAAAGTAAGAATCAGAGAGGTAGCCATGTTAGTCTGGAATAGCAGAAGTGACAAAAAGTCCTGTGGCACCTGAAAAACTAACTACAGTATTGAAGCATAAGCTTTCATGGGCTAATACCCACTTCGTCGGATGCATCACTTTTGCATGTGAGAGCCTGATAACACCCCTGCGGGCTAGGGCAGTGGTATTCTCTCCATTTTACAAATGGAGAATCGAGGCACACAGAGACTAAGTGAGTTGCCCAAGGTCACACAGGAAGTCTGTAGCAGAGCAGGGAAATGAACCCCGGTATCCCAAATCTCAGACATGCACCATAACTATCAGACCATGTTCCCCCTCTGAAGCCTATGCACTGTTAAGTTAAGTACATTCTTCAATCTTTCCAGAATCCAGGCCTTCACCTCTGAAAGGATAATAGGGCACTGAAATAGTATGGGAGGGGCTGTTCTGATGTACTTCCTCTAAGGCAATAACCAGGATAATCTGAAAATCTCATAAGTAAGGTTTGCCCACAAAAGTCTTTCACCTCAATGAAGTCTGGATAAGATCTGGACAAACACACTCTCTTTTCTAAATCTTTGCAAACCTTGCACTAATCATCTCTGTAAATATTTGTGTGGCTCTTCTCTTTAATCAGTCATCACTTCCTTGATCCTCCACAAGGGAGAGCTGTAGACTTTGGAAACAGCCAATGATCATTACTCTAATAGAGCTGTGCAATGTAGTTGTGCTGTCCTGTATATAATCATTTTGGGGTTATAAGCAGGTTTCTCAACTGCACAGTATAATCCTAGACTCCTCACACGTGAAAATGAAATATAAGAGAGGAAAGGATACTTGCTCTAGACTGTGCTGTAAGGTAGGGGATTTCTCGCTTCGGTTTCACAGAGAATTTTCAGACATCATATATTTCCCAGTGAGTTGGGATTTGTATCTTCATTGGCAGCTCGCTGACACACAGGTGCTCTCATAGCTTGCTAGACCCCCCCAGACAGCCAGGAAAGAGAGAGTTCCAAATTCACAATGTAAAGAGTAGAAGAGAGGAGATCAGTAAGAATTTATCCTCCACTGACCAGTTCTCAGGAGGAATGGAGCGCGGGAGGCTAGTCAAGTAGGGAAGGGTGGCTAAGGAAGTACAGTAGATTAATTAAACGGCTGAACAGCCAGGGGTGAAAATATCCCAGAAAGGAAAGTCAGTTGTAACAGTACCCTTATGGGCCAAATTTATCCCTGGTATAACTCCACTGAAGCTACTGACATTACACCATGGAGGAATGTGACCCTATGCATTTGTAGTGCCTTTAGTAGTAAAAGGCTTTAAAATGCATTTTTCAAATAATTGAAATTGATGGGATTTAAGCATGTGCTTAAAGTTCAGCATGTACTTAAATGCTCTCTTGAACAGGGATGCTTCCCGGAACCAGGGCCGGAATGACAACAGAGCAACCTTAACTCTGACCCCAAAATAAATACTACTCTTTCAGCAGCAGTGTTAAAATATATATTCAACACAAATGCCCAATGAAATAAACCACATAAAATTTAATTATATATTGATCTGCTTCAAATGCAAGTCTACATAACACATACGAGTATGTATAATTTTACCATACATCAACAATGCTGTATCCCTTTCCCATCAAGCTACATATACATTATTCTCAGGAAAAAGCAGTAACATGTATTTTGGCAAAAAGAAAATTAAAATAAATAAAACAAGTCAGCTGCCATTTGACTTGCCAGTCAGCTGCCAACTTTTATCAGTTAAAATATATTAACTAGTAAAAGAGAAATGTTAACAGCATTCCTTAAAAGAAGATACTGGTACCAACATCAAGACAACAAACGTACATTAACAGACTTCCGCAGTCTAAGGGTCAAAGTTAGGGTTAGAGTAGTATGTTGGGATGAAACAGCTGTTTCTTTACACTTGTCACATCATCAGCTAGTGTAAATTGGCATTGCCCTTTTGAATTCATTGGGACCTTTGTTGATTTACTCCATCTGAAGATCTGGCTCAATCTGTTAATGTTGTTTTAAGGGGTATAAGTACCTTCATGGGGAGAAAATACCAGGTATTAAAGGGCTCTTTAATCTTGCAGAGGAAGGCAGAACAACCACTAAGGGCTGAAAGCTAAAGCCAGACCAATTCAAATTAGAAATAAGGCACAGGTTTTTTTTTAAACAGTGAGGGTGAGTTCCCATTGGAGCAAACTACCAAGGGAAGTGGTGGATTCTCAGCTCTTGGAGCCTTCAGATCAAGACTGGAGGCCTTTCTGGCAGATATGTTTTAGCCACACATTAGTGATTGGACTCAACACAGGAGTAACTGGATGAAACTTTATGGCCACTAATACAGGAGATCCATTCTGGCCCCCAAATCTATGAACTATGCAGGCAGTGTAAGATTTATAATATCCTTAGCTATTCATTCCGTGCATCCAAGGCTTTGGGTTTTGTACTTGATGTGTCTGGTAACGGCAGTGTTGCCACTAAGCAAACTGAGCTGGGTTTGGAACAAAGCTTTTTGAAGTATAGAATAGATTGTACAGCCAGCCAGGGCCACTGTGGGCATTGCAGGGAGGAAGATTTGGGTGTATGAATGGCACTACCACAGCTTTCTGAGAGTGATCCTGCAAAGGAAGGGCTGGTTGTGCGGAAGTGATGGGGAAAGCTCAGTCTTGCCCCTTGTTCTATTGAAATAATAATTTTGATAATTTGTATGTGGATAGTGTGACAGACCGCTCTCTCACCCCTCTCAGGAACACAGGCAGGAACCCTTCTTTGCTCCAAACAGTGCCCTTTAATTTACAGTGCAGGACCCCACCACCAATATATACAGGTTAAAACAGTTCATTAACATCCAGCTCTAAACAGCTCATTAATACCCAGCTCTCAATAGCTCCACAGGTTCTGGCTCTACAAACTCTATATAGTTCAGCCCCTAATACAATAATACAAACTCAGCTCTTGATAGCTCACACAAACACACTCAGCTCTTGATAGCTCACACAAACACACTCAGCTCTTGATAGCTCACACAAACACACTCAGCTCTTGATAGCTCAGACCCCACCACCACTCTGGGCTTCCTTCCTGGCAGCCTTATATCCCCCAGAGGAGGCTGCCAGGTGCAACCCATGCAGGTTGATTGGCCTGCACCTCAGGTGGCTAATTAGCCTTCCTGCCCGGGGGTTTGCAGAGGGCTTTTCTCCCTCTTAAAGGGGCAGCAGGGCTGGCTCAGGCCCTCCTGGCCAGCACCCTGCCACAATAGTGAATTAGGGTCTGATCCAAATCCCACTGAAGTCAATGGAAAGGCTCCCACTGACTCTAAGGCAGGGATGGGCAAACGTTTTGGCCCGAGGGCCACACTGGGGTTCAAAATTGTGCGGAGGGCTGGGTAGGGAAGGCCCCGCCCCCATCTGACCCCCACCCACTTCCCGCCTCCTGACTGCCCCCTCAGAACCTCCAACCCATCCAACCCCCACCCTTCCTTGTCCCCTGATCGCCCCTCCGGAGACCCCCCACTCTAACTGCCCCCCCAGAACCCTATCCCCTATCTAGCCCCCCTGCTCTCTGTTCCCTGACTGCCCCCTCCCGAAACCACCCCCACCCTAACCCCCACCCCCTAACTTGCTTATCTGCTCAGCCAGGCATGGGGCCCCGTGGCTCGCCGCACTCACCCTGACCCCTGGCTCAGGAGTGGGGGGCTGCTCAGCTTGCCGCACTCGGCCTGGCAACCTGGGCCAGGAGGGCGGCGCCACTGGATCCGCCCCTCCCCCCCCGCCCCCCGCCCCAAGCTTGCGGGCTGGATAAAAATGGCTGGCGGGTCACATGTGGCCTGCAGGCCATAGTTTGCCCACCCCTGCTCTAAGGGGCTTTGGATCAGGCCTGTGGGACAAGCTCTTTTAGAAGGAACTTGGATCAATTACAGACATTACCTGAGCATTGGCTCTTGTGGAGCATTGGCTCTTACTGACGCAGCTCAGCATTTTCCCATACCATTTTCCTTTTGAGATCATTCCTGTCTGACACTAAAAATCCCCAAAGCCGCAGGGAGAGCTTTGCAGTTGGCTTAATTCACTACAATCTTGACACCAGTTTGATAAGTGGGGTGGAATGTGGATGGAAAATGAAATGTAAAAAAGACATCGAGGGTGATTTCCTTTTGGGACCAAATAAATCCTTTGAACAAGCCAACTTCTGCAAGCCCTTGTTTATTGTACACATTACTCTGTTGTCATGTTGTAAACTTCTGTTTCCCTCTGTATTTTAGAGTAGCAAAATCTTTTAACCCTTACCAGGCCATGCATGAAAATTGGTAGTCAGCTTTGAAAATGGAGGCCTAAATCCTTTCTAGCAGATGCTGTGAAGTGCTTTAGGTTATGACATTATTTCAGATATCAAGAATCAGAGAGGTAGCCGTGTTAGTCTGGAATAGCAGAGGTAACAAAGTCCTGTGGCACCTTAAAGACTAACTATATGCTTCAAAACTTTATAGTTAGTCTTTAAGGTGCCACAGGACTTTGTTACCTATTTCAGATATGTGAAGCACATTATCCCTTTCTGCGCAAATGTCTCTTTTTCCACCAGGGAAACACTGGCTGCTGAGAACAATGTCATAAAGAGAACTGAAAATATTAACAAAAAAGAATAAACAGTTTAAGCTATGCCAAGAACATAACGTTTGTTGAGACACCTGGGTCCTAAAGCAACCTTTGAATATATTTGAACAGGCATAATTTTCTGAATGGTTGCCAAAAAGGACAGCAATTTTTTTTTCAAAGAGCTTCACCCATTGCAATAATAAATGATATGTCAGAAGGCAGGCTGGATTGTTCATTTTGGATGTTGCTTTGTTTTAAATTGAGTGATGCTACAAGGGGGAAAATGTCAGGCTGACTCAGATCACAGCCGGATGTATCTTTGAATAATCCCTTAGGCTTTTAATTTTAATGGATTATTAGGAAGTCATGAATTCCGCTGATTTCAAAACTTCCAGAGCTGTGTGAGCAGATATATGTATTAATACCTAGATCTTACATAGTAGATCTCACAGTACAAATGAGAACAGTGCCATTATCCTCATTTTATAGAAGGGAAAATAGAGGCACAGAGGGGGTGAAGTGATTTGCCGAAGGTCACTCCACAGGGTGCTGGCAGAGCAAGGAATAGAAGCTAGGTCTCCTAATGCCCAGTCCAGTGCTCTATCCACTAGGAAACCCTGCAGAAAGAACACACTGTATTCTGTAACTCCAGAAAATTGCCAAACTCTGAGAATTATTGAAATTCAGGTCATATGGCATCTTGACACATAGTGATACCCTCTTAGTGTGCATGTCAGACTGCCACTAATGGAAGTTTTACAGAAATAGCAATTCCAGAATTCATTCCTTACAAACTGTTAAACCTTTCCAAGTCTGATTTCTACCATTCAGGAAGCTTGGGCCCCATTCTTACTGGGGCACCCAGGCCCTAATTAAAGATGCGGGGCAGGGCGGCGAAAATCCAGTCACTTATTCAGGGATCTAAATAAGATTCTAGGAGTCTCCCCTTTCTGAAAGCCTCGCCTGGCATTTTCAAAGGAGCCTATGACAGTTTGGCACCAAAATCCCATTGAGTTTCATTAGGCATGTGGGTGCCTAACTCTCTTGGGTTCCTTTGAAAATCTCAGCCTTGGCTGTAAACTCTACATTCCCACACTTTATGTAGTAGAATGGAGCAAGTTATTTGTCATTTATATTTTCAGTTAAGCCTTGATCCAGCAAAGCACTTGAACATGTTCTTAACTTTAAGCAGATGAGCAAACCCACAGAATGCCCTGGGGCACCAGGTGATTCCATTTAAGCACTTGCTTACATGCTTTGCTGGCACTGATGAGGGATGGAGAGGTCTTTGGTTCTGTTTTAAAGGTTTTGCTGGGAGGGAAGGGATCGTTAGTGTTTGACAACTGGACAGCACTGAAACCAAAGGTCTCCATTTATCATCATGCTGGCACGTGTTCCTTGTAGGAAATGATGCCTTTCCTACTCATTTACACTTGCTAAAATAAATGTAATGCAATCAGGAGTGGAAAAGTTGGGGTTTCTCCCCTTTCTTGTATATATAAAGCTAGATCAGCTGCAAAGAGCAAATTAACATTAGCACATCACCTCTGCCAAAAGAAATAAGACGAAAGTCATAGCTATTCTTAACGAAAGTGGAAATCTAATTGCCTGCCAATCGTTCAGCTCTGGCCTATATTACTAGTAAGACTCACAGCTACGTAGGGTAGGAATGGATCTTGAGAGGTCGTCTAATCCATTCCCCACATGCTGAGACAAGACCAAGTCTGCCTAGTCCATTCCTGACAGGTAGATGTCTAACCTGTTCTTAATCACCAGTGATGGGGATTCTTCGGTTTGGATAAGAAATTTGTTAAAACAATCAATCATTTGGGGACAGTGGTGCAAGACCTGCTCTACCTGAGCCCAGTTGTTGATTAAAAAAAAACAGATTTAAAGAGACAAGCTAAATCATTAGGGCATTTTGTAATTTAGGCCCAGACCCTGGAAATCATTACTCACTTGGGTACCCCTCTAATGGACGAGTAGCATTGGTTTCACTGGGACTGCTCACACAAGGAAGGGTTGCTCGCACGAGTCTCTGCCTTTGTCTACACTGCAACTAAAAACCTCCCCTGGCTGCCCCATGCTAGCTGACTTGGCACTAACGGTCTGCTTAACTGCAGTGTAGACACGAGGTCTCAGGTGGTGCCCCGCTCTAGGACTCTGCAAGGTAAGAGGGTATCAGAGTCCAGGCTGCAGCCCAAATCCGAGTGTCTACACTGCAATTCAACAGCCCCTTAGCCTGAGCCCTGTGAGCCTGAGTCAGCTAGCACGGGCCAGTTGCGGGTTTCAAATTGCAGTGTAGACATGCCAGCTCTAAATGCATTAGATTGCAGACTGTGTTTACTAGGATGGCTGAACTTTCTGTGGGTACCCAGAAGGTGGCATTGTATGACACAATCCAAAACCTACTGAAATTCAAGGAAAATCGCCTGTGGAGTTCAGTGGGTTTTGGATGGATCCTGAATGAGGAGTCAGCATTTACAGTGGGCCTGTACCATCCCCTCATGGAGATCCTTCTGCTAGAGTCCCATTGCTTGGGCTGGGCTGTCTGTCCTGTGGAGACAGATCATATCTCCCGGGATTTGCGTGGGTCTTTGTGGGAGGAGAAGATAAACCACATGGAGGCCCTGTGCCTCCCACGAGACCTGGCTGCCAAAATCCCCTGGGCGGTGGCAGCGTGTTTTCATACCATTGGCTACCATTGGCTTCCCACGGCTACAGCAGCCCCAGAACCTCCTGTGGGAGGCACTCTGGAAAAGCTAATACAGCCTTGGACTATACAATCAATGCTGGGGAATCTTCACAGGGCCAGATGTGTGGGAGACACGTGTGCTTTCCCCAGACCCACTGTGCCTTCACCAATCTCTCCATTCATGGATCATGGGCCTTAGGGGAGCACCTTCCACACCCAAGGAGGGTAATAAACAACCCAGGGACCTCTCCATGCATAGATCTAAGAGCCATGATCCAGACTGAGGTTTGGCTTTAGATCCGATCCGAGTATATGACTCATTACTGCAATCCCAGTAACTTGGCAAAGGTTAGTAGCTTCTCTCTTGAGCAAAAGGAGGATGTCTATTTCCAGGGTGAGTAGATACTGTAGCTTTCTTTGCAGTTCAGTGGAAAAATATAATCTACATGAAAGGACAGCTGCATCTCCAATTGGATCAGTCCAACAAATGGAAAGTTCCCAGGTGAGGCAGCACAGGGTGAAATCTATACTTTAATTAAGATTTTAATTACCATTGGTATTTCTGATCCTCCTATGGGGTGCAAGGATACTCTGAAACTGTAAACCCTGACTATTCCCCACAGTTCATTAACCCTAATTCCAGCTACAGACACCACTTCCCTAAGTAAATTATAACGCCGAGACTGAGCTAGCGAGACTGGTCATTGCTGCAGCTGTGGATAAGTGCCTATGCAATGCGAGAAGATCTCTTCTTTAAGCTATCTGGGTTGAAAAGAGCTATTCCATGCTACAATCTCCCATGATGCACTGCCTCCCCTCACTGTTGATGAGGGGAGGTGGTGCTTCATTGGAGCTGAAGTCCAACAGGAGACCCATTGAAGAGAATGGGAGAATGAGACACCCAAACCACAACTCTCATAAGGTACCACGACCGCCTTTCAGAATTGAAATATTTCAGTTTTGAGCTGGAAAATTTTCCAACCCACTAGATCTGAATATCTGGAGTATGGGGAAATATGGATCAGAATCCAGATCTGGATCCAGAATCTACAGCTGGGCTCTCCCTATATAATAGATGGACCCTAAATCCTGGATTCATAAACCCTTCAGCTGTAGGAAAGTTAGGGTCTGGATCCAAATTGTGTGTCTTGGGCTCATCTTTAACTCCAGCAGCATTTGCCCAGATTTAATGTATTATGAGAAAATGCCCTCACGTCACCAAAAGTCTTGTCTGTGACATGAATAAATATACAAAAGCAGCTGCCTTTAGACCTAAGCACCTGGCAAAATATTTTCAAAACTTGGTCATTAATCAATGTCTGTGTGTTTTGTGAGGGTCACATCCCAGCTGCTTAATTATTATTATGGAGAATATTTTTGGAGCTACATCTTTATTCAACAGTTCTTATTCAGTAATGTGGCCAAAGGCTCGGAGGACAACTCAGGACAGGCTGGGCCCTAGTTAGATCTGAGAGAATGACGACATCGATTTAAACACACATGTATGAAAATGTTTTCTACAGCTTGCAGCACACTCAGCTGTTGAATGCTCAGGCACTTGCTACTTCAATGTGCCAACTCATGTGCTTAAAGCTAAGCATATGCTTAAACTCTTTGCTGAATCAATCCAGGGCACCCAGCATCTAGCAGGACTGAGCCCTCCAGGCTGATAAATATTGGAATGATGATGTGAAGAGATCAGGGAACTGCTATAGGTCAGGACCTGCTCCCACTGAAACCGATGGCAAAACTCCCATTGACTTCAGTCATGCAGAATTCTGGCTCCCCCACCCAGTGTGTATCTCTGAAGCCATTGGAGTTTCACCAGCACATGTGGGGTAAATATCAAGGCCCCTGGGTCCTGTTGATTGGTTGTGCTGTGTGATCCTCAGCCACAATTTATGCAACTCTTGAAATGATCTTTAAATTACCTTTCTAAAGGTATCTTTGTTTTTCGAGTCTCTGGGCCAGCGCTTCAGCTGGTGCAAATAAGCACAGCTCCACTGACTTCCACCCATTTACGCTAGCTGAGGATCTGGTAAGCCCCAAAATAAGGACCCACGAAAGGCTTTAAACGAATGTCAGATTCGTTTTTTGAGCATAGAGAACATCTGCATTTCTAATGTGAATCACTCACAGTACTAAATAGCATGAGACGGCAGGTTGATATGGTGGGTAACCGTGAGTCTAACAGAAGGCAAGATGGAGGCCAGTTGTGTTGAGTGTCAGACAACTGAGATAATTCCTCACCTAATAAATAGTCACACGAGCAAACGGGTAAATTCCCTGCATCCGCAAAGATCCCAACTGACTTGAGAGTTGTTGTAGAAAATGCCCCAACAATTGGTGCCCCATTGTGGTAGATGCTGTACAAACACATGATGAAAGACGGTCCCTGTTCCAAAGAGTTTGGAGAAATTGAAGGGTATTATCCCCATTTCGCAGATAGGAAACCGAGGCACAAAGTGACTTGTGTAGGTCACACAGGAAGCCTGTGGCAGTGTGAACTCAGCTGGGACTTGAAGGCCAATATGTTGAGTTTGAATCCAGTGCTTTAAGCACAAGACCATCCTTCCCCTCTTGCCCCAAGAGCATGGTCTTGGAAATATACCAGCTATATGTTTGTTACCCCAAAATACACAGGCACTGACTGCTAGGGACTGAGAGGCTGAAGTGTATAGATTAGCATAGGGAATTTCAAAGGGGGCTAGGAGAGTTAGGCCCTGAAATCCCATGCCATTCCAATGGGATTTGGGTGTCTAACTCCCTTAGGGTCCTTGACAATCCCAGCCTAGACTCATATTAGAATCCTATTGTAGCAAACTCTCACTTCGCTAGGACACTTCTTTGTGCCGGGTTAAAGTCAGCATAAGCAGCTGCATGTGGTACACTGGAATTTTGTGCAAGAGACCTGATGTATCCTTTGAAATAAACAACCTGGCATGCAAATAGATAGCCAGGAACATTAAAGACAGTCAAGCATGAGAAAGGGAAGAAACATCAGAGGGGAAGATACAAAGGGAGAAAGAGAGGATAGAACAAGGACAAAGTGCTATTTCACAGTGAAATATGAAAAAGGCAAAGGCATCCCATTACAGTTTGAGAAAAGGGCTTGCATTGTAACACTCCACTTCTCAATTAGTTCCACTGTAATCAAGGAAAAATCAGAGTCTGCTCAATGTCCTTTTTTATACCATTCATTGATACCTCCGCCATGTCACCCTTTATTTATCTCCTCTTTAAACACAATGGGCTGGATTGAGGGTCACTGCACGGTACCTCACTTCTGAGCACTTGCTATTTCATTTGAGCTCTTCCAGGACTTTCCCTAAGAGGTATATGACCAGTAAAATACCTGACACGGTTGGTGTTTATTAAACCTGCAGCAGTGCCTGACCTTAAACTAGATCCTAATGCTATAGCAGTACTCTGCAAGCAATCAGTGCCTAGCAGTGAACAACAAATGCATGGGTTACCGACCAAACACCTATACCTATAGGCCACAGACAGGAGATCACAGGTGGAGTTTGTGGAGGGCATGGGGGTATACCCCCCCAAAAAAACAACCCAAAACCCATAAGCCTTGGCAGGCAGTCTGAGTGTGCAATCCAATGAGTTCTTCCCAGGACATAGGAGATGTACTGCTCCCAGCTTGTGCCAGGAAGGCAGGGAGTCAGAATTTTGTTTATACTCAGAGTGATTAACAGGAGATTGAGATAAGAAAGGGCTTTTAGGGTGTTTCCTAAAGTTAAACGATCTGTTCCAAGCTTGGCAAATTGCAGACAGGAAGTAGCGTAAATGATAGAAAGTAATTGTAGATTTTTCTACACTTGGTTCAATTGTTGTACTCAAGAGATGGATCAGAAGAAACATCACATGCAAATCCCTGAAAAAGAAAATAAAAGTAAAACGAATTTCACAGGGCCCTAAACATAGGCTACTTGTAATTGGAACCACCCTGAGAATCCTAGTTGAATTCTTTGAATCCTAGTTGAATTCTTTGATGCTGCTATACCAGGTGTGGTAAGCACAAAGCATCAGGCCCGATTTTCAATAGGCCCTTACACAGGCCACCACATTCACATGTATCTTTGGGATACTAATAGCTGCACACAGGTGAGAGAGGCCAGTAATCACATTTGACTCAAATCAATAGAATTTGCACATGAGTCCTAAAAACATTTGGGTGCTGGTGCCTCAAAAAGATGTAGGTGCCAATGTGCATGAAGTTGTGTGACAGCCACAATCTTGACTGGTACTGGGGACTGAGGACCACCAGAGTTAAAAAGAGGAGCCTTGCTTGATACCTTGAGCTGAAGAATCAGGCTTAAGTGGGACTTTCAAAAGTTACTTCTGCTATTCCAGACTATGGGCATGTCTTCACTACGACTTAATGTCGACTTTAACGGGCGGGCGGGGCAGTCCGGCGCGGGGCTGCTTGGGCGGGCGGGGGGGTTCGCGGAGCTGCTTGGGCAGGCGGGGGGGGGGGTGTTCGCGGGGCTGCTTGGGCATGCGGGGAGGTCCGGCGCGGGGCTTCTTGGGCGAGCGGGGGGGTTCACGGTGCTGCTCGGGCGGGCGCAGGGGTCCGCGGGGCTGCTTGGGCAGGCGGGGGGGTCCGGCACTCCCGGCACTGTGGGCTACCTACCCACAGTGCAATGCGGGCTATGTCGACCCCTGGAAAAGTTTACGGACAGACAGTGTCGACCACTGTCGACCTGCTGTCCTGGTGGGGACACACTGATTCGATTTTCTAAAGTTGACTTTAGAAAATCGAATTAAGGGAAATCGACCTAGTCCTGTAGTGAAGACATACCCTAACACGGCTACCTCTCTGATTAGTGTTATCAGAACTCTGCTCCCATTGAAGTCAGTGGTAACAACTCCCTTTTGAGGGATGTTACTCCAAGGGAGTCCATAAGAGAGCCAAATACTGAACCAAGGTCTTCTAGGTATCTTAACTGCAAGACAATTCTTCCCCTCTGTGATTATTTTCTCCAGCAATTTTTAAAAATGGATCTTTGCTTTATTTATTTTTCCTATTTCAAACTAATTGTTCCTTTCACCACTATAAATACAGTGACACTTAGGTTCTTCACCAGTTGCTTCCACTCTGTGAATGTGATCAAGCTCTGCTAACTTTCCTCCAGCGTAAGCGGAAATTCAATTGCTGTTGGCAATCGCTCTAATCCAGCTGTGCTGTTCAACAATCACAAATCACTACAGGGGAATGTATATTTGTAATAGCTAATGAGATATGTGCAAGATCATTCTAATCGCTGTTGAGTCCAGAGTGTGCATTTGATCTTGTGCACTTGGAATGTGCAGGCTCGTTAAAGACAGGATTAATCCTTTTCTAACAAGCAAGATTTATTTCTAGTGTGCCAATTCATTAAATCCAGAAATTAAGGAAATGAGTTTTCTGCTGAAAATCAGCAAATTCGGTATTCTTGGAATAATGTTTCTATTGTTTTCTTTTAGAAAACATATGCTAAAGACTCCATATTTGGATAGCAAATAATGAATTCTTACTAAGTGAATGAACTTGCTTAGTAAAGTCAAAGAGAAATAAAGAAAATAAACAAGAACATTGGACTACTCAAACATGGGGTGAGGAAGATGTAGCTATTCTGTGTCAGAGTAAATGCGCAGTATAGCTGTTTGGACCATGAATGGTATAACTTTGAAGCTGATCAAGTCTTGTCCTCTTGTGGGAGCTACAAGTGAAAATCAGACTCTTTACAGATGTGGCTATTAGATACAGCTAAAAATTGGAATTTCCTTCTCATAGGAAAGTCAAATAATTTGAATTTTGCTTTTGTTCTAAATCAGAACAGTAAGTCAGAATATTGAATTCCTTCACAGAATGGAAAGCTTTTTTAAAAAAAATCATTCAGAAATTGTTTCAGCATGGATAAACATTAATCTGTATCCCCTTGATATGTCACAGTGCCTCATGGGATTTGTAGTTTGAGTGTCTCCTGCCACCATTTACATAACCAGGCTCACCAGCAGACCAGACCTGCCATGATGCAGGTTACATGACACCCCCATCTCCTGAGGCACTGCATTACTTCAGCCACAGAGTGGACCACAATGCCTCAGGGGAAATGTAGTTCAGGCAGGGAGCTGATCCACATGGTGATAACAGAATGTCTCATTCTAGTCAGTCTAATTTTCCAGCTTTTCTGCAAAGTAGAATGCTGCAGTGTCCAGACTCAATTCTGTAATGGTTTGGCACTCTACAACATTTTTGTTTGCTTGTGTGGATATAATATGTGGGCAGCAATGTTATGCGTAACCATTAAATGAATCAAACATACGTTGAGGCAGAATGGACTTTACTAATGATATGATCAGCAACTGGAAAGAATTATACCACAGCTGGCAATATGCATTTTCCCAAGGTCTAACTATTGTACATTCGGATAAACAGAACAAGCAACATTGCATAACAACCCTATCTGACTACTCCTAATAATGCTACAGTTCCTGCAAGCTGCTGACCATTCTTAATGCAGGGACTGAGAATGCTCAGCACCTCCTAGGAGTGGAGAAATGTTTAGATCCAATAAAGAACTGCTTTCATATAAAATAATACCAATAATCAAGAGAACGTTTTTGTTTATATCGGTTGAGATAAGTCAACTAGGAGATTTGAGCACTGAGCCACTGAAATTAATGGGAGTGGTATAAGTCCCCGTGTCAGCTTTGAAAATTGCAACCAACAGATCTTATAAACTTTTAAAAAACTAAACCAAAGTGCATTTTAGGCCAAAAACCAGCTGCCTGGTGACCTTTTTAACAAATTTGATAGCACATCACTTATATGCACTTGTCAGTAACCAGTGACGCAGCTATTTGTTGCCAGAGCCTGAACTCTGATACAGTTATATTACTGACGCACCTGCTAACAATAAAAGAATAACAATTTTGACCAGCATTTTTCCATCTGTAACTTGCAAATGGTGCATCTCTCTGTCAACTCCAGGGTTAAAAGAGTTTGTTACCAAAGGAACTTTAATTGTTTAGCTTTTTTTTAAAAGTTCTGCTTTTATTTTGCCACTTTTCCCATTGTTGTTACAGCTCGTATCCTTGGCTGGAAAATAGCTTATCTTACAACTCAGCAAATGGCACTGGTTTTGCCAAGAACTTGCTTTATATTAACTTTGCCCTTGTGTAGCTGCCCATCATCCATCAACAAGGATATGCTTATGTCACAATAACAACTTCAGAAATGTCGAAATCATGGATTGAAAAAAGAAAATACAAAGCATTCAACAGACATGCGGACTCCCCAATGATAAAGGTAGAGGCCAGACTCTTAGATGGTGTAAATCCATATTGCTTCATGCTAAGGATCCGACCTACTATGTAGTTGCGTTAGTTTGAGGCACTGGATGCTCTAAGTTCTAACGACTAAAGCCAAGATCTTCCAACATGATTTTGGGTGTCTCAGCAGCATGAGACATATTAATGGTACCTGATTTTCAAAGGGCAGATGCTCATACTCTCTGAAAATCAGGCCACTTTAAGGTATCTCAGTGTAGGCACCCAGAATTGCTAGTGACTTTCAGAAATCGTGGCCGATAGGTGTATAGTGTATTGCATGAAGGTCAATACGGGTCTGTAGATAGAAGCTGTGGTTTCTGATCCGCCATGGGAGGGTGGGTTGGGGTAGGGACGCTGTAGTGGGGTTTTCGGTCTATATAAAGAAGGCTGGCAAGATGGATTGGGTTTTCTGCCTTGTGATTGAATAATAGTTGGGAGAAAAGATGTCTCAGGATTGCATATGAAGAATAATATGACCTCTTGACAATAGTGGGTAGTTGGTGTATATGGAGAGTAAGTAGGAAGATGTTGATGTCTCTGGTTGATAATGGATTAGTGAATGGTCTGCAGGCCGAATATGGTAGAAAGGTTCAGAACTACACTCTGAACCTAAGAGTATTTTCTTGAACCCATTTTAATCAAACTTCGCTTGCTATGTAAATCTCATTGAAACTTAAAAATCAAGCCAAGGCTGAAGGCTGCGGGTTTGATTTCCACTGCTGAAGGAGAGGAGAAAATTGCATACACCACCCAAGACAGTATTGCTCTTGGGAGAATTTAGACTGGAAGAGGGAGGATGGCATTCTCACAGCTTGACTTTCCTGGGTGTTTCACCAGGAGACAGCAAGCATAGCTCTAGATTGGGTCTTGTGGTATATACACATGCAAGACCCTCTGAACCCCAGAATGACATTGGATATTGGGTCTGGGTGTGCAAGAGCAAGAGGGGGCTGAGAGCTTGGGATCCTGGAGCAGGTGGTAGGGAAGTGGGTGGGGAACGGGTAGAACTTTGGCTGCATCCGCCTGCATGCTGAGCAGAATAGTTGAGCTGGCACGGGAAGCATTGTAGTTTGCTGCTGGTATAGGGTAGCAACAAATGAGGGAGCAAAGAGGGAGCAGGGAGGAATTGCGACTCATCAGGGTGGCCTGAAAGTATATTCCTGTATATATTCAGTTTTACTGTTGGCCTTTATTTCTATAAGGGGCAGAGCCAAAAGCTCTGGATCAAAGAATCCCTCAATCTGGTTCCATCTCTGCATACACCCGCTTACAATGCATGCTGCATCTGCTAGAACCACATTTCTTTGAAAATAAGAAGTCACACAGCAGAGAGTACGATCACCTCCCAGCCACCCATTCAGGCCTAAAAATACCTTGGGCCTATCCCGATCACTGAATGGGATCCAACGGCTTTTCAGGAGATAAAAGCAAAACACTGGTGGGCCACCTCTTCAGTTGGAGTAAATCAACTCAGTGAGCTAAGCTGAGACACACCAATTGAAGAGCTGGCTCTGATAACAGTAGGGTACCAGAGCTCATTCATTTATATATTTTTAAAAGCTACCCCGTAGCCTATTTATTGTCCACAAAGCTGGAAAATGGAACAGAACCCAAGATGACTAATGCAAAATCAAATAATTTGCAACCACAGTGTTCATTCGTCAGTGAGCTCATCTGAATAATGATCTAGACTCTAGAAGGAAACTAAGTTTATGTGAGTGTTTTTGGGTGGGTTGTTTCCATGTTGTGGTTTGTGGCTGACAAACAAGTTGCTGTAATAAATATCAAAGATTCCTTGGAAGACTATTTTGTTTCATTTGCACTGAGTTGCTGACCTTTGAGGAAATGTTTGTAAACAGGGCAAGAAGGAGGAGCCTGTGTTCCGGTAAGCCCATGAATGATGACAGCCAGGGATGTTTCTCCCTGTGGAAGCTTCTCCTTGGAATGACATGAAGAGGTCACATTCATAATAAATGCACAGCAGCAGCCTGAGGTTACCTGTGGGTACCAGAATGTGAAGGTTTGTATATGAGCCAGTGATGCCAGTTGGCACTGCAGCCGATTCGAAACGTTGGAAAATGGTGCTGGGGAAAATGGTGCTATAACTTCAACCTGAAATACGATCAGACTTTCTGGCTGTGTTGATGCATTAGAACAACTTGTTTCAAAACATTAGTGTAAAGGCAGAGAGAGAGTGTGTGTGATTCATGCTAGATACACAGAAAACATTGGGATGGAACTATTCCCACAAAGATGATGGATTTTACTAGGAGAAATTCCCTATATAATAACAGGCATGGTGGGAAGAATTCCCTTTTTTGAAAGGCAAAGTAGTTTTATGCACATTCATGGCTGTGTGTTATTCCATTTCTCTATATTGCTTCTACTAATTAAGATGAAGAAAAAGCTTGCCATAAAATAAGCTATATAATAAATCAAACTAACACCCTCATTTATTATCTAAAACCACGGGGATTTGACCACTCATTTTGGTATCTGCCCTCTTTAATTAATATGCTACATATGGACTCTTAAGAAAGTGCTTGAAAATTCAAAGACCTGGGGCCAAATCCTCATCTTGTATAAACTGGCATAGATCCACTGAAACCTATGGAGCCTCACTGATTGACACCAGCTGAAAATCTGGCCCTTGATTCTGATCTGATAACAATTTGACAGCACTGGAAATTGATTGACTGTAAGGGGATTACTCTGGATTTACACAGGCATAAATGAGCAAGGAATTTGGCTCATCTAGACTAATTCTGAGTTTCAATGGAGTGACACCAATTCACACCAGCTGGCTCAGTAAATGGAAAGCTGTATCCAATCTTCAATCAACCAATAATTAAAATTTGCTTCAATAAGCTATTTCATTGTTCAGAGCTTCAGTGTATCAAAGGCCCTCCAGACGTAAGAAGCTGGATTGAAGACAAAATGGAGGGGTTTCCAGGGCCTTTTATATCGTCTGCAGTGCGGAAGGACCCTTTGTTCTTACTGTGAAAAATCACAGCAGCAAGATGGAGTTTGGAGTCACATGGGCAAGTCACATGTCCATGCACAACTCATTTCTTAACAGGAAGAGCAGTCATTGCTCACATGCCACCTTCAACCTTCCCAGGAGACTTCTCATGTGGATTGGAGTCTCCCAAGGTCCATTGTCAGTTAAGTGTCTCTTGATTGGGCACTCAATCTGCAAATTCCTTTCTGAAGAAGCTGACCAAATGATCCACTAATGATAGAATCAAACACATTGAGATACAAGTACATATCCAATGTTCATAACTTCAGCTACAAAAATGATACACACATACAGATAGCATAATCATAACCAGAAAACCATAACCTTTTAATTGATACCTCCAACGACAACCTTTGTACAATATCTGCTGCAAATATATAACAGTGGTTGAAGTTTATGTCGATAACGTCACCCCTTATAGTAACTATGATTATATTTATTACAGATGAGAGAAGCCTTCCAAATTCACTTGTGCTTAGGACTTTAGGAGGAGATTGTCAAAGGTCCCCAGCTCACACGGAAAATCAAAGGAAGTTGGGGGTGTACTGCCCAAATGTACATTTGAAAATCCTCCCCTTTCTTATTATTTAAAGGTGTGAACCGTGGGTGCTGGGACAAGGCCAATCTTTATTGCCTGGGCCCATTCACATGCTCTGAGTTAGGGTAACAGGTTATGCCTCACTCTCATAGCACAGACCAGTAGTTACTGATACATCGAGTTATTGTCCTAGTACTGCTGTTCTGCCAAACTGACATATCATGTTGCCTTCGGCTACTGGTGCTTTTGCTTGGGTGCATGTTTGTTTTATAGTAGTTCTTCTCCTTCATTCCATTTTGGCACAGGATTTTCAATTATTTTCCACTCTGTGTTGGGGTCATCTTCTTCTCTTCCTACTAACTGATGCCAACATCAGGAGTGAATTACAGCAGGCAATCACACACTTCTCATCTCTTCAGTCATATGGGATGCCCATTGCTGTAGGATCTGGTCTATAGTGAAACTGGTATCCATTGGGTTCCCCTATGGGTTTCTCCAGCAACACAAGAGTGCTGTCTGCACTAGGAGAGTTGGAAGACTGCATGGGACGACCCCTAACGTGGATTCCATAAATTGGCTAATCGTCTTGAGTCTCTTCCATGTCCATACTCTGACAATAGCTCTGGCATGATGGGTTGAGGTCTCTTATCTTTGTCAGGCCAACTATGGGTCTGTGCCAGGGGATTTTTAGCTCTACACACAAGGCTGAGGGGGGTGAAGATAACACCTTTGTTGTGGTCAGACCATGGCATTCTTGAGGTTATGGCTCACTTTAGCTTCCACTTGGGGGGAAGGCTTCATTTCATTGATCCGCAGTGATGGACGGGCCTAACTGGGTTTCAGATCTCTGTATATGCACAGACTAAACTCTTCCGATGTGGATGTCTCAATGGGGCACCTAAATCCCTCACCCTAAGGAAAGGAGCCTGATTTTTAGAGGTGCCTTCCCGGAGCTCAGCATCTCTGAAAATCAGCTCCCTTTATTTATGTGCTTACATGTGGATTTAGGTGCCCAAACTGGAGTTTGGACATGTTGCCCTTAGCTAAAACAGCAATAGGGGCTATCGAAAACCGAAGGCAGGACACAATGGAAGGTGAAGGTACCATTGTCCCGCATACTTCCCTGCAGGAATTCTTGGGTCTAGTACAGTGGCTCTCCATTTCTTACCCAGGCAGACAGAGGCACCGCGGCTGTACATTGTAATGGTACAAGGGAGCCTTTGTCCCACTGTGCCCACTGACCAAAGAGCGGTCAGGCAGTACAGGTACTTTCCATAGGAGAAGAGACCGAAGGTGAGTCAAATAATCTAATTTGAAAATGAGAAGAGTAAGCAAAAATCTGCCTGGAAGAGATAAGAGCACTTATTTATATGACAGTCGTGCTGAGACGCCCCAACTGCATACTTAGCTCAAGGTCTGATTGTCAGATTTGGGGTCAGGCATATGTCCAGTCACACCGGGCATCAGATGACTATGGCTTGTAGCCTCTACTGACCTGGGCATCAAACCAAACTGAAACCATTGGAAGGTTCCATGTTACCCAACAATCCCTTGCATTCCTTCTTGGTACTCATTGTCGTAGGCTCTGTCCTGATTAAAAAGGGGAAATCAACGTGCACCACCTGATACCTTTGTTAATCTAGAACAGTGGTTCTCAACCTATTTAACATGGTGGGCCGCAGATGCATCTCCCCATGTGTTATGTGGGATGCTCCCACATGATATATATACTATCTGTATGGCTCTGAGGATGTCATGTGGACCGCAGCTGTGTGCTGATTGGGCTTCAAGTACCCCACGGGTTGCGAATCATTGAATTAGAGCTAATTTTTGAGGAAAGGTGCTCCAATGGTTGGGTGCTAGTCTAGGATTTTGGAGGCCCAGGACGAATTCCCTGCTCTGCCACAGACCTCTTGTGCAACCTCAGGCGAGTTACTTATGGTCTGTGTCTCAGTTCTCCACCTGTAAAATGGGGATGATTATAATAATACTTCATAGGGGTGCTGGCTGGACAAATACATTGCGGAGTGTGTGGTGCTTTGATACCATTATAATAGGAGCTGTGATGGTTTGGGGAACGTGCTTATGTAAAGCTTATGAATTCTGGTTAATTTTATGCAACTACTGTATCTTTGGATGCCTGGGTGTATAGTTAGTCAGCCATTTGCTATCAGGGTTTGTGTCACATACTTTGCAGATGTAGGCTAGAGAGGTGCGACAGGAACAATGAAAAGTTACTAACCTGAACAATCAGAAGGCTGCAGCCCAGGGGAAACAAAATGTCCCCAGGTTGCTGCAGTGGGTGGGACTGGAGCAATGGAAAATTGCCATCAGAAAAGAAGGAACAAAGACAAAAGCTAGAAGCTGCTGTTAAAAAGGGACTGCTGGACTTGAACAAACAAAGGGATGATTGTTGCAGGAGAGGAGAGTCCATAACCAGGAAGAGAAGACTGAAGTGGAGGAATGGGGTGCAGAAGGGGGGACCCGAGACCCCTGAGGTCACTGTCCCAAACCCAAAGGATGCTCAAGAGTGGTGAGTACTGTAAGGGAGGGAATGGCATACAAGTGTTTATTATTTTGCCTAGATTTGTGCCTTTCTTGTGCTTTGTCTATGAGTAAAGTGTGATTTGTTTAGAAAGTCCTCTACAAAGTTGGTGGGTTACTTGTTTCAACTATCCAGACGTCCCCGAAGGGTTAAACTATAAACTGGAGAACCCACAAGGGTGAAGCTCTGGGGAGGGTGTAATTGAGCCACTGGGGAGATGGGGGGAAGGGAGGCCCAGGGCTGCGTGCCCCTAGTCCCTAGAATTGGTACCAGATGAACACTGCGCTTGGGAAGTGTATCTGCGAGACCAGAGACTGCACAGGCTCAGGGAGCTTAGAAGCACCTGGATTCAGCTTGAGGGTCCAAACACAGGTGTCTGGTGAGCATACACAAAGTGAAGGTCCCGTGGCCAGGACGGTGACAGCGGCCATGTAAATATCTAAGTATATTGTGGCAGGGTGGGCTTGACCCAGCCTGCCGCCCCTTTAAGAGGGAGCAGAAGCCCTCTGCAAACCTCCCTGGCAGGAAGGCTAATTAGCCACCTGAGGTGCAGGCCAATCAGCCTGCATGAGTTGCACCTGGCAGCCTCCTCTGGGGGATATAAGGCTGCCAGGAAGGAAGCCCAGGGGTGGTGGCATGAGCTCTCAAGAGCTGTGTGTGTTTGTTGAGCTCTCAAGAGCTGTGTGTGTTTGTTGAGCTCTCAAGAGCTGTGTGTGTTTGTTGAGCTCTCAAGAGCTGTGTGTTTGTTGAGCTAACCAGAGCTGTGTGTGTTTGTTGAGCTATCAAGAGCTGTGTGTGTTTGTTGAGCTATCAAGAGCTGTGTGTGTTTGTTGAGCTAACCAGAGCTGTGTGTGTTTGTTGAGCTAACCAGAGCTGTGTATTAATGAGCTGTTTTAAGCTGTATATATTGGTGGTGGGGTCCTGCACTGTAAATTAAAGAGCACTGTTTGGAGCAAAAAAGGGTTTCCTGCGTGTTCCTGAGAGGGGTGAGACGGCGATCTGTCACAATATGTAGTATAACAGACCATGTTTTAGCAATGTTCACATCCATGACTAATTTCTTTATAAATACAATGTTGCAGCAATTACTCTTTCAGGCAGTAGAGAAGAAAAATTGCTCCTTTTACAGACAGAAATATACCTGCATCTGCTTTGAACTGTAACTTTTCGGCCTGATGCGGTGCTTCTTCTTTGAAAGGGGTGGGGAGAACCCACTCCTTGGCAAACTGGGATATTCCTTTCAAAATCCTGACTGCCCGGAACAGAAAGGAAGTTTAGTCACCTTCCTGCATGACTGAATTGCAAAAATGCTGTCGTATTACAAATTTTCCACATATCTAAAGCAATTATGGGCTGTTACCAGTTGAAATAACACCTAACGCCCTTTACACTATCTCAAAGAAAGATGTCGCATAATTTGTAAGCTGCCTAGAGATGAGTGAGCCGATTACACTTTCACTGTATGTTTAGCTGCCATGTTTTCTCTCTTTCTCCATCTGCTTAAATGGGACAATGAATAATGACAACCCCAATCACATTTTACTTGTTGAGGATAAGGTACTGCTTTTAACTGGTAATCTTCAATTTAAATACATCGTGGCATTTCCACTCAAACCCGGCCGTCTCTAATTGGACCATTCTTATTTATTACAGTGAGGGTGAGGGGCAAAACAACTAGTAGGCTGCTGACTTTTTCCAATTACTGAATAGCCAGGAGGTCATGTGGGTTAGTAATTAAACAAGGGAGGTGGAGTCAAAACCTGGTTCTGTTCTCAGCTCTCACCTGCTCTGTTCTTGGACAAATTACTTCTCCCTGGGCCTCCGTTTACCCATCCATGAATGGGTGGGATAATACTGCATTTATACAGCAATGAGAGGTTGAATTAATATTTGCAAAGTGCTTATGATCTAGTGGATTAAGCACTGAACTGAGAGATGCCTTCTCTGCCTAGCTCTGCTGCTGGATAACCTTGGGGAAGCCACTTCACTTCCTTGGGCCTCAGTTCCCTCATTTGTACAATGGAGATAATGATATTTCCCTCCTTTGTAAAGTGCTTTTGAGCTCTCCAGATGAAAAGCACTATATAAGAGGTAGGTATTATTATTTATTATTAATATTATTACTGGGTTCTCAAAAGCAAGTTACTACATAAGTGGACAGTATTATTGTGTTACCCATGAGAAAATAATAGGAGGTCAAAACTAACCGGGAGTAAATGGTCTATGATGAAGTATCTTGGGGACTAATGTAACTGTGCAATGTCAGCATAAGCTCTGCACTTTTCTAATTCTTATCTATGGTTTAAGCTAAAAACAAAACACTGAGGAAGTTAGACAGCCTGGGCAGGTAGTTGCACCTAGTATTTCACAGCAAGTAGTCTCCTCTTGAGGTACTATTCAGGACTGACCCTGCTTAGCTTCCAAAATCTGAAATATTCAGTGTGATATGACCATACACATGCACATTAAAGGGACTGGAATCTTTTCCCTGTCACTTTCTTCCTGCTGATTCAGCAGCGGTTCTCTGCAAATCATAAGTTATGGGGACTTCTTTGTTAAAGTGGGAGCGGAGATGATTCTCCTGCCCAGACAGGAGAGGCAGGGTGTACAATGAAGGAAATAGGAATGCTGCTGGATGACTCTCCTTTTGAACTTCCTCCATTGTTTCACTGGCCGCGGTGATTTTTGTTCATGCATCAGATGGTCTTGCTTGATCAGGGACACTAGTGTTATTTCATGGTGGCCAGAACAATGCAAAGGAAAAATGATGGCATTACTTTGCACAAAACCGGAGAGAGGAAGGGTGACACGGTGGTTAAAGTGCCAGTCTGATATTCCGCTTCAAGTTCCTCCTTCTTGGCATATATGTGCAACATGCCTCAGGTGGCATGTGACCAGGATTCATCACCAAATTTGGTCCGCTGGTTGGATCATTAGTTTTCCTGGACCAGGCTGGGTACTGATGGGGAGTGTGATGTGAACACTGATCTATGGCCCCTTTTCAAGTCCCTGACCTTGCCCAAATCACTTAGTGTCTCTGTGCCTCAGTTCCCTATCTGCAAAATGGGAATAATATCACTTTGCTACCTCACAGGGCTGTGCAAGTGTAACTGCATTAAAGATAGAGAGGTGCTCAGATACTATGGTAGAGGGGACCAGATAAGTACATCTGCTAGATTAAATTCGGGTAGAGTTAAATTAAATTTGGATACATGTGACCCTAAAATGGAAGTTCGCTTCCACCCTATAGCTTAGATCATGAATAAGGTCACAACATGCTCTAAAGAACTGCTGTTGTTTCACTGAACATTTAGGAAAATAGGGTCCTGATTTTCAAACCAATTAGATGTGCATGTGTAACATGGACACATTCTCTGCTCTCGTAACATGGTCCAGCTCCCTCAGGTGCTGCATTTGCAAGTGCAAATGGGCTCACTTCACATGCAATTCTGGTTATTTGTGCATTCATGTGTCCAGTTTGTATGCACAACTGCAGTCACTGAATGTCCTCGGAGTGCAGTTGCACACATAATTGTGTACCTCCCTTGTTTCAAAATGTAACCATAACCACAGAATTAGTTCTGCTCATATATCATTTGCTCCATATTTTCCCCCCTCTTTCACATTTGATTGCTTTTTAAAAAAACGGCCTCTTCCTTAGAAATCCATTTGTTCCTGATTCTGCCCCTCAAGCCTTTGGAAAACTCAGCTCCTGTCCTGAGCACCTAATGCCGTTGCTCAAGCTCACATCTAATTGCAGCTCTGGGTGAAGAAAAAGTTGCAGGATCAGAGTGCACCGTTTGCTTCGCAAAGGTAATTATGTTGAGCGGGTTGGGGCCGGAGCCCCGGTCTATATGGCCACGGTACTGGAGTATCTGACCGCGGAGATCCTCGAGTTAGCTGGCAACGCTGCTCGAGACAACAAGAAAACTCGCATCATTCCTCGTCACTTGCAGCTCGTCATCCGTAACGACGAGGAGCTCAACAAACTGCTGGGGAAAGTCACGATCGCTCAAGGGGGTGTCCTGCCCAACATCCAGGCCATGCTGCTGCCCAAGAAAACCGAGAGCCACAAGGCCAAGAGCAAGTGAAGCTGATCAGGAAAAAGCAAAAATCTTTCAAAAGAAATCAGATGAGCACATCAGCGAGAGCCTGTATTAGTGTAAATATATTAACTAATCAAGAAACCTCAACAATATAAGTGGGAAGCTGCGGTCCTGGTTATACCAGGGGATGGGGACTCAGTAGATCTGGCTTCAATTCTGGATCTATTAACTACTGCCTTCTTGGGTGATTTCAGAGAAGGCTGCATTGAGATAGGAGGCACCTTGCTTACTTGAGACACTTCAGATCAGGTGCTTCATTTGCTTATAGCATCTCCTTGGTGGTCAAAGTTTTGTGTAGCTTGCCCGGTATTCTGTCCTTACGATGGCAGTGCTGCCAACTCTCACAATTATATGAGTCTTCTGATATTAGGTGGGGTTTCTTTTTTCTGGAAGTCCCAACTCCTGGAGTGGAAATCTCAGCTTTCACTTAAAAAAATAGTAAATTTCTAGCCCGCGCAGTGGTGGAGAAAACCTTGAAAGTGTGACCTGGGCTTCTCTTAAAGGCTGAGAAACCAGAAGGCAAAAGACAGAGAACCACATTTTAAAAAAAAAAAATCTCATTATTTTTAAGCCAGTCTCATGATTTTTGAGGGGCTGACTCCTGACGTTTGAACAGCTGGGGCTGGCAATACTGAGAGTCATGTGAAGGCAGGTTGGGGGGGAACTGTGAAGGGTCAGAAAAAATTTCGAGGCGCAGATGCCTTGTCCAGTTAATACGGTGTCTATGATTTGGGTAAGGCACAAAACCTCAGACAGCTGACTCAGAAGTGTGATATTCCCCTTTGCTCTGGTACATTCATGGGTTTATTACAGAAAGGACACGGAGTCCTTTCTGGAAGACACCAACAGGGTGAATCGGCCCTGTCCTAGTCCCTGCTGGTGAAATTCACTCTGAGCACATAAAGCCCTTTGCAGCAGGAGCTCAGGGGGGGTGGAGCACTTAAAAAGGAAGTAGTGCCACTTACAGCTCCAAGGAGGAAGCACAGTGTCTGGACATAATGTGGCACTTCTTCTCCCTGCAGTGTTAGGAGATACTGCAGATGTGAACCCTGATCTTTAAACAACCATTGAAGAAGAAGCTGCGTTGGTAGGGAGAAGCAATGGAAAAGTTTATCACTCTTTGAATCTGTGTGACTATGGCTCGCCTGACTAGCTTCGCCTTTTTAGACTAAAAGGTTTGGAGTTCAAGTCACCCAGCTGGAGCTGGGGAATAACCAATGTCCATTAACAGGCTAAGAAGCCTCTGCTAGGAAATCCCCTTATTTAGATAGAACTAACATTTCCTGGTTTCATACTCATAAGCACATTAAAGGACCAGGGCAAGGTGCACAGATGTATAAAGACACACGGCAGCCATGCTGCTAATTGCCATAAATCATTATATTTCAAGGTGGAAAATTCACTCCTCTGGAAAATGTTGTGATGGGTTGGGTCACAGAGACTCATCTGATGTGCTGAGATTATCTATGAGCCCTTTTACCCTGCCAGCTCGGGACTCCAGATCCCTGCCTTGTTGAGCCAGACACGCTAGCCTGCTGCAACACAGACCCGGGTCTGGTCCACTCCCCCAAAGCTGCAGACTTTAACCGAAAACTGCTCAGCAGGTCACCTAGCTCCAGTGCCCAGACACCCAGCTCCCAATGGGATCCAAGCCCCAAATAAATCCATTTTATTCTGTATAACGCATACACGGGGTAAACTCATAAATTGTCTGCTCTCTATAACACTGATAGAGAGATATGCACAGCTGTTTGCTCCCCCAGGTATTCATCTGGGCATATCAATAAACAAAAGTGATTTTATTAAGTATAAAAAGTAAAATTTAAGTGGTTCCAACTAATAACAGACAGAACAAAGCAAGTTACCAAGCAAAATACAACAAAACAGGCAAGTCTAAGCCTAATGCATTAAGAAACTGATTACAGGTAAACCTCACCCTCAGAGATGTTCCAATAAGCTTCTTTCATAGACTAGACTCCTTCCTAGGGCTGGTCTCCACTAGGGGGGGGAATCGACTGTAGATACGCAATTTCAGCTACGTTAATAACGTAGCTGAAATCGACATCTCTACAGCCGACTTACCTCCCATCCTCATGGCGGTGTCGGTCGACGGCGCGGTCCCCCGTTGACTCCAGCTTGCGCCTCTTGAGGAGCTGGACTTCCGGAGTCAACGGGGGAGCCGCTGGTGATCAATTTATCATGTCTTAACGAGACGCGATAAATCGATCACCAAAAGATCGATCCCTGCCGGCTCAAGTGAAGATAAGCCCCTAGTCTGGGCCAAATCTTTGGCACAAGGCGAGAATCTTTTGTTTCTCTGGGTCCCCGCCCCTCCTTCTAAATGATGAAGCACCAGGTTTAAGATGGATTCCAGTTCCATGTCACTGTAAGACCTCATTCTTCGTTCTTCCAGGGCTGGCCGGCATAGATACAGGAAGGCTTGCAGGTAAATAAACCATTTACAACCAATTTCCCTAATTAATGGGAACCATCAAGATTCTAAACCATCATTAATGATCCACACTTTGCATAATTACCTTGTGCTCCCACATCTGGTGTTACCTCTTTTGGGAAGGGACCATCTTTTGTTGTACAGTGCCTATCACAATAGGACCCTAGTCCTAGGCACTACTGCAATATAAATAACATTAAAATGGCCAACTCACTTCGTCTTTCAAAGCCACATTCCCCTGTCTGTGACATGGGGATAGGAATCCTTCCTTTCTCGTACCCTTTGTCTGTCTGGTCTATTTAATCTATAACATTGGTTCTCAAAGTGGGGGTCGGGACCCCTCTGGGGGTCGTGAGCCAATTCTGTAGGGGTCACAAGCCCCTGCTGCCAGCAGCTGGCCCTGAACAATGCCGCTGCTGTGGGCTACTGGCATCCGGCCCCTGCGGCTGCTGGCAGCCTGTGCCCCTGCCATGGTGGGCTGCTGGTGCCCCCATAAGGCCGGTCCCGGCCATGGCTCCCGCTGCGGCGGGATGCTGGTGGCCCCGCGAGCCTGGTCCCAGCTCCCACCGCGGCGGGCTGCTAAAGGCCCCGCAAGCCCGGTCCCAGCTCCTGCTGCGGCGGGCTGCAGGCACTGCCATGTGCCCGACCCGGCCCCTGCAGAGGTGGGTGGGCTTCTGGCGCCCCCGTGAGCCCAGCTCCTGCTGCGGTGGGCTGCCAGCACCTCCATGGGGCTGCTGGACCCCCCCTCACTGGCCTCAGGGGGCTGCTGGAACCCCCCCAATCCCGACCCCTGTCCTAGGGGGCTGCTGGACCCCCCCTCACTGGCCTCAGGGGGCTGCTGGAACCCCCCTCAATCCCGACCCCTGTCCTAGGGGACTGCTGGAACCCCCCCCCATTCCAGCCCCTGCCGCAGTGGGCTGCAGGCACCCCCCCCCCCGCCTGACCCCTGGGGGGGGGGGGTCACGCTTAGAGGCCCGGTGTGGGAAAGGGGTCACCACTACAAAAAGTTTGAGAACCACTGATCTATAAGCTCCTTGGGGCAAAGTGGATGTGTCATTAAATCTTTGTACAGCGCCCAGCACAGGGGAGCTCCCATCTTGGCTAGATCTGTAGGCATTCAAATAATTTTACTTTGTGTTTCTGGCCATTTCAGATCACTGTTACCACCCCGGGGCCCTTTAAATAGCCCTGGGGCTCCCAGCTGCCGCTGCTGCCTCTACCAAGGGGCTCTGACAGTGATTTAAAGGGCCCAGGGCTCCCAGCCGCCGCTACCACAATTGGAGCCCCAGACTCTTTAAATCACTGCTGGACCGCGCCGAGGGGCTGGCTGGGGGAGTCTGGCCCAGCCCCACCTCTTCTGCCCGAGGTCCCGTCCCTTCCAGTTGAGCCTCCCTCTCCTCCCCGCCTTGCTCAGGACCCCAGCCACCATGTGTACCAATAAGTCCCTTAAGTTACTTTCACCCCTGCAGGGAAGTGATATCTTTTATTGGACCAGCTTCTGTTGGTGAGAGAGACAAGCTTTCGAGCTACACTGAGCTCTTCTTCAGGTCTTGAAAGAAGAAGCTGATGTGCTATGGAGCTCAACTAAACAACTTAGAAACAGCTTTATGACTGATTGATTCATGCAGGGTGGCTCATCTCAATGACTAATGTGGACTCATACAACGTGTGTGTGTATATGCCATGTTTAATCCATTAGTAGCTTGTTGCAAATCAATCCAGTGGGGAGGCCCAAGATACTATACAGATTCTGACAGATCAAGGAAATTCTGCTCTTCCAAGTGCTCTCCCAGGGGACTCATATTCAACATCATGCTGATTTTCTATAATCATTTCAAGCTGTCTCACATTTGAAGTGTTTGCAGGAGTTTTGAGTTCATGTGCTCGCATTCTTTCCCTGATGGATGTCGGCTGCATTTTTAATCCCTTCTGTTTGGCCTACCACTGTGAGATACAGACTGTGACACCTGGTCTGTGAATGACAAGGATCGGTAGCTACTAGGACATATTTCAGCTTAGCAATGCCTAACTGATTTAGGAGCCTAAACCTGGGACTAGGTGACTTGGCCAAGATCACTCAGAGAAGTCTGTGGCAGAGCAAGGATTTGAACCCAGGTCTCTGTCTAGTATCCTAACCACTGGCCTAGCCTTCTGCCTTTTATTAACAAGAAGCCAAGGGTCATTATTGTTTTTGAAACTGTATGAATCAATAGTCATGCTGCGGACCTGAAATATTTAAATCCATGGCAAAAGATGGTGGTGGACAAATTTAATTTTTCTTACCAGTAGTAAAGACCCGGAAGTGTCGTCCCTAGACAAGTGCTGTGATTATGACCCTCTGCAGCAAGAGTGGAGCATGCCCTCTTGTCATCATTTTTCTAGCTGGTTTGCCAGTTTATGCAGTTCCCCTAAATCTGCAAACCAGCAGATTGTTTCCATAGCGTGATCTTTGAAGTGTTGGCTCCTGTCTAAGGAGGGGCAGCAGGCAGCCCATTTCAACAGCAAGGCTTTTAAACCAGAGATCCTCTTCAAATGGGGCCAGTTTGGTGCTGATGTCTGCCCCTCAGTGGAAACACCACTAGGATGGCAGCTCAGCGGCTGTCATTCACAGTGAAATGCAGGGTGCAGGAGAATGGGCATAACCCCCCCCCAAAGGATGAATAACAACAGCACATTTTACCCAGGGATCTCAAAATGCGTATGAAGTCAGCCTCACAATCCCCCTGGGAGGTGTTTAGTATTTTACAAATACAGCATAGAGACTGGTGTAAGCAACGTGCTCGGGATCATGGGGAAACAACGATGATTCCTCATCCTCTGCTTTGAGCACAGGACCACACTTCTGCTCTAAGCACTTGATTGCCTCTCTGTGCAGAGCCCTGAATAAGGGCAGCATTATGCCCCCGAGACCTCCCTCTGAAGCACAGTGCCCTTCAGTTCCCCTGCTCTGTGGGGGTAGTACTTTGCTGCTGGCCTCCACCAAATGTGCAGCCAACACTGGCCATTTCCTGCTCCTCTCTGCTCTGTCCAGAGAGCCCCTGGAGACCTAAACCAGGGGTAGGTCATGCGTGGGTAGGAGGGGGATAGTTCTTATGACTATCTTATGATAGTTCTTTCTCCCCTGTCTGGCCTGTAGTCTTATTCACTGGTTAGCCCCACGAAGGCAAGGGGGGGACTAGGGCTAGAAGTGATGAGAGAGATGGGAAGGGGAAACGCAAGCATGAGGAAGTGGTGAAAGGCACGGAGAGAGTCCAGCCGATGGGAGAATGCAGGGTACAAGAACGGACCAAGAGAATGGGAGACACCCGAGAAGCAGTGTAAAAGCAGTCAGTACAGACATCGGAGAAAGGGAATGAAACACGGTTACCATCCCCAGATGACACTCTGGAGGCTCAGGCAGTGCTCAAAATCACTTGTAGGTCCAGGTCCCCAGCTGGTATAAATCAGCATAGGCCAGTACAGACAACAGGGTCCAACAAGTAAGGCAGTAGAGTAGGACTCAGAAGAGCTGGGTTCTAGTTGCAGCTCTGCTGCATGGCCTTGGACAAGGCACTTCCCTCTTGGTGCCTTCATTTCCCCTTCCGCCTGTTCTGTCTATTTAGATTGTAATCCCTTCCGGGCAGGGACTGGCTTTTACTGTGTCTGTACAGCACCTCACACAATAGGGCCCAGAGCTCAACTGAGGTGCTGAAATATTACCGGGCTACTACTAATAGACTGATTTAAACCACAGGTTTTTCCAGACATTCAGTCTAAGTTCTCTGTTGCTCAGTTTCCTCTGACTATTCCTAGTACCCGTCCCTTTCTCCTTGGTGTTTAAACCCTCCAGATCTTGTCCGTGGTCACCCTCTTAGTCATATCCCCATTCTTACTTATTTGATGTCAACATTGTCTTTGAAATGACAGGAAAAGTCCCTGCCCCTGTATACCAAACATTTCAACAGTAACCTTGACAACAGCTTTTCCAAAATTTCACCCCATCGTCACGAATTCTGAGTCTGAACTGGAACCTGCTCGTACATCTTGTGATTGTACTTCCTGCAGATGAAGCGTCAGAGTGTTTGCTGTATCAGTCTGGGTTCTGTCATCCAACAAAGAATGCTCCTGGAAAACTCCCATTTCCAGCAATGACTAACACATGAAGCTCTAGGCATGCAATATACATTAGCTCCTTCCCACAGATCACACAACAGACATCTATTTGTGCAAGAGTAAGCCATAACATTTAATTGCCATCACTGCATACTCCCTCTCTCCACATCACCCCCCATTTGGGGTATGGGCCTCCAACTGGTGTTGGTGTTTCAGTAGCAATTGGCTCCCTTATGGGGTGGAGTTGCTAAGCCCTATGCCCACATTAAGCCTACCTACAGCACCTGATATTCCCAGGAGGTCTCCCATCCAAGTACTAGCCAGGCCCAAGCCTGCTTAGCTTCTGAGAGCAGACATGCTCAGGGTGGTTTAGCCATACATCCCTGTATACAAGGACAAAGAAAGCCGTTTCTTTTGAACTGCAATAAAAGCTAGGCAAATGTGGAACTTCTGGCTTTTGTGCAGAAAATGCACCAAAAACAAGGTCACGACACAAAAATGACCTAGATCATTGACATTGATTTTTATTGTTGTTAATTATGCCCTCTTGGCTCCTCCAAAATGTGACCATTAGAAAGGTATTCTTTCATGCTTTTCTGGTGAAAAGTTACTGCCTGAACTGCACTTTAATGTGATTTACTTCTGGGGGAATTCTGTGTCACTGTGCCTGTGCAGAATTCATGCCCGCTGCAAATTTCTTTGCTTCCCCATACAAAAATGACTTCTGAGGGGGAAGCAAAGAGAAGCCACCTGAGTGGTCATGTAGTGCAGGTGGTCTGTTCTGAGCACCCAGAGCAGCCTGTAGAGACATAAATCACTACAGGTGGGTGGGTGTGTTTGGGCAGTCATGAGAGGGAGAGGGAGAGAGACACTCGGTCCCTCTCACTCACTATTGCAGCATGCTCGGCGTGAAGGAGCAGGGATCTGCGGTGTTTCTGAAGAGGTCGATGTGGGGCAACTTTCTTCCTCTCCTCCTTCCTTGGCTCCCCCTCTGAGTTTAGTGGGAGCCGGAACAGACCCTAATGATTCGATTGTACTTTTGTCTTCAGAGGAGAAGCTAACACTGCATTAAATAGTTTGACTCCAGTGAGGCAAAATTGATTCACACCAGCCGTGAATCTGGCCCTTTAAAATTAAGCTGTTTGAACAGATGACATCTGAAGTAAGGCTGGATGGACATACAAGGTGTGGATTGACAGCTGCTAATGATGTGTGCAGATGTGAGGGAGAAAACCACCCACTGATTCTAGGTTTACTTTTCTTAGCAGAAAAGTTGAGAAATCCACAACACAATAGCACTGGGCCAAGAGTCCCATCCCACCCGAATGGTGTTTTCGAGCAGGCTCCAAAGCAGAGCTGCCAAGTGTTGTCAGGGGATGAAGACTGAGGCTGAGCATGGTTTGGAGAACTTTTAACCGTTCACTTGCCCATTCCACTTTTTAAAAAAATCCTCTTCTTCCCCTCCTCTTAGGGTGACCAGATGTCCTGATATTATAGGGACAGTCCTGATTTTTCAGTCTTTTTCTTACAAATAGGCTCCAATTACCCCCACCCCCATCCTGCGGGGTGGGGAGAGAATGATTTAATATTCAAACAAGAAGACGCCAGCAGCGTGTGTGGGGTGCAGTGCCAGTGCACTGGTGTGGGAGGATGTTACATCACAATGATGGGATGTTATGGAAGCCTTTGAAAGACCCTCCATCAAACTAGGATTTACTTGATTTCAGGTTCCTCAACAGAGGACACTACTGGTGGGGAAAGCTGGGAGTACAGTTGGAGGAGGGGGTACCTGCAGCAGCAGTACTCAGTGGAGATGGGCAGCAGTGTCACTGCCTATCACAGTGCCATGGTGGCTGGCACAAACCCAGGAGGCTGCAGCAGTGGTCAGTGAGCGCCTCCCTGCGGGACCCCCTCCCTAGGGCTGGGAGTTGGGAACAGGGTGGGCGGGATCTGCCAGCTCCGGCTGCAGGGGAATGGACCAATCAGCTGTGGATGCAGGGAAGGGATCAATTGGGAAGCAGACTAGTTGGAGCCCTTTCTGAGCTGCAATGTCTGCCCTGCAGAAATCCCGGACATTGCCTGTTATTTGAAAAATCCACCTAGACAGAGGATAGAGCCCCCCAAAAGAGCCAATGTCTGGGAAAACCCGGACGTATGTTAACCCTACATAAAACCAGCCTTGACACAGCACAGATACGTCCCCGAACCAACAAGGGTGGCATTGAAAAGGTCTGGAGTTCAGCACTGGGATGGCCAGGCATTCAGAGGCATGGCTGTGTCTCTGAATCTTCTCTTGCCCTAGAGCGGCCTCCACCAAGCCCACAACTCTTCCTCCAACAACGTCCGAATACCACCTATCATTGCTTTGGTGGTGGTCAGTTATCTGTCAGCAGGGAATCAGGGGACAGGTGTGCTTGCCCCTCAAGCATCTTTGGGGGAGCGGATTGGCATGGCAGGCCTGCTCCCCCTCTGGTATCCTATGGGTGTTGCTGCCCCTTTGCCATATCCCCTTTTCTTACTTCTCCCCCACTCCTGTGACATTCTGACTCCCCCTCCTCTCACTTCTCCCTAGGGCTCCATTCTCGTTTTGAGTACAGACTAAAGATCTGGCCCTAATTCTAAAGCTCACCCAGGATGTACTCATGGCACTGATGCCAGAACTGGGGGGGCTAGGGGCCATGCCTCCCATTGCTTTTTAGCAAAAGAAACATAAGCACAGAATTCATGTCCCCTGGAGATTCCAGAACACCCTCTTCCCCCCCGCCGAATAATAGATTCTGCTGGAGATGCACTGCAATTATACCTTTCGCCCACCAGGGGCTGCTGTGGCACCAGACGAGAGGGCAACTGGCTCACTGCCAGAGCATCCAGCCACACAGCGGGAGGGGGAACTTTGGCCTATCCTCACTTTCCTCCCCACCCCTTCTAGTGCCCTTGAACTGAATGATGACTCCTAACAAGGGCAACATGACACTGAGTAACACACTAAAAATACAGGGGTGGCTTAAAGTGATTTTATTCTGGGATAGTTACTCCGGACATTTATCTCGAGAAAGTTATTCTGGAATAGCAACAGTGGAATACTTATTCTACAATAGCTATGCTAGTTGATTTCTCTACATGGCCAAGCCCTTAGTAAGCGACTGCTCTCTCTAAATTCCATGGAAATTGTTCAGGGATCTAGGACCCACTATGGGGTGGGCAGTGAAAGCACACTGAAAAGGTAACTTTTCCACATCACTCCTAATAATGGTATATTTGCTTATCTGTTGAACATTAAAAAGTTCATATGCTGATTACTTAAATCTACATATGCTCTCTGTGATTCAGACAAATGATTTGCAACTTGAAATACGAAGCAATGAAACTTTAATTAATTCTATTTGATTTTATAAACAGACAGAATGATTTATATGGGGAAAGAGAACATACAACCTCTCAGCATTTGGCAACTGCAATCAATCATTGCGGGGACTATAGATAAAAGATGCATAGATTTAAATTACTGCATATGTTACAGATCATTATGAAATTCTTTTATGACCCTACATTTATTTTAAAAATACTACTATTTATCTTGACATGAATTTATAAGCTGCTACCATAGTTTTCCTAGAATCTTATTCACAGGATTAGTTTTGTGAACTATTTCAGTTTGGTTTGGCAGAATTTTTAGCAATAAATAACAAATTTCTAAAAGTCAAGTTCTGTCAGGGAAAGGATGTATTTCTTCCACCTCCGTTGTGTTGTATAAGACGTGCCAGCCATGCCAAAGTTATAGTAAGACGGGAAGAAGAGATTCTTGGGGAAAGACCCATGCTCTACTTCAGGGGTCTCAAACATGCGGCCCGGGGGCCACATGCGGCCAGCAAAGCCCTTCCCTGCGGCCCGCCAAGCTTCCTGGCGCTCCCCCTCCCCCCCGGTCCCCCCATAGCAGTTTGCAGGATGGAGGGTCCAGAAGTGGAGGCTTCTCTGCTGCCTGGCTGGGCCGCGCGTGTTTCTAGCTCTGGACTTCCTAGATTGCTCTTGCTTTGTTTGCCAAACAGCTGTTGGTGGTGCCTAGCGCTTTCCAGGAGGGAATGGGGAGCTGCGTGCTCAGAGGAGGAGGTGGGGCAGGGGTGGGACCTCTTGGAAGGGGTGGAGTGGGGGCGGAGCCGGGGCAGCAAGGGCGGGGTGTGTGTCAGTGGTGCGGCCCTCGGGCCAGTGCACTAGTCCTCATGGAAGGGGTGGAGTGGGGGCACAGCCGGGGCAGCGAGGGTGTGTGTGTCAGTGGTGCGGCCCTCGGGCCAGTGCACTAGTCCTCATGGAAGGGGTGGAGTGGGGGCACAGCCGGGGCAGCGAGGGTGTGTGTGTCAGTGGTGCGGCCCTCGGGCCAGTGCACTAGTCCTCATGCGGCCCTCATGGTCATTTGAGTTTGAGACCCCTGCTCTACTTGCTGTTAAGGTATTAAGCGAAGACTTTAGACTCCAAAGAACAGCTAAAATAGTTATGTGACCCCAAATGGTACAGCTGATCTTTGCACTGTACCCCAGCAAAGGTTGTCATGTGCTTAGCCTGTGTTAACAACTAGACCTTTTAACCATAAATAGTGTCCCAAATCATTACAGAGCTAGCTTTCTCTTGTCTCCTTCTAGGTTTTCTTCTTATTCTCAGCTCTAGTTTTCTAATACTTCTCTCCAGAAAGAAAACAAATTGGAGGAAAACACATGGCCTGTACAATTACACAAATAGCCTGGACCTTGATTACTAAGGACTAGATTGTTACAGTCCTTTAGCAGCCCAAGACACTACAAGGATGTACCCCTGTCCCCACTCCCCTGCTCAGATTGTGACTCCTGCCAGGGGAGAGGAGTAGGGGCAGGTAGGGGTTGAGGAGCGGGAGAAGCCCTGGCTATTCAGGTACATGTTGGGGTGTAAACTACTCCATATAAATACAAAGGGGTGAAACACCTTATTCCTCCCACAGATCAAGGGGGAGCAGAAGAGGAATGGGGACGTCTGGTCACAGTTCATTCTCAGGGCCGCGCCAAGGGAGGTGCAGCTATGTGCAATCTAACCGAAAAGAATCTGCCTGTAGTGTTTCCATATGACTGATCCTGCAAGGGACAACACGTGTCCTGGAACTGAATAGGGCTGTTTGAAGACTACCTTTTCCCGCCTTATCCGGAGCTTAGGGCTTGTCTTCACTGCAGTGTTTTCTCAAGCTATAACTTGATTCCTGTCCACACACAGCAATCTCTAGCTTGAGTTCAGTGGTGCTTTAAACGGGGTGTGGGTTGAAGCCTGAGTGCTATCGCCCCTTGAGCCAGTAACGCAGTGGGTATGCGGCCACTTGGTGCTACTCATCCAATCACTCTGGGTGGTTCCAGTGTTATTTTGCCACGTGGCCACTCTCCCTTGCGTTAGGCTAACCTGAGGGGAGTTCACTGAAGTATCGATAACTCATGCTAACTCCGTAGCAGAGACGGAATGTTAGTGGGACCTTTGGCGAGGGAACCTGCTTTCTCCAAAAGTGTCTTGGTCTGGTAATTCCTCTTGGGAGGCCACAGGGGAAAGCCTAGAAAGCTGACGAATCCTGGTGGACGTCTCCGACAGAGGACGTGTTTCTGTTTGACGGAGGTGAGCGAGTGACAGTGGGGGAGGACGTGCCTCTGCTGAACAATGCAAAGCAGAAAGGGAAAAAAAAGAGAAACTCCTAAGAGTTGAGTTCACATTAATGGAAAGGCTCAGGGGTCACCGGAGCTCTCTGGATGACAGTTCTCACCTCCAGGGTGCCGTAGGAATCAGCACAAGGCTGAAATTAGGAGTGGTTATTTAACACTGACAATGCACGCTTCATCCTGCCATCTGTAGCCATGTAGATCTAAACTAGACCTCACCAGAGCTTGTTACATCCAAACCAGCCTGTGGCAATGTAAAACCAGGAGCAGAGAACTGGACCCCGGGATGCCTCAGTTTCCTCATGACCATGTCTCTATAGAGTACTTTCCTCCAGTCTTTCTCCCGGAAACTGATTGTCTCAAACACACCAAAATATTTTGATCTAAGAGGCCCCATAAATTCCCGAGGAATAACACAAGGGATTGTCCGTGTTCCTTTCTGTTTGGCCAGAAACATAATGTGTGCAGAATAACAAAAATTATTTCCACTTTGCTTCCTCCCTTTCCGCTGGACACACACGGTGAAATGAGAGTGCGTCTTGTGCCAGTATTGAGAGATGGGTCGGATTCAGATTGTTGCAAAGTACTGAAAATCCCCACATGATAGGTGAGCCGGCGTTCTGAATAAAGCGCTGCAACTGGAACACCTGGGAATGGTGACCAATGAGGTGACTGCTTAGCGCTGGATCCGCCATGCATGAACAAAATAAACATCCTTCTTCTCCTGATTACTGGAACCATTGTTGTTCAGTCATTGGAGCAGCTGACCGAGGATTGCTTAAAACCTTCAAATCAAGACTGAATGTCTTTCTAGAATGGGGGGTGGGCAAACTTTTTGGCCCGAGGGCCACATGGGGATTCCAAAATTGTATGGAGGGCCGGGTTGGGAAGGCCCCACCCCCTATCCAACCCCAACCCACTTCCTGCCCCAGACTGCCCCCCTCAGAATACCCAAACCATCCTGCTCCTTGTCCCCTGAAGGCCCCCTCCCGAAAGTCTCACCAACCACTACCTCGGGATCCCACCCCTGTCCCCTGACTGCCCTGATCCCTATCCACCTCCCCCACCCTCTGACAGACCCCCAGGACTCCCCAACCCTATCCAACCCCCCGTTCCACATCTGACTGCCCCTGGAACTCCCTGCCCCTTATTCAACCCCCCCTCCACCCCCTTACCATGCTGCTTACCCCCACCTCCTGCCTCTCCCGGAGCCTCACTGCCCCACGTCCAAGAGCGGCCTTGGACAATGCTGCAGGGGGGGGAGCTCCTGCCGCGCAGCCCGGCAGAGCTTGCAGCCCCGCCCCCTTATCACACCTCTCCCAGCGGCCGCTCAGGCCCTGCCAGAGCCACACGGCTGCAGCATTGTCCAGGGCCACTCCTGGACACGGCACGCCGAGGCTCCGGGGGATGGGGTAACGGCGTGGTAAGGGGGCGGGGCTATGGGCTCCAGCGGGCTGCGTGGCAGGAGCTCACGGCCACCCTCAGCCACGCCACTACAGCGCTGTCCAGGGCCGCTCCTAGACGTGGGGCGCTGAAGCTCCAGGAGAGCAGGAAAGGCGAGGGAGGGGGGACAGCAGGGAGGGGCCGTGGGCAGCCTCCCCAGTCGGGAGCTCAGGGGGCCGGGCAAAATTAGCTTGTAGGCCGGATGTGGCCCGCGGGCTGTAGTTTGCCCACCCCTGGGCTAGATGGTGGCTGCACAGTATGGGGAAGAAGTAAACCAACCCTCTTGCTTTCCCAATCTGCGTCCTGGCCACTGCCAACGAGGCTGCTTGTGTTCTTAAACGTTCACATGTGCTTAAGTGTTTCCCTGGCTCTGGGCCCATTTGAACATGTGCGAAAGCGCAGTTGCTTTGCTGAGCGTCCCTAAAGCGTGTTAAAAGGCAGCTGTAGTCCAGTTGCGAGGTCCAAGTGGCATTCGAACGCAGCGATTTCCTCCAATTTGCTTGAGCCAAGGAACACCACTGAGTCAAGCAACAGAAGCGTGAATAAGAACGGACACACAGAACAGGAAGATGAGCGAACACCAGACAGTAGGCTTCATCTCTCTGTCTATACACTGCACATAGGGGAGGATGCCATATGCCAGCTATCCAATGGTATAGCTCACTGCTCCATGGGGAGATAAATACTTGGGAGAGTATAACACTGCCGAACCACATGTTTTATGGCCTTTTGTATGTAAAACAGATGGGCTATGCATTTCTAATAGGCTAGGAATCCATTTCTCGGAGCCAAGACAGGCATTTGCACAGAATAAATAAAGAAATTCTAATATACAATCAATCTTCTTGTTTTTAAACACATGGCTCACACCGTACAGGAGTTATAGTTTCATCTGACTAAATTTATTATCATAAAGAAAGAGTTTTCTTCCTGTTTGGCTCATGGATTAGTATTCAGCTATTATACCGGGGTCAGCATTGCTGTTATCAAGTAGCATTTCTTCTTAGTGCTAACAGCACCTCTCTCATTGGATGCTCTAAATTACCCCAACAATATCTTCCAGCTAAAGTAAGCTTTGCACAGCTCCTCTGGGGTAAGGTCTAGGGTACAGTAGTGAACAGAACAAACACAAGGCAAAATAACCACTACTGGCATCGGACTTGATCCACTGCCTACTGAAATCAATGGAGAGAGACCCATTGACTTAAATGGGCTTTGAATCAAACCCGTAACAAGGAGTCACACCACCAAAATCATTGTAGGTATGTCCATTCACAGGATTGTGTAGTTCATCCCAAAATCCGCAGCTATCTGCTGAAGGGGACTCTGATCTAGTGTCTGTCCTCTAGCTGGCAAACACAGCAGCCTTCTTCTTTGTAAATGGAGAAGAAAAAGACACTCTGTCTTGTAATGAAGGCACTGCATAGGGACTCCAGGGACCTGATTTAATTCCCAGCTCTGCCACAGACTTGCAGTATGACCTTGGGTAAGTCACTTAACTGCTTGGTGGCTTGGGTCCCCAGCTATAATTATCAGGATGATGCTTCCTTTGAGTTGTCTATTTAAACCATAAGCTCATTGGGGCTGCGGTGGTCTTAGCATGTAACCTGCTGGGGAGTGTGTGTCATAGGTCCCCCTCTCTGCCTGTCAAGATGGAGCTCTGTAATACAACTAACAACAGTTTGTTATATTGACCCATGCAAACTAAAATAAACACTACCCATTTGCCCTTGATTCTGATTGACTTTACGATACTTAATAATCCTGGGTGTCTATTTCTGGTTCTAACACCTGCTTCGTGGCAATGTTTGGCAAATTACTTAATCTCTCCATTCCTCAATCTATAAAATGGGGGGAAATAAGATTCAGCATGTGAATTCCCCAGAGACTCCAACTGCCTCCAAAGGGCTTGGGGTAGTACAGGGAGCTGGGAGGAAGAAAGTGGGCAGTTGGGAGGAGCTTGCGGGGTTGGGCTACCGCTAAGATTTGTCCTCAAGAAGGCTGTGAATCACTCAGGCTTTTAAAGAAATATCACAAGTTGCACAATCATGAGTGTGCAGGATATGGTGATTCTGGAATCCAACAAGGAAACACGTGCCACTGCTACTCCCTACAAAAGAGCAAAACACAGGAGCAGGTACAACATTTTCCTCGCTGCAGAACAATGTGAGATGTCAAAACACAGCGTTAAGCCCTCACTAAATATGCTGACAGCGTTGTCTATTCTTAGTTTCGTTTCACCCTGGAGCGCTGTTTTGCACACAAAATGACAGAACCATGCCTAAGAGAAGAAGAAAGAGTCTTTAGCGGCACATTGGGGGAGGGGGGGAGTCAGCGATGTACTTCTCAAATCCACTTTCTCTTACACCTCTGGTGAAATTAGCTAGAGAAAGTGTGATCCAGCATGTTTAGCTTGTTAACCTAGGACTTGGGAGACCCGTGTTCAGTGTCTCTGCCACAGACTGTCTACACTGCATTATTTAGCCTCCTAGTCTGAGCTCTGCAAGCCCAAGTCAACTGAGCTGGGCCATGAGACAACATGCCGGAGGCAATGGGTTGGGCATGTGGGGTCATGTGCCCCCCCAGATTGGCTGCTTGCCTTGTACTGAGCATGCTCAGTAACACTTCTGAAGCTGGCTTCTCCCCCCTCCCCCCCCCACTACTAGCTGGCCCAGGTCATCTCTGCAGCATAGTCATGCCCTCAGAGAGTTAAAGTTTAATTAACAAAGGGCAAAATTCTGATACCTGACTTCACTGAACACGTCCCTGCTACCCAAGTCGTCCCTGTGAAGTCAGTGGGACCATTCTTGGAGTAAGGTGCTCCAATCTGCCCTATGAATGAAATTCATTCCTGTGCAGAAAGCCAGAACAAGGCCTATACCTGGCTGATGTCACACGTAAGCCTTATTTCTAAGATCATAAGTGAGACTTGGGCAATGCTCTGGTTCTCTCCACAGGGGTGAATTCCACCCTCAAGATAAAGGACCCGCAGTAGGCCACTCTAGCAGAGTAGCTTAGGTGGGAAGTCCTAGGCCCAGCTGCTACGCCAGCGACCTCTGCAACCCTGTGCACTTAAGAACATGAGAAGGTCCAGACTGGGTCAGACCAAAGGTCCATCTAGCTCAGTCTCCTGTCTTCCGACAGCGGCCAATGCCGGGTGCCCCAGAGGGAATGAAGAGGGACTCATCAAGTGATCCATCCTGTCACCCATTCCCAACTTCAGAAAGGATCTCATTACACTGCCCCCCCCCCCCGCACCACTTTTGATTGATCTTTAATTATGACGATGATGGAAGGCTGATAGTGACAGCATGGCCAACCCAAGACATTTGAAAAATCTTGGGTCAGTCTCCAAAAATCATGAAGTTTTTTTTTTAAGTAATAAACTTGGGGTTCTTATTTGCCTTCAGGGTTTTGTGCCTTTAGGGTACACTCGCTTCACATTTTCAAGTCTCTCTGGAAGAACAAGCAGAGAACCTTACTTTTAAAAAACAAACAAGCAAACAAACACAAAAGCAAAAAAACAGCAGAGATACTCTTGCAGTCTCTTGGCTTTCAGTTTCTGCAGCTTTAAGAAAACAATAAAGCCACCAACTACAACAAGATGCATGATGAAATCACAACAGTTGGCAGCACTAAGTGATCAGGAGATTGTTATATAGCAACAAATGTATTAGCAGTATTAAGTATTTTCCCCCCTTTCTCTGACGGTTTGTTAAAATGAATTTAAAGCCTTTCTAGTGTCATTATTCTGGGAGAGTCTGTCATGGGAGTGGTTTTTATTCTTCCCCATGTTACTCCTCCTGTTTCTCCTCTTTGGATAACAATGGCAGGATCCAGATGTTTATCTGCAGAGTTCTTCCAGCGACCAGGGTTGGCAGCTGCCCTGATGTCTTTGAAATCATCTTGTGAAGCATGCTAGCAGGCGTTGCTGCCTTGTCCCTGCGTTGCCCCATTGTCACTCAAATCCATTTGGATTCTCAGAAGCATCCTGTGCACTTATTGAGGGTGGTTTTTTTGTTTTTGAAAAACCATGAGTTACTGGAAACATCCGGAGATATGATTTCTGTCCAGGTCCTTTGTAAGGCATCAGCACTCAGCATCAGTCAGGTCTCAAGGATCTATCAGCATCTCGACTTCAAACCTGTTTTCAAAGGGCTTAAAACTCCATTATAAACATTAGGGACCTAATTCTCATTTACAGTAATGGCTTGTTTACACACAAAACTTGTACCACTTTATGTATGAGATAGCTAAATCAGCCCAATCCCCTTAGTTTGGACTGTTATACCTGTATGTAGGGCAGGGCCACATCTAGCCCGCGGGACTATCCTGCCCCGCCCTTGAGCTCTCGCTGGGGAGTCCCCGCCCCTGCGGTGCCCTCTCCCCTGCAGCGCCAGCTTGCCACGCCGCCAGTGCTCTGGCCCACAGCTGCTGCTGGGCAGCATGGCAGTGTGGCTGGTTCTGGCTGGACAGCGGGGCTGTGAGCTTCTGCCACTCTGAGTGGCATGGTAAGGTGGTGGTGAGTGGGAAGGGGAGGGTTGGATAAGGGGTAGGATGTCTTGGGGGGCAATTAGGGGTAGGGAGTCCTGGGGACAGTCAGGGTACAGGGTGCTGGGAGCGGTTGGATGGGGCGGAGGTTCTGGGGGGTCAGGGGACAGGGAATTTGGGATTGGATAGGCGTGGGAGTCCCGGGAGGCCTGTCAGAGGGAAGGGGGGTGGATAGGGGTTGGGGCACTCAGGGGTTTGGATTGGGGGTGGGGTCCCCAGGGGTGGCTCAGGGTGGGGAGTCCTGGGAGGAGGCAGTCAGGGGACAGGGAGCAGTGAGGGTTGGATGAGTCAGGGGTTTTGAGGGGGGCAGTCAAGGGGTAGTAAGGGGGAGGGGGCGGATAGGGGGTGGGGACTAGGCCAGGGAGGTCAGGTGGCTGTGGTCACATGAAAAAACCTTGAAGACCAAAAGGAGGCCAAGCTCCGGAGACTTCCATGTCGTGTACTTCAGGGAAGAGCAGCTTGTTGTGACTGGGATGTGGATGGCCAGGCCTATTGGTTACAGCAGGAGTCAGGCCTAGTAGTTAGAACAGGAGTTGGTAGCCAGACGTCAGAGCCATGGGTCAGAACTGGGTTACCTGGAATGAGGCAAGGGAGGGGCAGGTCTGGAAACACGGCACGAGCGATCAGTGCATTTGCGCATGGCGGTGAGCAGGGCATCGCTGATTCAGAGCCATCGGCGGCTCGGGCCCAGCAGTAGCACGCCAGGCTGAGTGAGTAATGCACACCAGTTAGTCCACACAGTTAGGGCTAGAGCGTGCCTTTTAGGAACACAGGTAATGTGTAAACTACACCAATCCAGGAGTAGCCGCAGGAGGTCGTGTGACTCAGACATTCCCAACCTGGTTCTCTCATGAGGGCTAGTACAGCTGTGGGGTAGGGAAACCCACCCAGCTGGAGGGAAGAGGTGAAGGGAATCAGCATGTCTCTAAGTAGTTAGATGGGTGGTGCACAAGGAGGGGGCTTCGCTTCCAGCCACTGACAACATCATGCTCACCCCTGTTGTAAGAGGCTTCTCCAATTGGTGGGGCTCCCACAACTCCTCTTGCTCCACCCCAGTCACTGGAACCAGTTTGTTCCCTGTGTAATTCCAGTTCTCAAGGCCGGCTGGTGTAAATCACTGTGTGAACACCATTCAATTTGGTTGAAATAATTCACTTCAGATTTACCCCTTCAGTTAATTCAGATTCATTTTCCTGGATGTAGACAAGCCCAGGGCGATTTTCCTAATGCCACATGAGGAATCTGCGGCAGAGCAAGGGATTGAATTTGGCTCTCCCATTCTGAGGCTACTTGCCCGAGCACTGGGCCATCCTTCCTTGGAAGGTGACCCTCAATCTGTAACTTTTCTTCCAGGAAGAGGGCAGTTTCGGGAGCTGGATAAGACCGGAACTTTGTGTGGCTGCTTCCAGTGGAATTGAGGAGAAAAGTTTCTGGCTGAATACAGCTCACCGTATCTGCAGTAAACACATGTCTGGACAATGATATCATACTCAGCCATCTGGGACCAGAATCTCATCTGGTATAAATATGCCTAGTTCCATTAACATCAACCTGCTGTGCATTTGTCCCATGTATTTTTTTTTTTAAAAGAGAATTACTACAAACAGATCCATTGACAAAGTAGTGGTCAAATATTTCTGGCTCTTATAAACATCTGAATCCTTTCAAAGAAGTTCAACAAACAGGTGAGTTACTAGAAACAATTCAAACAATCTAGCCACAACACTACTCCAGCAGCATACTGGTTCCTCTTCAGACAGTGTTTATATTAGTCACTTGGTGCCAGTGTTCTGAAGATATAGTCTCAACAGAGTGAAAATACCACTGACCTCAATTCAAGAATCCCTTAGTCAGCTAGTCCTGCGGTAAGTGAATCAAACAATGGATGCCTGCAAGACCTATCTATCATAGCATAGAGGAGGAGTCTGCCTTGGGGGAAGCAAACAAGTAGTGCACTCAAACAGATATCATCCCTTTGTTCTAAATCCCTGAGTCCTCATTTTCCGCTTTTTGCTTTGGGAAGGTCACACGCAGAGAACAACCAAAAGCAATTCAGGCTTGATCCGTAACCCATTAAAGAGTCGGTGGGGATCCTTTCCTTGACTTCCGTGGGGTTTGGGGTCAGACCCTTCCTTCCTGAGCCCTTTTCACTGATCAGTGGAGAGCAGCCAGCCAGCCCAATGGCAATTTAAGCCTTTTCCCCTCTAGAGGCTGTAAACGTCTACCAGTGAATATGAGAGGCTAGATGGTCTGGACTGCACCATGCAAGAGCATCAGGAATAAGACCCACACCCCTCCATAAACTCTTGCGTGGATTGCTGGAGTGCAGGAATAACCAGGCACTGCCTCTGCCTGCCCATTAGTCTTACCCAAGCAGATGGAGGGGGTGGGGAGGATGCAAAGCCCTGACTCTGCCTCCCATTTGGCCAGCCGCCATACCCGAGTCTGGATGGGACGTGTCATAATTTGCTGCTGGGCTAGCCCAGCAAGGTCAGTGAGGAAGCAGGAAGGGAACTGGCACAGTTCTTTCCCTGTGTGGCTGCCAGGGTAATGTATCTATGTGCCAACCCATACTCAGGGCTTTTGGGAATGCCACATGCCAGCCCAAGGAGGGCCGTCACCAATGGCTTGTTCTGTGGGTGAATTTCGTCGTTGATCCCGTACATTGCTTTCTACTTCACTATGGTACATCGAGCACTACACAGTGCATGGACTGAATACAGCTCTCCAATGGAGAAGTGAGGCCCATGGAGGCACCAATCACCTGGTATTTCTTGTATCCAACCTGAGAGCCTGTCTGGTGCTGTCTTTCTGCAGTTGTTATGGAGTTACTGTTGTCCTATCCATTCTGATTACAGAATTAGCTTTGACAAATCCTTTTAGGACCTGCATCAAGTACTCAGCCACCAGTTCATTGAATGTGCGGAACTTGTCTCCAGCCATGGCATCTCTGATGTACACTTTGGTTTCTTTGTTGCCTGCTCTTAGCTTATGGATTTTTTTCAGCTTGAGCTTCCAGAAGATGCCCTAATTCAGGTTTGTCTGGTCTTCTCATTGTTCCATCAGCATGGAAGAGGGACATAGGCCCAGGTCCTATTGCGTGACTAAGAACAGTTGCCATTGACACATCTCTGGATCTTGCTAAGGACAGGCCTCTGCAGAAAACAGTTTTTGGACTGATAGTTTCTGTGATAGTCCCTCCCTTGCTAGACTTAAATGTGGCCTGGTTGGCTATGTTAGCCTACGTTTTGATGCCAGATTTGACTGGCCTGAAGCTGCATATCCAGAAGCAAGTGCACTTCTCAGAAATCTCTCCATTTGTTCTTCACCAACATCTGGTATTTTCAGCAGAGACTCCTGCACATCTGATGATACGTGCAATCTGGTAGATATGCCGAGAAGCATATCTGGATGGGTTTGGGGGTTAAGTGGATTTGTCATATTGTTGATGACACGGTTGGTAAGACCTGTAACTTGCTGATCATCCCTCTTCAGTGCAGTGGCAAGGACTTGTTTGTGGACTTGGTCTTCACTACTTCTTGTGAGGCCACTTCTTTCTCTCATTATGCATATGCAAAAGCTATATGAAGCTATGTATTGTCATCTCTAACACTAATACTGGCCTCTGCGTAATTAAAAAGCTAGTTTCTAGAAAATTTCAAAGGCTAGTACTACATGCATAGGCAATTACAAATTAAAAACTTCCACCAGGCAAAATGAGAAGCATTACTTTAGGAATTCATATACATTTATATCTACCCACTCTGCAGTAATAAACTATGGGAAGTTGATCTACTGCTACAGCTGCTCACCCTTCTGTATGAAACTGATCTGGTCAGCAAATTTCAACGGAAAATATTACAGTCACTTGTGCGATACTTTTGGCAATTTAGAATATGAAGTGAAAACATTTTATGTCAGTATATTGCAAAATGTTGAGATTTCCCATTTTTGCCACATGCTAAACAGCTTAATCATTTCTGAAAAAATACTTGTCCACGCGAAACCAATAAAATGATTTAATACATAGTCATTTGGTAGCTTTGACCAGTAAGATGTTGAAGCTGATTACAACTCAAACAATATAAACTGTAGTCATGTTGCAGGGTTTCTGGAACTGTGCAAAAGAGAAAAAAAGTGACACTTTCATTTTGGGTGCCATTGTTTCACCTTGTTTCCCACAGGCATATGGCACCTCTTGACAGCTCCACATCATACCTCATTTAAACACACATAAAATAAGCTTTCAAGTGATGTGAAGTGTGCATGTGTGTAGGGTGGGTACATTAAACTTCAAAAATACCGTCCTTTTTGGAGAATTGCTGCATGCCTACATTGGCTGAATCATCTAGAATTAGATGTGGACAAGCCCCGCCCCGAACACGCTGATAGAAACAATCCTGCATTAGCAGGGAGATGAACCCGGTGGCCTAAATGAGTCTTTTCCACTTCTGATATCTGAGGGCTACTTGTGGCTCTGCCAAATAAGGTGACGTGTTTCCCACAGGGAAGAATTGTCCACTCTGCAGGATCTGGGGGCAGACGGGAGGCTATATCTTCCCATTATGAGCATCTTCAGTGTGACTGGAGGGGCCATAAGGCTTAGAATCCTCCAAGTAAGAAGTGGATAGGCTGGGGGCAAAATAAGGACTTCATCCCCAATCCCATACCAAGGGGAGAGGAGTAAAGGGGTCCATATCTCCAAAGGTTCTGGCTCCTATGGCACATTCCACTTACAGCAGCCCACTGGGACCCATGAAATCCATCACCCATGAGTCCATGTTGATCCCAAATAAATCAAATTCAATCCCCCCTCAACTATTGATATTTGTTCCCAAAATGAACAGGTATTTGGGTGTCAGAGCCGTTGTCAGGGGAGGGGTAAAAATAGGATGAGCTTGGAAAGGGGCAGGGTGTTCAACCAAGAGACCTGTGTTATAAATATTTTACTCAGCCTAGAAAATAATTTAAGGCCTAATCCAAAGACCCTGGAAGTCAATGGGAATCCTTAAATCCACTGACTTTAAAGTGCTTTGAATCAGGCCCATACTGTGTATGACCAGCATGCAATATTCATCTTTCTCCTATTTCTAGAGAGAATTTTCTTCAAACATTGCAAAAGCCATCTCTATCCATGTCTGGGTTATCCTAGCAAAAATAAAGAAAGAAAGAAAGAAAGAAAAATTAAAAAAGTTAAGTGGCAAATCCCCTCCTCCAAATAAATAAATAAATAAATAAAACAAAAAAAATCACTCTAGAAAAAGTAAAGAAAAGTCCAATGTGTTTTTAGTCTTCAGTCTCTGGGGTAACTGGTTTGAAAAGGTGCATGTTCTCTGAACTATTAGCATTGCCATCATATAATCTTGCTCACGTAACTCAAAACAACCTAAATGAGTTTTGCTCAAGTGCACCTAAGAAGTTCAAAACTGCCCCAAGATTTTGGTGGAGACTTTTATAGTCAAACAGGACTACTTTTGAGTCAGGAGCAAATCAGAAGAGGGTTTTTGCATGAAAGTGCCTTTCCTTCTATAATCTTAAACACAGCAGTGTTGATCCCCTCTTCAACAATCAAATAGGAGATTTTCCCAAAGCAACTACGGACTTAGATGCCTCCATTTCTGAGTGTCCCACCTGAGACATCATAAAGGGCCTTGATTTTCAGAAGGTGGGTGATCAGTCCTTTCTCATAATCAAGCCCCTTTAAATTGTCTCAGATTAGGCCACTAAAAACTGAAGCAGCCAAAAATTAGTCACTTAAAAAAAAAAAAGTTGTCCGCTGTATTTGAGAGTTCAAAGGCTCACCGTAATCAGCCATCACATGAGTTCGTGGAGAAACCGGGAGAAGAAGTGGAGTGACTGCTTCTTGGTGATAAGGGGCAAAGAATGTAAATTTGGGACAAAGAATGTGTGTGATTTATTAGCCCTGAGAATGAGCCAAGTGTGTTTTGTGTATCCTTTCAAATTCTTATCTTTAGACACCATATTATGAACAATCACCCCATCCAGACGTTTTATTTATAAAGTGCTTAGCCTTGAGGTTATGCACACTGCTTGTGCTCCCTCACTTATACCTAGTATTAACTGCTTCACATGGGAAAAGAAGAAAGCACGCCCTCCACTGCTGTACTGAAGTGGAGGTTCCAGTGTGGAGGAGAAAGGGGATAGATTAGAACACTGGCCTGTGACTCTGGAGATCTGGATTCACCTCCAGACTTACTACAGGGCCGTGGGCAAATCACAGTCTCTCTATTCCCCAATCTGTACCCTGGGGAAAAGAAGCCTCATTATCACAGCAGGCATGTAGAACACCTGGACCAAACGAGGCCCTAATCTCAACCAGGAATTGTAAATCTGTTATTATTAAAATAGCCAAAGTCAAGCAAAAAGTCCATCCTTTCTCAATTGATACTCGTAGTGTATGTTGCAGCTTGTAGTGACCTCTGAATTCGTGAGTTTATGACCAGAGGCCTTGACCCAGATCAGGAGGCCCATTGTGCTACGGGTTGTACATGTACGATAAGCGATGTTCTGTCCCAAAGAGTTTGCAATCTACATAAAGAAAGGAATAGCATCCCATTTTGCAGAGGGGAAACTGAGGCACAAAGATGGAGTCATTGGCCAATGGTTGTTGGCAGAGGCAGGAACTGAAAACAGACCTCCTACCGCCCAAATCAATGTCTTAACCACCAGACCATCCTGGGCACGTCTATATTGCAATTGAAAACCTGCAGCTGATTCGGGCTCACAAGGCTCAGACCGCGGGGCTGTTTAACTGCCATGTAAAGATGCTACAGTCCAAGCTCTGGGACCCTCCCACTTCACAGGATCCCAGAGCCTTGGCGCCAGCCCCCGTGTCTCCACCACCATGAAACAGCTCCGCCGGGAGTCCGCAGCCTGAGCCAAGTGCAAATTTTTAATTGCAGTGTAGATCTACTTTCTGTCTCTCCGAAGTAGCTCACCAAACTCTGAGTAAGCAGGGTGCTTTCCTTCCCAGAAGTGCCGGACATGGATTGCTCCGTCCCAGAAATACCGGACATGGATTGCTCCGTCCACAAGTGCTGGATGGATGTCTGAGGTTGGCCTCCTCCTGATCATCAGGTTTTCTCCAGGCTCCATCTGACCACAGGACTTCAATTGTCTCAGCACATCTCTATATAGAGCCCATGGGACAAAGATCAGAGACCACCATATGGACGTCCTGACATTCTCTAGATAGCAGCCTATTACCCACTATAAAGTGAGCAGCAGGACTCCAGGAAAGAGGCTTCTTTTGCCTATTTTCTCCCCACCCCCTCCAAACATGACGAATACAGTAGAAGTGCGAGTGGTGCCAGCTAACTGTTGCAGCTGAGCTCTTACAGAGCAGCCTGTAGACCGCAGGCATCCAGGTAAAGTTGGAGGCAAAGTGATGAGTCATTACTACCCAGGCCTCCAGTGCACAGAGGAGAAGGGTATGAAATATAGCAGCCAGCACTAGGTGGGGCCATCCAAAATATAAGTGATTAGTGCTGAAAAATGCTGATGTTTTCCTGCATTGTGGGGTCCCTCCCTGCAGGAAATAATGTATTGTAACAGAGTTCCTTGGTTTCCTGCAAAATCCCACTGCACAAGGCAGCACTTGCCTCAGTCCTCCACGCAACGACACAATAGCTTTTTATTTCATCGGTGGGGAGTGGTACCAGTGTGTTGACAGTGGGAACCTGCACGACCACACCCCTTTCCAAAACAGCGCTACTGTGGAAACGCTCAGCAGATGTTTCAATGGACCTGGCAGATGGATTAATTTTTTAAAACTTTTCTTTAAGGTTAGAAGGGCCTCAATGCACAAAAGCAGTTGTGTGCCTCGTCACATCAACTCACAGAGCAGGAGCTTGGTGCCTAAGTTCTAGGGCAGGGGTGGGCAAACCTTTTGGCCCAAGGGCCCCATCAGGGTTGAAAAATTGTATGGAGGGCCGGGTAGGGAAGGCGGTGCCACTCCAAACTGCCTGACTACACCCCCTATCTGACCCCCACCCACTTCCTGCCCTCTGACTGCCCCCCTCAGAGCTCCCAACCTTTCCCTGCTCTGTGTCCCCATGACTGCCCCCTCCCGAGACCCCCCCCCGCTCTAACTTCCCCCCAGGACTCCTCCCCCTTCCCTCTGACGGCCCCGATCCCTATCCACACACCCCTCCCTGACAGACCCCTGGGACTCCCATACCTATCTAACCTCCCCCATTCCCTGTCCCTGACCGCCCCTCTCCCAAACCTCCACCCCATCTAACTTCCCTCTGCTCCCTGTCCCCTGAGTTCCCCCCAGGACTCCCTGCTTGTTATCCAACCCCCTTGCTCCCCGCCCCCTTACCGTGCCGCTCAGAGCAGCAGGAGCTCAGGCCCCGCTGGAGCCAGCCCTGCCGCTGCCACGCTGCCTAGGATCAGTGGGCCAGAGTACTGCCCATGCGGCAGCGTGGCTCCGGGGGAGGGGGGAAAGTGGGGAACGGGGTGGGGGGATGGGCCGGATGTGGTCCGCGGGCTGTAGTTTGCCCACCCCATTCTAGGTTGACCCGACAGCAAATGTCGGGATGGGGGTGGGGAGTAATAGCAGCCTATATAAGTAAAAGACCCCCAAATCAGGACTGCCCCTAGAAAATCGGGACATCTGGTCACCCTACTAAGTTCCTATCCAATGCATGGAAAGAGATAGGTGCCTTTAGACTGCAATCCACAAAAGCCAGCATGCTAGGCCAGGAACTGCCTACGCTAGCCAATGGGAGACGCGAAGGACAGGGGTTGGTGCTAAGCTCTGCCCCTAAGACCAGGCTGTAAGGAAACATCCTCTCTCTGCTTGGGATTCTCAGCTGTGAATCCTCTAGATAAAGTCACTCATGTGTAAAGAGCCATTTGGTCCAGAGAAAGAATGCACACAAGCTTGAGAATGACTCTGTATCCTCATGATAACAGTTAGGGCCAAGGGCCAGAACTGGGGCAAACCTGAGGCTAAGAGTAGCCAAGGAGTTTGTAGTCAGGTCCCTGGCCAGAATCGATTCAGAGTCCAAGTCAGGTTTCAGGGTACAAATCATGAGGCAAACTCCAGATCAAGTCGAGGTCAAAGCCAGAAATTCAGGAGCAGACCCACTCGTGGCATGTCAAGAAGGTCCACATTGTTACCGGGACACCTCCTGGAGTGTCCATTGGGCTTATATCGGGCAGGGAGTCAATAGAAGCCATGAAGCTGCTGTCTGTCAGACGCTTGAGGTGGAACTTCTGATGTATGTCCACAAGGGGTCATGAGAAGTGGAGCCCAAACTCATGACAGTAACCTAGTCATTCTACAAGCCTGGGTCCTAGACCCACCGGGCCTTCCAATAACTGTATCAGGGAACCCAGCTAGGATTGCAGAGGGGACTGTCCGACTAACCATGTTAAGGAATCTACATTACAATCCTTGCCTGCAGGACTGAACCTGGCCTTTAGCATGTTCAATACAAAGAGCCCCTCTCTCCACAGTTCAGGAAAAGCCATGTCCTTCACATAATCCCAACACAGCTGCACGTTTTATCTTGTGATCATTGTTAACGGTCTCTAGCAGGGCTGAACTTGTTAGAAACTGGCGGAGGGGGGGAGAAGGAGGTGTCTTTGGACTCTGGCCACCCATCTGCACATGCAGTGGATGCTTTGCACACAGATGGACCATCTCACATCTTGTTCCCTGGCAGTGGATTCTAGCACTCTCTGAGTAGATTTACCAGTGCAGTGCCGGCCAGAGTACATAACGCAGGCTTTAACAATACTAATTTAATTAACAACTTGGTATGGACAGGGACAAATTGCATTGTAGGTTATCTATTAATGACAGTATATTAAATTAATTGTGGGGCCAAGTCAAAGCCAGGGGGAATCTGTGCATTAACTTACGTGGTCTTTGGATTGGATCCTAGTGACCTTACTGGCAATTAATGGAATAGCCTATGGCCCTTTGCTGATCTTCTGTGCTGCCCCCTATACTTGGAAGTCTCCCTCTGTCTATGTGCCAAGCCGCCTCATTTTTCTCCTCCAAAGCCTTCCTAAAAAGACAATGCTTATGTGAAGCCTTTTAAGCAGGACCTAAATTCGAACACCAGCTCCAACTCCTGTCGAAACGCCATCTGTCTGCTATTTGTGTCTGATTTGTTTCCTCTGTCTGTCTCTGAACTCCGTTAAAAGGGACAGTGCTTTGTTCATCTGTAAAGCACTGAGGATAGCACCAGTGCACAATAAGGGGCAGAGTCTACTATTCAGCAGACCCCTTATGCCGCTCGCTTCAGTGGGACTAATCACAAAGCAAGGTGCTATTCAGCACGAATAAGGGTATCTGAATCTGGCCCTAAGTGATTAATCAAAATAAGGCCAGGCCTACACAAAATCTTTTTAAATAATTTTCCATTTGGGTAATGTAAACTGTATTAATGATTGTGGAGGCCCTTGAAAGATTCAGGTCTTCATTAAGTTCACAGAAGTTTGGATGCTTATTCAGACATCTGGTTGACTGACATATTTGAAATTTTGTCATTTTGATGAAATTTCAAATCCAAAACAAAACAAAAAATTCAGGAAAAATTAGGTTTTCATTTTTTCAAAAACCCTATTCTCAGTTGCTCCTGACTCAAAAAATATTCCTTTTCCATCCCATTCCATCTTCCTATCAGCTTCAAAATCTGAAATTTCAAAGTTTCAAATGTTTAAAAAATGGGAAAACATTCATGGTTTTTAAAAAAGTTTTCCTCCTTTCTGATCAACTGTAACCCTAACATCATCTCTCCTCTCTGAAGTGCTGGGTCTATAAAGGTAGGTCTATCAGACGTGCTATAAGAAAAGCCTATCTTTTGGTGTTGAGCCCCAACCAAGGTCATAGAATCCAGGGGAACATGAAAAATATTACAAACTGAACAGAGCCTTCCAGGACCTGAAAGAGTCTCTTGGACTTCTGGATGATGATTCACACTGGCTCTTGCTTTGCTTGAACTGGAGATGAGCTGAATGACTAATGCCTGGAGAGATTGTGGAGAATATATGGGCCAGGGGAGTCATCACAGAGATTGTTATGTCCCTTGGCATTAATGACATGGGCTGGTTTCTACAGCTCATAGACTCAGAGCTCAGTAGATGGAGTCTTTCGTTTTGGTGGGAAAGTTGTGCATGAGGCTAAAAGATGACTGTCCTTCGCACCCCTGGGGTTCCACTGCAGACTGAGGGCAGAATTTGGCCTGCAATATGTAACAAGCACTACAGCACCTTAACTGAGTCTCTTTGGTGCTTACTTTTCAGTGCTGGTTAAAGGTGCTGGGGTCTAGTCCTTTCTTAGCTGTACTTCTCCTGTGGCACAGGATGGGCGGTGCTAGTGCAAGCTTCCCCCTCCTTTCCTCTGCCAACACACCGCTGCTAGCTGAGAGCATGGCTCATTTTCCATGCTCATTCAAACGTTGTCCTCTCTGCTGAGACTACCACCCAGGGCGCTGACTGGGGAGGTGGTTTTCTTACATGGAAACTAGGCCACAGAAGCATTGGACATAGGTCACCAAACAGCTATCACATGGTAAAGATTTAGCGTCATTTCTGACCTGGGTTGAATTCAAAATTGCAAACAAAGCCTTGCTTGATATTTTCTTACTTTTTTCTTGGCAATTTCCCACCACATGTTCCTTTCAGTGCAGAAACGTGGCCTTGAGTTTGGTCCTAGAAGTTCCAATTGCATATTTTTCTTATCTTTGCTAGGTCTGGCATGCTAAGCTTGAATTTGCAGCTTGTGCCTGGCGGAGGGAAGGCAGGACAGATTTATTCCTTCATATTATTTAAATATAAAGAACATCTTGGGGTCCCATAGCGAGCACTACAAATGGCATAATAATAAAACAGACATGAGCGTCTAACCTTTCCACAAACAACGTTGCTGAAGGAGGCTTCGATGACTGAAAGAATCTATAGCTCCTGCCTTCCTGTGATTGAAATGTTGAGACGCCCTGCTTCCTTGAGTAAACAGGAGATAGGCTTTACAAAATGAAGCTCATCTGACTTCTGTGAATTCCAGCAGAGCAGCTTGAAGAATAGAACTGTGAATCTTAAGCAAAGAAAACACTGTCTAAACCCAAATATTATTTCTGTGCCATACGGAGTACAATACTTAAGAGTCAAGAGCTCTTCTTAAAAAAAGGAGAAATTAGGGTTATTGAACTTTTCCCAAGGTGACATGCAGTAATGTATGGTTTTCTTTTCTGGATTTATTTGAAATCAAACATTTTCCAGAAAGCATAAGATAGCTGATCTATGGCTAAGGCTGATTCAGATGATCTGATTTCAATTCCTGGCCCTGCCACAGACGTCCTGAGTGAGGCACATAAATTGTGCAGTGCCTCAGTTTCTCTATCTGTAAAATGGGGATAGTAATCCTCCTTTTCTCCCCCGCCCCGCCTTTGTCTGTCTTATCTATTTGGATTGTAAACTCTTTGGAACAGGGACTGTCTCTTACTATGTGCATGTACAACACCTAGTTGAACGGGGCCCCAATCTTGGCTGGAACTTCTAAGAACTATAGTAATCCTATAATAATAATGACTTCTGAACAATAGCAAGAATTATTTCCAGTATGGGCTGGTTCTGAAGTGTTTAAATAAACTTTCTCCTTCTTTGCAAAGATTCATTTCCTCCTTTTCTTTTTTCAGTGATAGGCTATACCTGGTGACCCCCATACTGCAAGTGTTTGGGGGATGAGATAGTCTTGGTGTCCTCTGGCACGCGGCAGGCAGTGAGCAAGGTGAGAATTCTCCCAAGAGAAGTTTTATCTTCCTTGGACAGCACATCAGAGAGAGAACCCGTGCAAAGGGTGCGGTTTGCTTCTCCAGCTCTTGAAGTCTTCAAAAACAAGACGAGTTTTGTCTGGAATATGTGCTTTAGTCAAACAATTACTGGGCTCAATACAAGAGTTACTAGATGCATGGGCGGTGGGTGAAGCTTCTCTTGAAAGAGGCTAGCTCCCTGTCCCACCTCTTCCTCTTGAAACTCTACCCACACTCCACCTCCACTCTGCCGCAGGCCCCACTTCTTCCCTGCTCCAGTACTTAGGGTTAGATTATTATTTATTCATATCATTGTAGCACTGAGGAGCCCCAGTCATGGACCCCACACCGCATTGTGCTAGGCCCTCTACAGACAAAGAACAAAAGATCTTTATTGCTGCTTCATGAACTTGTATGGCAATAACATCTGGGCACTTGGAAGAGAATAGCAACATCTCCATCGTGATCCTGCAGTGAGCTCTGCGTGGGTAGAATTCTGTGTCTCGTGTGGAGTTCCACTGAAGTCAATGGGACTCTGCCCAGACACAGGGGTCTGCAATGAATTCATTTCTGAACAAGGCAGTCAGTATCTATTGCTATGACTGTCCCAGCTATGATCTGTTCTGTAATGCAAATGTGAATCAAAGACTCCCTACTGATACACGTAGACCATACCAAAATCAAAGGATTCCCTCTGCATTTCATCTACATCTCATTGATATGCTGTCCTTTCAATCCAGCCCCATACCGTTGTCATTCTCCAATACGGCATAGGCCTCTGTAATAATTTTGAAATTAAAATGGCACTATGAAACACAGTCATTATTTAAAGATGAATGGCTATCGGCCCTTGCAAAAGGTTTTCTTACAGTCTATCTGACTGCATTGTTGTCTTCTCTCCCTCCCACCTCTTCCATTAAACCTCCTTCGGCATTGTTTATAAGGAAAAGGAGAGGCCACAACATATTTGCTGTTGCCATGAACTAAGCCCCCACCAAATGGTATAGGAGACACACACAAATTCCCTTGACAGAAAAGTTTGGATGATCCTTATCTCTTCACTCATACTGTGCAACCTCTCTCTTTTCTGAGGCGTCTGCTATTTTTGGAACCTTCCCTTGGCTTCCCACATCACTCCCACCAGCTGGAAAACTGAGGGGTGTCCCGAACTTCCTCCAGACCTCACGTAACAGTCCATGGAAGACAGCTGAAGAGGGGGCTCCTCACTGTAGATGACATCCATTTGCTTCTCTGCTCCCTAAATAGGAAAAGCTAACCAAATGAATCTTCTGTGTCAGATACTGGGAAGCTCAGACAGTCATGCTCTGGATGTGCAGGTATGGCGAGGAGACTTTTTTAAGGAAAAAGATGGCGCAGCTATTAGAATTTTTTCTTAGGAGTCCGGAGACCTGAATTTAATTCCCTTATCTGTCAAAAACTTCCTCTGTGCTTCAGTTCCCCATCTGTAAAATGGGGATATAACAGCAGTCTCTAGCCTCCTGGAGGCTTTGTGAAGACCAGCCCCTTAAAGATTGGCTGGTGCTCAAAAGCTATGGTAACGAGGGCCAAAAAGTACCTAAGGTGGACAGAAACTCCAGCCCAAATTTGTACGCTTTGTGAGACTTTGTTTCCTTTAGTGGCTGGAGCTTGCAAAGAGATTTTAGGAGTCTGCTAGCTTTGTCCACCTAAAAGCGCTGATCCATAGTTCAAGCAACAGCATGGCATGTACCTCTACATACAGAGGTCTTGGGTTCACGCCTTGTAGATAATCTGACCCATGTATGCTTCTGGGGTGGGACGATGGCTTGGTCACGTAATCTCCCAAATGACTACAGCAAATTGGGTTTGTGTACACATCCCTAAATGCACATGGAGTACGGTGGGATTTATGTCTAAATCAAGAATGCACAAGGGGCAGCACTTTGGCTTGAATTCTTAAATTTGGTGTATTCAAAGGAACCCTTGTGTGCATTCACAGTAACGACCATGTGTCAGATTCGCTGTGGATTTTGCTTCTGTCAGCAGAGCCGGATTAAGACCTTTAGAGGCCCTAAGCACTGAAAAGATTATGATGCCCCTCCCCCCCATGTAATTCAAAATAAAAACAATACTATACCGTAAAATCAAATTTTATTTTTTGAAATGACACAAAACTTGAAATTAAAATAGCTTCTTTCTAGATTTTCTGACTGCAAAATTCTGGATAAGTTCATCGAAGCTGACGTGACAACCTAACCCCTAACCCTAACCCTAGTGGTGTTTTCTTTCCATTTTATCCACCTGTGGTTGACTTTCCCACAGGAAGACCTAAAGTCATAGATGATGGATAACATCAAGTGGCTCTTAAGTAGATGAACAGATTCTTCCAGGTAGCACAGCTTAAAAACAATGTGCTGGAATGGCTGTCAGGAGGTTCTCTTCTGCACTATACGGGTAATGAAGAAATTAGACTTTGAAGAAGAGTTTGTGTGGCTCCCAGGTACAATATGACCAGGTCAAGGCCTTGCCCTCTCCAGCCATTCCCCATCGGTGAGGTTCTATTTCAGCAGGTAGCTGGGGATATTCTGGGTCCTTTCCCTCAGGAGCCAGCCAGAGGAAAGCTGTACATACTGACTTGCTTGGCCATAAGGCCAGGGCCGGCACTGCCTCTGGCCACAAGTTTACTAATGATGCGTTCAGCTATTGAGGGCCTAATCCTCCCAGACTAAAGGTAACATTTCCATGGTGAGAGGTTCTGTACCTCCGCCACTCAGGCAATGCAGGTCCCCCTCCCGCTCTCAGAGCCATAGCTGAGTCTCCTGTGTATATATTTGTTATAACATTGCATTGTCCGGGAAGCATCACTTTATATTCCAGGTGCTACATTCTACATGTACATTATACATAAGATCCTATTTCCTTTTGTAAAGATGTAATCACCTGATGTAAAATTTAGCAAAATCCTTAAAACAGTTCAAGCACATGACGTGAGGAAAATATACACACTGGAAATGTGTTGCAGTTATGGAAGTATTTCCTGGGCCTATCTCCTTCAGTCCTGTAGCTCAGGATATAAGATACTCTACACCGGTATTAAACTGTAGAAAGTCTCCACAATGTGAAAAGGTGAAGTGGTCTAAGACATATTTGCTTTTCAGATGACATGTCCTTCAACTTTGCTCAGTTTTGCTGTGTAAAAGAATGAAAGCCGGCACCTCCTAGAGTAGAAAACCTCCCAAACATTTTAAAAATGAATCAACCACTATATTAAGTCACATGTGCTGTCCTACCCTCTGTTTATATACCAAACCAGAATACAAGCAGAAGCACTAAGCGTGTCCTGCAAGGTACTGAGCACCCTGATCTCCCACTGAACTAGCGGGTACTCAGCACTTCTCAGAACTGGGCCCAAAGACTGAACAAAGAGAAATTTTCAAAGACAGAGAAAACACAGTGACTGTAACATGCTGCATCTTAAGGACAAGATGTCAGCTGCATCAGGCAGCGAGAAAATCTGCTTTTCAAAGTGTAGTATTTAGAAAACAGTCTTTAATTTACATTGCTAGATGTAGAAAGAAGAGTTAGACATACCAGTCAAGATTCTGCCACCCCTACTCACACAGAGTAATACCTCACTCTACTAACACTGATTTCAATGGAGCTGGCTTGTGGGGTATTGTACTAATTGCCATAAGTGTAGCAGAATCAGGCCCAACATGAGAACAACGGGCCAGATCCTCCATTCAGGGAATGCAGCACGGCACCATTGGCTGGCCCAGTATCATTAGAAGAAAAGAGAGAACCCAGAGTAGAAGTCAGTGACAGTGACTGGGGTAAGAGGACCAGGGCCAGAGCCAGAGCCTGAGAATAACACTGAGAGAGAGATCAGCACTCCGAGATCATCCAGTGCCCTGAGCTAATGAGAGAGTGCCTGACTCCGCCAACCCTGATTACAGAATGGGCCCCACCTGAGAGAAATTAGGGGATTGCCGGTTTAATGCCTGAGTGGGTCCAGCTAAGGAAGAGCCAAGAGAATGCAGGGAGTCAAAAGGTGCCTGCAGGGGTTTGAGGGAGCATCCAGAGAACAGACTGGGAGACCTAGAAGGAAAGTCAAGAGGTAAGGAAGGAACTAGCACAATGTGGGTGGAGGGTTTGACTTAACTGTGCAGTACTGGGCCCTGGGCTGTAACCCAGAATTGAGGCTGGGACTGGATTCCCTTCTCAGCCCCAAGGAAGGGGTGTACAGGGGTAGCTGAGCCCAGCAAGGGGGCTGCAGGCCTGTGGGGAGAGCAGAAGCTTTTTATTTCTGTTCAGATAGTTCTGAACTTTAGTTTGGATAACTGACCCGGGAAGGAATGGGCTAAAGACTGTTCTCTGGCTGGAGGGATGAGTTGTCTGAAAGAAATCACCACAGCCCTGGACTGACAAGGGCTGCTAGCCCACAAGGACAGTGGGATGCCCTGAGGAAGTGCAGTGTGGTGAGTAAACCCTGTTGCAATGCTTTTACTTACATTACTGCAGCATGTCTGAAAACAACTGTATTTTTGTAGTGTTTTTTTTTCTTGTCCACTCTCTATTGCCACAGGTGATGGCACTTCTGGTAAACAGTAACTGACTGTCCATGGCCACTTCTATATTGTGTGAGTACATGAGCTGCCAGACCCTTAATCCCCTCTGCAGTTCTTTCAGCAGCAAGTTAACATGGAGTGATTTTTACTTTGTCCATGTTGGCTACAAGGTTAAGGAGGTGGGGGGAATCACTCCAGGTTGCCCTTGCTTTTTTGAAATCTTTACTTCCCTATTCCACAAGTCCTTTGGAAGAAATTTTCATGTAAAATTAAATCAAAGATCATTTTTTGGATAGGATAAGTATTGCTGGTAAGTCATAAATAATTGTGCTGCTAAGATTTGAATTCACTTAGCTCCTGGCCTAGCCCGAATTTGGTTGTGGTTTTTTATATTCTATGTAGAGTGTGCTGCCTTGGAACAAGAAATCAACTGCAAACTAGAAAAAACACATTCCATCCATTAATGGATGGTTCACCTCTCCTTTTATTTTCACTGAGCAGTACTTGCATTCCATGAGTCATTTCTTTTTTTCTTTCTTTTTTTTTTTTTTAAATGAAAACTAAGATTCTCGCATGATCCCATGACCTCAAGAACTAGGCCATTTAAAAAAAAAAAAAAACTCACCACCAAATATTGATTTGCAATAAAATCAGAAAGTTGGCAACACTTCTCCCTACAATCTAATTACTTAACAGAACAAGTGCTTCCCCAGAGCTTACATTCCCTCATGGGCACGCTGGTCTAGACTACATACTGCAGAAGCTGCTGCGTATTTGTGCTGCGGTTGAAATGAGCATCCGACTCATACTGGCTTAAATCCGAGAGTGAGCAACGTTGCCCAGTGAATCACGAGTAGGGATTTGTGCTATTATAATGAGTGTAAAAGCATACAGTCAGCATGTAACTACGGAAAAAGTCATTTAACTATAGAAGGAAATGCAAAACAAGAAACACAGAGATAAGAAATCCACCCAGTTAGACCTCTCCAGGGCTTTGCTCCACCCTCTTCCATCCCTCTATCCAAGCAGCCCTCCACCCCATCATCTTTGAGGCCTTGTCCTCTCAAGGTCACACTGCTGTGTCTGTGGCAGGAGATTTTCTTAGTACAGAAATATTTGTCTTGCATTAATGCAAACCCAGTAATTTAGATGCCAGAACCTCTGGTGGTATTAATCAGTGCAGCTCCATTGAAGACAACAGAATCAGTCATAGAAATGTAGGTCTGGAAGGGACCTGAAGCAGTCAAGTCCCACTGCTGCGCTATGGCAGGACCAAGTAAACCTAGGCCATCCTTGATGAACCTTGTTTATAAAAACCTCCAATGATGGGGATTCCACAACCTTCCTTGGAAGCCTATTCTGGAACTTAACTACCCTTAGAATTAGCAAGGTTCTCCTAATATCTAGCCTAAATCTCCCTTGCTGCTGATTAAGCCCACCACTTCTTGTCCTACTTTCATTGAGCATGGGGAGCAACTGATCAACGTCCTCTTTATAACAGCTCTGAAGATATTTGAAGACTTTTCAGCTCCCCACTCAATCTTCTTTCCTCAAGACTAAACATGCCCAGGTGTGTGGGGTTTTTTGTTTGTTTGTTTGTTTTTTGTTAAACCTTTCCTCATAGGTCAGATTTTCTAAACCTTTTAGCATTTTTGTTGCTCTTCTCTGAATGCTCGCCAATTTGGCCAGAGAGTGACCCCGAGTAATCTATTTTCACTATCCAAATTGAATGCCAATGCCAAGGAGTCACCTTCTTCTAACACTGAACAAGAAACTTTGTTGAAACAATATTATTCCTAAAGTTTCTGCTTCACTTCAGAGCTTTGGTCCAGAATCTTCAACAAACTCCCTCCTGTCCAGTTTCTTGCTACAGATTTAAAGAAACAGTGCATATATCCTCATGCAGAGTGAAATGAAAAAACGAAAGATATAGCACAAGTGGTGATGATCTTACATTTATTTAATGAAGCCCTTAACAAACCAAATTTGCCAACTATGCATAGTTAGACACAGCTGGGATAAAACATAGCAGGCAAGCAATTCCGGATCAGAGTGAAGACCATCATAATTGGCTGAAACCTCAGGAGAAATGTAGGTGGAGAGAACATGACAAATAACTGGGAAGTTTGTCAATCCCTAATGTTGCAAGAAGTTTCAAAGAGGTTTTCATTATCAGAATTGTCTGGGTTGTCCATCTAATGTGAAAGACGGAACCTTCTAACACCCCCATGCTGCTCTTCAATGCCACAATGAGGCCTGGAGACACCACATTCAGAATGGGTTGTTTGTGTTGGTTGGTTGGTTTTGTTGGAAAACTGCCTGATTTTTAGCAAGTTGAGGAAATGTGTTAAAATTTCTTTGGAAATTTGTAATGAAAAATGTGGTTTGCTACTGAAAGGACTAGGAACATTTTGTGACTCTGATTTTCTAATTTCCTGTTAAGTTGGTTGTGTACTTAATATGGCTGCTCAGAGCCATGCTACACCAAACTTTGTAAGCACCAGGTATACCACAGCTCAGACGTAAATGTTGCCGGATGCCATGTCCTATAGCAGCAGTTCTCAAACTATTGAGAACTGCGACCCCTTTTTTGCTTTCTGCCTCGGCGCAGCAGACCCTTGTATGTCCACCAAAAAGCTGCCAAATTAATTAGTTCCGCATTCCGCAGCTATTTTTGGCAGACATGCCGAGCGCTCCTGAAATAGCTCGGCATGTCCGCCAAAAAGCTGCCGAATGCGGAAGTGATCAAGTCGGCAGCTTTTCGGCGGTGCAAGGAGCTCGCAACCCCTCGGGAGGCGGCTGGTGACGAGGGGTCGCAACCCCCGGTTTGAGAAACTCCGTCCTATAGGCCAGGGGTCTCCAAACTTTTCAGCCCGAGGGCCGCATTAGCTATCAAATAGCAGTTCGGGGGCCGACAACACACTCGAGGTCCAAATAAAAAAGAATCAAAACATGGATGTTGTTTTTTATTATTTATTTAATATTATTTTATTCAGTTATTATTTAATAACACATTGATACACTACACATGAACACTACACATGAACACCTGTTCACAACACATGAACACTACACATGAACACCTGTTCACTACACATGAACACTACACATGAACACCTGTTCACTACACATGAACACTACACATCAACCCCCCAACTGACCCACCCAGCCAGGTCTCTCCCCCCAAAACCTCCTTTCCTCCAACCCCCCCCCCCCAAATGACCCACCCAGCCAGGTCTCTCACCCCAAAACATCCTTCCCTCCCACCCACCCCCCAACTGACCCACCCAGCCCGGTCTCTCACCCCAAAACCTCCTTTCCTCCAACCCCCCCCCCCAAATGACCCACCCAGCCAGGTCTCTCACCCCAAAACCTCCTTCCCTCCCACCCACCCCCCAACTGACCCACCCAGCCCGGTCTCTTCCCCCCCCCCCCCCCAACTGACCCGCTCAACCCGGTCTCTCCCCACAGACCGGTTCGCCGCCTGGCAGTGGGTGGCTCCTTGTTTCGCCCCCTGTAACTGCGTGGCGGTGCGGCGCGTCCCGGCCCCAGCTCTGAGCCGTCCCTGGCTGGCGCCGGCGGCGGCAGCCGAGCACGCGGCGGGTCCCGGCCCCGGGGCGGCAGCCGAGCACGCGGCGGGTCCCGGCCCCGGGGCGGCAGCCGAGCACGCGGCGGGTCCCGGCCCCGGGACGGCAGCCGAGCACGCGGCGGGTCCCGGCCCCGGGGCGGCAGCCGAGCACGCGGCGGGTCCCGGCCCCGGGGCGGCAGCCGAGCACGCGGCGGGTCCCGGCCCCGGGGCGGCAGCCGAGCACGCGGCGGGTCCCGGCCCCGGGGCGGCAGCCGAGCACGCGGCGCGTCCCGGCCCCGCGGCTGGCGGCCCGCGCGGCGCTTCCAGGCCCCAGCGCGGAGCCGTCCCAGTGAAAAGCTCAAAAGAGCCAAAAATTCCCTAAATAGCCAAAAAGATCTCCGCGGGCCGGATGAGAGGGCCTCGCGGGCCGCATCCGGCCCGCGGGCCGTAGTTTGGAGACCCCTGCTATAGGCTATTGCCCCTGTGGGTCCCAATCAGCATTCATATGAAAGAGCAAGATTGCAAACAAGTACAGTAGCATATGCAGATAAAACATAACCATTCCTAGCTTGGCCCCTATGGGCAGTCCAATATAGGGGTTAAGGCCCCTCAAACTTAATGCTTATAGTGCCCTCTTCAGTCCACTCCTCTGTTGGAGACCATTGGGTAACTGTGACAGAATAAACCCCTGTATCCAAATCTTATGCACTATTATAATAATCTTTATACAAGGTATGCCTTGTAAGTACGCCATTTGAAAACTCATAATTTGCTGGTCAGTATTGTCCTGGTAAACTATGTGTGGCAACTTTGTATATGAAATTATAAGATTCCCCTACACAGCATTATTAACACATGTTCCAACCCCAGAATTTGGCAGACAAGTCTGTTCTAAACAAAGGAATGTGAGCTCTGCTTCATTTGCATTTAAACAGGAAACAGAGCCATCAAGCAGGAAGGGAAGACAAACAGGTGAAGCAAAACTGCAGGGAACATCCTTCCACACAGACTCTTAGACTCTTAGTTCTCAGCTGGAAATGTTTTTCAAGAGTGGGATTGAAAGTATTAAAAGGAGGGATAGACACCCTAAGGGACCCCTCTCTTTGTCTCTGCCCATTGCATTCACTGCACTTGAAGAGACAAAGAAAGCAGAGGCTGAACTCCGGAGGAGGGAACCTGACCTGAGAGTTTGGTCAGTAATCTGCTGTGATGAGAAACTTTGCATCTGACCCAGTTTAAGTTTGGCTTTAGTGAACATCTTATCTTTATTTTTCTTGTAACCATTTCTGACTTTTATGCCTCGTGACTTGTGCTCACTTAAAATCTCTTCGTAGTTAATAAGCTTGTTTTACTTTTTATACAATCCAGTTTGTTCAAACTGAAGTGTCTGAATAACTATTTGAGATAAGCTGGCATATTATTCCCTTAAAGGAATAACTGATTTAAAATATTTGTACTGTCCAGGACATACTTTTCTGGGGGAATATGTGGGACTAGGAGTGTTTTGGGGTCACCCTGCAGAATAACCAATGCTGGGAGAGCCAGTGTAACCCACTTGTATCTGGCAGGCTGCAGTTACACACAGACACTCAGGGTGTGGCTTGCATGCTGGAAGGCTGTTTGTGAGCGGCCCAGATGGGAGCTACTTCAGCAAGGCATTGTAAGGTGCCCAAGGTTTCAGGGCAGCCCCCCACTGGTCTAGACTGTTCCCTAGTATGTCACAGTAACCTGCAGGCTTCCTGGAGAGGATCATGTGTCCCACTGCATGCATTGTCCCCCGGATGCTATTGCCAGGCTGGAAATGCTGCATCTGCTCGCTGTGCAGTCCCTGATTGTCCATTTACAAGGACAGTGCTTCTTCTCTTGGGTCCAAAAGCTGGCCAGAGCTCACTGACCACTTCCCAGGCCAACCCTCAGGGCTCAGCCTTTCACCACCTCCCGTCCCTAAGACGCATAAGAGCCTGAGTTAGCTACTGGCTCTATATCTTCAGGTCTCTCTCCGCTCAGCCCTCTGGTGGCAGGACCCCTGCTCATTCTCTGCTGCACACATCTGTGTCCCGCTGCAGTGCCTGCCACTCACAGCCTGCTCCACATGTGGCTACTCAGCTTCCCTCCAGCCTGGTTCCCTGCTCTATTCCCAGCCTTCCATGCAGTCCCTCCACTAACTCCTGCTTGCCATGTGGCTCTGCAGCCCTCCTCTCCACCCATGCCTTCCCCAAGGAAGATGGGCCATGTCTGGGATCAGGCCCTTTCCAGATGTTTGTCTCCTCCCCTATTGGCTTGGAGAGAGGCCTGGATCTGCTCCCCCACATTGGAGGGCCTGAGGTCAAAGGGGAAGGTTGACAATGGGAATAGTAGTTAATTTTCTGCTTAGTAGATTCCAGACGGCCGGTTGTTCACCAGCCAGAGCCCCTGCACTGCAGTCCCTGATCCAGCAAAGCACTTACGCACATGCATAATGTTAAGCACGAGTCATCCCAATGAAATCAATAGGACAACTCACATTCTTAAAGTTATGCATGTGCTTAAGTACTTTGCTGGATTGGGACCCAAGTCCCCAGTGGATCCCAAGGGCCCCGCCAGCTCCTCCCGAGGGGAACCATAACAGCGCAAGGGCCTCTAGTGGGAAAAGAGAATCTTCAGCAGGAGATTTCACAGCCGGGGGGGTGGGGGGGAGGTGCAGATTCATAATAAAGAGCTAGAAACCAAAGATGGGGTGCAAACAAAGACGGATGCAGCCAATGGGAGTCTTTGCATGGATAAAGCCCTTATTTTCCCTTTGTAAATGAGCACTGATATTTTGGGTGTGCTGTTCTCCCCACCTCCAGCTGAATCTTGCAGCTGTCCTGACATGCTTAAGGGATGAAAACACCACAGGACACTTTTTGTTCCCTTAAGTATGACTTCCAATTGAACTCTGTGCCTTATAAAACAATGCTGTCATAAGAAGGGGTCATCTAACATGGACCGTACTTACCTTTGGCTTCGTCTTGACTTTCTGTTTATGTATGATTGTATTATGAAGCCTACATTGAATAATGTTTGCTCCAGATAACTCCCTTGTTTATGTTGGATTCAGCCCGCTTTGATGACACAGGAAATAAAGATTAAGCGAATGCTTACCAGCTGGACTGTGACAGGTCTCTCATTTCTTCAGGGGCAATCCCGGTATACCTCAGACTACATCCAGCCTAGGAAACACAGAATGGCGTGATAAGAGTTCAAATAAAAGCCAGAGGGCTCAGGAGGAAGGCTGCCACTCCATATCTAGCTTGGCCCCTAGTTGAAAGCTCTTGGAAAACATTCTGACCTTGGGGGAAACCTGACAGAGACATCCTTGTTGTGGGTTTGCAAAGAAGGGGAAAAAACGTTTCTGGTTTTGCCTCCACATTTTTTTCAATAAAATACTAAACCCATAATTCCTAGTGGAAGTGACCAAAGAGAAGCTGTATCTTTGGGCAGACAGCTGAGGGCTTGTCTACACTTACCGGGGGCAGGCGGTGATCGATGCATTGGCTGTCAGAAGACCTGCTAAATTGACTGCCAATGCTCTCTCGTCGACTCCTGTACTCCACCAGAAAAAGAAAAGTAAGGGGAGTCAACGGGAGAGCATCTCCTGTTCACATTGCACAGTGTGGATCCCCACAGTAAGTAGATCTAAGCTAGGTCTACTTGAGTTATGCTATTAACGTAGCTCAAATTGCATAGTTTAGATTGGCTTTCCACTATAGTGCAGACAAGGCCTGAGCAGGGGTGGTGTATAAGATCTACCACCCCAGGAGTGCCCTGGAAAGCAGATGCCCTTCTGAGTCACTGGACAACCCCCTTCCCCTCCACAGGTGCCTGAGGGAATCTCCACATCTGGGTTCCTACTACTCTAACTTTACTGCCACAAATAGCAGAGCCACAGACTTGCTGGCCAAATTGCTTAGATAGGGAACAAGTAAGCACCAGACTCAGTATACTTGACAGCTCTTTGACACGTCATCCTTTCTAATCAATTTCAGGTTCAAGCCCTTAATAAATAGATGTTTAAATTACAGCCCTGACTTCCAGATACCAGGACTGTGTCCTGGAAGTTTTACAATTAACTTCAACAGAAGCAGAGACAGGTCAACATTGAGTACTTTTGAAAATCCAACTGGAGTTGCTTATTGCATCACAAGGGATAAAATATGCTGAAATAGAGTGACAAATGTTACCTGTGGCTACAGATGCACATTTAACATTGAGCTCAAGAGGACTGCTTGAGTTCTGACATTTGCTGGGGGACAGTCCTCTGTCTTCTAAACACATATCCGTCTTTACAAAGATTTGGTTTCACAGCCCACAAATTTACAAACTTTCGTTCAGGATGGTTCTGCTATTTTTCAGGCCAGTTGATCCTTCCCTAATATAATAGGTCTGCAATGACCGCAGCATTTTCTGCCTTATACCAGACTATTTTCTGCCATATGTTAGCAGTAACATTTTTCTCTTCACTTGCCCTAAATGACAGGTTAATAGATACCACTGACAGCATTACCACTTTCACTACTCAGCAGAGCAAGGAAACAGCTGAAATAAATCTGACTGTATTGGAGTGTTTACAGATGGAATTTCTCTGCTGGCAGATCAAGCTTCAAACTGATTGCTCTTCCTTATAGGATGCTCTTCCCCCAAATATGCAATCCCTGGGATTTGACCCTGAGAGGTGCTGATCGTTCTCAGCTCATGAAGTCTATGAAGTAAAGGGTGATCAGCATGTCACAGAATAGCTCAGCACCAGAATCCATATGCATACATTTTCTGAGAAACGTGTATACCATTAATAGTTTTGGGGGTCTTTTGCCAATAAGTTTTGATAGCGAATTTCAGTCTCTTTGATTAATAGCAATCCTGGCTGATCAGACCACAGTTTACAGCTTTAAACTAAAGGAAACTATAGAACAGAACATCTTAATTTTCATCCAGTGGTGTACAGTATTTAGATGTCCTGACCTTGTACCACACTGCCTCTGAGCCTGGTAGAGTAGAGACTGCTCTAACTGGTCTTTTCACACCTGGTCAGATCTATACTACAACTTAGAATACAGCCCTGTGAGCTAATGCAAAAAAGTGGTCTTCTAAGTGGGATGCACGCACATTCCAATAGAACTAGTAAAGAAACAGGAGGGACACTTAGAAATGTCCTATTTTTTGGTTAAATCAAAATTACACATTTCAAAGAGAAATTTTGTCACTCAAAATTTGTCATTCAAATTTCAATGTTTTTCACCAGTGATAGAGCCCATTGAAACACTGAAGAGTGTTTGCCATTGATTACTATGTATGAGGTGCAATAGGAGAGCAAGGGGTTGTTTGAGGGCATAGCAAGGATAGAGATAAACAGCTGTCCCCCCCCCCAATTTGTTCTCCACAGATTTGTAAACTATGGTATATGCCTCTTGCTCCGGTTGGGTACTGGAGTCGACGGGAGAGCACTCGGCAGTCGATCTATCGCATCTAGACTAGATATGATAAATTGACCCCCTCTGGATCGATCGTTGCCCGTCAATCCAGTGGGTAATGTTAACAAGCCTACAAAGTTGGGCAAGGGGAGTTCAAAAACCAAAAGACCATGAACCACAATATAATTTTTTACAGAGCTCTCATTCTTGGGGGGGCAATCTCATGATATTTTGAGAGTCTGATTCATGATTTTTTTGAGCTTTTAGCATTGACAATATGGTGTTTGTACAGCACCCAGCTCAACAGGACACAGATGCTCAATAGAATAGATAGGTTTGTAGTGCATAGGAATCAAGTAGTCTCCTGTTAAATCAGTCCACAGACTATGCCCAAGAGTTCCAAAGGATTCTGCACCTCCATCTGAATTTTTTTAAGGGCCTGCAAATGAAAAAAGGTTGAAAATCACTGATTTAAATAGCTCCTGAACTTTCTAGTGGCTGTGTCTTCTTTATGTCTCAGAAGCCACCAGAACCCAGCCAGCGCAACACTGTATGTGTAGCTTAACCTTGTGGGTTGTATATAGGTACTAAACATGGTTACTTAGGTTCCTTCATGTTACATTTGTTGGGTCAAGAGAGAGAGAGTTACAACGGTGTAAAAAATAATTACTTTTCCTCTTATACTGCAGACACCCTAAATAAAATGTGGGACTAAAAGGCCATGGGAGAAAATTCTCTTGGTGAAAAACTTTTGTTGGGGTTGGGCCCAGTAGTTTATTAATAATAATAAACATTTGTATTGCTGTAGTGCCTAAAGGCCAGGCAGGTCAGAGCCCCCATTGTGTTAGGAGCTGTCTTTGAGCATGATTAATAGACATGAACACATGGGACAGAAGCCTGCCCTCATTTATTCCCATGGAACCCCACTGACTTCAATGGGCTTGCAGGAGCTATCGGTCAGGACGGAATTTCATTGTATGCCTTTAAGAATAGTCTACTTTGCTTGCATTGCCAGGGAAGCCTGATCCAGCATCTTTACTGTCTTCACTATTGCGTTTTTCACAAGAATGAGAGAGTTACATGACACAGAAATTTTCCTTGTAAAATGTTATTCGTTTAAAAAAAAAAATCTGAAGCCAGATCCCTAACAAGCATAAACTGGCATCATTCCAATTGAAGAGTTGAGTAAATTAATAGCTATTAAAATAGCTCAAAAGCAGTTGAAAAAGTTTGTTCCATTTTTATTTAGTTTGCTACTTTGAAGTGGCAGCTGCAATCATTTTGATAAATCTGTCTAAGGTACTTATATGGTCCCCATTATCAGAGTCTCTGAGCCCCTCACAATCTTTAATGCCTTTATAGTCACTACAGCCCTGTGAAATAGGAGGGAGGTGCTATTGTTTCCATTTACAGTGGGGGGCACAGAAAGTCTTAGGGTTTGTCTACATGACAAAAACAAGAGGGGTGTGATTTCTTAAGCGTTGATGTAGTCCCATTTCAAACAGGGCTACATTAATGTAGACTTGCCAACAAGTCTACACAGGACAGTTCCCTGTTTCAGAAATCACACACCCCTAGTTCACATCTGTAGCACCGTGTAGGCAAGCCCTAAGTGACTTGCCTAAAGTCACACAGGAAGTCTATGGAGGTACAACAATATGAAGCCAGGTTTCCCTACTCCTGGGTTACTGC